>OZ025244.1:53247660-53257660 GCA_964019155.1 Osedax fenrisi | reverse complement strand
ACTTTCGAGGTGTTTGGCCAGAGTAAATAATAATGCAATTAAATATTATACATTCAAACATGAATGTGTAAAGAAGGATAATCAAAGGGAATATATAAGTGAAGGAAGCTTCGGGGTTGCCCAAATCCAATATGGGTAGCCTACACCCAGGAGTGTAATACTCAGTGATTTATGTAGCGTTTGAACAATCAGAAATATAATCCCTATGTTAATCCATCTGAACTATATAATAATAATTAGTAAACAATTTACATATTAGTAATTCATAATAATAAATAAATAATCACGGAGCTTAATAAAAGAAAACAAATAAAATAAAAATAATTTCTTTGAGGATCTGTTCCACTTTTATCAATCAGCTTTAATAGTCACCAGTAGTCCATCAAACATGTGAAATAAAATATAATTAGTAAATACCTATAGGTAAGAAATTTTTAATTTTTTTATAAATAACTTAATAAGTTTTATAATTTTTAATTTGTTACTTAGATTATTCCATAATTGAATACTTGCATAATGTACAGCATAACAACTAATATTAATTCTACAGTTTGGTATAATAAATCTATTGTTAACCCTAGTACAACTGTTTGAACAAAGTACAAACTTTTGTAATAGTTTAATTCTATAGACTCTATTAAAAGCATAATGTGTATTTTTTAATAATGTTACTTTATATATATATATATATATATAATCCAATCCAATCCAATAATATAATGTATACATATAGGTAAATATATAATATATATAACTCAGAAGATGTAGCGAACTACTGGGTAGAAAAAAAGCAAGGCTTATCTAGTTCTACCCTGTTAATTATTCGAGAATGGAAAATAATTATACAAATATATATGATAAAAAATAATAGGCAATTTGATAAATTTTTACAAAACTAAAAAAAATTAACTAAAAGGATGCAATCTTATTTGATAAAATTATATATATATATATATATATATAATATATTATTCAACAATATTCGACAATTAATAACATATATGGTATACCACTACCAAATGAATATGACCATATATGGTAATTTTTACTTGACCATATATGGTAATATCAAACTTTACATATAAACAGTGCCGCCACCTGGTGAGCGGGTAATGATTGGGGTACTAACCCTTCATCAGCTCGGTGATATAGACACAAGTAGCAGGGAGGGAGGGAGGCTATTATTTATATACAAATAATAGTATATTATAATTTAAGAAATACAAAAATTCCTTATAATGATTATTTGAATGAATGAATGAAATCAGTTTATAGACAATTGTCTAAGGAGGATCATTGAAAGCTATAAGTAGCTTTATTAAGTCGATACCTCCATAGTATATGAATATAATAGCTTTGGGACATTTATACAATAATAATAAGACTTGTGTACTAGAATTCAATATAATAAGAGTAAAGAAATATATATAAAGAGAATAATAATAATAAAAATAATGTCCCTCAGCGTATTTCATCATGTTTCATCAATCCATTAAATAAACTAATAAAATAAAATGTTTTAAAACTTGTGCAAACAAATATAAAACAAAAAGTGCGAATAAAATAATAAAAAATTATTGAAATGTAATAACATAAAATGATTCTAATGGTTTAGTATATACAAATTAAAATAAAGTATGTTTAAAACTTGTGCAAACAATTATATAACAAAAAAGTGCGAATAAAATAATAAAAAATGATAAAAATATAATAATATAAAAATGTTAAAAATATACCCAAATTATACCTTTACATAATTATACCCAAGTAGTTTTAAATATAAAAATTTTAAAAATTGACGAAGATTAAAAATATTAAAAATTATTAAAATGCTAAAATATAAAAACTAATATTTATTTAAAAATTAATTCTTTAATACTTTTTTTAATTTGTGTATATTATGTATATTTTCAGATTTTAATATATTATTACTCATTATATTATTATAGTATTTTGGGCCTTTAAAAAAAATTGTGTTTTGAAATTTCGTTGTTTTCATTAATGGTAAAATAAATCTTGATTTGTCTTTATTATAAATAAAAAATGTATCTAGATTAATGTTATAGTTATTATGTAAAAGGTTATATAAAAATAATATTATTCTAAAAGATATGAGTTCATTCAATTTTAAAATAGAATTATATTTAAACATATTATTAGTGTGTGATAAACGAATCAGAGGTAATTGAGACTTGTCTATCATATTTTTATTGATAATTCGAATTGTTTTTTTTTGGTATTAATACTAGTTTTTTTAATCTATCTTCATAAACATTACCCCATATTTCTATTCCATATGACATATTTGATAAAAATAGTGAATTATATAATATAATTAAATTGCGTATGTTAAGAAATTTTAGCTTCCGAAAAAGATATACAATTTTTGATAATTTATTACACAAATTTATAATATGAAACGAATATGTTAAATTACTATCTAATATAATACCTAAAAACGTATACCTATCTACTATTTCTATGTTCGCATTATTTAAATTTATATTATTTATAATGTTTGTATTAAAATAAGGAAGTATTTTAGTTTTTTCAATATTCAATTTTAATTTATTTATATTAAACCAATGACATAATCTATCTAAATATAATTGCATATTACTACTCAATTCTTCATTTGAATTTGCAAATATAGAGAGTGATGTGTCATCTGCATATATATTTAAATTTATATTATCATCATTATTAAATATATTTGATATGTCATTAATAAATATTATAAAAAATAATGGACCTAATACTGATCCCTGAGGAACACCAAAACGTACATTTCTAACAATATTTAATAATATATTATTAGAATTTATTATAAGACATTTTTGTATTTCTTATATTATAATATATGATAATAATGATACGTATAAAATACGTATATAAATATATATATTGAATTAGAATATATATTTATTTGAATTAAATTTATTAAAAAATATTTAATATTCATCCCTTTAAAAGTAACATATATATATATATATATATGCTAATTTTAAAGTAACATATATATATATATATATGCTAATTTTAAAGGGTGCATATTAAATGTAATATATATATGATATATTCTAAGTTAATTTTTCATTAGTTCATATAATATATATATATATATATATATATATATAATATATATATATAATGTATGTATGTATATATATTTATTTATATATATATATATATATATATATATATATATATATATATATATATATATATATATATATACAATGTATGTATGTACATATATATATACAAATACAAATAAAATGATATCATTGGTTGTTAACATCTGGGCAGGGATGGGCATTACGGTTCATTTTAATGTAGATCATGCTATGCTCTCGTGTTTTATCTTCGCATCGATAGTTGTCAATATATCCATATCAATGTTCTTATCGTACTGTGTTAGGGGAGTGTGCGTGTGTGTATTAGTAATAACATTGGTGTGAAAGTTATCAACACAAAAGTAGATAATATTTAGCTATTTATACGATTACTGTGATCCGCTGGTATTCTACCCGAACATGTACCCCTACCGGGATTCGTGTGCATTACTATGTTATGTCAGGGTTGCACATTGTAATAGTCATTCATTTATATATATATATATATATATATATATATATATATATTTCTTCATGAATTATTTATTTTTTATTTTTTTAATATTATCCACCTCAGATTTAATCTAATATATGATAAATATATTAATATTAATATATATATATATATATATATATATATATATATATATATATATATATATATATATATATATATATATAGTCCTGTTCATCAGGTATATGATAGTTCTAAGTTAATGTTGCGGTTAATCCCTTAAAATCAGTTATTCTAGAGTCGGTAAATTTGATACATATTTTTCGCAAATCAAAGTCTCCAATCTCTTCAAAAAGTGTAATGTGTTTGTTAGGCTTCACGGGAACTCTATTAGTATATAATCGACACCAGGCGTGCTTCTAGTGGTACCACAGTAGGTCAACTGACGAAGTAGCATCATCACCTGTCAGCATATTGATCTTGTTATGGTAGTTATAGTCATAGCATATATGGTAGCCTATATAGGAAGCCTGTGCTTGTATTACGTTCTATATACGTGTATACAGTATTTTGAGATACTTAAGCAAATCACTGAATTCATATCGATCTACAAACTTAATATCTGACATATATGTAATAATATATATATATTCAATTAGAATATATATTTATTTGAATTAAATTTAATCAAAAATATTTAGTACTCATCCCTTAAAAGTAGCATATATATATATGCTACTTTTAAGGGATGAATATTAAATTTAATATATATGTATATATATATATAAATATATATATATATATATATATATATATATATATAGAAAAATAGACTTTAGTTGGCCTCATCTTCGCGATGTTCTATTTCCTCCGAAATCTGCTTGAAAGTTGTGGTTTTAGTATTCGTAATTCTAGAACGTTCGCCTACGTTTAGGCGATATTCCTCCGAACCTGTCGTACTGATGTTTTGAAGCGTTTAGAGATTTCAGGTTTTCATCCGTGTTCATTTCGAGATAACAATTGTTGAAGATAATTGTAATAGGTAAATGTATGTAATATATATATATATATATATATATATATATATATATATATATATATATATATATATATATATGTATATATATATTATTCGACAATACATAACATATTTTACATATCACTACCAAATGAATATGACTATATATGGTAATATTCATTAGGTGGTATGTTACGTATTGTAGAATATTCACATAGTTGAGTGGTACAGATTATTTATATATAAATAATATATTATAAGTTAAGAAATACAAAAATTCTTTATAATGATTTTATAATAATATATTATTAGAATTCATTATAAGACATTTTTGTATTTCTTATATTATAATATATGATAATTATGATACGTACAAAATACGTATATAAATTATTGATACACAAACATATACATACACATATATAATAATTAATAATAATAATTAGCTAATATATTTATTTTTACTTACTTAATGATATTAAATATGTAAACATTTATTTGTGTATAAGAGTCTATGTATTATATAAAGTTATATAAGTTATGAATATTCAAATATAGTATACTATAGATATCCTATAGGATATACATACATAATTATAAGCATAGTTACATGTATACATGCATTCAACAATATATTGTGTATATAGTGTAACATAACCGTATATCATTATCATAATTATAACTCAGAAGATGTAGCGAACTACTGGGTAGAAAAAAAGCAAGGCTTATCTAGTTCTACCCTGTTAATTATTCGAGAATGGAAAATAATTATACAAATATATATATGATAAAAAATAATAGGCAATTTGATAAATTTTTACAAAACTAAAAAAAAATAACTAAAAGGATGCAATCTTATTTGATAAAATTATATAAATAAATAATGAGTTATTCAATAAAACAACGATATTGTCATATTAATATATTATTTCCATAAAATATATATGAATATACATATACATATATATATACATATACACACATACGTACATTAATACACGCATATACAAATGCACACACACAAATACATATACATACATATAGGTTCACCCATACAAACATACCTACATAAACAAAATATACATATACAAATATAAATATAGAAAATGAAAGAAGTCTCTATTATCACTATATAATTTAAATGAAGATACTGATGAATACATATTAACAAAAATAATTAAATGTAAAAATATAATAAATTACAGAAAAAATCTACAGAAAAAAATTGCAATTTGGATATTTATATTATATAATAAAAGCTAATATATATCAAATATGTACATTAAAAACAAAAATTAAAAAATTAATAAAAAATTAAAAAATTCCATTCCCGAGTAATTACTTCATCATGTTTGAATATAAATTAAATTAAATAAAATATAATAAATAAAATTAAGTATATAAAATTAACTAAAAATAGTTTAAAAAAAATAAATAGTTGGAAAATATGTATAAAAGATATGTAAGATATATAAGATATGTAATATATGTAAGATATAATATAAGATAAAGAATAAAATCAGTTAAAGCATTTAATACATCGAAATATAATTATATTTTAAACTTCGAGTAAACGTATTTATATTATATAATAATTTAAATCTGTTTTCAAGAAGATTCCATAAAAATGGACCATTATGAGTTATGCAAAATTTTTTTATATTAAGACGGAAAGAAGGAATAACAAATTTAAAAATTTTTCTCTGACTATATATACATTGATTAATAGAGAACATATTTTTGATAATGATTGGTGTAAAATTATTAAAAATCCTAAACATAAATTTTAGAGTATTTAATTTTACAATATCAGTAAATTTCAAGATATTCAATATTTTATAATATTTATCTGTATTACATCTATTTGAAATATTGAAAATAGCTCTGATGGCTTTATTTTGTATAATAATTAATCTATTTAGATTATATATATATGTAGTAGACCATACAGTATTACAATAATTTAGATGAGGTAGAAAAAATGTATTATAAATGAGTTTTAATGATTTTATAGTAAGAGAATATTTTAATTTATGTATAATAGATACAACTTTAGAAAGCTTATTAGCTATATTATTTATATGTTTTTTCCAGTTTAATTTCTCATCTATAGTGATTCCTAAAAATGTATAATACCGTACCCTATTGATTATATTACCATTTATATGTAAAACAAAATTATTTATATATTTGTTATCATTAAACTTATCATGAATTAAAATGTAAGATGATTTATCTATGTTAATAGTTAGTTTATTTTCAGATAACCATATATTTAATTTCTTAAGTTCATTATTCATAGTTAATTTAAGAGTATTAACATCTTTATCTTTAAAAATTAAATTAGTATCGTCAGCAAATAATATAGGAATAGAAGAAATAAAAACAATATGTAAATCATTTAAAAATATATTAAAAAGTAAAGGACCCAAAACAGAACCTTGAGGAACACCAATATTAATATTACTAAAATCAGACTTAATATCATTGTAAATGACACCTTGCATTCTATTTTCAAGATAACTAGTAACAAAATCTTTTGCAACACCTCTAAAACCATTATTATCCATTTTAAGTATTAGTAATTCATGATCTATTGTATCAAAGGCTTTACATAGATCAATTGACAAAATAGCTGATAATAATTTACTTTCTAAATTATTGGTTATGTTTTCCATAAGGTAATTTAAAGCATCATTTGTACTACTATTTTGCCTAAATCCAAATTGAGATTCATTAATCTTAGAAAATGTATTCATGAATTCATTCATTCGATTTTTAATTATTTTTTCAAATATTTTGGAAAATTGAGATAATAGAGAAATTGGTCTATAGTTACCTGGTAACCTTTTATCTCCTTTTTTGAACAAAACAATAACTTGACTTTTTTTAAGTATGTTTGGGAAAATACCCTGCGAAATTGAAATATTAAAAAGGTGTTGTAATATATATTTAATTTCATCTATTGTATTTTTTATTAAGTTTATGTCAATTTCATATAAGTCTTTGGAAGTTTTCATAGTGCAATTTTCCACAACTTTAACAATTTCAGTAATTGAAATAGGGTAAAAATAAAAATTATTGTTATTTACTAATTCTGAAGGAAATGTATATTTATTAGTTTTAGGAATTTTATCTAATAATGATTTACCTAGAGTGCAAAAATGATTATTAAACATCGTCGCGGTTTTTAGATCATCTTCTTTGGTAATATTACTGAAAGGACACTTAATTTTATTTTTTGAATTAGGATTCAGAATTTCATTTATAGACCTCCATTTTTTTTAATATTATTTTCATTGTCAATTTTTTTTTCTAAATATAATTTTTTAGATAGTCTGATTAAAGATATTAATATATTTTTATAAGATATATATCTTTGTTTATTAAAAGCATTATTATTTTTAAGTAAACATTTATAAAATTTTTTTTTTTTAGCAATACATTTTTTTAAATTGTCAGATATCCAGGGCTTATTATAAAAATCTTAAGTTTTTTTCTTTATTAAAGGACAATGTTTAAAATATAAATCAGTGTATATTTTACAAAAAGATTCAAACGCACTATTCGGGTCATTGTCATTATATATATGTTTCCAATCGTAATCAAATAATGATTTTTTTAAATAAGTAATATTAGAACAATTTAATGATCTAAATGTTATATACTTTTGTTTAGTAAGTATTAAATTATATGTAAAATAATTATTATAAATTGAAAAAATAGGTAGATGGTCACTTATATCAGTAATAAATAAACCAACGATTTCTGGTGACGATTTACAATTTGTGAATATGTTATCAATAATTGTATTGGAATAATCACCAATCCTAGTTGGTTTGTCAATAAGTTTAAATAGGCCTAAAGAATTCATACTGTCTATAAAATATAAAATATTATTATCATTAGTCCGTGAAATATCAATGTTAAAATCTCCGCATAAAAAAATATCATTAGTCAATAGTCTAGAAAAATTATTTATTATAAAGTTTGTAAAATTAGTAATACTGGAAGTAGGTGAATTATATATACCACTTATTAATATTTTTGTATTATCATTAGTCAAAATTTGTAAAGTTAAAATATCTAAAAAATTGTCTATTGATTTGCTTAGGTAGTTTACAACTTCAGATTTAAGTGAATTTTTAATAAAAATGGAAACTCCTCCACCCCTTTTATTTGTGCGTATAGTATGAAATGAATTATAATTAGGTAATTCAAAATTTCCAATATCAGATTCTTTCATCCATGATTCACTAATAATGATAATATTAAATTTAAATGTCAATTCATAAAGATAATTTTCAATTTGTTCATGAATATGAAAAAAACTACGTGCATTTATATGGATAATAGAAAACGCATTTGAATTATCTATAGAAATAGTATTTCTATTGAAATCGATTTTATTAAAATATCTGCAGTTTGTAGTAGTGTCAATATCAATACATTTATCAAAATCCATTTGAATAAATAATAAGATATAATAAGATGATATATATACCTACTTGATTTATTGCTTTATGTAAATTACTGGTTCTTACACTAGATTATTTAATTGAGATGTATCAGATATATAAATATTGTCATTATTATCATCTATATTAATATATACTTTGTTTTTATAAACCCAAGTTTTAAATATTTTTTTAGATTTTACTAATTTTCTGGTACTATATAAAATATTATCTGTTTCTATGGAATGTTTAATATTAATGTAATACTTTGAACCTTTTAATTTTAATTTATTTTTTAATATTTCTATTACTATGTCGTGATTAGTAAATTTAATAAAATATTTGTCATCAGTCTGTGTATTATCGGAATTATCTTTATTTTTATGTGAATTATTATTAAATTTATTAATGTTCACAATAGATTCTTTATTCAATTCATAATCAAGCTTAGAGTTAATAAAGTTAATTAAATTAGCTTTGTTTTGATAATCTAAATTATCACATTTATTCAAGTTTGTAAGTATTAAGATATTATTATTATTCTCGTTATCAAGTTTATTTAAGGATCTAGTTAGCTGTTTTATTGGTAGTTCACCTAAAGTATCTTTATTATTTTTAAATTCCGTATTTATTAAGTTTGTAATTTGTGTATTATCTGCTTTGATTTTATATATATATTTATTTATATATATATATATATATATATATATATATATATACATATATATATATATATAAATATATATATATATATATATATATATATATATATAATGTATGTATGTACATATATATACAAATTAATCTAGCATTCTATGCTCTTGTGTTTTATCTTCGTATCGATAGTTGTCAATAATATTGACTCAGTATATCCATTAGAATGTTCTTCTCGTACTGTGTTAGGGGAGTGTGCCTGTGTGTATTAGTAATAACATTGAATATATATATAATATAT
>OZ025244.1:53125160-53245160 GCA_964019155.1 Osedax fenrisi | reverse complement strand
TTTTATTTTAACATTGAATACATACAAAAGTTAACATGGGGGAGATATAGAAATAAGTTTTATTCAATTTTTATAAAATTGGATGATTTTTTTTAAGCCAACTATGGATATATCCTAGAAACATATATAATAAGTAGTATTAACAGTACAACATATTTTTCATAACAATCTAGATGCCCAAATTTTATAAAATAATTTTAGTCAAAAAAAATATCTAAAAATCGTATAATTTAATATAAATAAATTATTACAATTTAATTTAAAAAATTAAAATATATAATTTATAGATAATAATAATAATATAATTCAAATTAATTATTAAAAAATTTTTAAAAATTTTTTTAGAAAAAATATTAACATCATTTTAAAATCTTTTTGGATTTTTATTTGAAATATGAAATACAAAATATATTTACATATTTTTTAATTTTTTTAATTTTATTTGTATAAAGGACATTTATATCTAACTCATATCCACAATTCAATACAATCTCATCACTCAAATTCATGTAAAGTATAATTATATATATTAATTTTAAAAAATTAATTATTTTTTTGAATTATTTTGAAATAAATACTTTGTAAAATGGTGTATTTTCTCGAGTTTTAGGAGACATTAATATTGGTAATTTGTAGATATAAAAATGAAATATAGATATTATATTAATAATAAATATAAATAATGGTATATATTATATTAATTCATTAAATATAATACAAATACATCATTAATTTTAAATATTAATTTAAAAATTTGTAAACATCAAAGATAATAAGATGGCGTCATTACTATTATACATGGAATATTATACATTTTATCTTAAAATAATAATTTATATTTCAAACTTTAAATGCTTCGTGACCAAAAATAACTAATTTTTATAAAAATTGTTAATACATATTATACTAAAATATAGATATGTATTATATTTTATATGAAGGATTAAAAATTGAATCGAACGAACCGGTCTACTGTACAGTGTATAGTGTATAGTGTACATGCACATATAATGTATAAATACACACCAGCATATAATAATAATAATAATAATAATATTTATTAGAAGAAAGTTGTATATATATATATATATCATGTGAATTATTAAATTCATTATATTATTGTTTCCTCTAAAAGGCTTCAGATGAAGATAATTATCTTTTCTATGCTGTCGCCTGCATCACCATCACCGGAACGTTTTTTTTTTGTTGAATTACTTTACTTTTTTTCATTTCGTTTTCTTCTTATGTTTTATAAGATATTTTATTATCATTTAAAAACATAAACATCAAAATAATAATAATAATAATAATAATAATAATAATAATAATAATAATAATAATAATAATAATAATAATAATAATAATAATAATAATAATAATAATAATAATAATAATAATAATAATAATAATAATAATAATAATAATAATAATAATAATAATAATAATAATAATAATAATAATAATAATTTTTTTATATAATTTATTTTTTTTAATTTTTTTTTAATTTTTAATTTTTTTTTGTATCTCAATGAGTTGATTTTTTATTTTTTTTTTATATGAATTTTTGTTTTTTATAATTTGGATATCTCCATTTAGATTATTCCATAACTTAGGTCCCATGGTTAGGATACTATTTATTAGTTGACTTTTTTTTGTATAAGGTATTTTGTAGATAGGTGATTTCCTTAATTTATTTTTATTTTTATTTTCGTGTTTTTTATGTATGTTATAAATATTTTGTGGTAGATTATTATTGTGATGGTCATGCATGTATATTAGCGTGTTATATTTTATTAAACTATTGAGTTTTAATATATTATTCCTTTCAAATAGCAAATTTGTGTGTTCTCTGAAATATTTGGTTTTGTTTATTATTCTTATGATTTTTTTTTGTGTGAGAATTAAATTTGTAAGATTACTTTTATAATTATAACCCCATATTATATTTCCATACATTATGTGTGGCAGGAATAGGCTGTTATATATGATAATCATTGGTTTTGTCTTAATGTATTTTGATAATCTACTTATTGAGTAAAGTATTTTCGATAATTTATTATTAAGATTAAATATGTGATTTTTAAAGTTTATATCTTTGTCAATTATTATTCCTAGATATTTATATTCTATTTCATTTTGTATTGATATGTTATTTATTTTTAGATGTATGTTACTGTATTTTCTCGAGTTAAAATTGACTATTTTAGTTTTATTGATATTTATTTTGAAGTTTATTAAATGTATACCATTTTTCTATTTTTGTAATCATATTATCTATGGTATATTTTAATTTTTCATTGTTTTCACTTGTAAATGTTATTGCTGTATCATCAGCATATACTATAAGTTTTACTTGTTGGTTATTATTGAATAGTAATGATAGGTCATTTGTGTATATTATAAATAGGAGAGGACCAAGTATTGATCCTTGTGGTACCCCAATATTATTACATAATATTTGTGATTTTTTATCATTTATCAAAACAACTTGTTTTCGATTACTTAGGTAGCTTTTGATAAGTTGTAGCGAATTGCTTCTTATTCCATATTTATATAATTTATCTATTAATATGTTGTGATCTAGCGTGTCAAATGCTTTGCTTAGATCAAGGAATAGAGTATTTATTGATTTATTTTGTTCTTTGTTTATTAATATATGGTTATATAAATCTAAAATAGCATGTGTTGTGTTATGCTTTTTAGTATATCCGTATTGTGTATTAGATATAATTAGGTTTTTTTGAAAAAATGAAGTAAATCTCTGATGTATTATTTTTTCAAATATTTTTGAAATTTGACATAGTATTGATATGGGCCTGTAGTTGCATGGTTCGTATTGGTTTTTATTTTTATATATGGGTTTTATTATGGAATTTTTCATTTTTTGTGGAAATATACCTTCACTAATACATAAATTAAAAATATGTGTTAGTGGTGATGAAATATAATCTATTGATATTTTTACAATTTTCATGTTAATTAGGTTTATATCTAATGAGGTTTTTAATTTACTATTTTTTATTATTGAAGTTATTTCTTGTTTATTGGTTGGTTCTATGAATATAGAATTATTTATATTTGGTATTTCTACAGGATTTATTATATTTTGATTTTTAAATTGATCATTTATAATTTGTGCATTATTAATAAATTGTTCATTAAATATATTTTCTATTTTACTTGAGTCAAATGTGTTTTTATTATTTTTATCTTTAATGTATGTAATATTGTGTTTATTTACATTTGTATTAATGATATTATTTACTGTTTTCCAATGTTCTTTCGATGTTATGTTATCGTTTATTTGTTTGTTAATGTATTTTTGTTTTGCTTGTTTTATTGTGTTTTGTAAATTATTTCTATAAGATTTATAAACGTATAAATCTAATTCTGATTTACTTTGTAGATATGAGTTAAATAGTTTTTGTTTTTTATTTATTTTTCTTTTTATGTTATTTGTTATCCAGTTTTTAGAGAATATTTGTGATGATACTTTTGAAGTGATTATGGGAAAGTGTTTGTTTATTATATTTATATATTGAGTGTAGAAAATATTATAGGCATCTTCTGCATTATTGTTATTATATACAGTGTCCCATTTTATTTGTAATAGATTTTTAATAAATGTTACAATATTATTGTTTTTAATTTTTCTTGTTGTTATTAATGTTTTATTTTTCAGTAATCTGTTATTTAAGTTAAAGTTTGCATATATTGGAAGATGGTCTGTAATTTGTTCTTGTATTATACCACTTTTTCCTATGAAATTTGTATCTATATTAGTGTAGATTTGGTCAATTATTAAGTTTGTATTTGTATTGTATATTGGTCTTGTATTAGAATTTATAAGTGGTGTTAGTCCTAATTGGTGCATTAGTTGGTTTATTTTTGAATTTATATTATTCGTCGTGTCTATATTGAAATCCCCCATTATTATAAGTTTTTTGTTGATGAATTTATGAAATTTATCATAAAATATTGTATTAAACTCTTCTATTTTGTTAAATGGACTATTATAGATACATGATACTGTTATATTTTTATTATCACTTTATTGTATTATTTCTATTGTTACTATTTCTAGATAATCTATTATATTAAATGTTAGTTCATTTACTATGTTATATGTTAGGTTGTTAGTTACGTATATGCATACTCCCCCTCCTCGTCTCTTATCTTGACAATGTCTATTATTTATTACCTGTTTATAATTAGGTATATTTAAGTTATTATTATTTATGTTATTTAGCCAGGTTTCTGAAAGGCAAATTATTTCTGGTTTTTTTGTTAATAAATTTAAAAAATCTGTCAAGTATTCAAAGTTGTGATTAAGACTTCGTATATTTAGATGTATAAATGTTAGATTATGTTCGTCTATTTTTTTGTTTATTTTATTAAAATTGTTTGTTGTTATATATTCATTTTTTTCTTTTGAGTTATTCATTTTTATTTTGTAATTCTATTATTTTGAATGTATTATTTATTGAACATCTTACCACAAATTTGTGTCCATTGATTGTTTTACCTTTAGCTTCTATGGAGAGCTTTTGTATTTCTATTAATTGTTCTTTTGTATATTCTTGTGATATACTAATCTTACTATACTGCGTGTTTTTTAATTTATGTGCTGAATTTATAATGTCTTGTTTTTCGTTTTCTGTATTAAATGTTATTTTTATTGGTCTTATTTTATTAGCTTTATCATCATATTTTCCTATTCTATGGTATTTAGTTATTTTATAATCACATTCAGTATTTTTCAGTATATCATGTATTTTATTTAATTCATTACTTGTTCTTGTTTCGAAATTGTCATCATTTTAACATTATACAGTATTATGGATTTATTTTTTTCAACGTTAACATTATTTTCATTTATTGTCTTTCTTATAGTATTGGTCATATTAGTTTGGATTGCTGAGTTTATATTTAGTTTTGTAATTTCTGCGAAAGATTGTAAATCTGACTTATGTGTTGTATTTGTTAATTTGTTAATTATTGTGTTTTGATTTTCAATTATTATTGCTTGATTATCTATTATTATTTTTTGATTAGATAACATTTCTTTTAAATCATTTAAATTTAAGTAATTGTCATCATTTTTTTTTTCAATTATTATTGCTTGATTGTCAATTATAATTTTTTGATTAGATAATATTTCATTAAAATCCTTTAAATTTAAGTTATTGTTGTCATTTTTTTTTTTATTTGCCATTTTTTATAAGTAATATATTTTCGAAATATTTAAAATATTTGTATATGTTATATGCTATATGCTATTATATATAATGTATCTTATTTATTATACATAGAATAATAAAAGGATAAAATGATATATATATTTATATATATATATATATATATATATATATATATATACTTATATATATATATATATATACAAACAAATATATTAAAAATATTAAAAAAGTATATTTATATATATATACATATATACTTTATCGTTTATTTATATTGGATATAAGCACAAATATACATGGCAATGCATAAATATATAATGTATATAGTTTAATGTAATAATTAATTATTATAATTAAATCTAATTAATTATGCAATTATAGATATAATGAAATGTATATAAACTAATACAAAATAAAATGTATATAGTGTATATGAATGTATATAATGTATATGAATGTATATAATGTATATGAATGTTTATAATGTATATGAATGTATATAATGTATATGTATGTATATGAATGTATATGAATAGTGTAAGACGTGTAATAATAGTGAAATTATAATATGAATATAGAGATTATAATATGAATATAGAGATTATAAATAAAAATAATAGAATAGAGAAAAATGTAAACAACAATATAATAGAAATGATATGCTCCAATGATTTTAATAATATTTTAAATATGAATGATATAAAGTTGAATAAATGACAAAGTAGTGCGTGAAAAAAATAATTAATAAGTAAACAATGTGTGTTATATGTTTATAAATGTGATGATTATAAAATATTCATGGAAAACTTATCTGGATATCGGATTAAGCAGGCTAAATTAATTTGGAATTAAATTGATGTTTGACAGAATAATAGTAAACAGGAAGTGATATATATATATATATGATTGTGTTTATTTATATATTATTTACACATGTATATATGTATATATATAATATATAGCTATAGCTATAGCTAAAAATAGATAAAAAAATCATACCCAATAGGATATTTTTTTTTAATATATTCTATAATATAAGATGTAATTCATATAAAAATAAATACATAATTAGAATAATGTCGACATTTTGTTGACTATATATTGTAATCATTATTTGATAGTGGTATGTTATGTATTGTCGTATATTCACCATGTAATATAGGCTGTAAGTTATAATGTGTACGAAGTACATTTGAAGTATATTATACGAAGTATATTTACATATATGTTATTCAATTTAATTTATATATTAAATTTTAATTATATATGTGCTTATTAATAAATTATTAATAACATATATCATAGTAATATCACTACTTTTAATGTACATTATTTTATTTATGTCTATTTGTTTTTACCAATATTTATTAATGAATATTTTTAATATATATCCTTTTAATATTTATGTTATTATATATAATTTAATTAAGTAGCTATCTCAATAAAATACTACTTTTCATTGACATATAAATCAATATAGTCGTTTGGAAGTTATAGATAACATATATAGGGGATAGTTCTCGAATACCGACACCCTAACAATAAATCACCATAACTTATTATTTCTCAATTAAATATTTCCAAATTTTATTTATAATTATTAACTAGGTATATACATATAATAGCTATTTTATAATTTAATTTATATTGTTTAACTCTGAGATAACAGGGGTGTCGATATTACAGGCACTGCCTCGAATACCGACACCTTGGCTCATAATATCGACACCCTAAATATATCGATATTTAGATATACCATATATTATTCAATATCCACTATCCAATCAGAATTAAATGCGCGTTACTTTTAGTTAACATTTTAACACATGCAATTCATACGTTGTTTTCCTAACATTAATTTTCGAAAATATTTAATATTTTATATTATATTATAAATATTAAGTTTGAAATTACTTAATGATAATACAAATATTGTCCTACGTACATGGAAGTTTTATATAGTTTCTGAAAGACTATTTAATTCCAAGTAGAATTAATTTCAAGTATATGTGTATATTATTAGGTATGTCTATTAATTTATGAATATTATCATAACACACACACATTATAAATAAATAACGCTGAATGGTTAAAGGGTGTCGATATTACGTGCAATTAGGGTGTCGGTATTATGATAATGTATGTTGCTTAGGTAAACGTCAATAACTTTGTAACAAATTATGAAAAATATAAAATATTTTCGGCACTTGTAAAATATAATTAGATCTATACGATGTATTTAAAATATTTAAAATATAAAAATGTTCAAATGGTTGAGAATCGATATTGGACTTCAAAAATTTCATAAATTTAGAGTTGTAACGAAAAAATCAGTTTTAAGTTTATAATTAAAAATATATAAATATTAAAAAAAAAATTATACTTATATCAATTAGAATTATATTGATTAACATTTCATAAATTAATTATTTTTTGATTGGATTTATATTTTAGGAGATCTCTAGGGTATTACGTGCTGTCGATATTAGAGCACTGTCCCCTATCTTAATTACATTAAAATACTAATAAAGCTATCGATACATATTAGTGTTCGTAATCTAGAGAGGCAGCCTAAACCCCTAAACCTATACCCCCTACGTGCTTTACGAGTGTGTGGTGTTTAGATGTGCATTAACTACCTACTTCCTGTTAATGGTTACCCCCTACTTTCGGTACCCCATGACATCCGCTGGAGGAGGAGGAGTTCACATAGGAGGCTGGCTGTCACTCAAGTGAATATGCTAGAGAGGAAATGATGAGGAGGATGGCTGTCACTCAAGTGAAGATGCTAGAGAGGACATGAAAAGGACACACCTCTATCCGCCCGTGGTATACTGTTAGTAAACAATAACGTATTAATTAACTTAATAGCTTATATTTGTTAATATTTGTTTATAATACATTAATACATTTCATATAACATATTTTATTATTTAGATAGAATTAATATATATATATATATATATATATATATATATATACTTTCTATGTGGCTCATTTGGCTAAGGCGTCAGACACACAAGCAGAATAACATGGGTTCGAGCCTCGTCCGGACCATTAAAATAGGTCTTAAACTAATATTTAGAAGTGATCTTATATAATTGTGTTTAACTAAATGATCGGCTCTCGTTAAAACCATGTATGCCTTAACATGAAAGCGGCTTTGAAGGGACATTGGAGCTATATGGTTATAAGTGAAAACGTAATAGCTTTGGGTATTATTTGTTTATATATGTTGTTAAAATTAATTAATCCCCATTTTAAATATTTCAGAATAATGAATATCGATGTATCAGAAATTACTGGAATCAATAGGAGTCCTAAAAGTGATTAATATTATAAGGACATTTATATTTAAAATATTAATAATTATAGAATAAATATGAAAAACTATATACTAGTATTATTTATTTATGATATAAATATTCCTTATAGTTATTTAAAATATAAATGTAATTTTAAATAATTTATTATATTTTATAATCTTGAATTTAATGATATATTTACTAGGGTGTATATCATTATATAAATAATTATACTATCCAGATATTATATGATCTACTCATCACTATAAATATACATCTTCTATAGCAGGTGTAGTCTACAAATGTAAATGTATACTAGTTTTAGTATTATAAATGAGGTATTCTGTTATTACAACTAATGCCACGTAGTTCTAGAGGCAGTCATGTGGTCCTATAGGAGGTAGTCACGTGTGGTAATTATACCGTAATAAGACACGCCCCCTCCTTAAACGACACACCTCCTCCTTAACCAAATGTTCATTTTGTATTAAAATAGAGGTTATCTATATATAGCTAAGCCTCCTATTGTATTCATATAGTATGGAATAGTCCCATAATAAATATCCCATATGGGTTGTAGATAATGTGTAGTAGCATGTCCAGGATTTTGTGAAACAAATATATGTCACTCTAATTAATATTGTAAATTAATAAAGAATTGTACAGCCATCTGTACTGCAAACTGTTTATTTGTAATTCTATTTTTAGTTTATTTTTTTTGTACATGCCAATTTAAAAATAAATCACTATTATAAATGAAAAGTTATGCTTGACATGTTTGAATACATGTTTGAATTCAATAACAATTTAATGTTTAGTGTTTATTTAAGAATATAATATTATTTTATATGAACCAGTTATCTTAATATATATACAGCCATATTCGAGACATATGATAAATCAATATGTCCATTATCAATATAAAATGATAAATATTTTATAACATGCTTACTTATTATATACTTAAACAGTTAATTTTGAAATTATTTATAACAATAGTATTGTCTCTTATATTTCTTATAATACTAATTGGCATTACAATTTATTTCACGTAAATAGATACAAGTGACATATCTTTGCTAATCCTTGAGGATAATTAGGATAGTAAGGATTTTATATAGGATTCACAGAGATCACAATAAAGTATTAAATTTTAACATATATGAAATCGAATGTTATTATACTTAATATATATATATAAAACTGTTCGTAAATATATATTAAAAATCACTGGAAACCTTTTGAAGCTATGTACCCTATAATATATAACCCATATCACTGATTAGCTATATCTTAATTAGGCCTACTAAGTATTATCTACTTACTTACATATGTCTACCGAGCATAGCTATAAATATATTATTACAAAATCTATATATAAATTATTTGAATAATAAATAACAATAAGTTATATTAGTAAAGAAAACAGATAAAATATCCGACTCAAATATATATGTACGATAAGCTAGAATAATATCAGTAAACCCATAAGTAATATTAATATTATAATAGATATGGAGAGTATATAGTATTTGTAATTCATTTAAACAAATAATATACTTAAATTTCACACCATACATTAACAATTTATAAGAGATAAAATATGACAGATAAAATAAAATATGACATATAATATGTCAGAAAAAATAATTATTTAAATCTATACAATACTTAATTTTAGTATTATATGTATAATAGATTATTAATCTAGAAATATTAAACCCATTATTAATTTATATTCAGATACATTTTCAATTTAGCAACAAGAAAACTAGATTATATTTCCCAAAAATTGTAATTCATATTAAGAATACTATAAATTATGTTAAAAATATTTTTTAAATTAATGTTAATAGAATTTTCTGATAAATTTATTACGTATCATCTAATATATAAAAATCTAGAATTAAAATACATCACAAACTTTATATTGTATACAGTTTATTAATGTAATATTAACAGTATGTATATTGAACTTGGTGTGTCAGTAAATTATCTGGAAGCCGACACCGTTCCGCAAGTAGTCAGTTATTAGTTTAATATAGAGTCGTATGGTTAATGATGTATTACGTTTAATAGCTAAGCAAAGATTGCCTGATTTAGCATAACTGGGCGTGTCTACTTATGGAAATGGGCGTATCTAAACTATAGTACAATTACATTAGATTTTTCTGGAAAACTCTTTAATAGCATTTATTAGTGTTTCAATGAAAGAAATTCTAGAAAAAATATAAATTTTAGAAATAAATCTATTAGAAAATGTATAATTATTAATACGACACAGGAACAACATTGTAAACCAATTAGGTATTGTTTTCTTAATGAAAAGATAACTTCGGATGAATTACATACAATTAGAAAATAGTAATATTACTATATTACTAATATTACTATATTACTATATTAAATCAATATATTTTACTTTATGTATGTATACTTATCTTAAGATATTAAGGTAGATATCATTAAGTTAGAAACCGACTTCAAACTAAATAAAAGTATGAAAATCTAAACAGTAGAAGTATACATACATAAAGTAAAATATATTGATTTAAAACATTAGGGGTTTAAATTAGGAAATAATGAAATATATATATAATTATAATTATTGATAAATTATGTAATTTATTATTAGGAGTCAATAAAGTTATAAAAACAAAAATAAGAATAGAAAGAGTTGTGTATATTAATTCATAAGATATATTCAAATATAATTCAAATATTCACATTGATTTATTTACCGATGATACACACATATATTTATCTAAAGCCACATATGTGAAAGATCTCTATTACAAAATAATTTTTATTTATTTTCACAATGGGCTAATAAATGGCAATTAAATATTGTATTATCAAAAAGTGCTGCTATTTGAGTGAAGGTAACTCCATAGTTATTCCATAGTTACTCCATCACAATATTTTATAAATAATATTCAATTAGAAAACATTACTTTTTATAATGATTTAGAAATAATATTTGATAATAACCTTTTATTCAATAAACATATTTATTATATTTGTAAAAAAAAAGCATATATTTCTTTAAATTCAATTTGTAGATGAATTACTATAAAATCCCCTAGCTTATTATTAAATGCATATACAATTTACTGCAGACCAATTTTATAATAATTATCAAAAATATTGTAATTTTTCAAAGGTTAGTCATATACCAAATCATATACCAAATAGTGCACAAATTATTTACTATAAGATAAATTACAACATGCAAATATTATATAAATTAATCAAATATTAATTATAAATCATATAGAGGAAAGTAACCGAATACGGACAGTACCCAAATACGGACACTCTCGGTATATCAGAAAACATAAATTCTACAAAAAAATGTTTAGTGAATAAAATATTCATAATTATATAAATAATCTAAAAAGTATTTTTTATTTTTTAATTAATCAAAATATTGCTGATATATCCAATAAACTGATTTTTATATTACGTTTTTAAATTTATGAAAAAAATTCTACTTAAAAACTTCTTAATAATATACAAATATATTGATATAAAATATAACACTATATTATTGAAAAATAAAGCATTCTAATATTATATATATAATTTTTATATTTTTTATCAAATATTCATTAAGTTATAAGCATATATTTAGAAGTCATATAAGTTCCTAATACGGACACTCTAGATGTCATTATACGTTACCTATAATCAATCAGCACGCAGCGTATGAACTATTCTTATTTTCAACAAAATCGCGTGTGTTATAGTATTAATACCACCAATAAAGCTAAATCTAAAAAATGTATTATTTAGATACTTAAATTGTATTATTAACTAAAAAAATATAAAAAATAAATAAATTATTAACTAATTAAATTAAAATAAATTATTCATAAAATTAATTATAAGTAATTGTAATTTGTTTGATAGATTCATCAATAATATATAGTTTATCTAGTGGTGTATATGGGGTGTCCGCATTATGACACAGGGAGTCCGTATTCTGACATGGGTACCGAATACGGATACCCCCATTATCTATGGAATTAAAAGATTAAATAAAATTTTGTAATCACAATAATATCTATAATCATATAATATTAATATATTGTAATTTTTGAATACAAATAATAAATTATAAAATGTTAAGACCATTTATTGTTAAAGTGTCTATATTAAAAAATCGTTCCAGCGCCCCTACCTACCACAAACACAGGCGCACGTGTATATTCAATTCAGTGTGAAACTATGAAGCTAATTATCATTATTATGTGGAGTTTAAACGATGAATTTATTCAATAACATACTGCCTGCGTAGGTCAGTTGGCTAATGTGTCATACACATATTTTGTAGGACATGTGTGCAATATTTATCCTGTCCTATAAAATAGATCTTGTATATTTATATCACATTCACCAATTCATTATATTTTAACATTTCATTATATTATTTAAATTTATATATATATAAATATATAAATTAATATTTTGAATTGTTTTTATTCACAACAACACCCTCTATCTCTAACATACTATACTACTATTCTAAACCTACTATACTACTACTATATTACTACTACTCTAACCATATAATATCACTACAATAATACAAAACCAATACAATGATTTATTTTGAAATAAACCATTTTTATATTCATATATATTTGTTTATTACTAATTAATGTAATGGATTTCACGCCTGCATTACAAGTAGTTACATAACAACCCCTCCCCCACCTGGTTACTAGAAACGACTCAGCGCTGCCAAGAGAAGAAGATCTCATGTGGTCAACCAGCAGCCTTCCTCGCAGATTACACCCTACAATCAAGTTAGCCCCGCACATCACCCCTACATGGTAGGGTCATCATACATTACATCATCTATCACCGCGACACAGAATGCCTCCTCTCAGATGAGGATCCGATGCAATCAGATTAGAAGAGATCAACCGACTGATAGGAAACAAACTTTGGCCCAGTTTCGAATAGCCCGCAGTCTGAGTAGGGAAGATAATTGTCAACTAAAAACGATTTACTATGGGAAATATGTTTATAATAATGTGCATAATACGTTACTCTAATGAATTTTAAAATAATTATTATAATTATGGTAATGTATTAATACTCAAGTAAATACATTTGGTGCATTATTCAAATATATTAATAGTATAATATTATGAAATTTTATTATAATAATTTTATCAATGATATATATATATATATACCTTATTCTATTATAATGTTTTTATAATGTAAATATTTAAATCGTTTAAGATACAAATTGATTTATTTATATATGTAAATATATTAATAATTATATAAAAGTTGTGGATGGTTTATATTTGCATAAAGTAAATATAAATGTTTACACTTCTGAAGAGTTATAACTATATATAGTTAATGTATTTAACTATAGTTACACTTTATTGATGATTACAATTTTCTATATTTAAAAATATGTAAATATGTTATCAATATATCATCTATGTTGCCCTATATGGTCATTTGAACATTAACTTTGTGCCGGAAAAACACGTTCTACTTGATGTAATTATACAGTAATACATTAGAATAAGAATTATTATCAATATTATGTAATTATTAACTACTTATTAAATTATATTATACTGTAGCTAATATATTATTTACTATATATATATATAGTTAATATTGTATATATTTACATCATATATAATTACAAGATTGTCCTCTATAAATTATGATCATTAACTCACAGATTGAAGAAGAGAATGAACCGGAAGTTAAAGCTCCGATACTGCGCAGCGTTTTAAGGAAGCCGCGCATTATTCAGCGAGTCTCCGAAACAAAAGATCTCACTTCATCTAACGAGGATCTTTAAACTGCGCAGGTTAGGGGTGCTATTAAAGAGCTATATGCAATACATCGCATGCATTACATACTTTATATACTTGTACATGCTTTACTATTATATTAGTATCTTTATACCTGTGAAGTGTTCTTAATACATTCTTACATTCAGTTAGGTTACACTGGAACTCAATACGCTTAGTTCTTATGTCATTTGTAGATAAATATATTTATATATATATATATATATATATATATACTATTATATATGCTTATGAATGTATATCTTCAATAACTAAATATATGAATAAGTGACAGATATTGTATTTAATATTGCATATGGTAATACAGTATTTTATTCATGTACATTAAAGTAATGTATACAATGTATAACATATCGAGATATTTTATATTAATTAAATATAATCGACAAATTTGTACAACATTAATAAGTTAACTACGGTTCTATCATTATGTCTATATTATCATAAATATATAGTAAATATTTCTTCGTAGTATTACATCAATACTACATTACAGTTATATAAGTATCTAACTTCTATATGTTATCCGTCAGACAAAACTGAGAAGTGTTCACGAACGGCTGTGTCAACGAAGAGACTCCAGACATAAAGATTTCATTGAGTTGCGGCAGAAATCTCCCCCGAACTTGTTGTATGAGACCTGTTGTGATGCATCACGATACGCTATGTTGTAGATTAATGTAATGTATACGTTGACCATATGTTACAGTGTTTGTATTATGATCTCTATTGATAAATAGTATCACCTACATACCTTTTAAACCACAGTATGCAATTTTATTCATAATTATAGTATGCAATCTTTTAAATCAATGTTTTAAAATTATATATATATAATATATTTAGTATATAATATTTTTATAACATTTACAGTTCAATCCATTTATATTTTTATATTTTTAAAAATGTGAATAATTTAGTTTATAATAAAACTAAAATCACGTATTATGTATTACATTAATACATTTTATATCCTATTTTGTAAAATAATTTTTGATTTCAATAATCAAAGTAATATATATTAATAGATATGATATCACATATATTATCACTAAAATAATAATAAACATACATATAGTATACCGATATTCATTATAACAAAGGTAAGCTAATTGTGAAAAGGTAATCTGATATATATATTATTGTTATATATTATTGTTATTTTAAAATTGTATTTAATCTTTTAATTCCATAGATAACTGGGGTGTCCGTATTCAGTACCCATGTCCGAATACGGACACCCTGTGTTATAATACGGACACCCAATATACCACTAGATAAACTATATACTATTGACGAATCAATCAGACAAATTACAATTACATTATGTATAATTAATTTTATGAATAATTTATTCTAATTTAATTAGTTAATAATTTATTTATTTTCATTATTTTTTTAATTAATAATACAATTTAATATCTAAATAATCATAATTTAGATTTAGCTTTATTGGTGGTATTAATATTATAATTATGCGTTAACGCACGCGATTTTTATGAAAATCATATAGTTCATACGAAGCGCCCTGATTGGCTATAGGGTGTCCGACGGACACTGTCCGTATTAAGACATTTAGAGTGTCCGTATTAGGAACTTATATGACACATGGATATATGCTTATAACTTAATGAATATTTGATAACAACTATAGAAATTAAATATATAACTTTTAGAATGCTTTATTTTTTAATAATAGTGTTTTATTTTATTTCGATACATTTATATTCTTGAGAAAGTTTTAAGTTGACATTTTTTTTCATAAATTATAAAACGTAATCAAAAAATCAGTTTATTGGTTATATCAGCAATATTTTGAATAATTAAAAAATTAAAAAACTTTTTAGAATATGAATATAATTATGAATATGTTATTCATTAAACATTTTTTAGAAGGATTTATGGTTTCTGAGATACAGAGAGTGTCCATATTCGGGCACTGTCCGTATTCGGTTACTTTCTCCTATATATCTAATTTAGTATGCATATATAGTCTTCAAAAGCTATTAATAAGGATTATATACAAGAAATATGTTGATATATTATACTAGATGACTATGTGACCTATAGGTTTATTTATTTAACATTATTTATTAAAACAATGAAATTACGTATATAATACATACATTCGTGTTTAAAGTGATCAACAATTGTGATCCTTATAATTAATAGAACATTTAATTTAATGTCAAAATCTCGCAATACTAGAAGTGTAAATAAGTACTCTATTCTTATTTCATAAAAGAACTGTGTAGATGAACTTTACTAAACTTTAAAACATATTTCAAATTATAAATTATTTAGAAAAGGTATGTATAAACTTGCTATTCTATTTATATTTGAATTGACTTTTGTGTTTTCGTTCTTTTTATTTATTTACATTTATGTAAAAAATAAAAAAATATTAGATTTCATTTTGTTTATTTTTTGATAACATTTTTTTTCCTCTTACATTAATAACATTATTTGACTTTATTTTTAATAACATAAACATATTATATATTGAACATTTATTAGTAATTTTTCTTTTATATTTTAATTTACTTCATTGTTTTCTTTCTTTTATTGATATTTATATAAAAATGTCTAATACAATTTGTATTGGTAAACAAAGTGTTTTTTCTTACATTATAAATTGTTTTTTATTTTAATTTAATAAAACTTATGTACTGAAATAAATATAAGAAAAAAAAATAATAATAAT
This sequence comes from Osedax fenrisi, assembly GCA_964019155.1. Lineage (NCBI taxonomy): Eukaryota > Metazoa > Annelida > Polychaeta > Sabellida > Siboglinidae > Osedax > Osedax fenrisi. The sequence goes on along the minus strand of OZ025244.1, from coordinate 53,228,095 downwards.
ACAAATATATAAATAAAAAATTGTATATACAATTTTTTTTATAATACAAATTATAGTTTGTTTAAATATAGTATTTTTTGTGTATTATTAACATTATTTTATTATAATAAGTTATATATACCTTAGTATATAATATGTACCTATTATAAACATATATATATGTTAAATATTCATATACCTGTCAAACCCAAGTGAACATATATCTAATATCCTAATCTAGATTGGTTATACAATAATATTCACATAATAATTACCTAAACTTACCTACTCGTTATTTATATTCTTTATTTTTCTATAATCTATTATATATAATATATTAAATATCTAACTTAATTATATATTATTATTAACTAAAATCATAGTAAGCTATACCTATTATTCAATATATTACAAATACAATAAACACATCATATTTATATTTATAAAATTACTTCGTAGAATTTCTGTATATATATATATATATATTAGAATTTTGACTATTAATTTCATTTTGTCTTCATCTTATCCAAAAATTTATATGAAGTTTTAACGTATAAACATATTAATATAATGTCCCTTCGAAACCGCGTTCATGTTAAGGCATCCATGGCTGTTTTAATACACGTTGGTTTTATAAGTGTTGCTATTTTATATACACATTGCAATTATATAAAATCTCTTCTAAATAGTATGTTGAGACATATATTATAGGTCCGGATAGGGTGTGAAGTTCAAACTTTGAACACACGCTCTACTACCTGAATACATGTCACTCTATATATATATATATATATATGTGATGTGTTGTATGTAACATGGAGTTGTACAGTTTATCATCGTATCTACGCATGTATCAACTGGCTGTCCATAGAGGTCCAACTGTCATTTACTTTATTAAAGATAATCTAGCTAGTGCTAAACCAGTTACAATTAACAATGCCACACACCACGCTAGATAATACACGCCCATATTTTACGCTATTATTAGTCATGCTTTACAATAGGTACCTATACACATATATTATGAAGCCATATGGCTTGATAAAACATATGTACACTATAACATATATCCACAATATAATCTGGTTGAAATGTTTAAATAGTAAATACTTTAATTAAAACATATGCACACGCGTGTACACCATCGATATAAAGAAAGCTTTCTTTATATCGATGGTATACACCTAAACAGGTACAGCTACCTTCTGTAAGACTCCGTATACCTAACTTTACAACTGCCAATGCTGCACTCACTATATACATAGCCATCAAATATACAATTAAAGTTAATAATATATTATTTTTATATTATATTTATATATATATATGTAGGTAATACTCTTATGTATATAATATGTATGACATAATATGTAGTAGATATATGTAAATGACCACTTTAGATGACATGGGATATTTTCCCGTTAGTTATTTGTTTCAATCTCGTGTTTAACACATAATAATTCAAACCATAATCAAATATCTTTTTCTTATTTTGTGTATTTTCAATTAGAAACCTATATATATATATATATTTCCCATATGTATAGGCCTTCTATATAGCAATGTATACAAGTTATATATGTATTAATGCATACATGTATATATATATATATATATATATATATATAAATATATATACTTATACATATGCTTATGGGTGTTATTTTATATTTATATATTGTGTTATTTTTTATTTAATTTTACTTACTTTATAACAATTATTTTAATTCCCAATGTTCTCTTTAATTTACATTAATTTTTAATTGAATTTTAATTGGATGAAATATAAATAATTTATAAACAACGATAGCGTCGGTAGACGTATACGTTTATTTGTTCATATGCATTTATACTGGTTAGTCGTGTTTATCGCAATAATTTATTAATATAACTATTAAATATATTTATATAATTATACTTGTTATCTACTAATATACTTGTTCAGTAATAATTCACGGTACGTAATATATTTCATATAATATTTGTCTTGCTATAATTATTATTGCGAATAATACATATTATAATATATAAATATTTGATAGGTCATAAATAAATAATAAACCTACACATGGATCAGCCACACAATCTGAAGAGTTTAGCAGACGATTTCAAGTAGACCAATGTACAATATCAACTCGGATAGGCTGTTAGTAATGGCAAAGCCCTTTGGAGACTTTGTTAATAGCATGTAGGTTTATTTTCCTATATTATAACGTACATTATAATTATTACTAATTCATAAATAATAAATTTATATATATAGTAAAATTAACATATAAATGAGCATTTTTGTTAACTAACTTAATAGTATTTAAAAAATAAATAATTATATATGAATAATTGTAAATTTAATTGTATAATAATTTAAAAATAAATGTAGGCATTCATTAATGTAATATATTTAAAAATGTATCGTACATAATTATATCCTATATGTATATTATATATGTATATATATACATATATAATTAAATATTGTAGGTATACCTATATATATATATATATATATAGTACATATATATTTTTTAATTTATTTAGATTTATCATATATAATTTGATAAAGATAGAAATATTTTAGATATCGCAGTGGATTGACATTTTAAAAATATACAATATCTTAATGTAATTAACTACATAATATGAGTACAATATTACATACGAAAGTTAACAACGCCTAATACATTATCTACTAAATATGAACATTCCCATGACTGTTAATATTATAATTAATTATAACATAACATATTAATGAAGTTTAATTAAGTAACCAGGTAACCTATTTAACCTCGTATTATCAACAGATCAGATATCGCCTGAAGCAAAGACACTGTTACCATACGGACATATTTAGAAGATAGGCTGAAGATGAATTTTGGAAATTTGAGATAAATGTGAAGTATTTATGTTTCATCAACGTAGCATAGCCATTAACGGATTACTATTGTATGTTACACGAGTACATATATATATATGTTAGTGTGATACAATATTATTAGTTAATATATATTAGTAATATATATATATATATAGTAACACATTTGAAATATGAAAATATGTAAATATAATCTAAGAATTATAAATATATAATTATTATTTTACCTATTAACAATTATACAGGAATATTGTATACCGTATCTAATTATTACTTATATAAATATAATTTGTAATGTCTATTCCATTTTCCATGAAATCTCATATATATATATATATATATATATTAATGTATTAAAATATATAATTTACATGTAGGACTATATTAAAAACGACAATTAATTAATATGTAATTGTAATACATTTAAGTGTATAACACTAATATATATACTATATTTAATTTAAAACTAGTTAAACCTATGTATATGTAATATATTATGTATGTTACTATAGTACTTAGGTATTTGACCCAAATAACGGACACGCATATACTAGCTATAGCTAGTTTTATTGCTAGTAATAAAAGTAGATTATTATAGGAAATATAATCAGGGACATGTCCTTCATATAATAATATTATTACAGTTGTTAGCAATAGTTTATGTTCCTGGTATACGATTATATAAATATGAGATGTTACTTTAGTTAACACAAGTGTTATAACACACCAAGTATGTATACATACTTCATATATCGTAGTAGTTATTATGGGTCATCAAAATTATTATATAGTTATATAGTAAGAATTTAGTTTAATTTGCTATTATTATAATATAATCAAACGTATATTTTGAGGTTTGAATAATAACCCAGTAAATAAAATTTGAAAATAATTTGAAAATGTTTTTCGAAAATTCTGTGGACACATTTATGCAAACTTTGACATTAAATTTCAATTATTAACGTACATTTTTCGAAAATCATTTGCGAACTTTGAAATTAAATTTCATTTATTTACGTACATTTATCGAAAATAATTTGCGAACTTCACAAATAAATTTCAATTATTTACGTACATTTTGCAAACTTGGCACATCATTTTCAGAATTTAATAAACATTTAGTAAACAATCAACATGAAATATATATATATATAACTAGAATAAATATATTAATTAATAAAATAAATATTTTGTACTTCATTGAATGAATCAAAAATGAGTTTAACTGAATAAACAGTGGTTTATTAATTGGTATTTGCTGACATATCCTCCATTATTTTTGATCGAATAACCATTAATAATGATGTTAAATATAAAATATGTATATCAATATAAATAAAAATTGATTTTAAAATAGAACAATGTATCTATTTAATATTTATTTCGTCAATCATAAATAATAATATAAAGTAGATATTTAAAAAAATGTAAACAATTTATCTGCAATGAAATTTATATTTTAAAATTTAATCAAATCTATTAATAATCTTAATATAATTAATATAAAATTTGCATACATCGTGTTTTATTTTCAAAAAAATTAAAAACTTTAAAGTTTTATTTGTTAATCAATTTCGTATTATTTTCGTAAATTATTTTCAAATAGTTTACAAATTTCGTGTTTTATTTGCAAAAATGTTACAAACTTTGCATTTATTTGAAAATTATTTTCGTAAAATTTGCGAAAATTATTTTCGTATATTATTTTCCAATATTTTGAACATTTCGTGTTTTATTTTCAAAAATTGTACAAATTTTGCATTTTATTTGAAAATTATTTTCATATTATTTTCGTATATTATTTTCCAATATTTTTCAAACTAAGTGTTTTATTTTTAAAAATTTGAATGAAATTTAAGAATATTGAAAATTATTTTCAATAATTTTCCATATTCGTAAATAAATTACAAACATTTTTTGAAAAAATTTCAAATTTTGGTTCACTGGGAATACACTACAATAATTATGTTATTAGGCAAGTGTGTTTATTTCGTCATATATTAAAATATTAATATATTTAATTGATAAAGATGGTTACATAACAACTTATTATTACTTACATAACAAAATAGTATAACATTAGTGTGAAAGTCGTCAACACAAAAGTAGATAATATTTAGCTATTTATACGATTACTGTTAGGAGATACAGGTTTCTGTATAAATATGTCGATATATCGGGACTAGACGTGTATTAGGTCGGATACGACAACATATTCGAAACATAGTATAAATTATCACTACCATTTACATAGAGCACATTACATTATTACATTGGAAAGTTAACAATTAAACCAGTAGTTATAATATAGGCACATTATAAAGTGAACGTTCATATTCCCACTATTAATATTATAATTAGATATATACATACAGTAATAATAAAGTAAATAGCTGCTATTATCAACAGATCAGGTATCACCTGCAGCAAAGGAACCGTTGCCCTGACCACATATTGACAAGATCTGTTTCAGATGAATTACTAGTGAATTTTGATATACATATCGGCTGTCTATGTTCAGTGCTTCTGGCTCATCAACGTAGCAGAACCAATTACAGATTAGTGCATTATGTTACATATATATAAGTATATATATATATACTTATATGTATATATATATATATATATATATATATATATATATAAATATATATATATATATATATATATATATATATATATATATATATATCATTGTATCGCATTGTATATTATTCAATGTATAATATGCTCAATATTTTTCTCAACTATTTAATTACCCATGAAATGAACATTTGATTTTTATATATTTAAAATTTCAAATTTGTATGTATATCATATTTTATATTGTATTTATATCATTATGAAAAAGATCAATATATTATTATATATTATATTTTAAATTTTATACATTTCTTTTAAATTTCAAGACTTTAATAACTTCTAATAAGAATATATATTACTAAATAGATGTACAATTTTGTATGAAACTATTATTAATAGAATAAACTTTATTAATATTAGTGTGGGAAATTCTTGTTATTCTTAAAGTTAAGAAAAATAGTTTACTTGAAATATACATGTGTATATATATAACTAATAAAAATAATTATTTAAAGTATCGAACATTATTAACTATATATTTTACTACGATATAGTTAATTTTCGTTAATTTAAATAATTATTTGTTCATATTTGCATTAGTTATAATTAAATATACTACGGAATGGACCTATAGGATTTACATTTATAGATGTAATTAATTAATTTGTATATAATCATATTATTATAAAATATAAATGGACCTTAGAATGAGTTTAAATAATAATTAATGATAAAGATTATATAATTGTATTTAAGAAATAAGTAATCAGTTTAAAATAGATATTTATTTTTATATTTTATATTTTAACAACTGGAAATATGTTATAAAACATTTTGAATCATCTATTTAAATTGAGATATATTATATTTAAGAATCTGCGATTATCTATAACATAATATATTTTATTAGATCAGGTAATTAGTAAAAATGCATTAGTTAATTCGTAAGAATTAATTTTATAATTTATTATATTTTATATACCGGGGAAATATAAAAATACATCACTATAGATTGAAGTACATGATGTATATCAATATATGTCAGTATATTAACATTTTAAAGAATTAATTAAGTCATTCATTCTGAAAATTATATAAATAAATTATAATATAAATAACAAAGTTCAAATATAAAGACATGTATTTGTAATTACAATTATTAAAATATACATATAAGTTCCCTATATATATTAACAATTATCATAATTAATCAATACAATATTATTAAAATAATGTCACGTTATATAATTATTATGTTAACGGAGTATATTCATATATATTCACGTGTGCGTACATATGTGTGTATTAATGCTGTAAATGAATTCACTTTTTGAAGTATCGATACATGTTCGAACACAATTTGTTATATTGATTAAATGTGAATATTTTGATATTTTAAATATATATACGTATCACTGTAAATATATGTTAAAGTAGTACTTACATTGAATCCTTGTATAAAAGTATAAAAGGTATACAGTAGGGATTTTTACGGGTCACAATTTTGATATTTCGAAACAGTTTCGAAACCAATAATGAAACAGGCGAAAATTTTTCGAAACCAATAATGAAACTAAAATACAATAAATATATATATACATGCCCATATACATTTATGTCCATTTTTCATTATATTGAGACAATCAAATCTTAAAATTCATTATCTCGAGACAATAAAATCCTAAATTTCCTTATCTCGAGACTCTCAAAATAATGAATGTTTATAATAAATATTATATTAAATCCGAAAAAGTGACTTTTTGCCATTACAATGATATTTTGTCAGGTAAATTGTTCATCAACTCTTTTTTGACAAATATTTTTTACATTTTTTGGAAATATTTAAAAAAATATTTGAAATATTTTTAAACATTTTGTTGATATATTTTTAAACATTTTATTGAAATATTAAAAAAAAAATTAGAAATTTGTTAAACATATTTTTTAAATATTTTTAAATATTAAAAAAAAAAAAATCTTTTATTAGTATCACTGGAAAACTTATTGAATTTTATAATATACGTCATACTGTAGTGTTTGTTAATTTTTATTAAACAAAAGTTATGATCAAAAATGTATATATTTTTAACCCTTAAATCACTAATATATATAATAATATTTTAGATATTTATCATATATTTAAATAGTATATGATAATTAGGATACATATTAAAATATATATTAAAATATATAAATATATAATTAAATTTGTATTTGAAAATAATTTTAATTATTAATGAAATATTAATACAAAATGTACTTTATATAAACAATATACGATATAAGATGATGATATACGTTATATATTATATATGTACAGTATACATTGTATATTTACATGTAGTATACTACAATGTATTCTAAATTTATCAAATAAAACTGGTTCATATAGTCGTATACGTTAGTTATAACTATAGTTATACAAAATCTAATTATATAAATATAAATAAATATTCAGTAAAATAATCCTATCTGTATTTGTTTACGTTATTAATGGCGAATGAGAATTTAAAACATGTTTGCATTGCGAGATACGATATGACAGGGATTGGGATAATATTATATTAAATATAAATTATAAATCATATTATATATTCAAAACCCGAAACCGGTGTCAGTATATCCAATACAATTCTGAAACCGACCCGAACAATATATTGTTTAATCTATAGATTAAACACCCGACACTATTATATTTCATAAAACCCTAGACCGACCCGAAACTGACTGACACAGTGTGTATGCATGTGTATTCACGTGATTATTTATATGCAACATATGTATAAATGTATTCATATGGGAGATATATCTCGAACTTGGACTACTTAAAGATGGTATTATAATAACAATGTACAGTAACTTATTATATAATGATATAGGGTTTTAATTTCTTAGTTATAAGTCTATAATATATAAAAATGGTTTTACAATATATTTCAGTCTTTAATTAATGAATAAAGTATATTTTTGGTTACAAATCATGATTTAGAAATCACTCTGCAGAGTGAACTTTGAATTGCATATATGTGTATTGTTAACATATAAGTATACTGTTAACAATATAATTTTAAAATATTATTTTATATCTATAATATATATAGATAGAGAAAAGTATAATTTATACTTATTTATATCAATTATAAATATGCAATAGGATTACATTAATTATTAAGATATATTCTACGTATAAGTTAACATAATTTTACTTATAAAAAACATTGTTTGTCCAAGTTAGAGCTACAATATTAATATTAAAAATTAAGTACTTATTTTGAAATTGTAATTAATTCATAATATTTAATAATATGTAAATTCTTCTGTTATAACTAAAACATATCGACATTTTAGTTTCTTGTTCATTTAATTACTTAATACATTTTTAATAAAAAAAATTCTACACTTTTTTTTGAATAACATTAATTTTTTTTTAATTCCTTATATATACGAATTGTTGATTATTTAAATATACATAATATCTATATTGTGAGTTTTTACTAAACTACAGAATATATGACATATCTGTTAGGGTCAAAGTTCATGCTGCATAAGTCAGATAATCCCCCATAAGCATTTGTTCGAATCATGTTCATTAATATTTAATCAAGTTAATTAATTTAATTAATGTTTAAGAGGATGCGAAATTAAGTATATACTGTGATAAGCATGGTGTTAAAGTACATGCATAAGTATATACTTATTGATGTATTATAACTATATGTATAACTTTACATACTTGGTAGATATGAATATAATTTTACTTAATATAAATATATATATATTATATCTTATAAGATCAATTTGTTTCCTACCATGGTAAATGGATAATTAACAACATTAAACTAATATTATTATTATTATTATTATTATTAAATAGTTTATTGACAAACAAAACATTATAAGTTTATCGGCGTCATATATAATAAAATAAAAATAAACAAAAAAAAATAATAGTAAAGAACGAAAACTAGAATAATACATAATAACGAGAACAATGATATTAAATGGAATTACAAATAAAGAAAATATTTATATAATTTACGTTTAAATAATGACTCAGATTTAGTTATACGTATATCAGTTGGTAATAAGTTCCAATATTTTGGTGCTGCAACAGCAAATGCTGCTTCAGAAAATCTCGTAGAAGTAATTGGTTGGTGTAGAACCATTGTGGATCCAGAGCGGCGAAGTCGGGAGTCGTAATGAATTGATATTATCGTAGCGAGATATTCGGGAATAGATCGGTAAATGGCTCTTTGCGTTATGCACAGGAGACGAAACTTGCATTGAGAATGAAACGGAAGCCAGCCAAGAGAAATCATCAGAGATGTAATCGAAACATCCATACGACGTTTGAGCTTGTACAGTATTCTAACCGCACGACGTTGAATATTTTCAAATCTGTGCATTAAATAAAGTGGGAGAGTAGTATATAATGAGCAACAATAACGAAGTCTACTGAATACAAGGGAGTCGAGTAAACACTTCGTTAAGTTATAAGTAAGTTTATTACGTGTCTTTCTAATATTGTAAAGATAATAGTTAGCTATACGAATTACATTTGTTATTTGCAACGATACATTGAACTTGTTATCAAAGGTAATACCTAGTGTAGTCACTGATTTGGAAATAGGAAGGGAGCGTAAAAAAGGATGGGATATAGTTAAAGGAGAAGAGGATCTAGATAAAATAATGGTATTAGTTTTAGCCATATTTAATGATAATGAGTTAGTGGAGAACCATGTAATTAATTCAGTAATGCAGTTATAAATAGTTAATTGAATAGATTCAGTGTTACATGATGGTGGGAAGGACGTATAAATTTGCAAATCATCTGCATAAAGATGATAATGTAGATGAGGATATTTAAGAAATATTGATCTAATAGGTAATATATAGATTATGAATAAAATGTGCCCGAGTACGGAGCCTTGCGGAACACCGTATGAGTTAGTAAATGGTTGTGATAAAGAAGAATTAATTTAAACAGAAGAAGTTCTATTTGAGACAAAGGACATGAACCAGTTTAGTACTTGACCATTAATTCCTATCTCACGCAGGCGATACGAAAGAATAATAAGATTAAGAGAGTCAAAAGCGCAGGATAAATCTAGTAGAATAAGATAACATGGGCTTTTGGTGTCAAGAGATAAAAGAATGTCACTGAAAATAAGGTTGAGGGCAGTTTCTGTGCTGCGTTGTGGGAGATAAGCACTTTGAAAACAATCAGCAATATTGTTTGTAGTTATATAATGTATTAACTGGGTTGAAACAACTCGTTCTAAAGTCTTTGATATTTACGAGAGTTGGGATATTGGTCTGTAGTTAGTCAAGTTTGAGTGATCTAAAGTCGGTTTTTTAAGTAGTGGGGTAATATACAGGTGTTTCATCGATTGTGGAACAGTAGAAGTAATAAGAGATACATTGATAATATTAGTAATCAAACCAATTATATAGGGAGAAATGGAACGAAGTAAGACCAATGGAACAGGATCTAAAGGGGAGTGAGATTTGAGGGAAGTCACTAATGAAAGAACAAATGCCTGAGATGGAAGGGTAAAACAAGACCAATGATTTGAAGAGGTAATGAAAGTAACATCAAATAGTGCGACATCAAATCTTGGGAGAGAATCGATAACATTATATATCTTTCGTTGAAAGAAATTGGAAAAAGCAGTGCACAGATAGGAGTCAGAATGGTCAGGAAGACGTCTATTCTGATCTCGACCGATTAATTTAAATGAAAGTTGAAATTCTTGTTTGGAAGACATACCAAAGTTATTTAACTTATCAGTAAAGTAGGAGGATTTTAATGTGATAAGTTTAGTCCTATAGAGTGAACGGAATACTTTGAAAGATTTAAGATCAGATTCAAGGTTAGATACTTGATATCTATTTTGGAGTTTTCTAAGTGTTCGACGTAGGTTTACTAGTTCATTGTTAAACCAAGGTGATTTGGAAAATGATCGATTAATGGATTTAATGATAGGAGCAAATATTTCAAGAGAATTTGAGATAGCAGCATTAAAATTGTCGTAAAGAGAATCAACTACGAGCAACGAATGAAGATTATCAAGTCGTGAAAATATAGAATTTACAAATGAAGGAATGTTAATAGCAGATATCTTCCTAAAAGAACGCTCTGGTCGGGGAGAGGTAGATGGTGGTAATATCAACTCAAACGTAACTACAAAGTGATCAGAAATTAGAAAACTTTGAGAAGGAGATGAAACAATGTCAGATGAAGATGGTGATATAACTAGATCAATGCAATTACCATTCGTATTAGTGGGAAAAAGTATATGTTGCGTGAGAGAGAACTCATTGATCAAACTTTTTAAAGATGATGCAGCAGGATAAGATCTATTATATTGTATGTTAAAATCGCCAAGAATGTTAGTGTTATCTGTAGAGATCGATTCAAAAATAGATGTTAGATCAACTAAAAATTCAGTGATACTAGAAGAAGGAGGACGGTAAATTAGAACAAGATATATTGTACAATAAGATGGAAACTTAAGATTGCAGATCATCATTTCACACGATGAGAAAGACGGAATGGTAGTGGAGACAAGTTTCAATTTAGATGAGTAAATTAATGCAAGACCACCACCACGACAAGGAATAGATCTATTAGAAATAGTTATATTATACCCTTGAGGTATTAGTTGTGATGATAGAGCAGTGTTTTTATCAGTCAGCCAGGTTTCTGTAATTGCCGTTATAAGACATTTTGAATCAATAATAGATTGAGCTATAATATCAACTTTATTACAAACATATCTAGAATTAATAATTGAAATAAATACGTATACTCATTATGATAACAAAGTAAATCAGAGGGAGAAGAGCCTTTTTTGGATTTCAGATACTGTTCATATGAATTTGACCATTGAAGGAATTCATTTACATCAGGGATATATGGATTTGATTTCCAATCGATACCATATGTTTCCGAGTTACTTGTATTAATCAAATTACGAAGTTGATAAGAAAGACTGCGCATATTAAGTACACACTTAAATTTCGTCAGAGAAGATTTAGAAGCGTGGAAGTAAATACGTCCAATTTTCATTATATCACTGGCAATCAAAGGACGAATGAATAATGATTTGAAATCAGTTGGTTGAAGATCAGATCTGGAGTTAATTAAACTATCAATTATGCATGATGAAGATACTAATAGATTAGCATAGTGAGAAATTAATGAGTAATCTGTAATGTTATTATAATCGAGTTCTAGATGTTTGAATAGTGATTTAATGTATGTAAGATTTCTATTGTCAGGTGAAATATGCTCAATAACAACCGAGGGTTGAGAAGAGCATGACAAAATGTTAGGAGTTGGTTTAGTAACGGTAGGTTTATGCGTCGGTAATGTTGATTTAACGATATCACTAAACGATTTAGAGGTAGTTTTATTTAATGTATCTGGAAGTGAGGATAAGGCGGATGAAATATTATTAAGAATAGTTGAAGTGTTTGACTTCATAGTGTGAGATGATTTTTTAAATGAAATTATTTCTGAATTCATTATGTCAAGTTTTTGATTAATATTTGTAGTAATATTAGTAAGGTAATCAAGTTTATCATCATTGGTATTAAATTTAGGGTTAGTTAATTCAGTAATATTTTCAGTTGGTTTAACTATACACGATTCACATATAAATTTAAAGTGTTGCGAAGATAGAATATAAATCGCATATTTCGACTGGGAAATATTCGTATAATCATTTGGTAGTATATAAGTATTATACAAACATTCAAAGTGAATTGAATATCCACAAGCGCATTTAATACATTTAGTATTTAATGGTTTTGTGCATGAATTACAATCCATTATATTGTATGATATGATTTAAAGAAAGAAATCACTGAAGCGAAACGTTCAGAAAATCAATAAAACAAAACAATACAATTATAAATATCAGTATAAAATACTTATATATATATATACATATATATATATATATATATATATATATATATAGATACAGCTAAATATATATATATATATATATATATATATATATATAATATATATATATATATATATATATATATATATAATGTATGTATGTACATATATATATACAAATACAAATAAATGTATTTTCAAAAGTTTTAAAATGTGTTTCTTTTACGAGCATCGGACTTAGGTTTAATGACTTTGGTTTAATGTCCTCATCTTCGCGATGTTCTATTTCCTCCGAAATCTGCTTGAAAGTTGTGGTTTTAGTATTCGTAATTCTAGAACGTTCGCCTACGTTTAGGCGATATTCTTCCGAACCTGTCGTACTGATGTTTTGAAGCGTTTAGAGATTTCAGGTTTTCATCCGTGATCATTTCGAGATAACAATTGTTGAAGATAATTGTAATAGGTAAATGTATGTAATATATATATATATATATATATATATATATATATATATATATGTATATATATATATTATTCGACAATATATAACATATGTTATATATCACTACCAAATGAATATGACCATATATGGTAATATTCATTAGGTAGTGGTATGTTACGTATTGTAGAATATTCACATAATTGAGTGGTACAGATTATTTATATATAAATAATATATTATAAGTTAAGAAATACAAAAATTACTTATAATGATTTCATAATAATATATTATTAGAATTCATTATAAGACATTTTTGTATTTCTTATATTATAATATATGATAATTATGATACGTACAAAATACGTATATAAATTATTGATACACAAATATATACATACACATATATAATAATTAATAATAATAATTAGCTAATATATTTATTTTCACTTACTTAATGATATTAAATATGTAAACATTTATTTGTGTATAAGAGTCCATGTATTATATAAAGTTATGAATATTATATATAAGTTATGAATATTCAAATATAGTATACTATAGATATCCTATAGGATATACATACATAATTATAAGCATAGTTACATGTATACATGCATTCAACAATATATTGTGTATATAGTGTAAAATAACAGTATATCATTATCATAATTATATATATATATATATATATATATATATATATAAATATATATATACATATATATATATATATATATATATATATATATATATATATATATATATATCTAGCCGAACCTAAATCTGTCGTACTCGCTGCTTCGAAGCGTTTAGAGATTTCATATTTTCAGGCGTTTTAATTTCGAGATTATAATCGTATGAATATAATTATTAGAAATATATAAAATTAATTGGTAATTTGCCAATTAGGTTTGAAATACTCAAATCCTACTGATTCATGTATTATTAATTATGTCAATTTGTTTGAACTATAGTTCTATAGTCATATATATATATATATATATATATATACTATATTTAACTATATAGAGATTATTATATAGTTTGTAATATGGAAAATATGCATTGTACACTGTACACTATAGTGTATACACAATATATATATATATGTATATATACAGTATAAAGTATACTGTATAGTGTATACTGTACATTTTATATTATACTGCATAGATTATGTATATTTTACACCGTGTACAATTTACCGTATAATTAGTACATGGTATTACCGGATAATCAGGTAATATCCTACTTACAATTGGACTTATTCCGTAAAATATTCACTATACACTGTTTAGTAGGAACTGTACATTGTACAGTGTAAAATGTATAATGTATACAGTATGCTGTATAGTGTACATTATGAAGTATAAATTGTATACTGTATTTTATGAATAAAAAAAACTGAAACTGGATAGTTACATATTAAAGTAACGGGAACGGGAACGCGAACGGATAATATAAAAGGAACTTTAACGGATAACATTAATAGAACGGGAACTGGAACATGAACGGATACAATTAATAGAATGTGAACGGGAATGGATAGCGTTAACAAAAGAAACTTTGCCCAACACTGACTGTAGGTCAATTGTTAAAGTAGCATCATAAAAAGTCAATATATTCATCTTATTATGGTATATATATATAGGAAGCCAGTGGTTGTATTACGTTATACAGTAATTAGTGTATTCATATTGATCTACAAACTTAGTATATAACATATATGTAATAAAATAAATATATATATATATATATATTGAATTAGAATATATATATTTATTTGAATTAAATTTATTCAAAAATATTTTATATTCATCCATTAAAAGCAGCATATATATATTCTACTTTTAAGGGATGAATATTAAATGTAATATATATATATATATAATGTATGTATGTATATATATATACAAATACAAAAATTACTTTGGTTGCCCTCATCTTCGCGACGTTCTATTTCCTCCGAAATCTGCTTGAAGGTTTTGGTTCTAGTTTTCGTAATTCTAGAACATTCTCCTTCCACTACAGTCTCCAGCGCGAAGAGATACACTTGTTTAGATAGCCTTTTACATATCCACTAGGACAGGTCAGATCTCCAGTCGGTGTGTTCGTCGTGGTTCCGCTGACCTCTACTCGTTGCCATGGTTACCGGATTCGTATCTCGATACACGACCATCCTCTCTTTCAGCTGATCTTCGAGCGCTTTCACTATGGTCTTAGCGCAGTCCTTGACCGGGGGTTAACGCTAACACCCGTTACGCATGGTTAGCGCGGTGTTAGGCTCGCTGACCACGTCACGCTTGACCGCGTACTGAGATTTAGGCCACTCCCCGCACGTTTAGGCGATATTCCTCCCTACCTAAACATGTGGTACTGATGCTTCGAAGCGTTTACAGATTGCACATGTACACCCGTGTTCACTTCGAGATCATAATCGTATGGAGATAATTACGGAATCGTATATTCTGAATCATATATGTAATACAATAATTATATACACACATATATATATATATATATATATATATATATATATATATATATATATATATATATATATTGAATTAGAATATATATTTATTTTAATTAAATTTATTCAATACAATTTAATATTCATCTCTTAAAAGTAGCATATATATATGCTACTTTTAAGGGATGAATATTAAATGTAATATATATATATATATATATATATATATATATATATATATATATCCTATAGGATATATATTAGAATATATTCTAAGTTAATTTTTCATAAGTTCATATATAAATATATATATATATATATATATATATATATATATATATATATATAATGTATGTATGTACATATATATACAAATACAAATAAAATGATATCATTGGTTGTTAACATCTGGGCAGGGATGGGCATTACGGTTCATATTAATGTAGATCATTCTATGCTATCGTGTTTTATCTTCGCATCGATAGTTGTCAATATATCCATTAGAATGTTGTTCTCGTACTGTGTTAGGGGAGTGTGCGTGTGTGTATTAGTAATAACATTGGTGTGAAAGTTATCAACACAAAAGTAGATCATATTTAGCTATTTATACGATTACTGTGATCCGCTGGTATTCTACCCGAACATGTACCCCTACCGGGATTCGTGTGCATTACTATGTTATGTCAGGGTTGCACATTGTAATAGTCATTCATTTATATATATATATATATATATATATATATATATATATATTTCTTCATGAATTATTTATTTTTTATTTTTTTAATATTATCCACCTCAGATTTAATCTAATATATGATAAATATATTAATATTAATATATATATATATATATAGTCCTGTTCATCAGGTATATGATAGTTCTAAGTTAATGTTGCGGTTAATCCCTTAAAATCAGTACTTCTAGAGTCGGTAAATTTGATACATATTTTTCGCAAATCAAAGTCTCCAATCTCTTCAAAAAGTGTAATGTGTTTGTTAGGCTTCACGGGAACTCTATTAGTAAATAATCGACACCAGGCGTGTTTCTGGTGGTATCACAGTAGGTCAACTGACAAAGTAGCATCATCACCTGTCAGCATATTGATCTTGTTATGGTAGTTATAGTCATAGCATATATGGTAGCCTATATAGGAAGCCTGTGCTTGTATTACGTTCTATATACGTGTATACAGTATGTTGAGATACTTAAGCAAATCACTGAATTCATATCGATCTACAAACTTAATATCTGACATATATGTAATAATATATATATATTCAATTAGAATATATATTTATTTGAATTAAATTTAATCAAAAATATTTAGTACTCATCCCTTAAAAGTAGCATATATATATATGCTACTTTTAAGGGATGAATATTAAATTTAATATATATGTATATATATATATATATATATATATAAATATATATATATATATATATATATATATATATATATATATATATATATATATATATATATATAAATATAGAAAAATAGACTTTAGTTGGCCTCATCTTCGCGATGTTCTATTTCCTCCGAAATCTGCTTGAAAGTTGTGGTTTTAGTATTCGTAATTCTAGAACGTTCGCCTACGTTTAGGCGATATTCCTCCGAACCTGTCGTACTGATGTTTTGAAGCGTTTAGAGATTTCAGGTTTTCATCCGTGTTCATTTCGAGATCATAATCGTTGAAGATAATTGTAATAGGTAAATGTATGTAATATATATATATATATATATATATATGTATATATATATATATATATATATATACATATATATATATATATATATATGTATATATATATTATTCGACAATATATAACATATGTTATATATCACTACCAAATGAATATGACCATATATGGTAATATTCATTAGGTAGTGGTATGTTACGTATTGTAGAATATTCAAATAATTGAGTGGTACAGATTATTTATATATAAATAATATATTATAAGTTAAGAAATACAAAAATTCCTTATAATGATTTTATAATAATATATTATTAGAATTCATAATAAGACATTTTTGTATTTCTTATATTATAATATATGATAATTATGATACGTACAAAATACGTATATAAATTATTGATACACAAACATATACATACACATATATAATAATTAATAATAATAATTAGCTAATATATTTATTTTTACTTACTTAATGATATTAAATATGTAAACATTTATTTGTGTATGAGTAAGATATGTAATGTAAGAGTGTATATGTAAGAGTCCATGTATTATATAAAGTTATATAAGTTATATGTATTTATTTATTTATTTAGACACTCGTTATATTTTATGAATATTCAAATATAGTATACTATAGATATCCTATAGGATATACATTAGTGCTGTAAAATTTCAAATCTCAAATATCAAATCTCAAATATTTTTTTTTCGGTTCGGTTCAAATCTTTAATTTTCGGGTATTTGGAAAGATGTGATGATCTCAAATCTTTATTTTAAATTTAGTTTCGGTTCGGGTATCATGTCGGGTAATTGTTCGGGTAACGATCGATTAACATAATTATGTAATAAGTTTCTTTCAACTATTTTAAAATATCCAATAAAATGTATAGATTATATTAATTCGATCATCAGTTATGCCACCTATATGATGATATATTTAAAATAGAATAATGTTATCAAAGACACGGTTTCCTTGATTTATTATCCATTAATAACAATATTTAAAAATTAATACGTATATTCTGCATATTCCTGAAGGAATATCATTAGATTAAGTTTACATGATTTATACTCTATATTGATATATACAAATGCTAATTCATAAACCGTTTAAAACTATATTTGTCTACAAGTACATTTTGAATACATATTTGACACTATGTTATATATATAATACTAGATACATCTACTAGATATATTGTCTAAATATAATATTTATATTTAGCCTACTATATATATATATGCTATAGCATATATGCCATATATGGTGTATATAGTATATAGGATTCCTCTTACACCTTTACTAAATACTATATACTGATATATATATATGATTATTAGAATAGAAACGTATTCAATAATTCAAGTAATTAATAATTATTTATTGTTAATTATTCAATTATAATTTATTAATTAATAATTATTTATAAATTAATTATTATTATTAATTAATAATAATAATTTATTAATTATTATAATTATTATAATTATTTATTAATTATTATAATTATTTATTAATTATTATAATTATTTATTATTTATTATAATTATTTATTAATTATTATAATTATTTATTATTTATTATAATTATTTATTAATTATTATAATTAATAATTAATTTAATTAATAATAATTATTTATTAATTAATTTATTATTATTAATAATAATTAATTAATTAATATCTCATTTTTTTCTTCGTTAACTTATTTTAAAATATTATTAAAAGATTTGAAGTTCTCGAGAACATACCTAAATATGAGATTTGAAGTTCTCGAGAACTTGATATTTTTTTTAAGATTTGAAGTTCTCGAGAACAACAATTTTAAGATTTGAAGTTCTCGAGAACAACCAAGTATTTGAAATTTTAAGGCACTAATATACATACATAATTATAAGCATAGTTACATGTATACACGCATTCAACAATATATTGTGTAACATATAGTGTAACATAACCGTATATCATTATCATAATTATATATATATATATATATACACATATATATATATATATAAATAAATATATATACATATATATATATATATATATATATATATATACATATATATATATATATATATATATATATATATATATATATATATATATACATATGTATATACAATATGTTAGTTATAATTTACATTTAATATTCATCTATTAAAAGTATCATATATATATATATATGCTACTTTTAAGGAATGAATATTAAATTTAATATATATATATATATATATATTTTAAGTTAATTTGTCATTATTTCATATATAAATATATATATATATATATATATATATATATAATGTATGTATGTACATATATATGCAAATACAAATAAAATTATATCATTGGTTGTTAACATCTGGGCAGGGATGGGCATTACGGATCATATTAATGTAGATCATGCTATGCTATCGTGTTTTATCTTCGCATCGATAGTTGTCAATATACCCATTAGAATGTTGTTCTCGTACTGTGTTAGGGGAGTGTGCGTGTGTGTATTAGTAATAACATTGGCGTGAAAGTTATCAACACAAAAGTAGATCATATTTAGCTATTTATACGATTACTGTTAGAAGATACGGGTCTCGTTGTATAAAGATGTCGATATATCCGGACTAGACGTGTATTACGTCGGATACGACAGATTTAATGTGAATTAATAAAAGTCTATTTATTATATAAAGTTATATAAGTCATGAATATTCAAATATAGTATACTATAGATATATCTATATCCTATAGGATATATATATACAAATATATATATATATATATATATATATACATATATATATATATATATATATATATATATATATACATATGTATATACATGTTTGTTAGTTATAATTTATATTTAATATTCATCTCTTAAAAGTATCATATATATATGCTACTTTTAAGGGATGAATATTAAATTTAATATATATATATATATTTTAAGTTAATTTGTCATTAGTTCATATATAAAAATATATATATTTATATACAAGTTTGTTAGTTAAAACATGTGCTATTCTCC
This sequence comes from Osedax fenrisi, assembly GCA_964019155.1. Classification (NCBI taxonomy): domain Eukaryota; kingdom Metazoa; phylum Annelida; class Polychaeta; order Sabellida; family Siboglinidae; genus Osedax; species Osedax fenrisi. The sequence goes on along the minus strand of OZ025244.1, from coordinate 53,207,091 downwards.
GACATGTGTCTCCCCCGCGATCTGTCGAGAATCACGTTAGCGTTGTAGTAACACACTGCAGGATGACGTCGTTACTAAACCCTTATCGCTCGAATAGATGATGAAGTATTTTCCGCCGACAGCCATTTTATTACGATATGAACGTCGTTGAGAGATTGAGAGATATATATATATTGGATTGGATTGGATTATATATATAATGTAATGTATACATATAGGTAAATATATATACATATATATATATATATATATATATATATTATAGATATATATATATATATATTATAGATGGATAAGGATAAGGATAATGATAAGGATAATTTATTATTGCAAAAAAATTTGATTTTTAACAATAAATGGCTAAACAAAATAGTCAAATTGACTTTCGAGGTGTTTGGCCAGAGTAAATAATAATGCAATTAAATATTATACATTCAAACATGAATGTGTAAAGAAGGATAATCAAAGGGAATATATAAGTGAAGGAAGCTTCGGGGTTGCCCAAATCCAATATGGGTAGCCTACACCCAGGAGTGTAATACTCAGTGATTTATGTAGCGTTTGAACAATCAGAAATATAATCCCTATGTTAATCCATCTGAACTATATAATAATAATTAGTAAACAATTTACATATTAGTAATTCATAATAATAAATAAATAATCACGGAGCTTAATAAAAGAAAACAAATAAAATAAAAATAATTTCTTTGAGGATCTGTTCCACTTTTATCAATCAGCTTTAATAGTCACCAGTAGTCCATCAAACATGTGAAATAAAATATAATTAGTAAATACCTATAGGTAAGAAATTTTTAATTTTTTTATAAATAACTTAATAAGTTTTATAATTTTTAATTTGTTACTTAGATTATTCCATAATTGAATACTTGCATAATGTACAGCATAACAACTAATATTAATTCTACAGTTTGGTATAATAAATCTATTGTTAACCCTAGTACAACTGTTTGAACAAAGTACAAACTTTTGTAATAGTTTAATTCTATAGAATCTATTAAAAGCATAATGTGTATTTTTTAATAATGTTACTTTATATATATATATATATAATCCAATCCAATCCAATAATATAATGTATACATATAGGTAAATATATAATATATATAACTCAGAAGATGTAGCGAACTACTGGGTAGAAAAAAAGCAAGGCTTATCTAGTTCTACCCTGTTAATTATTCGAGAATGGAAAATAATTATACAAATATATATGATAAAAAATAATAGGCAATTTGATAAATTTTTACAAAACTAAAAAAAATTAACTAAAAGGATGCAATCTTATTTGATAAAATTATATATATATATATATATAATATATTATTCAACAATATTCGACAATTAATAACATATATGGTATACCACTACCAAATGAATATGACCATATATGGTAATTTTTACTTGACCATATATGGTAATATCAAACTTTACATATAAACAGTGCCGCCACCTGGTGAGCGGGTAATGATTGGGGTACTAACCCTTCATCAGCTCGGTGATATAGACACAAGTAGCAGGGAGGGAGGGAGGCTATTATTTATATACAAATAATAGTATATTATAATTTAAGAAATACAAAAATTCCTTATAATGATTATTTGAATGAATGAATGAAATCAGTTTATAGACAATTGTCTAAGGAGGATCATTGAAAGCTATAAGTAGCTTTATTAAGTCGATACCTCCATAGTATATGAATATAATAGCTTTGGGACATTTATACAATAATAATAAGACTTGTGTACTAGAATTCAATATAATAAGAGTAAAGAAATATATATAAAGAGAATAATAATAATAAAAATAATGTCCCTCAGCGTATTTCATCATGTTTCATCAATCCATTAAATAAACTAATAAAATAAAATGTTTTAAAACTTGTGCAAACAAATATAAAACAAAAAGTGCGAATAAAATAATAAAAAATTATTGAAATGTAATAACATAAAATGATTCTAATGGTTTAGTATATACAAATTAAAATAAAGTATGTTTAAAACTTGTGCAAACAATTATATAACAAAAAAGTGCGAATAAAATAATAAAAAATGATAAAAATATAATAATATAAAAATGTTAAAAATATACCCAAATTATACCTTTACATAATTATACCCAAGTAGTTTTAAATATAAAAATTTTAAAAATTGACGAAGATTAAAAATATTAAAAATTATTAAAATGCTAAAATATAAAAACTAATATTTATTTAAAAATTAATTCTTTAATACTTTTTTTAATTTGTGTATATTATGTATATTTTCAGATTTTAATATATTATTACTCATTATATTATTATAGTATTTTGGGCCTTTAAAAAAAATTGTGTTTTGAAATTTCGTTGTTTTCATTAATGGTAAAATAAATCTTGATTTGTCTTTATTATAAATAAAAAATGTATCTAGATTAATGTTATAGTTATTATGTAAAAGGTTATATAAAAATAATATTATTCTAAAAGATATGAGTTCATTCAATTTTAAAATAGAATTATATTTAAACATATTATTAGTGTGTGATAAACGAATCAGAGGTAATTGAGACTTGTCTATCATATTTTTATTGATAATTCGAATTGTTTTTTTTTGGTATTAATACTAGTTTTTTTAATCTATCTTCATAAACATTACCCCATATTTCTATTCCATATGACATATTTGATAAAAATAGTGAATTATATAATATAATTAAATTGCGTATGTTAAGAAATTTTAGCTTCCGAAAAAGATATACAATTTTTGATAATTTATTACACAAATTTATAATATGAAACGAATATGTTAAATTACTATCTAATATAATACCTAAAAACGTATACCTATCTACTATTTCTATGTTCGCATTATTTAAATTTATATTATTTATAATGTTTGTATTAAAATAAGGAAGTATTTTAGTTTTTTCAATATTCAATTTTAATTTATTTATATTAAACCAATGACATAATCTATCTAAATATAATTGCATATTACTACTCAATTCTTCATTTGAATTTGCAAATATAGAGAGTGATGTGTCATCTGCATATATATTTAAATTTATATTATCATCATTATTAAATATATTTGATATGTCATTAATAAATATTATAAAAAATAATGGACCTAATACTGATCCCTGAGGAACACCAAAACGTACATTTCTAACAATATTTAATAATATATTATTAGAATTTATTATAAGACATTTTTGTATTTCTTATATTATAATATATGATAATAATGATACGTATAAAATACGTATATAAATATATATATTGAATTAGAATATATATTTATTTGAATTAAATTTATTAAAAAATATTTAATATTCATCCCTTTAAAAGTAACATATATATATATATATATATATATATATATGCTAATTTTAAAGTAACATATATATATATATATATATGCTAATTTTAAAGGGTGCATATTAAATGTAATATATATATGATATATTCTAAGTTAATTTTTCATTAGTTCATATAATATATATATATATATATATATATATATATATATATAATATATATATATAATGTATGTATGTATATATATTTATATATATATATATATATATATATATATATATATATATATATATATATACAATGTATGTATGTACATATATATATACAAATACAAATAAAATGATATCATTGGTTGTTAACATCTGGGCAGGGATGGGCATTACGGTTCATTTTAATGTAGATCATGCTATGCTCTCGTGTTTTATCTTCGCATCGATAGTTGTCAATATATCCATTAGAATGTTCTTCTCGTACTGTGTTAGGGGAGTGTGCGTGTGTGTATTAGTAATAACATTGGTGTGAAAGTTATCAACACAAAAGTAGATAATATTTAGCTATTTATACGATTACTGTGATCCGCTGGTATTCTACCCGAACATGTACCCCTACCGGGATTCGTGTGCATTACTATGTTATGTCAGGGTTGCACATTGTAATAGTCATTCATTTATATATATATATATATATATATATATATATATATATTTCTTCATGAATTATTTATTTTTTATTTTTTTAATATTATCCACCTCAGATTTAATCTAATATATGATAAATATATTAATATTAATATATATATATATATATATATATATATATATATATATATATATATATATATATATATATAGTCCTGTTCATCAGGTATATGATAGTTCTAAGTTAATGTTTCGGTTAATCCCTTAAAATCAGTTATTCTAGAGTCGGTAAATTTGATACATATTTTTCGCAAATCAAAGTCTCCAATCTCTTCAAAAAGTGTAATGTGTTTGTTAGGCTTCACGGGAACTCTATTAGTAAATAATCGACACCAGGCGTGCTTCTAGTGGTACCACAGTAGGTCAACTGACGAAGTAGCATCATCACCTGTCAGCATATTGATCTTGTTATGGTAGTTATAGCCATAGCATATATGGTAGCCTATATAGGAAGCATGTGCTTGTATTACGTTCTATATACGTGTATACAGTATTTTGAGATACTTAAGCAAATCACTGAATTCATATCGATCTACAAACTTAATATCTGACATATATGTAATAATATATATATATTCAATTAGAATATATATTTATTTGAATTAAATTTAATCAAAAATATTTAGTACTCATCCCTTAAAAGTAGCATATATATATATGCTACTTTTAAGGGATGAATATTAAATTTAATATATATGTATATATATATATAAATATATATATATATATATATATATATATATATAGAAAAATAGACTTTAGTTGGCCTCATCTTCGCGATGTTCTATTTCCTCCGAAATCTGCTTGAAAGTTGTGGTTTTAGTATTCGTAATTCTAGAACGTTCGCCTACGTTTAGGCGATATTCCTCCGAACCTGTCGTACTGATGTTTTGAAGCGTTTAGAGATTTCAGGTTTTCATCCGTGTTCATTTCGAGATAACAATTGTTGAAGATAATTGTAATAGGTAAATGTATGTAATATATATATATATATATATATATATATATATATATATATATATATATATGTATATATATATTATTCGACAATACATAACATATTTTACATATCACTACCAAATGAATATGACTATATATGGTAATATTCATTAGGTGGTATGTTACGTATTGTAGAATATTCACATAGTTGAGTGGTACAGATTATTTATATATAAATAATATATTATAAGTTAAGAAATACAAAAATTCTTTATAATGATTTTATAATAATATATTATTAGAATTCATTATAAGACATTTTTGTATTTCTTATATTATAATATATGATAATTATGATACGTACAAAATACGTATATAAATTATTGATACACAAACATATACATACACATATATAATAATTAATAATAATAATTAGCTAATATATTTATTTTTACTTACTTAATGATATTAAATATGTAAACATTTATTTGTGTATAAGAGTCTATGTATTATATAAAGTTATATAAGTTATGAATATTCAAATATAGTATACTATAGATATCCTATAGGATATACATACATAATTATAAGCATAGTTACATGTATACATGCATTCAACAATATATTGTGTATATAGTGTAACATAACCGTATATCATTATCATAATTATAACTCAGAAGATGTAGCGAACTACTGGGTAGAAAAAAAGCAAGGCTTATCTAGTTCTACCCTGTTAATTATTCGAGAATGGAAAATAATTATACAAATATATATATGATAAAAAATAATAGGCAATTTGATAAATTTTTACAAAACTAAAAAAAAATAACTAAAAGGATGCAATCTTATTTGATAAAATTATATAAATAAATAATGAGTTATTCAATAAAACAACGATATTGTCATATTAATATATTATTTCCATAAAATATATATGAATATACATATACATATATATATACATATACACACATACGTACATTAATACACGCATATACAAATGCACACACACAAATACATATACATACATATAGGTTCACCCATACAAACATACCTACATAAACAAAATATACATATACAAATATAAATATAGAAAATGAAAGAAGTCTCTATTATCACTATATAATTTAAATGAAGATACTGATGAATACATATTAACAAAAATAATTAAATGTAAAAATATAATAAATTACAGAAAAAATCTACAGAAAAAAATTGCAATTTGGATATTTATATTATATAATAAAAGCTCATATATATCAAATATGTACATTAAAAACAAAAATTAAAAAATTAATAAAAAATTAAAAAATTCCATTCCCGAGTAATTACTTCATCATGTTTGAATATAAATTAAATTAAATAAAATATAATAAATAAAATTAAGTATATAAAATTAACTAAAAATAGTTTTAAAAAAATAAATAGTTGGAAAATATGTATAAAAGATATGTAAGATATATAAGATATGTAATATATGTAAGATATAATATAAGATAAAGAATAAAATCAGTTAAAGCATTTAATACATCGAAATATAATTATATTTTAAACTTCGAGTAAACGTATTTATATTATATAATAATTTAAATCTGTTTTCAAGAAGATTCCATAAAAATGGACCATTATGAGTTATGCAAAATTTTTTTATATTAAGACGGAAAGAAGGAATAACAAATTTAAAAAATTTTCTCTGACTATATATACATTGATTAATAGAGAACATATTTTTGATAATGATTGGTGTAAAATTATTAAAAATCCTAAACATAAATTTTAGAGTATTTAATTTTACAATATCAGTAAATTTCAAGATATTCAATATTTTATAATATTTATCTGTATTACATCTATTTGAAATATTGAAAATAGCTCTGATGGCTTTATTTTGTATAATAATTAATCTATTTAGATTATATATATATGTAGTAGACCATACAGTATTACAATAATTTAGATGAGGTAGAAAAAATGTATTATAAATGAGTTTTAATGATTTTATAGTAAGAGAATATTTTAATTTATGTATAATAGATACAACTTTAGAAAGCTTATTAGCTATATTATTTATATGTTTTTTCCAGTTTAATTTCTCATCTATAGTGATTCCTAAAAATGTATAATACCGTACCCTATTGATTATATTACCATTTATATGTAAAACAAAATTATTTATATATTTGTTATCATTAAACTTATCATGAATTAAAATGTAAGATGATTTATCTATGTTAATAGTTAGTTTATTTTCAGATAACCATATATTTAATTTCTTAAGTTCATTATTCATAGTTAATTTAAGAGTATTAACATCTTTATCTTTAAAAATTAAATTAGTATCGTCAGCAAATAATATAGGAATAGAAGAAATAAAAACAATATGTAAATCATTTAAAAATATATTAAAAAGTAAAGGACCCAAAACAGAACCTTGAGGAACACCAATATTAATATTACTAAAATCAGACTTAATATCATTGTAAATGACACCTTGCATTCTATTTTCAAGATAACTAGTAACAAAATCTTTTGCAACACCTCTAAAACCATTATTATCCATTTTAAGTATTAGTAATTCATGATCTATTGTATCAAAGGCTTTACATAGATCAATTGACAAAATAGCTGATAATAATTTACTTTCTAAATTATTGGTTATGTTTTCCATAAGGTAATTTAAAGCATCATTTGTACTACTATTTTGCCTAAATCCAAATTGAGATTCATTAATCTTAGAAAATGTATTCATGAATTCATTCATTCGATTTTTAATTATTTTTTCAAATATTTTGGAAAATTGAGATAATAGAGAAATTGGTCTATAGTTACCTGGTAACCTTTTATCTCCTTTTTTGAACAAAACAATAACTTGACTTTTTTTAAGTATGTTTGGGAAAATACCCTGCGAAATTGAAATATTAAAAAGGTGTTGTAATATATATTTAATTTCATCTATTGTATTTTTTATTAAGTTTATGTCAATTTCATATAAGTCTTTGGAAGTTTTCATAGTGCAATTTTCCACAACTTTAACAATTTCAGTAATTGAAATAGGGTAAAAATAAAAATTATTGTTATTTACTAATTCTGAAGGAAATGTATATTTATTAGTTTTAGGAATTTTATCTAATAATGATTTACCTAGAGTGCAAAAATGATTATTAAACATCGTCGCGGTTTTTAGATCATCTTCTTTGGTAATATTACTGAAAGGACACTTAATTTTATTTTTTGAATTAGGATTCAGAATTTCATTTATAGACCTCCATTTTTTTTAATATTATTTTCATTGTCAATTTTTTTTTCTAAATATAATTTTTTAGATAGTCTGATTAAAGATATTAATATATTTTTATAAGATATATATCTTTGTTTATTAAAAGCATTATTATTTTTAAGTAAACATTTATAAAATTTTTTTTTTTTAGCAATACATTTTTTTAAATTGTCAGATATCCAGGGCTTATTATAAAAATCTGAAGTTTTTTTCTTTATTAAAGGACAATGTTTAAAATATAAATCAGTGTATATTTTACAAAAAGATTCAAACGCACTATTCGGGTCATTGTCATTATATATATGTTTCCAATCGTAATCAAATAATGATTTTTTTAAATAAGTAATATTAGAACAATTTAATGATCTAAATGTTATATACTTTTGTTTAGTAAGTATTAAATTATATGTAAAATAATTATTATAAATTGAAAAAATAGGTAGATGGTCACTTATATCAGTAATAAATAAACCAACGATTTCTGGTGACGATTTACAATTTGTGAATATGTTATCAATAATTGTATTGGAATAATCACCAATCCTAGTTGGTTTGTCAATAAGTTTAAATAGGCCTAAAGAATTCATACTGTCTATAAAATATAAAATATTATTATCATTAGTCCGTGAAATATCAATGTTAAAATCTCCGCATAAAAAAATATCATTAGTCAATAGTCTAGAAAAATTATTTATTATAAAGTTTGTAAAATTAGTAATACTGGAAGTAGGTGAATTATATATACCACTTATTAATATTTTTGTATTATCATTAGTCAAAATTTGTAAAGTTAAAATATCTAAAAAATTGTCTATTGATTTGCTTAGGTAGTTTACAACTTCAGATTTAAGTGAATTTTTAATAAAAATGGAAACTCCTCCACCCCTTTTATTTGTGCGTATAGTATGAAATGAATTATAATTAGGTAATTCAAAATTTCCAATATCAGATTCTTTCATCCATGATTCACTAATAATGATAATATTAAATTTAAATGTCAATTCATAAAGATAATTTTCAATTTGTTCATGAATATGAACAAAACTACGTGCATTTATATGGATAATAGAAAACGCATTTGAATTATCTATAGAAATAGTATTTCTATTGAAATCGATTTTATTAAAATATCTGCAGTTTGTAGTAGTGTCAATATCAATACATTTATCAAAATCCATTTGAATAAATAATAAGATATAATAAGATGATATATATACCTACTTGATTTATTGCTTTATGTAAATTACTGGTTCTTACACTAGATTATTTAATTGAGATGTATCAGATATATAAATATTGTCATTATTATCATCTATATTAATATATACTTTGTTTTTATAAACCCAAGTTTTAAATATTTTTTTAGATTTTACTAATTTTCTGGTACTATATAAAATATTATCTGTTTCTATGGAATGTTTAATATTAATGTAATACTTTGAACCTTTTAATTTTAATTTATTTTTTAATATTTCTATTACTATGTCGTGATTAGTAAATTTAATAAAATATTTGTCATCAGTCTGTGTATTATCGGAATTATCTTTATTTTTATGTGAATTATTATTAAATTTATTAATGTTCACAATAGATTCTTTATTCAATTCATAATCAAGCTTAGAGTTAATAAAGTTAATTAAATTATCTTTGTTTTGATAATCTAAATTATCACATTTATTCAAGTTTGTAAGTATTAAGATATTATTATTATTCTCGTTATCAAGTTTATTTAAGGATCTAGTTAGCTGTTTTATTGGTAGTTCACCTAAAGTATCTTTATTATTTTTAAATTCCGTATTTATTAAGTTTGTAATTTGTGTATTATCTGCTTTGATTTTATATATATATTTATTTATATATATATATATATATATATATATATATATATATATATATATACATATATATATATATATATATAAATATATATATATATATATATATATATATATATAATGTATGTATGTACATATATATACAAATTAATCTAGCATTCTATGCTCTTGTGTTTTATCTTCGTATCGATAGTTGTCAATAATATTGACTCAGTATATCCATTAGAATGTTCTTCTCGTACTGTGTTAGGGGAGTGTGCCTGTGTGTATTAGTAATAACATTGAATATATATATAATATATATATATATAATATATATATATATATATATATATATATATAATATATATATATATATATATATATATATATAATATATATATATATATATATATATATATATATATATATATATTGAATTAGAATATATATTTATTTGAATTCAATTTATTAAAAAATATTTAATATTCATCCCTTTAAGAGTAACATATATATATATATAATAATAATAATAATAATAGAAAGGTTTATTGACTCAGAAAACGATGGACGTTTATTTGCGTCAAGTTGAAATAATAAAACAAATAAATAGTTACGCAAATAATAATAAATATATATATATATATATAAATATATATATATATATGCTAATTTTAAAGGATTCATATTATATTTAATATATATATATATATGATATATTCTAAGTTAATTTTTCATTAGTTCATATAATAATATATATATATATGTAATGTATGTATGTACATATATATATATATATATATATATATATATATATATATACAAATACAAATAAAATGATATCATTGGTTGTTAACATCTGGGCAGGGATGGGCATTACGGATCATATTAATGTAGAATGCTATGCTCTCGTGTTTTATCTTCGCATCGATAGTTGTCAATATATCTATTAGAATGTTCTTCTCGTACTGTGTTAGGGGAGTGTGCGTGTGTGTATTAGTAATAACATTGAATATATATATATATATATATATATATATATATATATATATATATATATATATATATATATATATGTATAATGTATGTATGTACATATATATATATATATATATATATATACAAATACAAATAAAATGTATTTTCAAAAGTTTTAAAATGTGTTTCTTTTACGAGTATCCGACTTAGGTTTAATGACTTAGGTTTAATGACCTCATCTTTAGTATCACTCAGATAGTGGTATGTTATATATTGTGGAATATTCACATAATTGTGTGGTACGGTTTATGCGGTTCAGCCTTGTTACATGTGTATGCGTAGTTATCCGTGTATAAACAGTGTATCCACCTGGTGAGTGGGTAATGATCGGGGTACTTACCCTTCATCAGCTCGGTGATGTATAGACACTGGTAGCGGGGAGGGGGTAGGGAGGGAGGGAGGGAGGTGATTATTTATATATTAATAATCGTATATTATAATTTAAGAAATAAAAAAATTCCTTATAATGATTTTATAATAATATATTATTAGAATTCATTATAAGACATTTTGTATTCTTATATTATAATATACGATAATTATTATACATACAATTAATTATTAATACACAAACATATATATATATATATATATATATATTTATATATATATATATATATATATACATATATAATAATTAATCTTAATAATTAACTAATATTTTAAATAATATATATGCATACTTACTTAATGATATTAAATGTGTACATATTTGTTTGTGTATAAACGTGTATTTATTATATAAAGTAATATAAGTTATGAATATTTAAAGATTGTAGGATATAAATACATATCTATTAATATAATTCAACACGTTGTGTATATAGTGTAAAATAAACCTTATAGCATTATCATCATTATATATATATATATAATATTTATAGGTTGGAGTGAAATTTGAAATAAGTATACTTTACGCCATATATGGCGATCTTATTATGACTTGCGATAGTGATGTAACGTTATACGTGGAGAATAAATAATGTCACTAATGCACGTATAACATTACATCACTATCGAGAGTCATAATAAGATCGCCATAATTATTTCAAATTTCAATCCAACCTATATAATAATTATATATATATATATATATATATATATATATATATATATACTATAACATATTACATACCCTTCCGGAGTTGTTATATTTCCATTATTATTATTTATAGGCGTACCCCTAAATAATTGGTGGTACGAATAATTTAATATATTAGTATTAAATATATATATCTATATATATATATATATATATATCTATATATATATATATATATATATATATATATATATATATATAGTTTTAAAATCTTCGATGTATATACCTTATTAATCTAACATTTCACGCAGTATAATTAGATTGCTCATACATTCGCCATAGGAACATTGTATTCAACTTCTCTTTATGCATATTAATGCAGCCTTCGTACGCTAGGGGGTACGTCACGTGACCGATGTGTATCTGTGTTGCTGTTACGGTCGCTTAGGTTACAGTGGTAACGCCATTTAATAGTATAGTATAATAGAGTGCTGAGTTTAAGTTCTGGTGTACAATGTATATATGCATGTTTACATGCATACACTGTACAGTAGACCGGTTCGTACTAAATTTTTTTTCGCAATTTTATAAACCTTCACATCTGTGACAATTATGTATGCTATGATGAATAAGTGTTTAAAATTGTAGACCTATATCTTAAATATTGTTATTTCACGAGACCTTTTTATTTTAACATTGAATACATACAAAAGTTAACATGGGGGAGATATAGAAATAAGTTTTATTCAATTTTTATAAAATTGGATGATTTTTTTTAAGCCAACTATGGATATATCCTAGAAACATATATAATAAGTAGTATTAACAGTACAAAATATTTTTCATAACAATCTAGATGCCCAAATTTTATAAAATAATTTTAGTCAAAAAAAATATCTAAAAATTGTATAATTTAATATAAATAAATTATTACAATTTAATTTAAAAAATTAAATATATAATTTATAGATAATAATAATAATATAATTCAAATTAATTATTAAAAAATTAAAAATTATTTTTAGAAAAAATATTAACATCATTTTAAAATCTTTTTGGATTTTTATTTGAAATATGAAATACAAAATATATTTACATATTTTTTAATTTTTTTAATTTTATTTGTATAAAGGACATTTATATCTAACTCATATCCACAATTCAATACAATCTCATCACTCAAATTCATGTAAAGTATAATTATATATATTAATTTTAAAAAATTAATTATTTTTTTGAATTATTTTGAAATAAATACTTTGTAAAATGGTGTATTTTCTCGAGTTTTAGGAGACATTAATATTGGTAATTTGTAGATATAAAAATGAAATATAGATATTATATTAATAATAAATATAAATAATGGTATATATTATATTAATTCATTAAATATAATACAAATACATCATTAATTTTAAATATTAATTTAAAAATTTGTAAACATCAAAGATAATAAGATGGCGTCATTACTATTATACATGGAATATTATACATTTTATCTTAAAATAATAATTTATATTTCAAACTTTAAATGCTTCGTGACCAAAAATAACTAATTTTTATAAAAATTGTTAATACATATTATACTAAAATATAGATATGTATTATATTTTATATGAAGGATTAAAAATTGAATCGAACGAACCGGTCTACTGTACAGTGTATAGTGTATAGTGTACATGCACATATAATGTATAAATACACATCAGCATATAATAATAATAATAATAATATTTATTAGAAGAAAGTTGTATATATATATATATATCATGTGAATTATTAAATTCATTATATTATTGTTTCCTCTAAAAGGCTTCAGATGAAGATAATTATCTTTTCTATGCTGTCGCCTGCATCACCATCACCGGAACGTTTTTTTTTTGTTGAATTACTTTACTTTTTTTCATTTCGTTTTCTTCTTATGTTTTATAAGATATTTTATTATCATTTAAAAACATAAACATCAAAATAATAATAATAATAATAATAATAATAATAATAATAATAATAATAATAATAATAATAATAATAATAATAATAATAATAATAATAATAATAATAATAATAATAATAATAATAATAATAATAATAATAATAATAATAATAATAATAATAATAATAATAATAATAATAATAATAATAATAATAATAATAATAATAATAATAATAATAATAATAATAATTTTTTTATATAATTTATTTTTTTTAATTTTTTTTTAATTTTTAATTTTTTTTTGTATCTCAATGAGTTGATTTTTTATTTTTTTTTTATATGAATTTTTGTTTTTTATAATTTGGATATCTCCATTTAGATTATTCCATAACTTAGGTCCCATGGTTAGGATACTATTTATTAGTTGACTTTTTTTTGTATAAGGTATTTTGTAGATAGGTGATTTCCTTAATTTATTTTTATTTTTATTTTCGTGTTTTTTATGTATGTTATAAATATTTTGTGGTAGATTATTATTGTGATGGTCATGCATGTATATTAGCGTGTTATATTTTATTAAACTATTGAGTTTTAATATATTATTCCTTTCAAATAGCAAATTTGTGTGTTCTCTGAAATATTTGGTTTTGTTTATTATTCTTATGATTTTTTTTTGTGTGAGAATTAAATTTGTAAGATTACTTTTATAATTATAACCCCATATTATATTTCCATACATTATGTGTGGCAGGAATAGGCTGTTATATATGATAATCATTGGTTTTGTCTTAATGTATTTTGATAATCTACTTATTGAGTAAAGTATTTTCGATAATTTATTATTAAGATTAAATATGTGATTTTTAAAGTTTATATCTTTGTCAATTATTATTCCTAGATATTTATATTCTATTTCATTTTGTATTGATATGTTATTTATTTTTAGATGTATGTTACTGTATTTTCTCGAGTTAAAATTGACTATTTTAGTTTTATTGATATTTATTTTGAAGTTTATTAAATGTATACCATTTTTCTATTTTTGTAATCATATTATCTATGGTATATTTTAATTTTTCATTGTTTTCACTTGTAAATGTTATTGCTGTATCATCAGCATATACTATAAGTTTTACTTGTTGGTTATTATTGAATAGTAATGATAGGTCATTTGTGTATATTATAAATAGGAGAGGACCAAGTATTGATCCTTGTGGTACCCCAATATTATTACATAATATTTGTGATTTTTTATCATTTATCAAAACAACTTGTTTTCGATTACTTAGGTAGCTTTTGATAAGTTGTAGCGAATTGCTTCTTATTCCATATTTATATAATTTATCTATTAATATGTTGTGATCTAGCGTGTCAAATGCTTTGCTTAGATCAAGGAATAGAGTATTTATTGATTTATTTTGTTCTTTGTTTATTAATATATGGTTATATAAATCTAAAATAGCATGTGTTGTGTTATGCTTTTTAGTATATCCGTATTGTGTATTAGATATAATTAGGTTTTTTTGAAAAAATGAAGTAAATCTCTGATGTATTATTTTTTCAAATATTTTTGAAATTTGACATAGTATTGATATGGGCCTGTAGTTGCATGGTTCGTATTGGTTTTTATTTTTATATATGGGTTTTATTATGGAATTTTTCATTTTTTGTGGAAATATACCTTCACTAATACATAAATTAAAAATATGTGTTAGTGGTGATGAAATATAATCTATTGATATTTTTACAATTTTCATGTTAATTAGGTTTATATCTAATGAGGTTTTTAATTTACTATTTTTTATTATTGAAGTTATTTCTTGTTTATTGGTTGGTTCTATGAATATAGAATTATTTATATTTGGTATTTCTACAGGATTTATTATATTTTGATTTTTAAATTGATCATTTATAATTTGTGCATTATTAATAAATTGTTCATTAAATATATTTTCTATTTTACTTGAGTCAAATGTGTTTTTATTATTTTTATCTTTAATGTATGTAATATTGTGTTTATTTACATTTGTATTAATGATATTATTTACTGTTTTCCAATGTTCTTTCGATGTTATGTTATCGTTTATTTGTTTGTTAATGTATTTTTGTTTTGCTTGTTTTATTGTGTTTTGTAAATTATTTCTATAAGATTTATAAACGTATAAATCTAATTCTGATTTACTTTGTAGATATGAGTTAAATAGTTTTTGTTTTTTATTTATTTTTCTTTTTATGTTATTTGTTATCCAGTTTTTAGAGAATATTTGTGATGATACTTTTGAAGTGATTATGGGAAAGTGTTTGTTTATTATATTTATATATTGAGTGTAGAAAATATTATAGGCATCTTCTGCATTATTGTTATTATATACAGTGTCCCATTTTATTTGTAATAGATTTTTAATAAATGTTACAATATTATTGTTTTTAATTTTTCTTGTTGTTATTAATGTTTTATTTTTCAGTAATCTGTTATTTAAGTTAAAGTTTGCATATATTGGAAGATGGTCTGTAATTTGTTCTTGTATTATACCACTTTTTCCTATGAAATTTGTATCTATATTAGTGTAGATTTGGTCAATTATTAAGTTTGTATTTGTATTGTATATTGGTCTTGTATTAGAATTTATAAGTGGTGTTAGTCCTAATTGGTGCATTAGTTGGTTTATTTTTGAATTTATATTATTCGTCGTGTCTATATTGAAATCCCCCATTATTATAAGTTTTTTGTTGATGAATTTATGAAATTTATCATAAAATATTGTATTAAACTCTTCTATTTTGTTAAATGGACTATTATAGATACATGATACTGTTATATTTTTATTATCACTTTCTTGTATTATTTCTATTGTTACTATTTCTAGATAATCTATTATATTAAATGTTAGTTCATTTACTATGTTATATGTTAGGTTGTTAGTTACGTATATGCATACTCCCCCTCCTCGTCTCTTATCTTGACAATGTCTATTATTTATTACCTGTTTATAATTAGGTATATTTAAGTTATTATTATTTATGTTATTTAGCCAGGTTTCTGAAAGGCAAATTATTTCTGGTTTTTTTGTTAATAAATTTAAAAAATCTGTCAAGTATTCAAAGTTGTGATTAAGACTTCGTATATTTAGATGTATAAATGTTAGATTATGTTCGTCTATTTTTTTGTTTATTTTATTAAAATTGTTTGTTGTTATATATTCATTTTTTTCTTTTGAGTTATTCATTTTTATTTTGTAATTCTATTATTTTGAATGTATTATTTATTGAACATCTTACCACAAATTTGTGTCCATTGATTGTTTTACCTTTAGCTTCTATGGAGAGCTTTTGTATTTCTATTAATTGTTCTTTTGTATATTCTTGTGATATACTAATCTTACTATACTGCGTGTTTTTTAATTTATGTGCTGAATTTATAATGTCTTGTTTTTCGTTTTCTGTATTAAATGTTATTTTTATTGGTCTTATTTTATTAGCTTTATCATCATATTTTCCTATTCTATGGTATTTAGTTATTTTATAATCACATTCAGTATTTTTCAGTATATCATGTATTTTATTTAATTCATTACTTGTTCTTGTTTCGAAATTGTCATCATTTTAACATTATACAGTATTATGGATTTATTTTTTTCAACGTTAACATTATTTTCATTTATTGTCTTTCTTATAGTATTGGTCATATTAGTTTGGATTGCTGAGTTTATATTTAGTTTTGTAATTTCTGCGAAAGATTGTAAATCTGACTTATGTGTTGTATTTGTTAATTTGTTAATTATTGTGTTTTGATTTTCAATTATTATTGCTTGATTATCTATTATTATTTTTTGATTAGATAACATTTCTTTTAAATCATTTAAATTTAAGTAATTGTCATCATTTTTTTTTTCAATTATTATTGCTTGATTGTCAATTATAATTTTTTGATTAGATAATATTTCATTAAAATCCTTTAAATTTAAGTTATTGTTGTCATTTTTTTTTTTATTTGCCATTTTTTATAAGTAATATATTTTCGAAATATTTAAAATATTTGTATATGTTATATGCTATATGCTATTATATATAATGTATCTTATTTATTATACATAGAATAATAAAAGGATAAAATGATATATATATTTATATATATATATATATATATATATATATATACTTATATATATATATATATATACAAACAAATATATTAAAAATATTAAAAAAGTATATTTATATATATATACATATATACTTTATCGTTTATTTATATTGGATATAAGCACAAATATACATGGCAATGCATAAATATATAATGTATATAGTTTAATGTAATAATTAATTATTATAATTAAATCTAATTAATTATGCAATTATAGATATAATGAAATGTATATAAACTAATACAAAATAAAATGTATATAGTGTATATGAATGTATATAATGTATATGAATGTATATAATGTATATGAATGTTTATAATGTATATGAATGTATATAATGTATATGTATGTATATGAATGTATATGAATAGTGTAAGACGTGTAATAATAGTGAAATTATAATATGAATATAGAGATTATAATATGAATATAGAGATTATAAATAAAAATAATAGAATAGAGAAAAATGTAAACAACAATATAATAGAAATGATATGCTCCAATGATTTTAATAATATTTTAAATATGAATGATATAAAGTTGAATAAATGACAAAGTAGTGCGTGAAAAAAATAATTAATAAGTAAACAATGTGTGTTATATGTTTATAAATGTGATGATTATAAAATATTCATGGAAAACTTATCTGGATATCGGATTAAGCAGGCTAAATTAATTTGGAATTAAATTGATGTTTGACAGAATAATAGTAAACAGGAAGTGATATATATATATATATGATTGTGTTTATTTATATATTATTTACACATGTATATATGTATATATATAATATATAGCTATAGCTATAGCTAAAAATAGATAAAAAAATCATACCCAATAGGATATTTTTTTTTAATATATTCTATAATATAAGATGTAATTCATATAAAAATAAATACATAATTAGAATAATGTCGACATTTTGTTGACTATATATTGTAATCATTATTTGATAGTGGTATGTTATGTATTGTCGTATATTCACCATGTAATATAGGCTGTAAGTTATAAAGTGTACGAAGTACATTTGAAGTATATTATACGAAGTATATTTACATATATGTTATTCAATTTAATTTATATATTAAATTTTAATTATATATGTGCTTATTAATAAATTATTAATAACATATATCATAGTAATATCACTACTTTTAATGTACATTATTTTATTTATGTCTATTTGTTTTTACCAATATTTATTAATGAATATTTTTAATATATATCCTTTTAATATTTATGTTATTATATATAATTTAATTAAGTAGCTATCTCAATAAAATACTACTTTTCATTGACATATAAATCAATATAGTCGTTTGGAAGTTATAGATAACATATATAGGGGATAGTTCTCGAATACCGACACCCTAACAATAAATCACCATAACTTATTATTTCTCAATTAAATATTTCCAAATTTTATTTATAATTATTAACTAGGTATATACATATAATAGCTATTTTATAATTTAATTTATATTGTTTAACTCTGAGATAACAGGGGTGTCGATATTACAGGCACTGCCTCGAATACCGACACCTTGGCTCATAATATCGACACCCTAAATATATCGATATTTAGATATACCATATATTATTCAATATCCACTATCCAATCAGAATTAAATGCGCGTTACTTTTAGTTAACATTAATTTTTATTAACTTTACGTTGTTTTCCTAACATTAATTTTCGAAAATATTTTATATTTTATATTATATTATAAATATTAAGGTTGAAATTACTTAATGATAATACAAATATTGTCCTACGTACATGGAAGTTTTATATAGTTTCTGAAAGACTATTTAATTCCAAGTAGAATTAATTTCAAGTATATGTGTATATTAATAGGTATGTCTATTAATTTATGAATATTATCATAACACACACATTATAAATAAATAACGCTGAATGGTTAAAGGGTGTCGATATTACGTGCAATTAGGGTGTCGGTATTATGAAAATATATGTTGCTTATGTAAACGTCAATAACTTTGTAACAAATTATGAAAAATATAAAATATTTTCGGCACTTGTAAAATATAATTAGATCTATACGATGTATTTAAAATATTTAAAATATAAAAATGTTCAAATGGTTGAGAATCGATATTGGACTTCAAAAATATCATAAATTTAGAGTTGTAACGAAAAAATCAGTTTTAAGTTTATAATTAAAAATATATAAATATTAAAAAAAAAATTATACTTATATCAATTAGAATTATATTGATTAACATTTCATAAATTAATTATTTTTTGATTGGATTTATATTTTAGGAGATCTCTAGGGTATTACGTGCTGTCGATATTAGAGCACTGTCCCCTATCTTAATTACATTAAAATACTAATAAAGCTATCGATACATATTAGTGTTCGTAATCTAGAGAGGCAGCCTAAACCCCTAAACCTATACCCCCTACGTGCTTTACGAGTGTGTGGTGTTTAGATGTGCATTAACTACCTACTTCCTGTTAATGGTTACCCCCTACTTTCGGTACCCCATGACATCCGCTGGAGGAGGAGGAGTTCACATAGGAGGCTGGCTGTCACTCAAGTGAATATGCTAGAGAGGAAATGATGAGGAGGATGGCTGTCACTCAAGTGAAGATGCTAGAGAGGACATGAAAAGGACACACCTCTATCCGCCCGTGGTATACTGTTAGTAAACAATAACGTATTAATTAACTTAATAGCTTATATTTGTTAATATTTGTTTATAATACATTAATACATTTCATATAACATATTTTATTATTTAGATAGAATTAATATATATATATATATATATATATATACTTTCTATGTGGCTCATTTGGCTAAGGCGTCAGACACACAAGCAGAATAACATGGGTTCGAGCCTCGTCCGGACCATTAAAATAGGTCTTAAACTAATATTTAGAAGTGATCTTATATAATTGTGTTTAACTAAATGATCGGCTCTCGTTAAAACCATGTATGCCTTAACATGAAAGCGGCTTTGAAGGGACATTGGAGCTATATGGTTATAAGTGAAAACGTAATAGCTTTGGGTATTATTTGTTTATATATGTTGTTAAAATTAATTAATCCCCATTTTAAATATTTCAGAATAATGAATATCGATGTATCAGAAATTACTGGAATCAATAGGAGTCCTAAAAGTGATTAATATTATAAGGACATTTATATTTAAAATATTAATAATTATAGAATAAATATGAAAAACTATATACTAGTATTATTTATTTATGATATAAATATTCCTTATAGTTATTTAAAATATAAATGTAATTTTAAATAATTTATTATATTTTATAATCTTGAATTTAATGATATATTTACTAGGGTGTATATCATTATATAAATAATTATACTATCCAGATATTATATGATCTACTCATCACTATAAATATACATCTTCTATAGCAGGTGTAGTCTACAAATGTAAATGTATACTAGTTTTAGTATTATAAATGAGGTATTCTGTTATTACAACTAATGCCACGTAGTTCTAGAGGCAGTCATGTGGTCCTATAGGAGGTAGTCACGTGTGGTAATTATACCGTAATAAGACACGCCCCCTCCTTAAACGACACACCTCCTCCTTAACCAAATGTTCATTTTGTATTAAAATAGAGGTTATCTATATATAGCTAAGCCTCCTATTGTATTCATATAGTATGGAATAGTCCCATAATAAATATCCCATATGGGTTGTAGATAATGTGTAGTAGCATGTCCAGGATTTTGTGAAACAAATATATGTCACTCTAATTAATATTTGAAATTAATAAAGAATTGTACAGCCATCTGTACTGCAAACTGTTTATTTGTAATTCTATTTTTAGTTTATTTTTTTTGTACATGCCAATTTAAAAATAAATCACTATTATAAATGAAAAGTTATGCTTGACATGTTTGAATACATGTTTGAATTCAATAACAATTTAATGTTTAGTGTTTATTTAAGAATATAATATTATTTTATATGAACCAGTTATCTTAATATATATACAGCCATATTCGAGACATATGATAAATCAATATGTCCATTATCAATATAAAATGATAAATATTTTATAACATGCTTACTTATTATATACTTAAACAGTTAATTTTGAAATTATTTATAACAATAGTATTGTCTCTTATATTTCTTATAATACTAATTGGCATTACAATTTATTTCACGTAAATAGATACAAGTGACATATCTTTGCTAATCCTTGAGGATAATTAGGATAGTAAGGATTTTATATAGGATTCACAGAGATCACAATAAAGTATTAAATTTTAACATATATGAAATCGAATGTTATTATACTTAATATATATATATAAAACTGTTCGTAAATATATATTAAAAATCACTGGAAACCTTTTGAAGCTATGTACCCTATAATATATAACCCCTATCACTGATTAGCTATATCTTAATTATGCCTACTAAGTATTATCTACTTACTTACATATGTCTACCGAGCATAGCTATAAATATATTAATACAAAATCTATATATAAATTATTTGAATAATAAATAACAATAAGTTATATTAGTAAAGAAAACAGATAAAATATCCGACTCAAATATATATGTACGATAAGCTAGAATAATATCAGTAAACCCATAAGTAATATTAATATTATAATAGATATGGAGAGTATATAGTATTTGTAATTCATTTAAACAAATAATATACTTAAATTTCACACCATACATTAACAATTTATAAGAGATAAAATATGTCAGATAAAATAAAATATGACATATAATATGTCAGAAAAAATAATTATTTAAAGCTATACAATACTTAATTTTAGTATTATATGTATAATAGATTATTAATCTAGAAATATTAAACCCATTATTAATTTATATTCAGATACATTTTCAATTTAGCATCAAGAAAACTAGATTATATTTCCCAAAAATTGTAATTCATAATAAGAATACTATAAATTATGTTAAAAATATATTTTTAAATTAATGTTAATAGAATTTTCTGATAAATTTATTACGTATCATCTAATATATAAAAATCTAGAATTAAAATACATCACAAACTTTATATTGTATACAGTTTATTAATGTAATATTAACAGTATGTATATTGAACTTGGTGTGTCAGTAAATTATCTGGAAGCCGACACCGTTCCGCAAGTAGTCAGTTATTAGTTTAATATAGAGTCGTATGGTTAATGATGTATTACGTTTAATAGCTAAGCAAAGATTGCCTGATTTAGCATAACTGGGCGTGTCTACTTATGGAAATGGGCGTATCTAAACTATAGTACAATTACATTAGATTTTTCTGGAAAACTCTTTAATAGCATTTATTAGTGTTTCAATGAAAGAAATTCTAGAAAAAATATAAATTTTAGAAATAAATCTATTAGAAAATGTATAATTATTAATACGACACAGGAACAACATTGTAAACCAATTAGGTATTGTTTTCTTAATGAAAAGATAACTTCGGATGAATTACATACAATTAGAAAATAGTAATATTACTATATTACTAATATTACTATATTACTATATTAAATCAATATATTTTACTTTATGTATGTATACTTATCTTAAGATATTAAGGTAGATATCATTAAGTTAGAAACCGACTTCAAACTAAATAAAAGTATGAAAATCTAAACAGTAGAAGTATACATACATAAAGTAAAATATATTGATTTAAAACATTAGGGGTTTAAATTAGGAAATAATGAAATATATATATAATTATAATTATTGATAAATTATGTAATTTATTATTAGGAGTCAATAAAGTTATAAAAACAAAAATAAGAATAGAAAGAGTTGTGTATATTAATTCATAAGATATATTCAAATATAATTCAAATATTCACATTGATTTATTTACCGATGATACACACATATATTTATCTAAAGCCACATATGTGAAAGATCTCTATTACAAAATAATTTTTATTTATTTTCACAATGGGCTAATAAATGGCAATTGAATATTGTATTATCAAAAAGTGCTGCTATTTGAGTGAAGGTAACTCCATAGTTATTCCATAGTTACTCCATCACAATATTTTATAAATAATATTCAATTAGAAAACATTACTTTTTATAATGATTTAGAAATAATATTTGATAATAACCTTTTATTCAATAAACATATTTATTATATTTGTAAAAAAAAAGCATATATTTCTTTAAATTCAATTTGTAGATGAATTACTATAAAATCCCCTAGCTTATTATTAAATGCATATACAATTTACTGCAGACCAATTTTATAATAATTATCAAAAATATTGTAATTTTTCAAAGGTTAGTCATATACCAAATCATATACCAAATAGTGCACAAATTATTTACTATAAGATAAATTACAACATGCAAATATTATATAAATTAATCAAATATTAATTATAAATCATATAGAGGAAAGTAACCGAATACGGACAGTACCCAAATACGGACACTCTCGGTATATCAGAAAACATAAATTCTACAAAAAAATGTTTAGTGAATAAAATATTCATAATTATATAAATAATCTAAAAAGTATTTTTTATTTTTTAATTAATCAAAATATTGCTGATATATCCAATAAACTGATTTTTATATTACGTTTTTAAATTTATGAAAAAAATTCTACTTAAAAACTTCTTAATAATATACAAATATATTGATATAAAATATAACACTATATTATTGAAAAATAAAGCATTCTAATATTATATATATAATTTTTATATTTTTTATCAAATATTCATTAAGTTATAAGCATATATTTAGAAGTCATATAAGTTCCTAATACGGACACTCTAGATGTCATTATACGTTACCTATAATCAATCAGCACGCAGCGTATGAACTATTCTTATTTTCAACAAAATCGCGTGTGTTATAGTATTAATACCACCAATAAAGCTAAATCTAAAAAATGTATTATTTAGATACTTAAATTGTATTATTAACTAAAAAAATATAAAAAATAAATAAATTATTAACTAATTAAATTAAAATAAATTGTTCATAAAATTAATTATAAGTAATTGTAATTTGTTTGATAGATTCATCAATAATATATAGTTTATCTAGTGGTGTATATGGGGTGTCCGCATTATGACACAGGGAGTCCGTATTCTGACATGGGTACCGAATACGGATACCCCCATTATCTATGGAATTAAAAGATTAAATAAAATTTTGTAATCACAATAATATCTATAATCATATAATATTAATATATTGTAATTTTTGAATACAAATAATAAATTATAAAATGTTAAGACCATTTATTGTTAAAGTGTCTATATTAACAAATCGTTCCAGCGCCCCTACCTACCACAAACACAGGCGCACGTGTATATTCAATTCAGTGTGAAACTATGAAGCTAATTATCATTATTATGTGGAGTTTAAACGATGAATTTATTCAATAACATACTGCCTGCGTAGGTCAGTTGGCTAATGTGTCATACACATATTTTGTAGGACATGTGTGCAATATTTATCCTGTCCTATAAAATAGATCTTGTATATTTATATCACATTCACCAATTCATTATATTTTAACATTTCATTATATTATTTAAATTTATATATATATAAATATATAAATTAATATTTTGAATTGTTTTTATTCACAACAACACCCTCTATCTCTAACATACTATACTACTATTCTAAACCTACTATACTACTACTATATTACTACTACTCTAACCATATAATATCACTACAATAATACAAAACCAATACAATGATTTATTTTGAAATAAACCATTTTTATATTCATATATATTTGTTTATTACTAATTAATGTAATGGATTTCACGCCTGCATTACAAGTAGTTACATAACAACCCCTCCCCCACCTGGTTACTAGAAACGACTCAGCGCTGCCAAGAGAAGAAGATCTCATGTGGTCAACCAGCAGCCTTCCTCGCAGATTACACCCTACAATCAAGTTAGCCCCGCACATCACCCCTACATGGTAAGGTCATCATACATTACATCATCTATCACCGCGACACAGAATGCCTCCTCTCAGATGAGGATCCGATGCAATCAGATTAGAAGAGATCAACCGACTGATAGGAAACAAACTTTGGCCCAGTTTCGAATAGCCCGCAGTCTGAGTAGGGAAGATAATTGTCAACTAAAAACGATTTACTATGGGAAATATGTTTATAATAATGTGCATAATACGTTACTCTAATGAATTTTAAAATAATTATTATAATTATGGTAATGTATTAATACTCAAGTAAATACATTTGGTGCATTATTCAAATATATTAATAGTATAATATTATGAAATTTTATTATAATAATTTTATCAATGATATATATATATACCTTATTCTATTATAATGTTTTTATAATGTAAATATTTAAATCGTTTAAGATAAAAATTGATTTATTTATACATGTAAATATATTAATAATTATATAAAAGTTGTGGATGGTTTATATTTGCATAAAGTAAATATAAATGTTTACACTTCTGAAGAGTTATAACTATATATAGTTAATGTATTTAACTATAGTTACACTTTATTGATGATTACAATTTTCTATATTTAAAAATATGTAAATATGTTATCAATATATCATCTATGTTGCCCTATATGGTCATTTGAACATTAACTAGAAAAACACGTTCTACTTGATGTAATTATACAGTAATACATTAGAATAAGAATTATTATCAATATTATGTAATTATTAACTACTTATTAAATTATATTATACTGTAGCTAATATATTATTTACTATATATATATATAGTTAATATTGTATATATTTACATCATATATAATTACAAGATTGTCCTCTATAAATTATGATCATTAACTCACAGATTGAAGAAGAGAATGAACCGGAAGTTAAAGCTCCGATACTGCGCAGCGTTTTAAGGAAGCCGCGCATTATTCAGCGAGTCTCCGAAACAAAAGATCTCACTTCATCTAACGAGGATCTTTAAACTGCGCAGGTTAGGGGTGCTATTAAAGAGCTATATGCAATACATCGCATGCATTACATACTTTATATACTTGTACATGCTTTACTATTATATTAGTATCTTTATACCTGTGAAGTGTTCTTAATACATTCTTACATTCAGTTAGGTTACACTGGAACTCAATACGCTTAGTTCTTATGTCATTTGTAGATAAATATATTTATATATATATATATATATATATATATATACTATTATATATGCTTATGAATGTATATCTTCAATAACTAAATATATGAATAAGTGACAGATATTGTATTTAATATTGCATATGGTAATACAGTATTTTATTCATGTACATTAAAGTAATGTATACAATGTATAACATATCGAGATATTTTATATTAATTAAATATAATCGACAAATTTGTACAACATTAATAAGTTAACTACGGTTCTATCATTATGTCTATATTATCATAAATATATAGTAAATATTTCTTCGTAGTATTACATCAATACTACATTACAGTTATATAAGTATCTAACTTCTATATGTTATCCGTCAGACACAACTGAGAAGTGTTCACGAACGGATGTGTCAACGAAGAGACTCCAGACATAAAGATTTCATTGAGTTGCGGCAGAAATCTCCCCCGAACTTGTTGTATGAGACCTGTTGTGGTGTATCACGATACGCTATGTTGTAGATTAATGTAATGTATACGTTGACCATATGTTACAGTGTTTGTATTATGATCTCTATTGATAAATAGTATCACCTAAATACCTTTTAAACCACAGTATGCAATTTTATTCATAATTATAGTATGCAATCTTTTAAATCAATGTTTTAAAATTATATATATATAATATATTTAGTATATAATATTTTTATAACATTTACAGTTCAATCCATTTATATTTTTATATTTTTAAAAATGTGAATAATTTAGTTTATAATAAAACTAAAATCACGTATTATGTATTACATTAATACATTTTATATCCTATTTTGTAAAATAATTTTTGATTTCAATAATCAAAGTAATATATATTAATAGATATGATATCACATATATTATCACTAAAATAATAATAAACATACATATAGTATACCGATATTCATTATAACAAAGGTAAGCTAATTGTGAAAAGGTAATCTGATATATATATTATTGTTATATATTATTGTTATTTTAAAATTGTATTTAATCTTTTAATTCCATAGATAACTGGGGTGTCCGTATTCAGTACCCATGTCCGAATACGGACACCCTGTGTTATAATACGGACACCCAATATACCACTAGATAAACTATATACTATTGACGAATCAATCAGACAAATTACAATTACATTATGTATAATTAATTTTATGAATAATTTATTCTAATTTAATTAGTTAATAATTTATTTATTTTCATTATTTTTTTAATTAATAATACAATTTAATATCTAAATAATCATAATTTAGATTTAGCTTTATTGGTGGTATTAATATTATAATTATGCGTTAACGCACGCGATTTTTATGAAAATCATATAGTTCATACGAAGCGCCCTGATTGGCTATAGGGTGTCCGACGGACACTGTCCGTATTAAGACATTTAGAGTGTCCGTATTAGGAACTTATATGACACATGGATATATGCTTATAACTTAATGAATATTTGATAACAACTATAGAAATTAAATATATAACTTTTAGAATGCTTTATTTTTTAATAATAGTGTTTTATTTTATTTCGATACATTTATATTCTTGAGAAAGTTTTAAGTTGACATTTTTTTTCATAAATTATAAAACGTAATCAAAAAATCAGTTTATTGGTTATATCAGCAATATTTTGAATAATTAAAAAATTAAAAAACTTTTTAGAATATGAATATAATTATGAATATGTTATTCATTAAACATTTTTTAGAAGGATTTATGGTTTCTGAGATACAGAGAGTGTCCATATTCGGGCACTGTCCGTATTCGGTTACTTTCTCCTATATATCTAATTTAGTATGCATATATAGTCTTCAAAAGCTATTAATAAGGATTATATACAAGAAATATGTTGATATATTATACTAGATGACTATGTGACCTATAGGTTTATTTATTTAACATTATTTATTAAAACAATGAAATTACGTATATAATACATACATTCGTGTTTAAAGTGATCAACAATTGTGATCCTTATAATTAATAGAACATTTAATTTAATGTCAAAATCTCGCAATACTAGAAGTGTAAATAAGTACTCTATTCTTATTTCATAAAAGAACTGTGTAGATGAACTTTACTAAACTTTAAAACATATTTCAAATTATAAATTATTTAGAAAAGGTATGTATAAACTTGCTATTCTATTTATATTTGAATTGACTTTTGTGTTTTCGTTCTTTTTATTTATTTACATTTATGTAAAAAATAAAAAAATATTAGATTTCATTTTGTTTATTTTTTGATAACATTTTTTTTCCTCTTACATTAATAACATTATTTGACTTTATTTTTAATAACATAAACATATTATATATTGAACATTTATTAGTAATTTTTCTTTTATATTTTAATTTACTTCATTGTTTTCTTTCTTTTATTGATATTTATATAAAAATGTCTAATACAATTTTTATTGGTAAACAAAGTGTTTTTTCTTACATTATAAATTGTTTTTTATTTTAATTTAATAAAACTTATGTACTGAAATAAATATAAGAAAAAAAAATAATAATAATACAAATATATAAATAAAAAATTGTATATACAATTTTTTTTATAATACAAATTATAGTTTGTTTAAATATAGTATTTTTTGTGTATTATTAACATTATTTTATTATAATAAGTTATATATACCTTAGTATATAATATGTACCTATTATAAACATATATATATGTTAAATATTCATATACCTGTCAAACCCAAGTGAACATATATCTAATATCCTAATCTAGATTGGTTATACAATAATATTCACATAATAATTACCTAAACTTACCTACTCGTTATTTATATTCTTTATTTTTCTATAATCTATTATATATAATATATTAAATATCTAACTTAATTATATATTATTATTAACTAAAATCATAGTAAGCTATACCTATTATTCAATATATTACAAATACAATAAACACATCATATTTATATTTATAAAATTACTTCGTAGAATTTCTGTATATATATATATATATTAGAATTTTGACTATTAATTTCATTTTGTCTTCATCTTATCCAAAAATTTATATGAAGTTTTAACGTATAAACAAATTAATATAATGTCCCTTCGAAACCGCGTTCATGTTAAGGCATCCATGGCTGTTTTAATACACGTTGGTTTTATAAGTGTTGCTATTTTATATACACATTGCAATTATATAAAATCTCTTCTAAATAGTATGTTGAGACATATATTATAGGTCCGGATAGGGTGTGAAGTTCAAACTTTGAACACACGCTCTACTACCTGAATACATGTCACTCTATATATATATGTGATGTGTTGTATGTAACATGGAGTTGTACAGTGTATCATCGTATCTACGCATGTATCAACTGGCTGTCCATAGAGGTCCAACTGTCATTTACTTTATTAAAGATAATCTAGCTAGTGCTAAACCAGTTACAATGAACAATGCCACACACCACGCTATATAAGACACGCCCATAGTGTACGCTATTATTAGTCATGCTTTACAATAGATAACTATACATATATTATGAAGCCATATGGCTTGATAAAACATATGTACACTATAACATATATCCACAATATAATCTGGTTGAAATGTTTAAATAGTAAATACTTTAATTAAAACATATGCACACGCGTGTACACCATCGATATAAATAAAGCTTTCTTTATATCGATGGTATACACCTAAACAGGTACAGCTACCTTCTGTAAGACTCCGTATACCTAACTTTACAACTGCCAATGCTGCACTCACTATATACATAGCCATCAAATATACAATTAAAGTTAATAATATATTATTTTTATATTATATTTATATATATATATATATGTAGGTAATACTCTTATGTATATAATATGTATGACATAATATGTAGTAGATATATGTAAATGACCACTTTAGATGACATGGGATATTTTCCCGTTAGTTATTTGTTTCAATCTCGTGTTTAACACATAATAATTCAAACCATAATCAAATATCTTTTTCTTATTTTGTGTATTTTCAATTAGAAACCTATATATATATATATTTCCCATATGTATAGGCCTTCTATATAGCAATGTATACAAGTTATATATGTATCAATGCATACATGTATATATATATATATATATATATATATATATATATATATAAATATAAATATATACTTATACATATGCTTATGGGTGTTATTTTATATTTATATATTGTGTTATTTTTTATTTAATTTTACTTAATTTATAACAATTATTTTAATTCCCAATGTTCTCTTTAATTTACGTTAATTTTTAATTGAATTTTAATTGGATGAAATATAAATAATGTATAAACAACGATAGCGTCGGTAGACGTATACGTTTATTTGTTCATATGCATTTATACTGGTTAGTCGTGTTTCTCGCAATAATTTATTAATATTACCATTAGATATATTTATATAATTATAACATATTACCTACTAATATACTTGTTCAGTAATACTTCACGGTACGTAATATATTTCATATAATATTTGTCTTGCTATAATTATTATTGCGAATAATACATATTATAATAATATAAATATTTGATAGGTCATAAATAAATAATAAATCTACACATGGATCAGCCACACAATCTGAAGAGTTTATCAGACGATTTCAAGTAGACCAATGTACAATATCAACTCGGATATAGGCTGTTAGTAATAGCAAATCCCTTTGGAGGCTTTGTTAATAGCATGTAGGTTTATTTTCCTATATTATAACGTACATTATAATTATTACTAATTCATAAATAATAAATTTTTATATATATTGTAAAATTAACATATAAATGAGCATTTTTGTTAATAACTTAATAGTATTAAAAATTAAAAATAAATAATTATGTATGAATAATTGTAAATTTAATAGTATAATAATTTAAAAATGAATGTAGGCATTCATTAATGTAATATATTTAAAAATGTATCGTACATAATTATATCCTATATGTATATTATATATGTATATATATATACATATATAATTAAATATAGTAGGTATACCTATATATATATATATATATATATATATAGTAAATATATATTTTTTAATTTATTTAGATTTATCATATATAATTTGATAAAGATAGAAATATTTTAGATATCGCAGTGGATTGAAATTTTCAAAATATACAATATCTTAAGGTAATTAACTACATAATATGAGTACAATATTACATACGAAAGTTAACAACGCCTAATACATTGTCTACTAAATATGAACATTCACATGACTGTTAATATTATAATTAATTATAACATAACATATTAATGAAGTTTAATTAAGTAACCAGGTAACCTATTTAACCTCGTATTATCAACAGATCATATATCGCCTGCAGCAAAGACACTATTACCATATGGACATATTTAGAAGATAGGCTGCAGATGAATTTTGGAAATTGGAGATGAATGTGAAGTATTTATATTTCATCAACGTAACATAGCCATTAACGGATTACTATTGTATGTTACACGAGTACATATATATATGTTAGTGTGATACAATATTATTAGTTAATATATATTAGTAATATATATATAGTAACACATTTGAAATATGAAAATATGTAAATATAATCTAAGAATTATAAATATATAATTATTATTTTACCTATTAACAATTATACAGGAATATTGTATACCGTATCTAATTATTACTTATATAAATATAATTTGTAATGTATATTCCATTTTCCATGAAATCTCATATATATATATATATATATATATATATATACATATATAAATATATATATATATATATATATATATATATATATATATATTAATGTATTAAAATATATAATTTACATGTAGGACTATATTAAAAATGACAATTAATTAATATGTAATTTTAATACATGTAAGTGTATAACACTAATAAGTATACTATATTTAATTTAAAACTAGTTAAACCTATGTATATGTATGTTACTATAGTACTTAGGTATTTGACCCAAATAACGGACACGCATATACTAGCTATAGCTAGTTTTATTGCTAGTAATAAAAGTAGATTATTATAGGAAATATAATCAAGGGCATGTCCTTCATATAATACTATTATTACAGTTGTTAGCAATAGTTTATGTTCCTGGTATAAATTATATAAATATGAGATGTTACTTTAGTTAACACAAGTGTTATAACATAATTTTATTTTATTACATAATAATACTTATTCTAGTGTTTTTTAGTATCTGTAAAAAAATTAGACATGAATTCAGTCTAGAAATGGCATAAAAATGTGTTTTATGACGATAAGATAATGCTATATTATATACTATTCAATATTACATTTTTATGCTGTCAAACTTAAAACGCTGTTTTCTCAGAATAATTATTTCGCGCTAGGTATATGCATTCAAAAATATAGAACATAAAAACTATTATAATTATAATATTAATTTTTTTTGCTTTATATAGAATTTAATTATGTGAATAGTAAAATAGAGAGATAATTTATAAAATGTATAGAATTCATTGTATAAAATGATAATTTCTATAGAAATACCATCATTTTAGTGTCACTAATTTTTAATTTAGATATATATAATATAATAAATAATAATATTAAAAATAACTTTCTATTTTCCTATGCATGTATATGTTACAATACATTACAAAAAAAATTAGGTCAATTGAATGAATAGAATATCAGTTCTATTTTTTTAGTGGACCTATATTTTTCCTATCTATTTATACACGAAATTGGCAAATTGCGTGTTATGTGCGGGATCCCATTAATATTAATAATATATTATTGAAAATTTAATAATATATATATATATAATTAATATATATAAATAATATTCATTAGTGTTGTATATTTTATACTTACTCTATATACGTATGTTTTGCACAGAAATTTAATAATCGATCTAGGTATATATAATATTAATATAATCTTAACATTTAATTATAAAAAAACCAAAAAAACCAAAAAAACCATAAATATCGGTTTTTTTGGTTTTTTTAAAATAACTAAAAAAACCGCCTAATCTGGAAGATACGGATCTCGTTATATAAAGATGTCGATATATCCGGACTAGATGTGTATTACGTCGGATTCGACAGCAGATTCGAAACATATAATCACTTCGTTAACACTAACATTTACAGAGAACTCATTACATTATTACATTGGAAAGTTAACAATTAAACCAGTAGTTATAATATAGGCACATTATAAAGTGAATGTTCATATTCCTACTATTCATATTATAATTAGATATATACATACAGTAATAATAAAGTATATACCTGATATTATCAACAGATCAGGTATCACCTGCAGCTAAGGAATCGTTACCCTGTCAACATATTGACAAGATCTGTTTCAGATGAATTACTTGTGAAATGAGGATCTCAATTTGAGATGCATCCATGGACATCTGTGTTTTCTATGTTCAGTGCTTCGAAACCAGATCTAGTTCATCAATGTAGAAGAACCAGTTACAGATTAGTGCACAAAACTACACACACAAACACACACACACACACACATACACATACACACACGTATATACACAACTATATGGTATATATAGAGCTAGAGAGAAATTTCTCTCTAGCTCTATGCTCACAACACACATACACACATATATATATATATATATATTATCAATTTATAATTTAATAAGTAAACTTATATAATATTCAATTTATAGAACAATATTTTAATTACCATTGAATTATATGATTTGAAAATTTTGTATTATAAATTTTAAATGTAAAATGTTGATGTATATCATATTTTATATTATACTTATATAAAAAAGATTAATATATTATTATATAATATATTTTTAATATCATACATTTCTTTTAAATTTCAAGTCTTAAAATATATATTACTAAATAGATATACAATTTTGTATGAAACTATTATTAATAGAATATACTTTATTAATATTAGTGTGGGAAATCTTGTTATTCTTAAAGTTAAGAACAATAGTTTACTTGAAATATACATGTGTATATATATAACTAATAAAAATAATTATTTAAAGTATCGAACATTATTAACTATATATTTTACTACGATATAGTTAATTTTCGTTAATTTAAATAATTATTTGTTCATATTTGCATTAGTTATAATTAAATATACTACTACCTATAGGATTTACATTTATAGATGTAATTAATTAATTTGTATATAATCATATTATTATAAAATATAAATGGACCTTAGAATGAGTTTTAATAATAATTAATGATAAAGATTATATAATTGTATTTAAGAAATAAGTAATCAGTTTAAAATAGATATTTATTTTTATATTTTATATTTTAACAACTGGAAATATGTTATAAAACATTTTGAATCATCTAATTAAATTGAGATATATTATATTTAAGAATCTGCGATTATCTATAACATAATATATTTTATTAGATCAGGTAATTAGTAAAAATGCATTAGTTAATTCGTAAGAATTAATTTTATAATTTATTATATTTTATATACCGGGGAAATATAAAAATACATCACTATAGATATATACATGATGTATATCAATATATGTCAGTATATTAACATTTTAAAGAATTAATTAAGTCATTCATTCTGAAAATTATATAAATAAATTATAATATAAATAACAAAGTTCAAATATAAAGACATGTATTTGTAATTACAATTATTAAAATATACATATAAGTTCCCTATATATATTAACAATTATCATAATTAATCAATACAATATTATTAAAATAATGTCACGTTATATAATTATTATGTTAACGGAGTATATTCATATATATTCACGTGTGCGTACATATGTGTGTATTAGTGCTGTAAATGAATTCACTTTTTTAAGTATCGATACATGTTCGAACACAATTTGTTATATTGATTAAATGTGAATATTTTGATATTTTAAATATATATACGTATCACTGTAAATATATGTTAAAGTAGTACTTACATTGAATCCTTGTATAAAAGTATAAAAGGTATACAGTAGGGATTTTTACGGGTCACAATTTTGATATTTCGAAACAGTTTCGAAACCAATAATGAAACAGGCGAAAATTTTTCGAAACCAATAATGAAACTAAAATACAATAAATATATATATATACATGCCCATATACATTTATGTCCATTTTTCATTATATTGAGACAATCAAATCTTAAAATTCATTATCTCGAGACAATAAAATCCTAAATTTCCTTATCTCGAGACTCTCAAAATAATGAATGTTTATAATAAATATTATATTAAATCCGAAAAAGTGACTTTTTGCCATTACAATGATATTTTGTCAGGTAAATTGTTCATCAACTCTTTTTTGACAAATATTTTTTACATTTTTTGGAAATATTTAAAAAAATATTTGAAATATTTTTAAACATTTTGTTGATATATTTTTAAACATTTTATTGAAATATTAAAAAAAAAATTAGAAATTTGTTAAACATATTTTTTAAATATTTTTAAATATTAAAAAAAAAAAAATCTTTTATTAGTATCACTGGAAAACTTATTGAATTTTATAATATACGTCATACTGTAGTGTTTGTTAATTTTTATTAAACAAAAGTTATGATCAAAAATGTATATATTTTTAACCCTTAAATCACTAATATATATAATAATATTTTAGATATTTATCATATATTTAAATAGTATATGATAATTAGGATACATATTAAAATATATATTAAAATATATAAATATATAATTAAATTTGTATTTGAAAATAATTTTAATTATTAATGAAATATTAATACAAAATGTACTTTATATAAACAATATACGATATAAGATGATGATATACGTTATATATTATATATGTACAGTATACATTGTATATTTACATGTAGTATACTACAATGTATTCTAAATTTATCAAATAAAACTGGTTCATATAGTCGTATACGTTAGTTATAACTATAGTTATACAAAATCTAATTATATAAATATAAATAAATATTCAGTAAAATAACCCTATCTGTATTTGTTTACGTTATTAATGGCGAATGAGAATTTAAAACATGTTTGCATTGCGAGATACTATATGACAGTGATTGGGATAATATTATATTAAATATAAATTATAAATCATATTATATATTCAAAACCCGAAACCGGTGTCAGTATATCCAATACAATTCTGAAACCGACCCGAACAATATATTGTTTAATCTATAGATTAAACACCCGACACTATTATATTTCATAAAACCCTAGACCGACCCGAAACTGA
Organism: Osedax fenrisi; assembly: GCA_964019155.1. NCBI lineage: Eukaryota > Metazoa > Annelida > Polychaeta > Sabellida > Siboglinidae > Osedax > Osedax fenrisi. The sequence goes on along the minus strand of OZ025244.1, from coordinate 53,169,513 downwards.
CTGACACAGTGTGTATGCATGTGTATTCACGTGATTATTTATATGCAACATATGTATAAATGTATTCATATGGGAGATATATCTCGAACTTGGACTACTTAAAGATGGTATTATAATAACAATGTACAGTAACTTATTATATAATGATATAGGGTTTTAATTTCTTAGTTATAAGTCTATAATATATAAAAATGGTTTTACAATATATTTCAATCTTTAATTAATGAATAAAGTATATTTTTGGTTACAAATCATGATTTAGAAATCACTCTGCAGAGTGAACTTTGAATTGCATATATGTGTATTGTTAACATATAAGTATACTTTTAACAATATAATTTTAAAATATTATTTTATATCTATAATATATATAGATAGAAAAAGTATAATTTATACTTATTTATATCAATTATAAATATGCAATAGGATTACATTAATTATTAAGATATATTCTACGTATAAGTTAACATAATTTTACTTATAAAAAACAATGTTGGTCCAAGTTAGAGGTTAAAGCTACAATATTAATATTAAAAATTATGTACTTATTTTGAAATTGTAATTAATTCATAATATTTAATAATATGTAAATTCTTCTGTTATAACTAAAACATATCGACATTTTAGTTTCTTGTTCATTTAATTATTTGATACATTTTTAATAAAAAAAATTCTACACTTTTTTTTGAATAACATTAATTTTTTTATAATTCCTAATATATACGAATTGTTGATTATTTAAATATACATAATATCTATATTGTGAGTTTTTACTAAACTACAGAATATATGACATATCTGTTAGGGTCAAAGTTCATGCTGTATAAGTCAGATAATCCCCCATAAGCATTTGTTCGAATCATGTTCATTAATATTTAATCAAGTTAATTAATTTAATTAATGTTTAAGAGGATGCGAAATTAAGTATATACTGTGATAAGCATGGTGTTAAAGTACATGCATAAGTATATACTTATTGATGTATTATAACTATATGTATAACTTTACATACTTGGTAGATATGAATATAATTTTACTTAATATAAATATATATATATTATATCTTATAAGATCAATTTGTTTCCTACCATGGTAAATGGATAATTAACAACATTAAACTAATATTATTATTATTATTATTATTATTAAATAGTTTATTGACAAACAAAACATTATATGTTTATCGGCGTCATATATAATAAATTAAAAATAAACAAAAAAAAATAATAGTAAAGAACGAAAACTAGAATAATACATAATAACGAGAACAATGATATTAAATGGAATTACAAATAAAGAAAATATTTATATAATTTACGTTTAAATAATGACTCAGATTTAGTTATACGTATATCAGTTGGTAATAAGTTCCAATATTTTGGTGCTGCAACAGCAAATGCTGCTTCAGAAAATCTCGTAGAAGTAATTGGTTGGTGTAGAACCATTGTGGATCCAGAGCGGCGAAGTCGGGAGTCGTAATGAATTGATATTATCGTAGCGAGATATTCGGGAATAGATCGGTAAATGGCTCTTTGCGTTATGCACAGGAGACGAAACTTGCATTGAGAATGAAACGGAAGCCAACCAAGAGAAATCATCAGAGATGTAATCGAAACATCCATACGACGTTTGAGCTTGTACAGTATTCTAACCGCACGACGTTGAATATTTTCAAATCTGTGCATTAAATAAAGTGGGAGAGTAGTATATAATGAGCAACAATAACGAAGTCTACTGAATACAAGGGAGTCGAGTAAACACTTCGTTAAGTTATAAGTAAGTTTATTACGTGTCTTTCTAATATTGTAAAGATAATAGTTAGCTATACGAATTACATTTGTTATTTGCAACGATACATTGAACTTGTTATCAAAGGTAATACCTAGTGTAGTCACTGATTTGGAAATAGGAAGGGAGCGTAAAAAAGGATGGGATATAGTTAAAGGAGAAGAGGATCTAGATAAAATAATGGTATTAGTTTTAGCCATATTTAATGATAATGAGTTAGTGGAGAACCATGTAATTAATTCAGTAATGCAGTTATAAATAGTTAATTGAATAGATTCAGTGTTACATGATGGTGGGAAGGACGTATAAATTTGCAAATCATCTGCATAAAGATGATAATGTAGATGAGGATATTTAAGAAATATTGATCTAATAGGTAATATATAGATTATGAATAAAATGTGCCCGAGTACGGAGCCTTGCGGAACATCGTATGAGTTAGTAAATGGTTGTGATAAAGAAGAATTAATTTAAACAGAAGAAGTTCTATTTGAGACAAAGGACATGAACCAGTTTAGTACTTGACCATTAATTCCTATCTCACGCAGGCGATACGAAAGAATAATAAGATTAAGAGAGTCAAAAGCGCAGGATAAATCTAGTAGAATAAGATAACATGGGCTTTTGGTGTCAAGAGATAAAAGAATGTCACTGAAAATAAGGTTGAGGGCAGTTTCTGTGCTGCGTTGTGGGAGATAAGCACTTTGAAAACAATCAGCAATATTGTTTGTAGTTATATAATGTATTAACTGGGTTGAAACAACTCGTTCTAAAGTCTTTGATATTTACGAGAGTTGGGATATTGGTCTGTAGTTAGTCAAGTTTGAGTGATCTAAAGTCGGTTTTTTAAGTAGTGGGGTAATATACAGGTGTTTCATCGATTGTGGAACAGTAGAAGTAATAAGAGATACATTGATAATATTAGTAATCAAACCAATTATATAGGGAGAAATGGAACGAAGTAAGACCAATGGAACAGGATCTAAAGGGGAGTGAGATTTGAGGGAAGTCACTAATGAAAGAACAAATGCCTGAGATGGAAGGGTAAAACAAGACCAATGATTTGAAGAGGTAATGAAAGTAACATCAAATAGTGCGACATCAAATCTTGGGAGAGAATCGATAACATTATATATCTTTCGTTGAAAGAAATTGGAAAAAGCAGTGCACAGATAGGAGTCAGAATGGTCAGGAAGACGTCTATTCTGATCTCGACCGATTAATTTAAATGAAAGTTGAAATTCTTGTTTGGAAGACATACCAAAGTTATTTAACTTATCAGTAAAGTAGGAGGATTTTAATGTGATAAGTTTAGTCCTATAGAGTGAACGGAATACTTTGAAAGATTTAAGATCAGATTCAAGGTTAGATACTTGATATCTATTTTGGAGTTTTCTAAGTGTTCGACGTAGGTTTACTAGTTCATTGTTAAACCAAGGTGATTTGGAAAATGATCGATTAATGGATTTAATGATAGGAGCAAATATTTCAAGAGAATTTGAGATAGCAGCATTAAAATTGTCGTAAAGAGAATCAACTACGAGCAACGAATGAAGATTATCAAGTCGTGAAAATATAGAATTTACAAATGAAGGAATGTTAATAGCAGATATCTTCCTAAAAGAACGCTCTGGTCGGGGAGAGGTAGATGGTGGTAATATCAACTCAAACGTAACTACAAAGTGATCAGAAATTAGAAAACTTTGAGAAGGAGATGAAACAATGTCAGATGAAGATGGTGATATAACTAGATCAATGCAATTACCATTCGTATTAGTGGGAAAAAGTATATGTTGCGTGAGAGAGAACTCATTGATCAAACTTTTTAAAGATGATGCAGCAGGATAAGATCTATTATATTGTATGTTAAAATCGCCAAGAATTTTAGTGTTATCTGTAGAGATCGATTCAAAAATAGATGTTAGATCAACTAAAAATTCAGTGATACTAGAAGAAGGAGGACGGTAAATTAGAACAAGATATATTGTACAATAAGATGGAAACTTAAGATTGCAGATCATCATTTCACACGATGAGAAAGACGGAATGGTAGTGGAGACAAGTTTCAATTTAGATGAGTAAATTAATGCAAGACCACCACCACGACAAGGAATAGATCTATTAGAAATAGTTATATTATACCCTTGAGGTATTAGTTGTGATGATAGAGCAGTGTTTTTATCAGTCAGCCAGGTTTCTGTAATTGCCGTTATAAGACATTTTGAATCAATAATAGATTGAGCTATAATATCAACTTTATTACGAACAGATCTAGAATTAATAATTGAAATAAATACGTATACTCATTATGATAACAAAGTAAATCAGAGGGAGAAGAGCCTTTTTTGGATTTCAGATACTGTTCATATGAATTTGACCATTGAAGGAATTCATTTACATCAGGGATATATGGATTTGATTTCCAATCGATACCATATGTTTCCGAGTTACTTGTATTAATCAAATTACGAAGTTGATAAGAAAGACTGCGCATATTAAGTACACACTTAAATTTCGTCAGAGAAGATTTAGAAGCGTGGAAGTAAATACGTCCAATTTTCATTATATCACTGGCAATCAAAGGACGAATGAATAATGATTTGAAATCAGTTGGTTGAAGATCAGATCTGGAGTTAATTAAACTATCAATTATGCATGATGAAGATACTAATAGATTAGCATAGTGAGAAATTAATGAGTAATCTGTAATGTTATTAGAATCGAGTTCTAGATGTTTGAATAGTGATTTAATGTATGTAAGATTTCTATTGTCAGGTGAAATATGCTCAATAACAACCGAGGGTTGAGAAGAGCTTGACAAAATGTTAGGAATTGGTTTAGTAACGGTAGGTTTATGCGTCGGTAATGTTGATTTAACGATATCACTAAACGATTTAGAGGTAGTTTTATTTAATGTATCTGGAAGTGAGGATAAGGCGGATGAAATATTATTAAGAATAGTTGAAGTGTTTGACTTCATAGTGTGAGATGATTTTTTAAATGAAATTATTTCTGAATTCATTATGTCAAGTTTTTGATTAATATTTGTAGTAATATTAGTAAGGTAATCAAGTTTATCATCATTGGTATTAAATTTAGGGTTAGTTAATTCAGTAATATTTTCAGTTGGTTTAACTATACACGATTCACATATAAATTTAAAGTGTTGCGAAGATAGAATATAAATCGCATATTTCGACTGGGAAATATTCGTATAATCATTTGGTAGTATATAAGTATTATACAAACATTCAAAGTGAATTGAATATCCACAAGCGATTTAATACATTTAGTATTTAATGGTTTTGTGCATGAATTACAATCCATTATATTGTATGATATGATTTAAAGAAAGAAATCACTGAAGCGAAACGTTCAGAAAATCAATAAAACAAAACAATACAATTATAAATATCAGTATAAAATACTTATATATATATACATATATATATATATAATATATATATATATAGATACAGCTAAATATATATATATATATATATATATATATATATATATATAATATATATATATATATATATATATATATATATATATAATGTATGTATGTACATATATATATACAAATACAAATAAATGTATTTTCAAAAGTTTTAAAATGTGTTTCTTTTACGAGCATCGGACTTAGGTTTAATGACTTTGGTTTAATGTCCTCATCTTCGCGATGTTCTATTTCCTCCGAAATCTGCTTGAAAGTTGTGGTTTTAGTATTCGTAATTCTAGAACGTTCGCCTACGTTTAGGCGATATTCCTCCGAACCTGTCGTACTGATGTTTTGAAGCGTTTAGAGATTTCAGGTTTTCATCCGTGATCATTTCGAGATAACAATTGTTGAAGATAATTGTAATAGGTAAATGTATGTAATATATATATATATATATATATATATATATATATATATATATATATATGTATATATATATATTATTCGACAATATATAACATATGTTATATATCACTACCAAATGAATATGACCATATATGGTAATATTCATTAGGTAGTGGTATGTTACGTATTGTAGAATATTCACATAATTGAGTGGTACAGATTATTTATATATAAATAATATATTATAAGTTAAGAAATACAAAAATTACTTATAATGATTTCATAATAATATATTATTAGAATTCATTATAAGACATTTTTGTATTTCTTATATTATAATATATGATAATTATGATACGTACAAAATACGTATATAAATTATTGATACACAAATATATACATACACATATATAATAATTAATAATAATAATTAGCTAATATATTTATTTTTACTTACTTAATGATATTAAATATGTAAACATTTATTTGTGTATAAGAGTCCATGTATTATATAAAGTTATGAATATTATATATAAGTTATGAATATTCAAATATAGTATACTATAGATATCCTATAGGATATACATACATAATTATAAGCATAGTTACATGTATACATGCATTCAACAATATATTGTGTATATAGTGTAAAATAACAGTATATCATTATCATAATTATATATATATATATATATATATATATATATATATATATATATATATATATATAAATAAATATATATATACATATATATATATATATATATATATATATATATCTAGCCGAACCTAAATCTGTCGTACTCGCTGCTTCGAAGCGTTTAGATATTTCATATTTTCAGGCGTTTTAATTTCGAGATTATAATCGTATGAATATAATTATTAGAAATATATAAAATTAATTGGTAATTTGCCAATTAGGTTTGAAATACTCAAATCCTACTGATTCATGTATTATTAATTATGTCAATTTGTTTGAACTATAGTTCTATAGTCATATATATATATATATATATATACTATATTTAACTATATAGAGATTATTATATAGTTTGTAATATGGAAAATATGCATTGTACACTGTACACTATAGTGTATACACAATATATATATATGTATATATACAGTATAAAGTATACTGTATAGTGTATACTGTACATTTTATATTATACTGCATAGATTATGTATATTTTACACCGTGTACAATTTACCGTATAATTAGTACATGGTATTACCGGATAATCAGGTAATATCCTACTTACAATTGGACTTATTCCGTAAAATATTCACTATACACTGTTTAGTAGGAACTGTACATTGTACAGTGTAAAATGTATAATGTATACAGTATACTGTATAGTGTACATTGTGAAGTATAAATTGTATACTGTATTTTATGAATAAAAAAAACTGAAACTGGATAGTTACATATTAAAGTAACGGGAACGGGAACGCGAACGGATAATATAAAAGGAACTGTAACGGATAACATTAATAGAACGGGAACTGGAACATGAACGGATACAATTAATAGAATGTGAACGGGAATGGATAGCGTTAACAAAAGAAACTTTGCCCAACACTGACTGTAGGTCAATTGTTAAAGTAGCATCATAAAAAGTCAATATATTCATCTTATTATGGTATATATATATAGGAAGCCAGTGGTTGTATTACGTTATACAGTAATTAGTGTATTCATATTGATCTACAAACTTAGTATATAACATATATGTAATAAAATAAATATATATATATATATATTGAATTAGAATATATATATTTATTTGAATTAAATTTATTCAAAAATATTTTATATTCATCCATTAAAAGTAGCATATATATATTCTACTTTTAAGGGATGAATATTAAATGTAATATATATATATATATATATAATGTATGTATGTATATATATATATATACAAATACAAAAATTACTTTGGTTGCCCTCATCTTCGCGACGTTCTATTTCCTCCGAAATCTGCTTGAAGGTTTTGGTTCTAGTTTTCGTAATTCTAGAACATTCTCCTTCCACTACAGTCTCCAGCGCGAAGAGATACACTTGTTTAGATAGACTTTTACATATCCACTAGGACAGGTCAGATCTCCAGTCGGTGTGTTCGTCGTGGTTCCGCTGACCTCTACTCGTTGCCATGGTTACCGGATTCGTATCTCGATACACGACCAGCCTCTCTTTCAGCTGATCTTCGAGCGCTTTCACTATGGTCTTAGCGCAGTCCTTGACCGGGGGTTAACGCTAACACCCGTTACGCATGGTTAGCGCGGTGTTAGGCTCGCTGACCACTTCACGCTTGACCGCGTACTGAGATTTAGGCCACGCCCCGCACGTTTAGGCGATATTCCTCCCTACCTAAACATGTGGTACTGATGCTTCGAAGCGTTTACAGATTGCACATGTACACCCGTGTTCATTTAGAGATCATAATCGTATGGAGATAATTACGGAATCGTATATTCTGAATCATATATGTAATACAATAATTATATACACACATATATATATATATATATATATATATATATATATTGAATTAGAATATATATTTATTTTAATTAAATTTATTCAATACAATTTAATATTCATCTCTTAAAAGTAGCATATATATATGCTACTTTTAAGGGATGAATATTAAATTTAATATATATATATATCCTATAGGATATATATTAGAATATATTCTAAGTTAATTTTTCATAAGTTCATATATAAATATATATATATATATATATATATATATATATATATATATATATATATATATAATGTATGTATGTACATATATATACAAATACAAATAAAATGATATCATTGGTTGTTAACATCTGGGCAGGGATGGGCATTACGGTTCATATTAATGTAGATCATGCTATGCTATCGTGTTTTATCTTCGCATCGATAGTTGTCAATATATCCATTAGAATGTTGTTCTCGTACTGTGTTAGGGGAGTGTGCGTGTGTGTATTAGTAATAACATTGGTGTGCAAGTTATCAACATAAAAGTAGATCATATTTAGCTATTTATACGATTACTGTGATCCGCTGGTATTCTACCCGAACATGTACCCCTACCGGGATTCGTGTGCATTACTATGTTATGTCAGGGTTGCACATTGTAATAGTCATTCATTTATATATATATATATATATATATATATATATATATATATATATATATATTTCTTCATGAATTATTTATTTTTTATTTTTTTAATATTATCCACCTCAGATTTAATCTAATATATGATAAATATATTAATATTAATATATATATATATATATATATATATATATATATATATATATATATATATAGTCCTGTTCATCAGGTATATGATAGTTCTAAGTTAATGTTGCGGTTAATCCCTTAAAATCAGTACTTCTAGAGTCGGTAAATTTGATACATATTTTTCGCAAAGTCTCCAATCTCTTCAAAAAGTGTAATGTGTTTGTTAGGCTTCACGGGAACTCTATTAGTAAATAATCGACACCAGGCGTGCTTCTAGTGGTACCACAGTAGGTCAACTGACGAAGTAGCATCATCACCTGTCAGCATATTGATCTTGTTATGGTAGTTATAGCCATAGCATATATGGTAGCCTATATAGGAAGCATGTGCTTATATTACGTTCTATATACGTGTATACAGTATTTTGAGATATTTAAGCAAATCACTGAATTCATATCGATCTACAAACTTAATATCTGACATATATGTAATAATATATATATATTCAATTAGAATATATATTTATTTGAATTAAATTTAATCAAAAATATTTAGTACTCATCCCTTAAAAGTAGCATATATATATGCTACTTTTAAGGGATGAATATTAAATTTAATATATATGTATATATATATATATATATATAAATATATATATATATATATATATAAATATAGAAAAATAGACTTTAGTTGGCCTCATCTTCGCGATGTTCTATTTCCTCCGAAATCTGCTTGAAAGTTGTGGTTTTAGTATTCGTAATTCTAGAACGTTCGCCTACGTTTAGGCGATATTCCTCCGAACCTGTCGTACTGATGTTTTGAAGCGTTTAGAGATTTCAGGTTTTCATCCGTGTTCATTTCGAGATAACAATTGTTGAAGATAATTGTAATAGGTAAATGTATGTTATATATATATATATATATATATATATATATATATTTATATGTATATATATATATTATTCGACAATACATAACATATTTTATATATCACTACCAAATGAATATGACCATATATGGTAATATTCATTAGGTGGTATGTTACGTATTGTAGAATATTCACATAGTTGAGTGGTACAGATTATTTATATATAAATAATATATTATAAGTTAAGAAATACAAAAATTCCTTATAATGATTTTATAATAATATATTATTAGAATTCATTATAAGACATTTTTGTATTTCTTATATTATAATATATGATAATTATGATACGTACAAAATACGTATATAAATTATTGATACACAAACATATACATACACATATATAATAATTAATGATAATAATTAGCTAATATATTTATTTTTACTTACTTAATGATATTAAATATGTAAACATTTATTTGTGTATAAGAGTCCATGTATTATATAAAGTTATATAAGTTATGAATATTCAAATATAGTATACTATAGATATCCTATAGGATATACATACATAATTATAAGCATAGTTACATGTATACATGCATTCAACAATATATTGTGTATATAGTGTAACATAACCGTATATCATTATCATAATTATAACTCAGAAGATGTAGCGAACTACTGGGTAGAAAAAAGGCAAGGCTTATCTAGTTCTACCCTGTTAATTATTCGAAAATGGAAAATAATTATACAAATATATATGATAAAAAATAATAGGCAATTTGATAAATTTTTACAAAACTAAAAAAAAATAACTAAAAGGATGCAATCTTATTTGATAAAATTATATAAATAAATAATGAGTTATTCAATAAAACAACGATATTGTCATATTAATATATTATTTCCATAAAATATATATGAATATACATATACATATATAATAATAATAATATTTATTTATTGAAATCTCTTATTTTAATATATATACATATACACACATACGTACATTAATACACGCATATACAAATGCACACACACAAATACATATACATACATATAGGTTCACCCATACAAACATACCTACATAAACAAAATATACATATACAAATATAAATATAGAAAATGAAAGAAGTCTCTATTATCACTATATAATTTAAATGAAGATACTGATGAATACATATTAACAAAAATAATTAAATGTAAAAATATAATAAATTACAGAAAAAATCTACAGAAAAAAATTGCAATTTGGATATTTATATTATATAATAAAAACTCATATATATCAAATATGTACATTAAAAACAAAAATTAAAAAATTAATAAAAAATTAAAAAATTCTATTCCCGAGTAATTACTTCATCATGTTTGAATATAAATTAAATTAAATAAAATATAATAAATAAAATTAAGTATATAAAATTAACTAAAAATAGTTAAAAAAAAATAAATAGTTGGACAATATGTATAAAAGATATGTAAGATATATAAGATATGTAAGATATGTAAGATATAATATAAGATAAAGAATAACATCAGTTAAAGCATTTAATAAATCGAAATATAATTATATTTTAAACTTCGAGTAAACGTATTTATATTATATAATAATTTAAATCTGTTTTCAAGAAGATTCCATAAAAATGGACCATTATGAGTTATGCAAAATTTTTTTATATTAAGACGGAAAGAAGGAATAACAAATTTAAAAATTTTTCTCTGACTATATATACATTGATTAATAGAGAACATATTTTTGATAATGATTGGTGTAAAATTATTAAAAATCCTAAACATAAATTTTAGAGTATTTAATTTTACAATATCAGTAAATTTCAAGATATTCAATATTTTATAATATTTATATGTATTACATCTATTTGAAATATTGAAAATAGCTCTGATGGCTTTATTTTGTATAATAATTAATCTATTTAGATTATATATATATATGTAGTAGACCATACAGTATTACAATAATTTAGATGAGATAGAAAAAATGTATTATAAATGAGTTTTAATGATTTTATAGTAAGAGAATATTTTAATTTATGTATAATAGATACAACTTTAGAAAGCTTATTAGCTATATTATTTATATGTTTTTTCCAGTTTAATTTCTCATCTATAGTGATTCCTAAAAATTTATAATACCGTACCCTATTGATTATATTACCATTTATATGTAAAACAAAATTATTTATATATTTGTTATCATTAAACTTATCATGAATTAAAATGTAAGATGATTTATCTATGTTAATAGTTAGTTTATTTTAGATAACCATATATTTAATTTCTTAAGTTCATTATTCATAGTTAATTTAAGAGTATTAACATCTTTATCTTTAAAAATTAAATTAGTATCGTCAGCAAATAATATAGGAATAGAAGAAATAAAAACAATATGTAAATCATTTAAAAATATATTAAAAAGTAAAGGACCCAAAACAGAACCTTGAGGAACACCAATATTAATATTACTAAAATCAGACTTAATATCATTGTAAATGACACATTGCATTCTATTTTCAAGATAACTAGTAAAAAAATCTTTTGCAACACCTCTAAAACCATAATTTTCCATTTTAAGTATTAGTAATTCATGATCTATTGTATCAAAGGCTTTACATAGATCAATTGACAAAATAGCTGATAATAATTTACTTTCTAAATTATTAGTTATGTTTTCCATAAGGTAATTTAAAGCATCATTTGTACTACTATTTTGCCTAAATCCAAATTGAGATTCATTAATCTTAGAAAATGTATTCATGAATTCATTCATTCGATTTTTAATTATTTTTTCAAATATTTTGGAAAATTGAGATAATAGAGAAATTGGTCTATAGTTACCTGGTAACCTTTTATCTCCTTTTTTGAACAAAACAATAACTTGACTTTTTTTAAGTATGTTTGGGAAAATACCCTGCGAAATTGAAATATTAAAAAGGTGTTGTAATATATATTTAATTTCATCTATTGTATTTTTTATTAAGTTTATGTCAATTTCATATAAGTCTTTGGAAGTTTTCATAGTGCAATTTTCCACAACTTTAACAATTTCAGTAATTGAAATAGGGTAAAAATAAAAATTATTGTTATTTACTAATTCTGAAGGAAATGTATATTTATTAGTTTTAGGAATTTTATCTAATAATGATTTACCTAGAGTGCAAAAATGATTATTAAACATCGTCGCGGTTTTTAGATCATCTTCTTTGGTAATATTACTGAAAGGACACTTAATTTTATTTTTTGAATTAGGATTCAGAATTTCATTTATAGACCTCCATTTTTTTTTAATATTCTTTTCATTGTCAATTTTTTTTTCTAAATATAATTTTTTAGATAGTCTGATTAAAGATATTAATATATTTTTATAAGATATATATCTTTGTTTATTAAAAGTATTATTATTTTTAAGTAAACATTTATAAAATTTATTTTTTTTAGCAATACATTTTTTTAAATTGTCAGATATCCAGGGCTTATTATAAAAATCTGAAGTTTTTTTCTTTATTAAAGGACAATGTTTAAAATATAAATCAGTGTATATTTTACAAAAAGATTCAAACGCACTATTCGGGTCATTGTCATTATATATATGTTTCCAATCGTAATCAAATAATGATTTTTTTAAATAATTAATATTAGAACAATTTAATGATCTAAATGTTATATACTTTTGTTTAGTAAGTATTAAATTATATGTAAAATAATTATTATAAATTGAAAAAATAGGTAGATGATCACTTATATCAGTAATAAATAAACCAACGATTTCTGGTGACGATTTACAATTTGTGAATATGTTATCAATAATTGTATTGGAATAATCACCAATCCTAGTTGGTTTGTCAATAAGTTGAAATAGGCCTAAAGAATTCATACTGTCTATAAAATATAAAATATTATTATCATTAGTCCGTGAAATATCAATGTTAAAATCTCCGCATAAAAAAATATCATTAGTCAATAGTCTAGAAAAATTATTTATTATAAAGTTTGTAAAATTAGTAATACTGGAAGTAGGTGAATTATATATACCACTTATTAATATTTTTGTATTATCATTAGTCAAAATTTGTAAAGTTAAAATATCTAAAAAATTGTCTATTGATTTGCTTAGGTAGTTTACAACTTCAGATTTAAGTGAATTTTTAATAAAAATGGAAACTCCTCCACCCCTTTTATTTATGCGTATAGTATGAAATGAATTATAATTAGGTAATTCAAAATTTCCAATATCAGATTCTTTCATCCATGATTCACTAATAATGATAATATTAAATTTAAATGTCAATTCATAAAGATAATTTTCAATTTGTTCATGATTATGAACAAAACTACGTGCTTTATGGATAATAGAAAACGCATTTGAATTTTCTATAGAAATAGTATTTCTATTGAAATCGATTTTATTAAAATATCTGCAGTTTGTAGTAGTGTCAATATCAATACATTTATCAAAATCCATTTGAATAAATAATAAGATATAATAAGATGATATATATACCTACTTGATTTATTGCTTTATGTAAATTACTGGTTCTTACACTAGATTATTTAATTGAGATGTATCAGATATATAAATATTGTCATTATTATCATCTATATTAATATATACTTTGTTTTTATAAACCCAAGTTTTAAATATTTTTTTAGATTTTACTAATGTTCTGGTACTATATAAAATATTATCTGTTTCTATGGAATGTTTAATATTAATGTAATACTTTGAACCTTTTAATTTTAATTTATTTTTTAATATTTCTATTACTATGTCGTGATTAGTAAATTTAATAAAATATTTGTCATCAGTCTGTGTATTATCGGAATTATCTTTATTTTTATGTGAATTATTATTAAATTTATTAATGTTCACAATAGATTCTTTATTCAATTCATAATCAAGCTTAGAGTTAATAAAGTTAATTAAATTATCTTTGTTTTGATAATCTAAATTATCACATTTATTCAAGTTTGTAAGTATTAAGATATTATTATTATTCTCGTTATCAAGTTTATTTAAGGATCTAGTTAGCTGTTTTATTGGTAGTTCACCTAAAGTATCTTTATTATTTTTAAATTCCGTATTTATTAAGTTTGTAATTTGTGTATTATCTGCTTTGATTTTATATATATATTTATTTATATATATATATATATATATATATATATATATATATACATATATATATATATATATATATATATATATATATATATATAATTTATGTATGTACATATATATACAAATTAATGTAGCATTCTATGCTCTTGTGTTTTATCTTCGCATCGATAGTTGTCAATAATATTGACTCAGTATATTCATTAGAATGTTCTTCTCGTACTGTGTTAGGGGAGTGTGCCTGTGTGTATTAGTAATAACATTGAATATATATATAATATATATATATATATTGAATTAGAATATATATTTATTTGAATTCAATTTATTAAAAAATATTTAATATTCATCCCTTTAATAGTAACATATATATATATATATATATATATATATATATATATATATATATATATATTCTAATTTTAAAGGATTCATATTATATTTAATATATATATATATATATGATATATTCTAAGTTAATTTTTCATTAGTTCATATAATAATATATATATATATATGTATATATGTAATGTATGTATGTACATATATATATATATATATATATATATATATATATACATATATATATATATATATATATATATATATATATATATATACAAATACAAATAAAATGATATCATTGGTTGTTAACATCTGGGCAGGGATGGGCATTACGGATCATATTAATGTAGAATGCTATGCTCTCGTGTTTTATCTTCGCATCGATAGTTGTCAATATATCCATTAGAATGTTCTTCTCGTACTGTGTTAGGGGAGTGTGCGTGTGTGTATTAGTAATAACATTGAATATATATATATATATATATATATATATATATATATATATATATATATATATATATATATATATATGTATAATGTATGTATGTACATATATATATATATATATACAAATACAAATAAAATGTATTTTCAAAAGTTTTAAAATGTGTTTTTTTTACGAGTATCCGACTTAGGTTTAATGACTTAGGTTTAATGACCTCATCTTTAGTATCACTCAGATAGTGGTATGTTATATATTGTGGAATATTCACATAATTGTGTGGTACGGTTTATGCGGTTCAGCCTTGTTACATGTGTATGCGTAGTTATCCGTGTATAAACAGTGTATCCACCTGGTGAGTGGGTAATGATCGGGGTACTTACCCTTCATCAGCTCTGTGATGTATAGACACTGGTAGCGGGGAGGGGGTAGGGAGGGAGGGAGGGAGGTGATTATTTATATATTAATAATCGTATATTATAATTTAAGAAATAAAAAAATTCCTTATATTGATTTTATAATAATATATTATTAGAATTCATTATAAGACATTTTGTATTCTTATATTATAATATACGATAATTATTATACATACAATTAATTATTAATACACAAACATATATATATATATATATACATATATAATAATTAATCTTAATAATTAACTAATATTTTAAATAATATATATGCATACTTACTTAATGATATTAAATGTGTAAATATTTGTTTGTGTATAAACGTGTATTTATTATATAAAGTAATATAAGTTATGAATATTTAAAGATTGTAGGATATAAATACATATCTATTAATATAATTCAACACGTTGTGTATATAGTGTAAAATAAACCTTATAGCATTATCATCATTATATATATATATATATAATATTTATAGGTTGGAGTGAAATTTGAAATAAGTATACTTTACGCCATATATGGCGATCTTATTATGACTTGCGATAGTGATGTAACGTTATACGTGGAGAATAAATAATGTCACTAATTCACGTATAACGTTACATCACTATCGAGAGTCATAATAAGATCGCCATAATTATTTCAAATTTCAATCCAACCTATATAATAATTATATATATATATATATATATATATATATATATATGTATATATACTATATATATATATATATATATATATATATACTATAACATATTACATACCCTTCCGGAGTTGTTATATTTCCATTATTATTATTTATAGGCGTAACCCTAAATAATTGGTGGTACGAATAATTTAATATATTAGTATTAAATATATATATCTATATATATATATATATATATATATATATATATCTATATATATATATATATATATAGTTTTAAAATCTTCGATGTATATTTACCTTATTAATCTAACATTTCACGCAGTATAATTAGATTGCTCATACATTCGCCATAGGAACATTGTATTAAACTTCTCTTTATGCATATTAATGCAGCCTTCGTACGCTAGGGGGTACGTCACGTGACCGATGTGTATCTGTATATCGCTTAGGTTACAGTGGTAACGCCATTTAATAGTATAGTATAATAGAGTGCTGAGTTTAAGTTCTGGTGTACAATGTATATTTGCATGTTTACATGCATACACTGTACAGTAGACCGGTTCGTACTAAAAAATTTTTCGCAATTTTATAAACCTTCACAACTGTGACAATTATGTATGCTATGACGAATAAGTGTTTAAAATTGTAGACCTATATCTTAAATATTGTTATCTCACGAGACCTTTTTATTTTAACATTGAATACATACAAAAGTTAACATGGGGGAGATATAGAAATAAGTTTTATTCAATTTTTATAAAATTGGATGATTTTTTTTAAACCAACTATGGATATATCCTAGAAACATATATAACAAGTAGTATTAACAGTACAAAATATTTTTCATAACAATCTAGATGCCCAAATTTTATAAAATAATTTTAGTCAAAAAAAATATCTAAAAATCGTATAATTTAATATAAATAAATTATTACAATTTAATTTAAAAAATTAAATATATAATTTATAGATAATAATAATAATATAATTCAAATTAATTATTAAAAAATTAAAAATTATTTTTAGAAAAAATATTAACATCATTTTAAAATCTTTTTGGATTTTTATTTAAAATATGAAATACAAAATATATTTACATATTTTTTAATTTTTTTAATTTTATTTGTATAAAGGACATTTATATCTAACTCATATCCACAATTCAATACAATCTCATCACTCAAATTCATGTAAAGTATAATTATATATATTAATTTTAAAAAATTAATTATTTTTTTGAATTATTTTGAAATAAATACTTTGTAAAATGGTGTATTTTCTCGAGTTTTAGGAGACATTAATATTGGTAATTTGTAGATATAAAAATGAAATATAGATATTATATTAATAATAAATATAAATAATGGTATATATTATATTAATTCATTAAATATAATACAAATACATTATTAATTTTAAATATTAATTTAAAAATTTGTAAACATCAAAGATAATAAGATGGCGTCATTACTATTATACATGGAATATTATACATTTTATCTTAAAATAATAATTTATATTTCAAACTTTAAATGCTTCGTGACCAAAAATAACTAATTTTTATAAAAATTGTTAATACATATTATACTAAAATATAGATATGTATTATATTTTATATGAAGGATTAAAAATTGAATCGAACGAACCGGTCTACTGTACAGTGTATAGTGTATAGTGTACATGCACATATAATGTATAAATACATACCAGCATATATATATGATTGTGTTTATTTATATATTATTTACACATGTATATATGTATATATATAATATATAGCTATAGCTATAGCTAAAAATAGATAAAAAAATCATACCCAATAGGATATTTTTTTTTAATATATTCTATAATATAAGATGTAATTCATATAAAATAAATACATAATTAGAATAATGTCGACATTTTGTTGACTATATATTGTAATCATTATTTGATAGTGGTATGTTATGTATTGTCGTATATTCACCATGTAATATAGGCTGTAAGTTATAAAGTGTACGAAGTACATTTGAAGTATATTATACGAAGTATATTTACATATATGTTATTCAATTTAATTTATATATTAAATTTGAATTATATATGTGCTTATTAATAAATTATTAATAACATATATCATAGTAATATCACTACTTTTAATGTACATTATTTTATTTATGTCTATTTGTTTTTACCAATATTTATTAATGAATATTTGTAATATATATCCTTTTAATATTTATGTTATTATATATAATTTAATTAAGTAGCTATCTCAATAAAATACTACTTTTCATTGACATATAAATCAATATAGTCGTTTGGAAGTTATAGATAACATATATAGGGGATAGTTCTCGAATTAAATATTTCCAAATTTTATTTATAATTATTAACTAGGTATATACATATAATAGCTATTTTATAATTTAATTTATATTGTTTAACTCTGAGATAACAGGGGTGTCGATATTACAGGCACTGCCTCGAATACCGACACCTTGGCACATAATATCGACACCCTAAATATATCGATATTTAGATATACCATATATTATTCAATATCCACTATCCAATCAGAATTAAATGCGCGTTACTTTTAGTTAACATTTTAACACATGCAATTCATACGTTGTTTTCCTAACATTAATTTTCGAAAATATTTAATATTTTATATTATATTATAAATATTAAGTTTGAAATTACTTAATGATAATACAAATATTGTCCTACGTACATGGAAGTTTTATATAGTTTCTGAAAGACTATTTAATTCCAAGTAGAATTAATTTCAAGTATATGTGTATATTATTAGGTATGTCTATTAATTTATGAATATTATCATAACACACACACATTATAAATAAATAACGCTGATTAGTTAAAGGGTGTCGATAATACGTGCAATTAGGGTGTCGGTATTATGAAAATATATGTTGCTTAGGTAAACGTCAATAACTTTGTAACAAATTATGAAAAATATAAAATATTTTCGGCACTTGTAAAATATAATTGGATCTATACGATGTATTTAAAATATTTAAAATATAAAAATGTTCAAATGGTTGAGAATCGATATTGGACTTCAAAAATTTCATAAATTTAGAGTTGTAACGAAAAAATCAGTTTTAAGTTTATAATTAAAAATATATAAATATTAAAAAAAAAATTATACTTATATCAATTAGAATTATATTGATTAACATTTCATAAATTAATTATTTTTTGATTGGATTTATATTTTAGGAGATCTCTAAGGTATTACGTGCTGTCGATATTAGAGCACTGTCCCCTATCTTAATTACATTGAATACTAATAAATCAATCGCTACATATTAGTGTTGGTAATCTATAGAGGCAGCTTAAACCCCTAAACCTATACCCCCTACGTGCTTTACGAGTGTGTGGTGTTTAGATGTGCATTAACTACCTACTTCCTGTTAATGGTTACCCCCTACTTTCGGTACCCCCTGACATCCGCTGGAGGAGGAGGAGTTCACATAGGAGGCTGGCTGTCACTCAAGTGAAGATGCTAGAAGGACATGATGAGGTGCTGGCTGTCACTCAAGTGAAGATGCTAGAGAGGACATGAAAAGGACAAACCTCTATCCGCCCGTGGTATACTGTTAGTAAACAATAACGTATTAATTAACTTAATAGCTTATATTTGTTAATATTTGTTTATAATACATTAATACATTTCATATAACATATTTGATTATTTAGATAGAATTAATATATATATATATATATATATATATATATATTTATATATATGTATATATATACTATCTATGTGGCTAATTTGGACAAGGATTCAGACACACAAGCAGAATAACACGGGTTCGAGCCTCGAGGCGGACGATCGTCCGGACCATTAAAATAGGTCTTAAACTAATATTTAGAAGTAATCTTATATAATTGTGTTTAATTAAATGATCGGCTCTCGTTAAAACCATGTATGCCTTAACATGAGAGCGGCTTTGAAGGGACATTGGAGCCATATGGTTATAAGTGAAAACGTAATCTAAGTTCCTGGATGGGATGAAAGGACTTCACCAAATAAAAATAACAAATAACAATAACAATATATATAAATAAATAATAGCTTTGGGTATTATATGTTTATATATGTTGTTAAAATGAATTAATCCCCATTTTAAATATTACAGAGTAATGAATATCGATGTATCAGAAATTACTGGAATCTATAGGAGTCTTAAAAGTGATTAATATTATAAGGACATTTATATTTAAAATATTAATAAATTATAGAATAAATATGAAAAACTATATACTAGTATTATTTATTTATGATATAAATATTCCTTATAGTTATTTAAAATATAAATGTAATTTTAAATAATTTATTATATTTTATAATCTTGAATTTAATGATATGTTTACTAAGGTGTATATCATTATATAAATAATTATACTATCCAGATATTATATGATCTACTCATCACTATAAATATACATCTTCTATAGCAGGTGTAGTCTACATATGTCGATATATATTATAGTTTTATTATTATAAATGAGGTATTATGGTATTACAACTAATGCCATGTAGTTCTAGAGGTAGTCCTGTGTTATAAGTATACCGTAATAAGACACGCCCCCTCCTTAAAAGACACACCTCCTCCTTAACCTAATGTTCATTTTGTATTAAAATAGAGGTTATCTATACATAGCTAAGCCTCCTATTGTATTCATATAGTATGGAATAGTCCCATAATAATAATCCCATATGGGTTGTAGATAATGTGTAGTAGCATGTCCAGGATTTTGTGAAACAAATATATGTCACTCTAATTAATATTTGAAATTAATAAAGAATTGTACAGCCATCTGTACTGCAAACTATTTATTTGTAATTATATTGTTAGTTTATATTTGTTTATATATAAATTTAAAAAATAAATCACTATTATAAATTAAAAGTTATGCATATTGTGAATACAATCATAATTTAATGTATGTTGTTTGTTCTAAGAATATAACTATTTATAAGAATCAGTTTTCTTAAAATATACAGTAATATTCGAGAAATATGATAAACCAATATGTCCATTATCAAGATAAAATAATAAATATTTTATAACATGCTAATTATTATATACTTAAACAATTAATTTTGAAAGTATTTATAACAATAGATATTTCTATCTAGTAAATATATTTACGTGAAATAAATTGTAATGCCGATTAGTTATAAATATAACTGACAATACTAGTATTGAAAATAGATACAAGTGACATATCTTTGCTTTGTATAATCCATGAGGATAATTTGGTTATAAAGGATATTATATAGGATTCACAGAGTTCACAACAAAACATTACATTTTAAAATATATGAAATACAATGTTATTATACTTATAATATATATAAAACTGTTCATAAATATATATTAAAATACACTGGACACTTTTTGAAGCTATGTATCTTATAAAGTACATTCCCCTATCATGATATTCGTGCACTGATCATAATTAGCTATATATTAGTTAGACCTACTTACATATGCCTATACATCATAGCTATAAATATATAAATAAAACAACCTACATATAAATTACTAATTTTAAATATAAATGATTTTAATAATAAAGAAAAGTAAGTCAAGTTAGTAAAGAAAACAGAAACAATATCCGACGTTCAAATATATATGTTCGAGAAGCTAGAATAATGTCAGTAAACATAGAAGTAATATTATAATATATATGGAGAGTATATAGTATTTGTAATTAATTTAAGTTAATAATATAATTACATTTCAGACCATACATTAACAATTTATAAAAAACATAGAATATGACAGAAAATTAATTATTTAAAGATATACAAAACTTAATTTTAGTATTATATTTATATTAGATTATTAATCTTTAGAAATATTAAATACGTTATTAATAGATATTCATAAAAATATAACTAAATAGTTAAATTTTCAATTTAGCACCAACAAAAACAGATTATATTTCACACAAACAGTAATTCAAATTAAGAATACGATAAATTATGTTAAAAATATATTTTAATTTTTTAGCTAAGATTGATTAATTAAGAGTACCTGATTTATCATGTTAAGTGGGCGTGTTTACTTATTATAATTGGCGTGTCTAATCTAAATTACAACTTGTGATCATCATTGTAATTTACAAATAACATTAGATGTTTCTGGTAAAATCTGTATTATAATGTATTAGTGTTTACTCTAAGCAAGCCTGCATTTACGTGAGGTACCTTAGTAAGTAAATAAAAACCCAGGCATCTTCCTGACCAACCGCGGTTACAGTGCTCTGCTCCTCCTTTGCTAATTTCTTCCAGAATAAAATATCTAACATCATCGCTGCTCTCCCTAATGTTAATGTTGATCTCCTAACTCCACACTCATCTTCAATAGCTTCCCATAATCACATGTTCTGTTTCATTTTCCCTACTCACCCCTATGTGCTCTCTCTAATGGCATCCCTAAAATACAATCCCCTACTTGAGCCTATTCCTCTTACTTTACTTCGTACCCTTTCGCTATCGTTAATTGAACCCATAACAATTATCATTCATGGGTCCCTTATTACATCCATCGTACAAAAGTCTATGAAACACTCTTATATCACCACAATAATAAAAAACTACTCTTAACCACTCGAACCTGTCGAGCTATCGATCCATCTCCCAGCTTTCATCAATCTCTAAGACCTTGGAGCGAATTGTATCTGGTTAACTTATACACTACATCACTATAAATTCAATTATTGATATGTTTCAAAGTGCTTACTTACCCTATCGGAGCACTGAATCAGCCCTGAATCTTATCATTAATGATCTACTCATATCCCCTGATAAGCCCCCTGATACCTTGTGTTACTTGACCTATCCAGTGCCTTTGACACTCTAAACCATGAAATTCTTGTTTACGACTCAATGAAATCGGTATTTATGGTCAAGTACACAGCTGGTTTATGTCCTTATTTCCCTTAAGGTCCTCTTCAGTGAAAATTAACTCATCCTTCTCTACCCCGTTTATCAGCACTCATGGTGTTCCACAAGGCTCCGTGCTTGGTCCTTTACTTTTTATTATTTATATTTTACCCATACAATCCATATTTCGTAAATATCCTTACATCCACTACAATCTCTTTGCAGATGATCTACAAATTTATACTTCTTTTCCCATTTCCTGTGACTCCAACTCAATTCAACTGTCTATTTTTAACTGCCTCACAGAACTTACTGACTGGTTCTCCCATAATTCCCCATCACTTAACATGACCAAAACTGACACCATAATTATATCCAGACCTACCTACCCCCTAATCATCACCCACCCCTTTCTACTAGCCCTCCCTACATCACAATCCATAACAACTCTTGGTTTCACCATCAACTCCCACCTAGATTACTCTGACCACATATCTATAATGATTCGCAATGCCAAATATTGTCTTTATAACACTAGAAAATCACGCAATAAATTGACTTTTTCAATGACTAAAAGTCTAATAAACTCGCTAGTCTTTAGTAGACTTATATACTGCTGCTTATTTTTATGTAATCTACCCCTTAAGCTTATGCTTAAGCTTGTGATGATACAATGACGTGCTATACGCATCCTTTATAAACTGAAGTTTTCTTCAATAGTATCAATATCGACCCTAATGCGATCACTCGGCTGGCTTAAGTTTAGGTATCTGCAGGTACAGACTATTATGTATCACCCATAAGGTGATCCATCTTATATCTCCCGAGTACCGAGCTAACAGGAAATATCACACGATGAAAATTGTGTAACGCTCGACTATCACTGCTAACTCTGAATCTGCTTTTTCTGTGATAGCTCAAAAATACTGGAATTCTCTACCATATTTATTTATTTATTTATATATAGTTTATTGACTTCAAAAACACATGGTGATCATAGGCGTTTTTAGATAATAAAAAAAACAAATATAAAAATAAATAGAAAACGAATAATAAAATAGACCGAATTACAATGATTTAAAATGGACATACAGTTTACGTTTAAACAATGAAAGTGATGTCACACAGCGAATTTAACATGGCAGTGAATTCCAGCTTTTCGAGCAATAACCGAGAAAGCTGATTCAGAGTATGCCAACAATGTAGATCGTTGTACCAACTTCATGATGTGGCATTTCCAACTGGATCTATTCGAACTCTGAATAGTAATGGATTGAGCTAAGTATTCAGGAAATCCACGGTGTATAGCCTTATATGTAATACACAATAACATATGCATACAAATATATATATATATATATATATATATATATATATATATATATATATATATATAAACTTAAGCCATCCCAATGATCTCATTAAATCAGATATAGAAACTATTGAGGCACATTTTAGTTTATATAACACACGTATAGTACGAGGTTGAATATGCTCAAGTTTGTACATAAGGTTAATAGGTAAATTACATAATAAAGAACAGCAATATATAAGTCTACTGAATACTAGCGAGTGAATTAAACATTTAGTCATGACGAAGGTAAGCTTATAACGAGATTTTCTAATATTATGTAGAAAATAGTTGGCAGTGCGAATCATATTATTAATATGTCGATAGTAGTCTAGGTGAGATGTTATAGTGAAACCGAGAGTAGTTAGGAATTATAGATTAAGAAGTTAGAAGAGATAGTAAAAACGGATGAGTGATTGATAGAGGAGAATTGGGTCTAGAAAATATGATAGTATCAGTTTTATTCATATTTAAGGAGAGAGAGTTATGAGAAAACCACTCAGTGAGATCAGTAATACAATTAAAAATAGATATTTTAATCATATCAGAATCACTAG
Source organism: Osedax fenrisi (assembly GCA_964019155.1). NCBI lineage: Eukaryota > Metazoa > Annelida > Polychaeta > Sabellida > Siboglinidae > Osedax > Osedax fenrisi. The sequence continues at coordinate 53,143,937 of OZ025244.1, read as the reverse complement.
AACTACGAAATTACGTATATAGCTGTAAATCATCGGCATAAAGATGATAGTGAATATTGGATATTTGTGAAAAATTGATTTAATAGGAAGAATATAAATAATGAACAATATAGTCCCAATAATAGAGCCTTGTGGAACACCATGTATGTTAACATAAGAAGGAGACAACGAGGAGTTAATCTTCACCGAAGATGTTCTAGATGAAACAAAAGACATTAACCGACTGTGGACTTGACGTATATGCTAATTTCATTAAGTCTAATGGAAAGAATATTGTGATCTAGAGTATCAAAAGCACTAGATAAGTCAAGTAATACGAGATGGCATGGGGCTGTATTATCAAGAGATGTGAAATATCATTAATGATTAAAGTAAGGGTAGTTTCGGTACTACGATGAGGAAAATACTCACTTTGATATTTATCAACAATAGCATTTGACGTAATGTAATTAATAAGTTGAGTAGACACAACTCATTCTGAGGTCTTAGATATGGATGATAACTGGGCTATTGAACGATATATTGATAAATTAGATTGGTGAAGAGTAGTTTTTTTTAAATCGGAATAATATATGAATATTTCTTGGAGTGTGGAACAATAGATTATAAAAGATCTATGAATTATTTCAGTGATAATCCAATAAAAGATGGTGATAATGAACGAAGTAGATTGAGTGGAATTGGATCAAGTGGGAATTAATTTTCAATGATGTCATCAGAGAGAGTAAAAAGTCATGTGTGGGAAGCGTAAAACATGACCACTGATTCAGATTGGATGTTAAATTGAGATTGAGTCGTGACGAGTTGATGTTTGGAAGTACATTAATAATACTAGAAATTGTGTTTTGGAAGAAATTGGCAAACAAGGAACAAATAACTGAATTATGTTGGTCAGGAAGATGCTTGGTCTGGGTGTTACCTACTAAGGTGGCAGATAATTTGTAAGCTTGCTTAGAATATATTCCATAACTATCGAGCATATCAGTGAAGTATGACGATTTGGTAGAGAGAAGTTTTTCTTGTAAAGCGATCGACACACTTTAAATGTAATAAGATCAGAGTCAAGTTTAGAGGATGCATATTTACGTTGTAGTCTACGAAGTAGTTGCCTTAGTTTAATAAGCTCAGTATTAAAGCAGGGAAACTTAGAATAAGTTCGGTTGATAAGATTAATAGAGGGTGCATAAATATCAAGCGAATGAGATAATTCAAATTAAAAGACTCAAAAAGTGTGTGATGGAATTCAGAGTTAACAAACATTGGTTTATCAATAGAGGATATTTTCCGAAACGATCTAGAAGGTCGATTAATTTGTGACACCGGCATGTTCAAATCAAATAAAATGGCAAAGTGATCAGGTATTAGATAACTTTGAGTGGGATATGAAATTAAATTAGACAAGTAGACTGTTGCATATGCCATTAGGTGTTTAAAATCTCTGTCACTATTTAAATATAAACTATCCACGCACCTATTAACATTGAAACCTACACTCCCTTTTCCTTCATTTTTATTGTAATTTATTTATTTTATTTTTGTTTCCTTCCCATGACGCCATAAATGTATTATTGCATTATCTCTTTGGTTTTTATCCTTGTAGAATATTTGGGTTTTAATATATATTTTTCAATTTTACTATATTATAAAATTAATAATTCATTATTATTACAGATTTTAAAGTGAGAAATATTACATTATTTTTGTTTGTTCTCTATTATATTTTGTTATATATATATAAATATACAGTAAAACCTCTCTATAAGTAACCTCTTTATAAGAAAAACCTCTTTATAAGAAAATTGTTCACACATTTGGTTGGAATTCAACCTTTTCCACATTAAAAAAACCTCTTTATAAGAAAATCTTATAAGAAAAATATAAGAAAATACTCTTTATAAGAAACTTATTGTATACAAAATAATTATATATAAATAGAAGTTTTGTATATTGATAACAAGTATAGAAATTAATTATTATATAAGATATTTTTTTTTCTTACAAATATTATATTACATAAATAGATTGAAATGAATTAAAATTAATTAATAATTGTTATTGTATATCCATAAATTTATTAAAATTAATTAATAAATGTTATTATATCCTTAAATGTATTGATAATATAATTAATTGTTAAATAATAGATTATTATAATATTCAGTATATTATATTCATCAATGATGATTCATAATTTATAATTTCTAATGTAAATCTAATAAAATTTCATTATGTATTAACATGTCTAAGCGCAAATAATACAGTATACATTTAAAATAGTATACAAAATATATATCTACTATATATATAACCTATAGGTTATATAATGCATTTTCAATTATAAATTAATTCTTAAAATCATCGGAAAAGTAAAAACCTCTTTATAAGAAAAAAAGTACTGAACAAAAATAGTTTCTTATAGAGAGGTTTTACTGTATATGTTTAACATTTATTTTATTATATTATTAAAATAGAAAATTAATAATTGACTATTATTTCAGATTAAAGGGTTAAGTATTATTTAGTTTGGTTCGTATTATTGGTTTATATTATTATTAATATATTCTGTTTGTGTATACACATATATGTTCTATATTGGTTTTTTTTATTTTTAACTTATTCTGTTTGTAATAAATTTAAAAGTTATCCTTTAAATATTAAACTATATAAATAATAATTATTACTATTAGGTTATAAAGATAAGAAGAATTCTATAATGTTAAAGTAGAAATTGAATATTTCGATACTTTTTACAAAACAATGTATTTTATTTCTATTTTCTATTATTTTTACCCTATAAACTATAGTTTATATTTCTATTTTGATCATTTTTCGTTTATTTTTAATATATAATTTATTTATATTTTTGATTATATTTCATTTATGTTTACGTTAACTGTAAAACGTTATAATTTATTTATTTTTTTAATTTCGTATTATTCTTTGTATATATCTATAACCTAAAGGTATAACCTAAAGGTATAACATATATATAACATATATGTTATCGTTAGCAAATATTTATACTTTATACTTTCGATTATTTATTTAGACTATATATTTTCTTAAATAAATTGTCAATCAATAAATTAATATTAATAAAAATAACGAACTGAAATAATCTTAATCTTCCAATTATTTGTATGCTCTTGTTTTTAAATATTTACAATATATCTACAATATTTACATGGTTGATTCATTGTAGTATATAAGGGAAAGTAACCTAATACGGACACTTTAACAATAAATGGTATTAACATTTGATGACTCATTATTTTTTTCAAAAATTACAATATATTAATATTATATGATTATAGATATTATTGTGAATTTAAAATTGCATTTAATCTTTTTATTCAATAGATAACGGGTTGCCGTATTCTGTACCCATGTCCGAATACGGACACCCTATGTTATAATACGGACACCCTATATACCACTAGATATTATTTAAAAATCAATCAGACAAATTAGAATTACATTATTTATAATTAATTTTATGAACACATTTTTCTAAATTAGTTAAAAATTTATTTATTTTTATTATTTTTAAAATTAATAATACAATTTAAGTATCTAAATAATAACAATTTTAGATTTAGCTTTATTGGTGGTATTAATATTATAACGCACGCGATTTTTATGAAAATAAGAATAGTTCAAACGCTGCGCGTTGATTGGTTATATGGTATCCGTATTAAGACATCTATAGACTCTATAGAGTGTCCGTATTAGGAACTTATATGACCTCTAGATATATGCTTATAACTTAATGAATATTTGATAACAAATATATAAATTAAATATATCATTTTTAGAATGCTTTATTTTGTAATAATATATTTTTATATTTTATATAGATACATTTGTATATTCTCGAGAAGGTTTTAAATTGAATTTTTTTTTCATAAATTTATAATGTAATAAAAAAAGCAGTTTATTGGATATATCAGAAATATTTTGAATAATTAAAAAATAAAAAATATTTTTTTAGACTATTTATATAATTATGAATATATTATCCATTAAACATTTTTTTGTAGGTTTCTGAGATACCGAGAGTGTCCGTATTCTGGCACTATCCGTATTCGGTTTCTTTCCCCTACTATATATATAATATTATAATAAATTTCTCTCAAATAGTCTATTAAAAATGTTGTAGTTTCCCTCGATATAATGCATTTTTAGTATTATATTTTTCAAATCTTTTTCATACCATAATAATATTACTTTAAAAAATTGTTACTATATATATAGTTTTGTAATACATTGATGTTTCCTATATACTAGTATCCTCCATAAATTCGTGACTTATGGTGACATATGCACTTCTATTATTTCTATATACGTATATATACGTATAAGCGTATATATACGTATAAGCGTATACGCTCTCGATGAAATTCATTAATGAGAGACAATATATAGACGCACTTGTAAAATATTGTGAAATCTGTAAATTGTCAATACAAAATAAAAATAATATAAATAAAATATTTTATTGCAAGTCATAAATGATGACTCATCTAAAATCTGATAAATATCTATTTGATGTTTCTAAATATATATTCCCACTTAATTTATAACACTACCTTCCAAATAATTACCTTTTATATCAGAAAGAAAAATTATAAATGTGTATAGATTAACTCAACAATGACCACTAATCAGTATCAACTTCAAGTTGACCTATTTATAATTATATTATTACTATAGAGACATTTTCTCCATTTCTTTCTATCTTCCTTTGAGTTTTGAATCTCTTGTCCTTAACCCGGTATAATTCAACAAGTTATCTCTCTAGGTTTTGTTGATAACCAATCTAGATTATGTATAATATATATACCCAATATATATATATATAGGTAATCATATATGATCAGTATATATACCATCAGCTAAATTCCGGAGTATCGTATATTTAACGATATAGTTATGATATTCAATCCTTGTATTTGTTTTTGATGGGAGGAATGTTTGCTTATAGTTATAGTTGGATATATGCTCTCTACAGTATGTGTTTAGAACAGTACAGATAATTCGTATGTAGACGCGTTTATTTTATTTTCCAATTTGATAATAGCATCCATATTGTAGAACTATGTAGGATATAGATTTATAATGATACTTAATAAGTCCTTAGTAAGTCCTTAGTAAGTCGACTACTAACCAGAGGTTTGAAAGAAAGTTTCTCTATGTAATCTTGTAGCTTTGATTTCCAGTTTTGTTCAATTTATTTAGTGCTCCCAATTCATAATTTGATATCACATAATATTCGGTAAAGTAATATAGATATAGTAACATACATATTATACTAATATTAATGTAGATGCATAATACATATATATTAATAGTTACATTACAGTTACATTCAGTCGTAGTTATATTTAGTTGGAGGCCTATTATTATATTTGTAATTCAAACTTGAATGGAATAGTTTCATTGCATCTTGTATATGGTATATGCATGTATACGACCCATAGTTACTGCTTGATCTTTAGTAAAGTCATCATCTATAATGTTCACGATATGATATCATCTTCTTTTGTTTCTCGATGGTGAATTCAATGTGATATTTACTAAAGTTTTCAGGTCATCTATTCAAGTCAAATGATGATCACGAATTCGCCTAGTGTAACTCATTCCTCTCGACTAGGATGACTCATTCCTCTTGACCACGTGCTTACATTATGTTAGCTCTGTTATTTTCTTTCTATTGATTTCGTTTACAGTTTCCAAGTAATATCAGTATTTGTATTGCTGACATTACATAATATTTGTGTGACTTAATTAGCTTGACCTTCTTGGTAGATTATTTTAAGGTGTATCTTGCAGTATCATTATGTGTATCTTGCAGTGCCTTTTTAAGTGGTATTTTATAGACAATTTCCCTCCCCTCTATTATTTTTTGCCCCACTTTTAATTTTTTAAATCTTATTTGTTCATTATCTATTTTTCATAATCCTATTTTTTATTATAAATCAGTAAATCTATTGTATTAGATTTATATTGTATTTTTCATATACAATTGTAAACAACATATATTTTTTGGAATTTCCCCCATTTTCAAATCCTTAATAAAGTAATTGGTATCCTATTTCTTCTTACATATTATGATATCTCACGCATATTTATCTGGTGGTGCTGTTTTTGAAAGTTGTTTGCGTTTTAGTTAGACACATTTTATTCACAATGTATTCAATATTTGACCTGAGGTTTCACTAGAATATTGTTTGAAGCTTTATTTTTACATGACATTTTGATGTACGCTTTTTTATTTTTATTTTTTATTACAATAGTGGATTTTGTTGGTGCATCGATTATATTTATTAACCCTGTTATGAAAGTATTTCTACTGTTATACGTTTGCTTTCAGATGTAACTAATTAGGCACGTATCGATATATTATTATCTACTCGAAGATTCAATCGAATACGAACAGATACAACACCCCGATAAACCAGAGTAGTGAATTGGTTGCGAATGATGTAAACAATGTTGTAAACAATGGTGTAATCCCGAGATTAATATTTGTATTTGTAATTTGTAATACCTTGTTATTACCAAATAAAAAGTCAATTAATTTATAATGTGTAAAAACAGGTGTAAAATAATGACAATTCTCCATTAACGTGTTGTAGATTTAATAGGTTTTTATTGAAGCACATAATAAAAATAGTAAATTATAATGCGTTGTAAAAATAGGTACGATAGAGTGTAAATGCACCATTTAAATGTGATACGAGTAACACGTTTAGATTAAAACCAATACAAATACTATTAATTTGTAATGCGTTGTACACAATTAAATAATTAATAATTAATAATATATTCGTATTAATATAAAATACACAATATTATCTTTGGTTTAAAAATACATGATTTGTAATAGCTGGTATATTTGTAATATATCATTATTCATAAACATATATATATATATATATATATATATATATATATATTTATAGTTATATATATAGTTATATAGATATATTAATAAAAATAAGAATTTAAATTTTTTGAATAAAAATAAAATTTTAAATATGTGTCAATTTGGTTTTAAAGAATCTACTTCAACTTGTGATTCACTTCTTGATTTTACTGGTTATTTTCAAACTAATAATGATAAAAATTGCGCGGCAGTCTCTATTGATATTAAAAAAATCATTTGATACACTTGATCATTACATTTTACTTGAAAAATTATATTTATGGTTTTAGAGGTTTAAGTGGTGATTTTATTAAGAGTTACCTAACTAATAGAAATCAATATGTAAACTTTAATTCATATATATCTTCTACCTAGCCTATAAAATATGGTGTTCCACAGGGATCGGTGTGGGACCTATTTTATTAAGAGTTACATAACTAATAGAAATCAATATGTACACTTTAATTCATCTATATCTTCTACCTAGCCTATAAAATATGGTGTTCAATAGGGTTCGGTGTTGGGACCTATCTTAGTTTTATTATTTATTAATGATTTATCAAATATACAAAATCCTTGTCATTTTACACATTTTGCAGATGATACAACTATTGCATTCTCTAATAAAAATATACCAGACCTTGAAAGTATTATTAATAAAACTTTAGTTTATATCCATGAATGGCTTAATAATAACAGATTACACCTAAATATTGATAAGACTAATTTTATATTATTTCATAGGTCACGAATTAAACATAAATTAAATATAAAAATTAATGATTTAATTATAAAGCAATCATCTTATATTTTATTTTTGGGTATATTTATAGATGAAAATCTCAACTGGAAAAAACAGAGACATAATATTAAAAAAAAACTTAATCGATGTATCTCTTTAATAAATAGATGAAAATCTAAATTGAATAGAGAATCCCATATGAACATATATTACTCTTTATTCCATAGTCATTTGCATTATTGATCAATACTCTGGGGTAATACGTATTTTAGTAATATTAAATGTATTACTATATTACAAAATAGATGTTAAGATCAATATATTATCTAAATAATAGAACAAATATTTACCATATTTATATACATAAACGTGTTCTCAACTTTAATGATATTATTGATTTAAATATTTACAAATACATGTATAAAGCTTGGTACAATAATAATATACATCCACAAATTATTAAGTTATTTAATAAATAAAAGACAATATATTCTCTAAGGTCAACTAATGAATTCGTTGTTCCCAATATATCGCGTTATTATGAACAATGCTGTATTGGTTATAAAGGTCCTTTGTTATGGAATTCACTATCTATTGATAAAAACATAACCCTTTGACAAAATTTTTAAATGTTTAAAAAAAAAATTATTGGTCACTATTAGTCTTATTTATAAGTTTTATTTATTTATTTATTTATTTTTATTCATTTTATATATATTTTTTAACAAATGATGAAATTCAGTAATTGTAATAGTTTTATAATTAAATTATTTTTTACAATATTTTTATATTTTAACAATTTTATTATTATTTGTTTTTAAATGTATTGTTTATTATTATTCTTATTATTATTTGATTAATTTCGTATTACGAGTTACCTATTGATAATTTATTTAAGCAAATTCATAGCCGAAAATATAATCGAAAGTATAACATATAAATATTTGCTAACGATAACATACGTTATAGAAATAAACAAAGAATAATACGAAATTCAAAAATTAAAGAAATTAAAACGTATTACCGTTTTACCAGTTACCGTAAAAATAAACGAAAAACAATCGAGAGTAGAAATAAATCATATAGTAAAAAAAAAACGAAAAATGATCAAAATAGAAATAAAATACATTATTTTGTAAGTGGCATCGAAATATTCAATTTCTACTTTAACTTCATAGAATTCTTCTTATCTTTGTACCCTGTTTTAGTAATAAATTATTAGTTATATAGTTTAATATTTAAATGATAAATTTTAAATATATTATAAACAGAACATGTTAAAAAATAAATTAAACCAATAGTAGAATTAAACAAACAAATAATGTATCTATTATTATTATTATTATTATTATTATTGTTATTATTATTATTATTATTATTATTTTTATTATTATTATTATTATTTCTTGTATATATTTTATTGTAATTTTATTTAAAATATATATTTTTTCATTACTATTTATTATTTTTATTAACTGTTTATTATTATTTTATTATTTATATTATTATAATTATTTATTTTTTATTTTATAAAGAGGAAGGATTTCGTGTTTTTTGTATATTGATTGTATCGTGCGGTGGTGTATTATATGCCGAATAGTAAGTTTACCGGTATGGTTGTGATGGGATCATCTCAAGGTATTGAGGACTTGGCACATCCTTACTGAAAATTGGTAGCCTTATACTATTCGTTCGTTGTGGTCGATTTATGAACTATGTGTTGTTTTTCCCTCTTTATTTTTACACATCTTGTTTTATTGTTTTTTATCTATTATTATAATTTTATTATTATTTATATATAATATTTATATATTTATTTGTATTTTAACTATTTTAATATTTAAAATTTTACTTTATATTTATATTTTGCTTTTAAATTTCCACTTTTATTTTATCTTTGTCAATTGTATTACTGCAGTAAAAAAACAAACATGTTTGTTTTTTTTCCATTCCTTTTGCTGACAAATAGATATCTCGATAAATTCAGTGAACTTCTATATCTATCTGGGTTCATTCTCGTTTATTACGACGAACCAATCTGATTATTATTATTATTATTATTATTATATATATATAACTTAACTCTTAAAATAGATAATAATATTAAGGATCATTTTTGGTTAAAGAAAAATTAGGTTATTATAATAACCGATAATTGTTTGATAACATATTTCTATGATTATCTGAAGAAGCAAACATACGTATATAGTTATACCCCATAGGGTTATACCATATGGTCCTTTAGTTTAAAAGTTGCAAATAGATTAACCATGGAATAAATATTATAACAATTTGTAAACCAATAATATTAATTTGTATAGGTAAAATAATAGTATATATACTAAATACTAGTATATAACAAAAATATAATATTTTCAGTTTTATTTATTTAAATATATATATTACATTAGTATTAATGTATAAAATAATATTTTAATTTTATGTTTAAGTTGATATTCTGATTTGAATTAATAAGTTACTATTTTAAAATTTTAATTTGATTAAATAATCTTTTGCCATATGGCAACATAATATTATCAAAATCACAATTACCTTTATTATAAGATTCACCCTGAACAATAATTGTAATTATAATTATATTGATAATAACGATTTAAAAATAAATGTAAATCATGGTCAACTAATTACTAAATATTAAACATATAACTATTTAATATCGATTACATATTTAATATATTTCTTTAATTGATGTATTTGGTTAATATTTCGTTATTAATGAATTATATTTGATAATAGTAAGTATAATATAATTTGTATTTCGGGTGTAAATTAAAAGGTTGTCATTTTAGTCGGAAGGATGAACTAGTTTTTTATAAACTCACATTACGCCATATTTACGCATTGGTTGGGTTTGGTATTTCTATGTTATTCTACGAGTAATATGGAGTTCATAGTTCATTGAAGGAAGAATTAAGATGTCCTAGATGTAGATTAAAATTACCCGCGATCAATTGGATATCATGTTTGTATGTAAGTTTTCTGGTGATATATATTAGATTTAAATATAATCTGTCGACTTATCATACTATTGGTGTATAGGAGAAAGTATGTATATATACTTACACTATAACGAAAAATGGTCTTAACATTTTATGACTCAATATATTTATTCAAAAATACAATATATTTATATTATATGATTATAAATATTATTGTAATTTTTAAAATGTATTTAATATTTGTATGGGGTGTCCATATTCGCTACCTATACTCAAATACAGAATAATAATCATAAACCTGTAGTATAAACGTATACCATATATACCACTATGGTATACTATATATTATTAATGAGCCAATCAGATAAATTAAAATTACATTAGTTATAATATCCTACTTATAATTAATTTTATGAATAATTTAATTAGTAATTAATTTATTTATTTTAATTATTTTATTAATTAATAATATAAGTGAGGTATCTAATCGATACAAATAATTAATAATATGTCACATAATATAGGAAACATTAATAAAAATATGGATAAATATATAAAGATTATATTTAAAATATAACTTAAAAAAAGTATCATTTCGGCTCGCTTATGTTTTGTAAGAGTCGGCTTGGGCTCGTTTTGCTAGAGTATCGGCTCGGCTCAGGCTCATTTTGTTTACCTAACATGTAAGTCTCGGCTCGGCATCATTTACATCACTAGTTATAACTATAGCTCCTATCCAACATAATATCGAGTTTCAGCAGAAGCCATTACTTCGGGTGTTCTCCTTTCCGTAGTATTCGGGTATTACGTGTTACGACGAAGATGCGCGTTGTATCTTCATTAGTGTATACTGTGTGTACCATGGCATGGCATGGTTGATGGTATGTTAGGCTCGGTAGGTGATTGTTCCACTACACTCTAGCGTATACGATGTATTGTAGAACGCTCTCATCGAGAGGCAATGACGAAATGATCAAAGCGCGATGACTTTATTAAAATATTTTATAAATTGTAATATTTAACATATGTGAATACATTATATATACTATTTAACTTTCGGTGTCTACATAAGCGTATATACTAAGCCGGTTCCGTTTTTACATATATTGATAGTGAAGTTATCGTATCATTTTTAGAGTATTTCTGCCACCGTATATAATTATTTATAAGCATATATACTTATATCGAATTATTATTTCGAATTATAATTCGACCTGCGCCATAACTTATACAAATTATTATAAATATATCAGTAATGGAAAAATACCGCTCTTGCATATACTGAAATCACGTCTCAATTACATTATAAATATATAATTTAAATATCAATTCAACTTAATTATTAGATAGTATTAATATAATACATAATATATTATTATAATAATACCTAAAGGTATACCTAATATTTTATTAATAAAATAAAATGTTGTAAATAAAATATTTTTTTAGATTTCTTTATGGATATGAACTGACATATTTTAAACAAATTGTAAACGAGTGATATAATTTAAAAACCCTATTGTTAATCAAGAATACTACTATATAATACTACTATAGTATACTAATAGAGTATACTACTAGAGTATACTACTATATATATAATACTACTATAGAATATTACTATAGTATACTACTATAATATACTACTAGAGTATACTATAGTATATATATACTACTATAATATACTACCCATTAGCATGTTGCTTACCAGTGTTTCGCGTGCCCCATATACTATATACCATATACTATATATAAAGTGTTTCTCTATACGCAAAACAAAATCCTATAATATGTCTATATAAAGTATAGCCTATACTGTATAGGATATAAATATCACGATATATCTAACTATAGTTTATTTAAAACACCAATACAGTCAATGAATGATACCTCACTGGTGTCAAATAATTATATGATTTATATATATATATATAGGTATTTATATATATATATATCTTGATATATATATATATATATATATCCTGATATACATATATATTTGATACATTTACAAGAGGCTGCCAGTAATTTGTTATTCTCTATAGAGATATATATAAGAAAAAATAAGATAAGATACATGTTATTATTGTAATCATTATAAAAATAAAAACAATAAACGGATAAATAAAATAGTCAGAAGAGTTTCGAGGTATTTGACCTTAATAATGCCATATGTATAATATATTATATAACGATTGTATTTTTTAAAGATACACATTTTTTTTATAATAATATTAGCATATGTATATCCTACATATATAGTGGATATTCGCAGTTAACCCTATATACGATATGTGTGCAGTTAACCCTATTAACCCTATATAGAGTGGTTATTCCTTTATCCGTAATCAGGGGAGACGGTAAATTGAAGTTATAATCGCCTCTAGATACATAATTAAAATGTAGGAAATATATAGGAATTCTGAAATGATATAATGTGAGTAATATATATATATATATACATATATATATATATATATATATATATATATATATATATATATATGTGTGTGTGTGTGTTTAATGCTATATGTGTTTGTTCATATGCGTATGCGTGCGACGCAGTATGGCGTGCGTGTATGTATATGATCTTAAATGTAATTATGTTATCATAAGTGTTTATGAAATATAGAATATGGATTACTATTCGTGGATGACTTTCGTTTAATTCAGTGATTTCGCGCGCGCGTTATTTCTAGTAAATATCGCACGCACGTCGTTATTTCTAGGTGACTTTAATAGTAGTTATATAACACAACACTATTACTAGGTCATTGATAACGCGAGGGAAACAATACCTATAAACTCCGTTATCTCGCATTCGCATCGCTAATATTTAATTACACGTAATTAATGTATTGACACGAGCTGTTTAGTAATTATTTAATAATATATTATCACCTATTCTTATCTAGTTTTAAATCACATAGTATTCGAGTAATATTATTTGTGTAAATCATGTGACGTAGAGGTAAAGTTAAGTATAGTAAATACACCAGTATAACCAGTAACTAAATACGTTACTATCATTGTAATCGTTAACTACCCAAGCGATAATAGTTAACTAAACTCTCATCAGCGAGTTAACACCTTTGGATTAAAGCGATAACATCTGGCCAGGTTAGCGCGATACTGTATTCATTAACAGTCCTAATACTATATACACTTAGTGAGTGAGTGTTTCATTAACGACTATTGTACAATGTACACTGTACAATGCACGTAATACATTGCACATGTATGCTATTTAACCACGGTGTACTTAAGTTTACGATGTGTGCAATACAATGATCAGTGTACATAGTACAGTTTACATTGCACACATTACATTGTACATTCATTTTTCTATGGAGGTGACTGAAAAATGTTACCAAACAGTCTCCCCACTGTACACTGTATAGTGGAATACCAGGACAGTGTAGAGTGTACACTATAGGTAATATATACACTGTATATATTACCTATAGTGTACAGTGTACAGTGTATACACTGTATATTGTGTATACACTGTATATTGTACAATGTGTACAATGTACTAGTTGAAAGTACTAATCATACACTGTCCTGCTATATATATATAGATATATATCCTATATTTATATATACATATATACACACATGTAAGAGAAGAAGAGATACAATAAGCAATATGTAAAGGGCAATAGTAACTTTTCAAAGCCACTTTCATCATGTGCTTGTTGGGTCATCCTATTAATAGACGTGACGATGTCGAGCTGTATTGTTTTAGACCGCGCTAATCAATGTCCCTGTATAACAATGCATACGTGCGAACTCTATGTAGTGGTAGTAGTTTATATAGATATATCATTTAAAATATTACCTACTTTGGTATATTTTGTATAGGTCAATTGACCCATTTCATGAAAAATCAGAAAAATGACCTACATTATACCTATATATAAGTCCCATGACCCATTTATTTGTCTCAGTGTATGTAGTACTATACGATACTACAATGTGGATACATATGATGTAGGTGTCCGACGTAAAAACACTAAGTAGTTGTTTACGCATGCGTGCTATTGTTCCTTGTTGTTATTGTTACGGCGATGAAGTGGCTTCGGTTGCGTAACATTGTTAATGATGTAACGAGGGGGCGTGGCCTACTAATGATGGGGCGTGGTGTATGTTATAACTGTATTAACACTGCAGATAATATATTGAGATGCACATATATATATTAATAACTATAAAGACATTTTTAATCAGTAAATATATATATATATATATAGATTGAAGTAAAATTAAAAATATATATAGTTATAACTATATATATATATATATATATATACTATAGTACACTAGTAGTAGTAGTAGTAGTAGTAGTAGTAGTAGTAGTAGTAGTAGTAGTAGTAGTAGTAGTAGTAGTAGTAGTAGTAGTAGTAGTAGTAGTAGTAGTAGTAGTAGTAGTAGTAGTAACCTGTAACCTGTAACCTAATGTTTTAGGCACTGCCATCAACTTCATCAGAAATGTTCGGCCGTGCATTAAATGTTGACTAGTTGTTATTAGGATAAGCCAAAGAGAAAAGATATGTCTTAAGCTTATTTTTGAATAACGTGGTTGATTGAATAGAACGAATGTTATAAGGAAGTCTATTCCAGGCTATAGGTGCAGAGATTGAGAATGCTCTATTTTGTTTTATGGATACATTACGCAAATCTGGTATGACTAGAGTATACTTGAGGCAAAGTCGTATTGGGCGTGATGATGTATAGGGAGTAAGTAGAGTATGTAAGTAGTCAGGTTGGCTGTGATGAGTGGCATGATGGGTTAGCATACATATTTTATATATTATTCTGTATTTAATTGGGAGCCAGTGTAATATTTTCATGTAAGGGTATATGTGTGTTCTAGAGAATTTATTTATATTGTATATGAGTCTGACTGCTGAATTTTGCAAAAGTTGTAGTTTATGTAGTAAATAATCCGGTATACCATTAATAATCGAATTCCAGTAATCTAATTTAGGTAGAATAAGAGATGTTATAAGTAGTTTAGCGATTTCAGTGGATATTGAAGGTCTAATAATTTTTATAGTGTATAATATAAAATTTACTGATTTAATTATATTGGAGATCTGATGTGTAAATGATAATGTGGTGTCTAATATAATTCCTAGATTACGGGCTGCAATATATATATATATATTTGGAATAGTGGACTTATTTGATAAAGAAATATGGAGTGCAATGGTTTTTGAGCTATTCAGTGAGAGAGAGTTTGAGTTTAGCCATGTTCGTATATCCTCAGGCAGTTGTTGAGTATAGGTATATCTTTAGTAGGGTCTTTTAAAATCATATATACTTGTAGGTCATCTGCATAGGAATGGTAGCCAATATTTGGATATTTATTAAAAATATCAAATATTGGGATCATGTATATATTGAAGAGTATTGGTCCGAGAACAGATCCCTGCGGTACACCATGATGGATTGACCGAGGTGTGGATGTCAGAGAATCAATCTGAATAGAAAAAGATCTATTTTGAAGATATGATTTGAACCATTCAAGAACGGTTCCATTTATACCTATAGACTGAAGTCTTAATATTAAAGTGCTATGATCTAAGGTATCGAATGCTGCTGAAAGATCTAATAGTATGATCACAGAGCTATGTTTATTAAAGGATGCACGCTGAAGGGAATTAATAATATAGACAAGAGCTGTTTCGGTATTTTTCTTTTTAGTATAAGCACTCTGAAATTTATTGAGGATTTTGTTACTGAGTATATAGTCATTAAGTTGAATAGCTACAACTCTTTCAAGTACTTTAGATATATACGAGAGATGTGATATCGGCCGGTAGCTCGCGAGCAGTGATTTATCCAAGTCAGGTTTTTTAATAGTAGGAGTAACATTAGCTAACTTCATACACGAAGGTACTGAGCCAGATATGATTGATTCTTCGATTATTTCCTTATAGTACATAACAATATAAGGTATCAGCTTATGTAAGAGGGTGACAGGAATGGGGTCAAGGGAACATGTTGATTTCACAGACAGGAGAAGCTTCTCAACCAGCGAAGTAGATGGAAGGTTCAGTAATGAAAGAGAATATGGAGGGATGGTTGGTACATATGATAAAGGGGAGGGAAGAGATGTAATAATGTCATTTACTTTAGCGGTAAAGAATATATCAAAGTTATTAATATTATCTAATATAGAAGTATCTGGAAGAATACGTCGATTAAGGCGTCCTAGTAGTGTATTGGATATTTTAAATATTTTCTTATAGTCTTTTCCTGCGTTAGTAAGTAAATCAGTATAATAATTTTCTTTCGTTGTTTTGAGTAAACTACGATATTGCTGTCTGCATAGTAAAAATATGTTAAAGTCGGTAGTAGATTTAGATCTACGCCAGCATTTTTCGGCTTTTCGTAGTTTTCGTTTTTCAGTGACAAGATTATTATTAAACCATTGTGAGTTATCACGTACTATAATCGTCTTTTGTTTAATAGGTGCATGAACATCAAGAGTAGAGGAAAGAATATAGTCAAAATGGGATAAAGTTTTGTTGTTACCACAAATGTAAATATTATTAATAAAGTCTCCCATACATTTTGAAATATCAATTTTAGCAATATTTCTAATTTTAATAGTTTTTGATAGGCGGGTTGGCTTAGGGACATGGATATTAAAAAGGACAATGTAGTGGTCAGTTATAAGGTTATGAGTTACAGTGTTGGAAATTATATCAGATGATTTATTTGATATAACAAAATCAAGAATATTGTTTGCTGTATGTGTAGGGGTAGTGACTTTTTGGGACAAATTGTGTGATTCAAGTATATCGTAGAGATGTCGAGAATTATGTTAAGTAGAGGTGATAGGAATATTAAAATCACCGGTTAAAATTGTTTTAGGAGTTAATGCGTAAAGTAGAGTATCGAGTTCTTCAATAAAATGAGGAATAGATTGATGCGGTGGTCGGTAGATGGTTATTATTGTAAGTGGAAGTGAGTTATTGGGATGAAATGTGCATGAAAAAGCCTCGGAATGTTCAAGAGAAAGGTCTTTATAGCTTATTAGCTTAATACACTTGTTATATAATACACCTAATCCTCCACCAAAGTGGGAACTAGGTCTTGGAAGGTGAACGAAGCTTAATGTATTTGTGTTTAATGTGGCAATTGTGGGGGTATCATTAAGATTAAGCCATGTTTCTGTAATACACATAATATCTAAGTTAAGATCAGTAAATAATTCGATTATAAGATCAGCTTTATTTCTGATAGAGCAAACATTAAGTGTTGCAGCCTTAATATTGGATAAGTGTGGAATTTTATATGGTGCAGAGGACATATTTATATTGGAGATGGTAGGTAAGGGACAGGGTTGGTTTATGATGTGTAGTGAGGATGAATGATATTGGTGAATGATACTGGTAGGAATGGTGAAGGTCGAGGATATTGATCTGATGTGGTTGTCATGGGTGGTTATATGTCATTGTGTGTGTTGGTCATTGACTAAGTCAATTTTATTTGTATTATGTTTGGTCTGTATATATACTTCATAAGAAGTCTTCCATGTTTTGAAATCATATGCTGTAATATTTATGGGATTACAGGACCAATCTATTTTTGAGTTCTTAGTTTGACGTAGTTCAAATGTATTATTATAATTATTATAGGTGCACCTAGTGCCAGTTGGTGTTAAACTTTCTTTTATGGCATGATATATAACTCTACCTCTGAATATTTCATTGCCTGAGCGTTGTTCTTGTATATAAAGATGGGAGAATCGGGGTCTTTTTTAATATGGTTCACATTGGAATGAAATGTGTATAGAGAGTTAGGTGAGTTGAAGTATATTACACATATTGAGTTTATAAATTTGTATGAGGTCAGAGAGTTTGTAGACATATTTAAATATGAAAGTATTTTATATACGAAGTTAATATTTCTTTCATCTTCATTCAGATGTTCAATAACATGAGAATTAGATGGAGTAGTATTAACTTTTTTTATGGGCATGTATGGGCTATGTCGTACAGCTGAAGAGTATGATATATTTAAAGGATGAGTAGGTGGTGGAAAGTGTTGTTTTGGGGGGTATAGGGTATTGTAGGGGTGAATGTAGGTGGTATTATGTGTTTATATACCGTACTGGTATTATTTACTAGTTT
>OZ025244.1:53082660-53120160 GCA_964019155.1 Osedax fenrisi | reverse complement strand
AAGCTTTTGTTTTAAGGCTATTCAATAGTAGGGAGTTATTTGAAAGCCATTTACTAATGTCATTAATGCATTTATTTATAGTATTTATGTTATTGATTGGGTCAGGTAAATTACAGTATAGCTGTATGTCATCCGCATATGAGTGAAAGTGTATATCGGGGTATTCGTCAAGTAAGTAAAGTAAAGGGGAAATATATATATTAAAGAGAATTGGACCTACGCTATATAGTAAGATCTAGTTTGTACGCATTCACACATACATGTGCAGTGAACATTGTGCTCATGGGTGATATACACGGTTATTATCCTCATTTGAGGTTATTCATAGGATGTATTTATTATTTTTAACTTATATTTATCACATAGTTCCTATACAAATATGTATATATACATATATATATATATATAATCATAAAACTTCTAGTAACAAATTGTTGTTATTTATTATTATTATTATATATTCACACCTATAAATTATATAAATATTTTCTATGAATAATATATATATAACTATTAGATATAATGTTATGATATCTATTATATAATATAACATAAACGATAATCGATAATATTAATATGCACTAATCATAATTTCTATGTATATATATATATATATATATATATATATATATATATATATATATATATAAAAGTATTATATATATATATATATATATACTAAAGTATTAATTATGTATTAAAACTCTTATTAGAAAACACATCTAAATAAAGTATATTCAATTAATTGTAACTGTATAACAGTTTCTAAAATGACCTATCGTATAACCGTATAACCAAGAATACCAAGAATATAAGTAGCCTATTATAATAATAAATTTAAGAAAACTTTTAATAAAACAAATATTTTGCGAATTATTTCACGAAGCAAGATGTTGCGATTTTTCCGTCAGAAAATCTCTGATATTAAAGTTAAAGTAATCACATTTAATTATAGTAAACACAAACACTCATGTAAAATATAACTATACTGAAAATGAAAGTGTATAATATATTAAAGTATTTTAATTGGATTTAATTATTTATTTTTTAAATAATAAATCCGTAAATAATCGTAAACGATCCTACTATGACGTCACAGACTATGACGTCACAGAATGTTGTTTACATATTTCGATTTTCAAAAATTATATTTTTATGCTAAAATATATGCTAAAATGGGACTTTTAAACTACTATTGTGAACAAACTAAACATTTTAATAATGTGTTAACTAGATACGTATTATACATTAATTAATATTAAATATATTACGATGTTCATTAATATTATGCTTTGTTATATAAAAAATGTAGAGATATAATGAAGATAAAATATAATGTAATATTGCAATTCAGTATAAAGTAACGTTTATAAATAGCATATTAATATATATATATATATATATAAGAAATACATTTAATTGTTAGTATATAGTATATACTATATATATATATATATACTATATACTACATACTAACCTAATGACCACCGGTACTAGCTTAGGCCCTGATGAAGCATGCTTAATTACGGACCATCAGTCAATTATCAATCAGCCACAAACACATAAGGCATATATGGTATACCATATATACATTATTAAGTTTGTCATCAAGTATTAAAATATATAGATTGCGTAAGCGATACACATAGTCATATATATGTTATATACACATATGTATATATATATATATATATATATATATATATATATATATGTGTATATATATATGTGTATGTGTATCTATAACATTAGTATAATACAAGTATTGTGTAAATATGCACTGCGCGCGCCTTTTTTTATTTATATATATATATTGTAGATTTTACCGTATTATAGTTATACCATACAAAAGATATAAATAAGGAAGGTGGGATATACAACGCGTGCATTGCGTGGGTAGTCAGCAGCTATGTCCGACAATTAAACGTACGCGTCACTTCCGCTCGTTTGCCTACCGAACTTTTTATGTGAATGCGCATGTGCTAGAAGACACGCGTCTATACGCATGCGCGCGTCTACGCTTATGGCTATAACCGTCAGTTAATATCTAAATTAAACTGATATACATATATATATATAGCAAGAAAGATATATCCTAAAACTATATATATATATATATATGATATATGTTAATAGTACAGCGTAAAGTAGGGTGTGTTTTATCCCACATATGTTTTATTATAAAGTATCAATTATAATTCACACGTGTGTACACAGAGCGCCTGTCGTGCGTACGCATTAGTGATACTACTAGTAGTGCTACTATAGTACTGTAGTATACTACTACTACTCGAGTAGCGCACAATGCGCCGCTTAGTAACGCGTTCACGTGCGCGCGCGTGTGTGTGCGTGCGTGCGGACGCCTGTACGGATGTCCGCGTCACACACATACGCTCAGGCGGTATACCTTACGTACGTGTATACCTCTGTATACATGGTCCCCACGGGGGGAGACCGACTGCGGCCATCATCGCGCTACACTTAGCCGAATACGGCCGCGCCACGTACTATAGCGGCCCGGTATAAATAATATAGTAGTGGTTAGTGGCCGCGTAGGGGGGCGTTGTCGTAGATGTCAATGTAAACAATGCGACGCGTGACAGGCTCATCCGGTGAGATGAGGGGGGGGGGTGCGTATAGCTAGTGATAAATAGAGTGGTAAACGAGGTATCCGACACGCGGAAAGCGTCGATCTAAATCGGTCACCACGAAATGGCGGATTTGACTAATTTAATTTATTTGTTTTTTAACTATAATAAAATTATTAATTCCATTGGAAAGAGGATAAAATAGTAATATAAGTTTCATATTTTACTTTTTGAATATAATTAATAATAACAAAATTATGATCAAAAGAATATTATATTTTAATATTTGGTCACCGCAATATGGCTGATTTTTTATTTCCGCTTTCCGCATTGGCTTACGCTGCCAGGCATTGAGTATTACCCCCCACTCTACTTCTCTCTAGCGCTATGGGAGGGTATCCTTGTAGTATGTATGTATGCTTGTGTACAATAATTGTATATTTTAACAAGACTCAACATATATTAAAGAATAAAGCACGATACTTCATATTCTCTGAATAATTTCCCCTTTAAATAATATTTTTTTATCCAATGAAATTCCAGAATTTCGATATAATTTTGAATAACAAATATAATATCGTCTGCAAATGTTTATCACCATAATATTCTATATCCGGCCATAAGAAATTGTATAATATATTAGTTATATATAACTATTAGTATACTAATAAAATATACTATATATATATATTCGTGTGTGTGAGTTCCATCCATTCAGGGCAGACTGATTGTCTAGCCTTATGTGTATTATGTATTCATTCATTTGTTTTATATTTGTAAGAAAGTTGTGCTAAATTAGTATGACCTATATATCATATTCAATCACATCAATCGTGTATATATATATATATATATATATATATATATATATATATATATATATATATATATACAGCCATACACATACACATACACATACATATACGCATACACATATAGATAATTACGTAGCTCAGAACATATGGATTACATAATCAGATTAATGCTGCTAATGATGATTAATCACTAATTATTCATCGTGTAAGTGCGCATGTATAACGTGTATATATATATATATATATATATATATATATATTATATATATATATATTATATATATAATATATATATATTGTTTATCCTATTTAATTAGATAAATATGAATTTACGATATGTCAAAATATACACCTATGTTAATTATATAATATAATCATATAGCTGATTCTGATACTTAACTAAACATATAGTATGTACAAATACACAACGTATACATTGTTTAGATATTGTATACGGTATATTATCTATTACCACTACTACTACTACTGCATCCTCGCCTATATAATGATATACCGATGCCAGCACTTGTGAAGTCAGTAGTAGTACTACAACAAGCACGACCGACTGACGGATTCCCCTAGGAACGTTCTAGGTCGCGATGCTTGATGCATAATCTACGGCATAGTAATGCACGCTAGCGAAGGGAGAGAGTCCGCCTGTGTGTTTGTGTAGATGTGCTGGGCAGAGGACAGCTATCAATGTCCTTTATCATTGTCACGCGTGCCATTGTGTGTGTGTACAATTGTATACAATTGTCTACTAAAGCCGGCTTATATTGTAGGCGGATACGCGTTGATACAATGTAGTTATAAGTAACATATACCAATAACGAATACTGTATATTATATTTATATATATATATATATATATAAATGGGTTAATTGTATCAATAAGCAACACTGATTCTATAATTACCCTGGCATTGCCTAAATCTGATAATAATATATATATATACAGTCAACTCCCGATAAGTCGGACTCGCAAGGGACCGCGCAAAGTGTCCGATTTAGCGAGATGTTCGACGTATCCGAGATTCAGAATATTATGCAAATAAGACATGAGATGCCCAGCGCGAGTTAAATGGTTACCGAAATATGGAATTATGCAATAATCAATAACATAACATGTTGTATTCAATAATATTACTTACTAAAATTATAATATTCATTATTTAAAGTAAACATTTCTGACAATTTATAAAAAGTCCGACTTATCCAGTATACAAATCATTAAAATGACAATAATATGTGTTCGACTTATAAAAAAGTCCGACTTATCCAATCCAACTTATCCGACTTATCCGATTAATTTAACATGGAACTATATACAAATCCATCCAAACCAACTATTTGTGTCCGACTTATCGAGAATTCCGACTTATCCGTAATCCGACTTACCGAGAGTTGACTGCATATATATATATATTGCATAATTGGTATTGAGTGAAAACTTGCGACCCGTTATTGAAAGAGTAACAACCTAATGGTAGTCGTTGTTATACAATGTATGTAGGGTTATTAGTTTATAAGGTTACTAGTTTCTATTATGTATATGATATAAACATCCTGCATATTAATGGGTACTATCTATATATATATATATATATATATATATATATATATATATATATATATATATATATATATATATATATACTTATATAAGTATACTTATAAGGGACTATTTTGAGAATATTGTATAGTATACAGAGATTATACACTATAGTATATATAGGTATTATAATTACTATAATTACTATATATTACTATATATATATATATATTATTAGAGTAGTACTATAGTAATACTAATTTAGTATATATGTAGGTGTTATACAATGTGTACAATAGTATACATGTAGTTGAGAGTGCAAGTGCAAGTATGTGTGTAGCTTTAGATAATCGTTATGTAATACAATGTATATCAGCATTATAGTGCGGGTAACCGCTTATAATGCTGTATATATATAGTATAATTGTAATGATAGTCATAATAATATGTATTCATTGAATAACACACATACATACACACACACATATATATATATATATATATATAAATCGAATGCAATAGAAATAACCGATACAAATGGACCCCTCAAGAAGTCATATATGACTTGTACATGTTATGTTATAAATAACTGTGCGAGGGGGGCCCAATAAAATACGAAGCAAATAAATAATGTATACTGGATATACAAGTAACTATATAATATACGTGTGTGTATGTGTGTGTGTGTGTGTGTATGAGAGCACGTACCAAGTCAGCAGTATACATACGTATTATAGACCACGTGTGTGCTGGTATGTGTTTGCGATGCCCGACTATAGTCGATGTGTGTGCGTATGTGTACGTGTGTGTGTGTGTGTGTGTGGGTGTGTGTGTGTGTACGTGTGTGTGTACATGTGTGTGTGTATGTGTGTGTGCGTATGGGTGTGTGTGTGC
The DNA here is from genome assembly GCA_964019155.1 of Osedax fenrisi. Lineage (NCBI taxonomy): Eukaryota > Metazoa > Annelida > Polychaeta > Sabellida > Siboglinidae > Osedax > Osedax fenrisi. The sequence goes on along the minus strand of OZ025244.1, from coordinate 53,114,311 downwards.
GTATGGGTGTGTGTGTGCGTATGGGTGTGTGTGTGTGTGCGTTTATCTACATTTTATGTTTAAATTATACATTATATAATATATTACTTTATATATATATATATATAAAGTAATATATATATATATATATATATATATATATATATATATCCTCGCATAATAGTTTGTTTTTATGTTACAACATTTATGTGTTGTAATTAATATTAAATCAATATCAGTAAAGTAATCAATACATTAATGCCTGAATCTAAATAAACCTGCATTATATTACACACACATATATATGTATACTTACACACAAACACATGTGAACATATATTATATATATATATATATATATATATATATATATTAGCTGAATCCATATAAATTAAATAATTCATTAGATGCAGAATTAATACGAAGTCAATTAATTAATTAAGTATTCTGCAACAGCAAATTTACTTATTATCTGTCAAACGACCTCTTTTCGGTTTATTGATTTACCCAGCATATGAACAAAGCCTCTCTACAAGTGCAGAAGAAGGCAATGGTGTATTAAATTTAATAAATATTTGTTAAATTAAATCATTACTATGAATTTGTTCTATGCTGTTATTATCCGATTTTAGAAATAAATCAAGTGGATTTTCTTTATAAATATTTTCATTTTTTTTAAATTGAAAAAATTGTTCTCGTCATCAATATCTTCATTGTTATCTTCATTGACTGTATGTTTATCTATATAAAGTAATGGTTTATTTAGCAAACCTTTAACTTTTAAATGAATATGTTCGTTATTAAATTATTTTTTAATTGTTATCCATTTCAATTTGAAATATGGATGGATAGACGTTGCAATTATTGCAAAATCAGCATCTACTAAATTTAAAATTGAATAAAATCTCTTCTTAAGACCACCATCGATCACTTTTACCAAAGGTTTACATATTTCTATATTCGTATTATGATAAAGTTTTTCTACATACTTTTCGGTGGCAAATATTGTTGGAAGTAAAACACCATAATAGATACCGAATTCACATTGCAGTTTATCTAAATAAGCAATGGGTTCGCAGATTAAATATTCTTCTAAAAATAATATATCATTTATATTAAATAGAGGTAATTTTAGCTCCATCATGAGTTTTGGTAATTTATCCTTATTCAGGGATAATACTTTTAATGAGTCATATAAAGAATTCCAACGGGTTATACAAGGTAATTTTAATTCATAACCTATACAATCTTTAATTACTTCTGCGGATTTAGGTCTTCCGGACATATTCCATAATGCCGAACATTTTATAATAGATACCTATATTAGATACAATTTTAGCTTTAATAGATACAGATATCGATACTTTAATAATTTCTATAATAGATAGTGATATTAGATAATAAAGTATCGGCGATACTGATACTATATATACTATCATACTATACAACAGTATCGTATCAGTATCGTTTGACAGAAATATCAGTATCAGTATCATTTGATAATTGTATCCGCATTGTTTGACAGCAGCATAAGTATCGTATAGTGATGTAAACTGGTTCGGGTTTTGGAGATATTTGTGAGTATCAAATAGTTGAAAAAAATATCAGGTTTTAATATCTATAATTTTAGTACTGGATTTTAGTGATTTATGATCTTTCATAAAAAATAAATTTATAAAATGCTATTTTTTTAAATAATAATTTCAAAATTAATTATTAGCAATAATGATCCTCAAATTGTATATTTATTATATATGATCAATTATTATTAAAACTTCTGTGCAATGCAAATGTTTTAAAATGATGCAATGTGGATACATACGAATGGCGGGGTAGTTTGATTGACATTGGCGCCTATTCACACAAAGGGTCGCTAATCTGAGTAATAGTGTCGCGGATACATACACAGAACCACTATGTTGGTTGAAAATGGCGCGAATAAATATAATCCCAAAGGTAAACATTGGAATGTATTTTAGATATCCAATAATAAAAATCCGAAATAATACGAATCTAATATTTAAAGTCCGAAATAGTCCGAATCTAATATTTAAAGTCCGAAATAGTCCGAGTTAAATATTAAATTCCGGTCCGAGTCCGGTCCGAGTCCGATATATCATAAATTATACTGTATCAGTCCGGTATCAATGACCTAAAGTCCGAAACCGGGTCCGAAGTCCGGGTCCGAATGACAACGCTAATATATATATATATATATCTTAAAATTGATATGGTGGTGATAACTCCAATCCATCGGCTCCCCAGGTTGCGGAAAAGGGATCGGCCATTATATATAATGGTTAGCTGCGAATAAGTTGTGCCCGACAAACTCCAGGTTGCCCTTTGTCAAAGTACCTATCATCCACCCGAGTAGGGTAACGTGAAAACATCGGGAGCAGGGTGTTTAAAGTGGCTAGGCGATATATTAATATTTATGATTAGAAATTATTTGGTGAGGAACATTAACTCTGGTATAGCGTACTGTTACTCGTGTATGGAATAGCGACCACACATTTTACATCAGCTATTGAAAGCAAACACATGATCACACACAAACATACATTCCCATTCCGAATCGCTCGTCGCGCGGCTAAAAAAGGAGCGCGTCTCGCAAATTCTCAGATTGCAATCGAGAAATACTGTGATCAAACCCAAAAATAGACTGATGAATAGATATTAAAGATAGGGCAAAAAGATATATTAAAGATAGAGCAAAAAGAGATATGAAGATGTCAACCTTCAATACACATTGTCGTATTATAATCGTATTATATATCCACCCTCCCGGCGGGAGGCTCCCGCCCCCTAATTAACGCTTATTGTATGCATGCGTATGTGACTGTCAGTATTTTCTAGAGGGATGCGTCATTAAATGGTCTGTCAATATTAAACGGTGACAGCTAAAGACGCCCGCCCAATAAAAGGGTGTGGTCTAAGTTAGGGGCGTGGCTAATTATTATGCGGTAACGAGAACACAGATAGCATATAGTATATATATATAGGCAGTACATCAGAGGTTATATGATGCATTGATATCGGCGTGTGTATAAGGCATCTATGTAAGACATCATTCGTAAGGGTGAAGTAATAGGGTGCACACTATCACCCATGTGTGTGAGGATGCATGTATCCTTCCAATTGTATTAATAATGTTAAATATATACTATATATATATATATAAAACGGTGCCAATGAGGTACTATAAATTATAATAAATATCCCCCCAAATAAAAAAATTCCTGCGCCTATCTTAGTATGACATTACATAATATACATGTATTATATTACGATATCAGTTGCTTGTCATGGCACACATGTAACGCATCCAATACCCCTTCTCCTAACCGCGGGGGTAATATGTACACCTATCAATGCAACCTATAGTAGGGTTTCTATCGTCGGTATTGTTTGCTATAGCATATAGTCACTATAGACTGCAGTCTGCATGCACTTGGTAACGTAATCGTATAGGGTACATCGGTAATATATATAGGGGTGAAGGCTAACTTTATAATAGACAGGTAAGCGGCATTAACCTGAGCAGTATACTGCTTATACGCATGGGCCCGTTGAACGTGTTTAACTAGGGAGAGAGAGCTATGTGCCTAGTAGTAGTAGTAGTAGTGGCTAGTGAGAGGTAATTGTGTATCGCGCATGACCGCCGTGTTCCCCTAGCGAGCATTACGAGCGTTACACTTGACACGCCCATTATCTAGTCACATGTATGAATATTTGTAACGCATATATTAACTAGTATATCATATACAATGTATATATATATATGTATATATGTGTGTGTGTATTTATGTATATTTATAAATAGATATAGATTATAATAATGATAAACTACTACTACTACTACTACTACTACTACTAATACATGTAGATAGATTAACTCATGCATTACAAGTGTATTCACGCGAACACTTCAAGTACAACATTATCGTGTTGTTCGGCTTGCATACAGCCTAAATACAGCCTATATGCAGCCTATGCACAGCTTATATACAGACTATAGGATTGTATGTATACAGCTTATATACAGCTAAATAAATTATACTATATAAATGTACTATTAATTCAATAAATTAAATAAAGTTTACGGATATACCTACAGTTTATAGGTTCCTCTTAATTTAAATAGAGTTTTTTTATAAATAGTTAAATATATGAAAATAAATGAATAAAAATAATTATATATATATATATATTAAAATTTTATATTTAATTTAAGTATATTGATGTAAATCTGTGTATTATATAATATATTTGAAGCTTAAAATAAAATGTATTATACAAATTTATTTAGATACAAATATTACTAAAAATTAAAAAATTCTTATGAATATTTATAATATTTCTAAACTATATATATATATATATATATATATATATATTCTTCACTAAATTAGTTATATAATCAAGACTAGTATTACAATAGTTACTGTTAATAGTACTATGGTAATCTAGTAAAGGTGTTGGTCACGTGTGAAAACGTAGCGATGACGCACTCTTTATCACGTGACTATCACCATATATGGTATACCAGTATCTCTATAGAGAGATTCAATTACACATATCACTATAGAACTGCGTTCAGTGCACACATATCACTACACCACCCACGTATACTTTACCTACGACGTATGCATGAGGCGTGAAGTAGTTATTATTAATGGTCATTTAATAATACTATAAATAGTATTCGAAATAGTGAAAGGTTTAGGTAATACGATTCAATCTCTCCTACGGGGGATGTTACCTATGTCCTACGCCTAGGACCTATGTCCTATGGTAACACACGCCCCCATAGGTGAGTTCGGTATAGTGAACATACGTACAGTGTACGACGTACACATCACTACCTACCATACATATATGTGTAGGTATATACTATATACTATATATATATATTGGATATATTAATATATGATGATGATGATGATATACATGTATTGTGTACAACAACAACAAGGTAATAAACACTCTTCGTTATGCAGTGCAAATGTGCGCGCAACTAAACAATAGATAAAATATCAACAAAAACGTAATCCGAGCAATAGTATAATACAACTAATAATAATAATGACGTAAGAAAGAGGTAACGAATGTAAATCTAGGTAGAAGATTTAAGTTTAGTGATGAAGTAACGGTATACCTCTCATAATAGGGTGGATTAGTAACGAATGTAATTCCATGTTGGTGGGGAAATAGCTGATAATTCATGTTTCAGACATTTTAGAGAAGATGGAAGTACTCCGAAAAGGGTGAAGCCCGAATCTGACCGAAGTGACGGAGTAGGGAAGCGTATGGGTGTACAGCTGATACATAAGTAGGCTTAGAGAATGAATGGGTTAGGTATGGGTTAGGTAGAGGAGCATGAATATAGAGTGATTATGACCCAGTTAGTTAACGCTTGCAGAAATACGATAAAGGAATGATCTCCGAGACTGAACATTAAACGAATACAATAATCGATTATTCAATTTAGATGATCAAGTAATGAAGAAGGAGGTAGAATAAGGTGATAGAACGAAAGAGATGAATGGTAATATAAACGATAAAGAACTATTACGTTAACAAGGACAGTAGATTTCAGGTGTGTGTCAAGAATGGATGTATTTGATGTATTTAAAAGTAGATTATTGAAAAGAAGCCACACTCTAATGAAATAGGTACATTAAATAAGTGTATAGTTATGTGATCATAGAAGTAGTACAGTTGTATATCATCAGTATACATATGTTAGTGAACAGTATCATATTGGGTAATAATTATTACCCATTAATATCATATAGATTTAAAAATTAATGAAGCAATTGCTTAATTAATAAAAATCTATCGATTAAAACCTTTAAAAATAAATCCAAAGAATTTCTTATCGACCAACATTGATGTTCGTTTCGCATCGTAATATTATCGTGCGAATTATATACATTCGCTATTTGTATCTATATGTGATATATATTGTTCGATACACATTATAGAATTATTATTATTAAAATTATTTTAATTAATGATGTGTTTAAATAAATACTTTCAACAACAACAACAATAACAACAACAACAAACATATACACACACATATACACACATATACACACATATACACACACACATACACACATGTTATAGTATTCTACTCGTTCACTGTAGTGTCGGTTGATCACGTAACAATAGTGGCACGCTTGATTACGTCATCGTGTATTGCGTCATTCCTTTATTACTACCAGGGGGCACCACCGGACAATAGTATATATATATATATATATATATATATATATGTGCTGTGCATGGGTATCCGGTAACGTATGATATAATACTGAACAACAACTGTTGGTGTATTATCATATATGATGACCTCTATAGAGGGCATAGACTTTGGGAAAGTTATAATGTATAGGTCATTTTATAGGGGGAGATGTCAAAGGTTTTCGGATAGATTTTAAAAATATTTGGATATACTTTATACAACTATATTTTTAATATATACATATATATATATATATATATATATATATATATATATACATATATATATATTATTATCATATTTAGGTATAAGTACCTGGGTAATTGTAGAAGCATTTCTGCTTATCGAGACAATTACACTTATGTATATATATATACGTATAAGTATATCATAATTGTCCATAATCATAACGTATACAATGAAGTAGGCACGACACGTAAGTTTGTATACGTAAGTATGTATCACGTGACACGTGGCGCATGTCCTCTGCATGTCCTCTGCAGTGCCCCATTGTCCTCGGGCGGGCGGGCGGGCGGGCGGCCACACTCGATAATACAATCACGTGATGACGTCACTGCAGTCACGTGGTCCGCCTCGGGGGGCGGGGCATACAGCACGCGCCGGATACCGAGCTGAATATCGACGATATCGTTAGCCCCAGGCGCCTCCCTCTCTAGCCCCACTCTCTATAGACTCGATATAGCCCTACTAGCCCCATCACCACCATCATCAGCGCTAAGATGCTACGTTATTGTTATTGTCATCGCCTTATTATTAACACACGTGCGCATGCGTATCGCCTCCCCGCGCGACGATGACGTCACCGAACAGGACATATGCAGGACATGTCCTTGAAGATATCACGTACGTGCTATGTAGAGGTAGTAGCGATCTATACCGATGTACGACCTATATCGCACAGTGTGCGTTTTACATTCATATATATATATATATATTTACGTATATGTACATATATATAATTATCTTTCCAAGTCATTACGACGTATACGGAGTCATGATGAATTCAAGAAGAAGTTACGACTTTTTTGTTGAACAATTAATTAATTTGTTTATTTATGTATTTATTTATTTATTTATTAATTTATTATTTATTTATTTATTTTTATTTATTTATTATTTATTTATTTATTTTTATTTATTTTATTTATTTTGTTATATATTCTCAACACTTGTGAGATTTTAAAATATAACGAGTGTATAAATAAATCTTTACCATACATGACCTTATATGTACGTATACACTTGCTCACAAGTAGTGTTACTAGTTAACACATGTTAACTAGTAACACTATTATAATCATTATTAGTATAATGTTACATACATCTCACTGCACACTGTGCACTACACAAGACATTAAAGCTACTTTAGAGCTCATTTAGAGCTACTTTAGAACCCATTTAGAGCTACTTTAGAGCCCATTTAGAGCTACTTTAGAGCCCATTTAGAGCTACTTTAGAGCTATATTACTGACCATGGTGACCTAACCGATGTATGTGATATAATGAGTCACCACTAACCACACATACAGCACATGCCATGCGCCGTCCTTCACTATCACGTGACGAGTTGAGACGCAATACTATTAATAGAAATGTTTACTTTATCCGCTAGGTGCATTTTAACGTATTTAATGCGTTCATACATTATGATGTGTACACTGTACACTATACAATGTACACTGTACACTGTACATCTCTCTTTCTCCCTCTCCCTCCATTCACCCTACCTGTCCCTTTCCCTATATATCTTCCTATAGGAAGATATAGCATATATGCTATAGCATATCCCATCTCCCTCTCCCTAACATTATACATAACACTCTCCCTGTACATACCTCAATCCCTATATCTATATCCATATCATTATCTATAACTCCATATATATATCGCTCTTTATCACTATCATTATTAATATCTATATGTATACAAAATATCTATAAATATATATATATCACAGATATTGATAGCTATGTTGTATACATAGAGTCTATAATGTCTATACTGTTGACATATTTATACAGTAGACATTTAGGGTGTACAGATAGTATATATACTGTAGGTAATCTGGATATTTAATCATCTCACTGGAAGGTAACGCATACATATATACATAGATAGTCTATTAATATCTGTACATTCTAAGTAACACTATATTATAATCTATGATAACCTATTATACTAGATTATAACCTATTATATATATGTCACACATAATGTGTGTATATATATATATACACTATAATACTATAAATCATATACGCGTTATAAGTACACAATATAATAAGTATACACTTGCGCACAATTAATGATAAGCTAACTCTGTTATAATAATGATTATAATAATTTTACATAGATCACACTGCACAGGAGGTTAAAGCTATTGTAGAGCTACTTTAGAGCTACTTTATAGCTCATTTAGAGCTACTTTATAGCTACTTTAGAGCTACTTTAGAGCTCTATTACCGACCACGGTGACCTAACCGATGCACGTGATATAATGAGTCACCACTTCGCTATCATGCATCCTGTACGGTGTCGTACACAGTCCCCTACACGGGTATACTGTATGCATACACTGTACGGCATGCATTGCGGGCACACACACACACACACACACACACACCGAATAGTGGTACCCGGCGTGGAACCCCTAAGATCCCCGAGAGGGGGGTGATATAGGGGGCCCCGGAGGGTATATTAAGGCCCCTCCCTGACCGGCCGGGTGTCTCCGTATGTGTACTATAGTATCGGAAGTTAGCGACCCGCTACTATAACCTTCGCTTGACCACTACTTTATTGACCACCACTCGATGACCATACGATCGCTTCTGCACGGTACACAACACAGTATACTGTAGGTATTGCTATAAGATGGTACAATACCTATAGGTATTGACCTATAGGTATTGACCTATATGTATTGACCTATAGGTGTTGACCTATAGATCGTACTCCTATACACTATGTAGTATATACCTATATGTTAAAGCAGAGCTTTTTCTAACTGGTTCGCAACATCTTTGCTTATAGTTTACGGACTTAGGTCAATGTATACATCAGTATACTGCTACTACGGCACACTTCAGTACACGCTGTTGTATACAGCAGTATTGCACACTATAGTGTGTGTGTGTGTGTGTGTGTGTGTGTGTGTGTGTAGTGTGTGCGGTGTTGTGCCGGGTGATAGGTATACTGTATTCGCGATACTTATCTAATACTATCGTATCGGGTAATGTTGTATATATATAGTGTATATAATGTTTCCTATAGGGTCGATATAGCATTATGTGGTGTAGTGAGCCACATTATGTGGTGTAGTGAGCCACATTATGGGGTGTAGTGAGCCACATTATGGGGTGTAGTGAGCCACATTATGTGGTGTAGTGAGCCACATTATGTGGTGTAATGAGCCACATTATGTGGTGTAGTGAGCCACATTATGGGGTGTAGTGAGCCACATTATGGGGTGTAGTGAGCCACATTATGTGGTGTAGTGAGCCACATTTTGGGGTGTAGTGAGCCACATTATGTGGTGTAGTGAGCCACATTATGTGGTGTAGTGAGCCCCATTGTGGGGTGTAGTGAGCCACATTGTGTGGTGTGTGTATACACCTATAGGGGTTCTGAAACGATAGTGTGTATGTAGGGGGGACCAACCAATCAATATAAATGTTGTAGTTAAAGTTTGGGGGGACCAATACATAGGAGGTCCCCCTATATTTTAAAGAGGGTGACATGTCCCCCTGTTTCAGCGCCCCTAGCGGTGTGTGGTATACCGCATATATACGGTATACCGTGCCGTGGCTGTAACATGTTGCAACACCACATGCAACACTATGTGTACAGTATGTAATATACCGCCATATATGGTGCGGTGGGTAGTGGTAAGGGGTTACGTGAGGGGTAGCGTGTGTGAATACATAATCATGTGGTGAATGATATCGTAGTCGTATGCTATTGTAATATAGTACTGCATATATTCTACAGTATTTGTGTACCATATACATGCTGTAGTAATGTAGTACTATATATATATTCTATAACGTGCTGTTGTTAGATACGATAATGAATAAAATGCTGGGATCTGGCAGTCGTGCATATCTAAGTATTATATAACATCGTTTATATTATGTAACATGTATGTGTACGCCTAGTAGTACTACTAATTGTAGTAGTTACTATAGCAGTGATACTCTGATACCGCCGGAGACTATAGTCTTAGCGGAAGATTAGCCGTAGATTAGTCTTAGCGAGGAACACTGCGGTCGTAGTGTATTAACACCGCCGCCGCCACGCCTCCCTCTCTATTACGTAACTCCAGCGCGTGTGTATTACGTAATGGGGGCGTTACGTAATAGTGGGCGTGGCGTAACTCGGCGCCGTTATCGCACACACACACACACACGCACATCTAGCGGATTACGTATCGTATTTTTTATTTATTTGTTTTTATCATTATATCCTATTATTGACTTGTCCGTATTACTTGAATATACGCATATATAATATACTACATAATATACGCATACATACACACACACATACACATACACACACATACATACATGCACAGACTATATAATATAGTATATTTTATCGCACAGTTCGTAATTCGTTAGTTATATTAGAAATAATAAATATGTTAATATATATGCACATAAATGTATGCAGAATATGTGAAGAATAATATATATATATATATATATATATATATATATATATATATATATATATATATATATATATAGATATATTCGAATGTGGGAGCGTGTAGATGTAAGTATGGGTATACGTATATATATACACGCCCCGCTGCTAGCAGTAACAGCGAAATTACCTAAATAGATATTGGTTTGATGCGCATTCTATACAATAAAAATAAAACATAATTTATATTACATTACATGTAATATAAATTATCTTTTAAGGGCCGTTCAAGTGATCAATCTTTTCCCGCAATCGGCTGAAAGGAGTACGCAACTGTGCAATTATTTATTTTGTTCTGCGTCCTTTACTCGTCCTAGTCGTGCGTGTGTTTTCACTACCGACTGTGTAAATATTATAATTAGAACATTTAGCAAATAACGCAGACAACTACATATACTATTACAGTAGCACAATTCTTTCAGCCGATCGCAGGAATAGATTTCTCACGTGAACAGCCTTTTACTCGGCACATATATATATTTATAGCATTTAAAAATAAAATACCCTATTTGTTTGTTATGTATTAGTAATGTACACTTATTTTTCATCATATAAACAATATTTAAATTATTATATTACATGTTAAAGTGTATAGTTTGAAACTAATGTACTTTATAAACAAGGCAGAGTTCTGAAAATTGAACCTATGTAGGTTGCGATGTTTGTTTTTGTATACAAATTCGAATAACACGATTTCGCGCGTGTGTTATATCTTCCTTAGATAAATATTTGGTATCACAAATCGTATGTTTGTTTGAGTGTGTATACTTGTGCATATGCATATACTCCATATAGTATATACTATATAGTGTATAATGCACAGGTATGTATGTATGTAATGTATTAGTTTTATAAAAAAACTCGATTTTTCGAGAATACATATCGAGTCCTAATAATAAAAAAGTAATAAAGTGAGTCGATTCTGGAATGTTCGAATTAATTTATTCCGTTGATTTTCGATTCAAGTATTTAAAATAAAGTCAAACAAATTAATTAATGCATGATACATATACTTAACATCATTTAATTATATGGAATAATTCTATATAATTAATAGATACATATTATATTTCGCATTTATATATAAATCTATAGATTTATTTATTATTAACTTAAACCTCACTGTCATCTATTAATCGCGATTAATATGAATTTTAAACTTATGATTAACAATGTTTCTATAATTGTTAAGTTAGTTGTAATGTTGATTAAAAGGCTATAGGCGTATTTGCATTCGAAGTTGATGATTTTACTATTTCATATTTTATTTGGATTAGAGTCTATGATTTCTGAGTATTAATCGATTAGGAGCCTGGTAAGAATTTGAAATTGTACAAGCCTACTATGTATACATATACATACTTATCCTGTTGTACACGTCTTACAGTATACATATACAACAACGTACACGCATACGTACACGAGTACGCATGCAGTCGCTGTTGTGTGTTCATTCGGGCAGTCGTATGTATGTGTGTGTTACATGCAGGGAAGTCTACAGTGTACATGATACTACGATTAGGGTAATATATTACGCTAGTCTGATTATTATTATATATAACAGGCTACGGTATACAATAATAGTATTATACTAAAATATATATATATACTAACTCTATATAGTGTACAGTGTATAGGGTATATATATACCTACTCTATATATACACGCTATAGCGACTCTAGTCACTATACCCCTACTCCTCTTAGTGGCGGTTATCACAGACCGGATGTATACGTTGTAAACGTGTTATTAACGCTCGTTATGTCGACAGTAACGACCGTTGTACACATGTGTACAGTGTACATGCTACATCTACACGTATATAACGGTGTATCGATATTAGTATACTATAGACTTACAGTTTGTCGTGTATTCATCATATATGATGAATATGTACACTGCCATACTGTCTTAGTGGTTCAGAAGTGGCATATTTTATTTATACATATATCTGTATATAATTTATATATATATATATATATATATATATATATATTATTATTAATAACGATACAAATATAAATATATATATGATGATTAACGTTTCAACTTAATTCATTACTACTCGCCGATACTTGTTGCTGCATAAACAAACGCCACATTTTGTTATTAAATGTAAACCCAATGTTAATTCATGTACCATTTTGATGTGGGTACCAATTCATATCTATTTTTTCTTCCATATTTTTATTTATTTATTGTTTACCTAATAAACTATATAATATTATTATTATTATAAATAACATGTATATATTACGCGAGGAGTTTGCGACACCGTAGTGTAACAGCGATACTAAACCATTACCATCTACTACGGGCTTCACATTCCTATATATAGGATAGGCTAATATTCTAAACACTCCATTAAGCGAGGATAGAATATGGCACGGTAATTTTAATCGTAGATGATTCATATGAAAAGGATCCATTTATGCAGGGTAATGAGTCATAACTAATAACTTACTACATAATGTTTGTAGCTTATATGTAGTACTACTAGAGTAGTTGAAGTTCAACGTATCGACTTTATAAATGATGGCATGTAATGGTATTGGAAGATTATTGATGAACGGGAAGATAAGGTAACCCATTATACTTTGTAGTTCATTTATTTGTAATCAACGAAAGGAGATAATAAAAGCTGGATAAGAAAAAAATGTAAAACTCTTTTAAACATGCACAGATATATATATATATATATATATATATATATATATATATATATATATATATATATATATATATATATATAGTTTATACATTAGGTACACCCAGTGTATATTGTACAAGTGGAGAGCGTGTTGAGGCGAAGAATGTTTAATTATATCGCAGCTGATATTTTAATGATAAATCTGGAATTTTTCAACTACAAAAAACTACCGCACACATTACCCTACCCGTATATGTGTGTGTGTGTGTGTGTGTGTGTGTGTGTGTGTGTGTGTGTGTGTGTGTGTGTGTGTGTGTGTGGATCTGAACATATGGTGTAGCGCTTACTATGATTCCGATTATACATTATACTATTGTATGATATAACTAGGGGCGCTGCAAAAGGGGGACGGGGGGACATGCCCCCCCCCCACTTTAAAACCTAAGGGGACCTCCTATGTATTGGTCCCCCACTTTTTACCACAACATTTATGTTGATTGGTTGGTCCCCCTACCTACACACCATCGTTCCAGCGCCCCTAGATATAACCATATACGGTTCTCACATCGATTCCTCTTACATGCGATTATTACGTTAGCCCTGTTGCCCTGCAGGTATCTCTTTCGCAACCGATACCAGCTATAGGTTGTGTGTTTAGACGTAACGAAACCCGCAACCCTCGAAGTAGGAGGTATTCGATATACTCACGTACAAGTGATGAGAAACAACTGAACTGGTTATCGTGAACGCGAATTATGTAATAGTACACATTAGGTAATATTATACATTATGTAATAGTATACATTATGTAATATTATACATTATGTAATAGTATACATTATGTAATATTACGCGACTACGAGTGCGGGAATTATTTTTTATTTGGGGTTTGATATTAATTATGGTTTATTGAATTTATAAATACCTCATCTAGAAGCGTATTATATACCGTATCTCTCGTGTCTTAATAGTATTTAGGAGGGTATACTCAGCTCTATATCACTCCATAATAAAACATTGGAGGTGGAAGCCCTCTCTCACACCCAATATATTATTGCACACACACACACACACACACACACACATACACACACACATATATATATATATATATATATATATATATAAACACAATATGTAAACTATAACGCCAGGAAATATATACTATAAATGTTATTCATGTAAGAATAAAGATACATAGTAATGTCAACTAAATAAACTATTAAATTAACAAATTATATAAAATAATATATCATATTAGCGTAGCATCTACATATAACGTGTACGCTGTTCCCCCATTACGTAACTCTATTTCACTCGTATTATACTGTAGTAACTAGCGTCGCTCTGTAGTAAAGTATGACGTATTTCATTCAGATAGATAAGTAGACCGATAATCATCTCTCGTTATGCAATCGCTCGCATCTCGTCGCATAATTGAAGTTAGACGTTATGTTATAACATAACGTATGTATGCGCCGGTATTGCATAATGAGAGATGATTATCGGTCTACTTATCTATCTGAATGAAATACGTCATATCTGATAGATTTATTCCTAGAAATGATCTTTATGGCATGAGTTATATAACATTTAATCAGATATATATATATATATATATATATATATATGTATATATATATATATATTTTTTTTTATTTTATCTACACATATATATTATATGCGTATATAAATGAGTATTTTCATGAATGTACACAGCTTTATTATATTTACATAAACACCCACACATATTTATATATAACGAATGCACTAGTTGATACTCTATTATGGACTAATGTACACGTTTACTCTCGGTAATACGGCCAACATTTAAATAGTTCTACACATCAGCCAGAAGTATGAGTCATACTGTACGAGTCATGTTGTATGAGTCATACTGTACGAGTCATACAGTACAAGTCATACTATATGAAGCATGCTGTATGAGTCATACTGTATGAAGTATGTACGTATGCACGTTCTCATCATGCCACCATACATTAATGACGCAACAACTATACACGTAGTAACCATAGTAAGTATACTTGTAATTTACTTTTACTTTTTAGTAAATATACTTAACCATATATGGTTATATAGGTAATATAGCATATAGAATACATTATATATATATATATATATATATATATATATATACATCTCTGTATGTATAAACACCCCGATGTTGATTCCCTCGTGAAATCTACATCATACACAACCATTGTAGTCACAGTGGCCATGGCCTATTGTATTATGTATTCGTGTCGTATCTGAACACATAATACTACTGTTATTCTTGTTATATAATATACATTGTTGTCATTATTTATATATATGTGCGTTTACATTGTCAGGGGTGTGGATTCGAAATAGGCAAATATGAATATTTATAAAAATTATCCTACATTTAATATCGGATACGTGTTTACGTGTTTCATTATGTCGTGCTGAAGGTCAACAGTGTTATTATGAACAGCGCTACACCCGTCGGAGCTATACTGTACTGTCATGCGCAGTGGATAGCGCATGCGTGAGAATGTACATTATCAACATAGCACCACTCACCTGAGTGTTAGTACATTACTGTGGTGATATTAGTAGTGGTGTTGGTGGTATACTATAGTAGGTGAAGTATACACCACTACTATAGTAGTGGAGGTGGTGGTATATTATAGTGGTTGAAGTGATAGTGGTGGTGGTGGTTTACTATAGTGGTGGATGGTATACTATATATAGTATACTATAGTTGAATTTGTAGTGGTGGTATTGATGTACATTTGTAACCTTATAACCTAATGGTTTAAATGCTGCCATCAACTTTTTGATAGAGTTTTCGGCCGTATGTTCAACATTAATTTGTATACGGAGTGTTGAATAGATAGGTTTTTAGCCTACGTTTAAAGATTGGAGTCGAAGAGATGGATCTAATGTCATGGGGTATACTGTTCTATAATTTTGGGGCAGCTAAGGAGAATGCAATTTCTTGATGTTGTGGTGGTAGCGTAGGTGGTATTATTTATGGTAGATATGGCGACAATGTTAGTGGCAGTAGTGGAGATGGTAGTAGTATAGTATACCTATAGTATCTGTGTGAATTTTACAGGTATCGGCTAATCACGTAATGTAGGTCAATGTTCTGACAGTAAAGGTCATTAACTTACCGAAGTACAGAATAATGGCCGAAATTATTCTCTGTCCTACATCATGCTACACAAGCGAACATTCTAGAATATGTGTATAACACATGCTAAGTGCATGCTAAGTACATCGGGAGTTGCGAACTATGGTTCGTATATTATATGTAAGCAGTTTATTTATCTATATATATATATAGTATATATATACAACTTTCTTATTATTACTATAGTAATAGTAGTATAGTATTAATACTACTATAGTAGATAACCCGATGTATCTTCCTTCTCGGTAACTATCGGAGTAATACTTGTGGTTACGTGTTCCGGTTTCTTTAGTAGAGGTGATTAAAGGTGATACAATAACAGATACGCATATTTCGACTATATCAGTAGGATGAAACGTATACACATCTGCTACTTGAAGGCAAACTAAGATATGTTGATGGTGGTGGGGTCCTATTTGAATACGAACTCGGCAAGATAGCTTAACGATATGAATAAATATACATACGCCAAGAACAGAATAATCTTATTATAAATACCAGCGGACATAACGTAAATGGTATAAATAATATACTCGGTAACCCCTCGAGAGGTTAAACACTTTAAATGTCAGGCCGTAACGCTATCGAATGAGTCACCCCGCTAAGTGGACGTCACGATACGAAGGACATAGTACCACCGTACAGGCGATGTTAGATAATATACGGATAACGGGTAGATTAGTTATGGGTAGAGTTCAGTTTAAAACTAATATAACCACCTCCACGGGTGTGTTCTATATGACATCGGACTGTCGCGTCATGTTACTGTATCCAGTATTGTTTACTTAATGTCTGATATGTTATGGGTGCGGAACTTGAATACTGGTGTAAGATAATTCTCACGAATAGGTAATAATATCACGTGTATGTCTTTCCTGAAAACAAACACATGCCTATAGAGTTATTCGTTGTTAACCTATAGGTTCTATAGTACACTTGTTGTGCGCGCATGTCATCGTAAAGAAATTAGCTGTTTTAGTGTCGAGACATAATTCTATATTTAAATAATGTTACAATATTCTGTGGACGTAAAAAGAGCTTTACCGAAGGGCAGCTGGGTGCAACACTAATATATTAGTCATGCTGCGTGTGTGCGTGTTTGTCCTGGTTTTATACAGGTAAACTGTTTTAGAAAGTGCACGCATGTAGAAAGTGCACGCATGTAGAAAGTGCACGCATGTAGAAAGTGCGTATACGCATGTAGAAAGTGCGTATACGCATGTAGAAAGTGCGTATACGCATGTAGAAAGTGCGTATACGCATGTAGAAAGTGCGTATACGCATGTAGAAAGTGCGTATACGCATGTAGAAAGTGCGTATACGCATGTAGAAAGTGCGTATACGCATGTAGAAAGTGCGTATACGCATGTAGAAAGTGCGTATACGCATGTAGAAAGTGCGTATACGCATGTAGAAAGTGCGTATACGCATGTAGAAAGTGCGTATACGCATGTAGAAAGTGCGTATACGCATGTAGAAAGTGCGTATACGCATGTAGAAAGTGCGTATACGCATGTAGAAAGTGCGTATACGCATGTAGAAAGTGCGTATACGCATGTAGAAAGTGCGTATACGCATGTAGAAAGTGCGTATACGCATGTAGAAAGTGCGTACGTATAGCGCCTATAGGCGATCGGAACGTGCATGCGTACTTCATACATAGATATAGAGTACCGTATATGGTACTCTATATCTATGACTTCATACGACAATCTATTCATGTGACTAAACAAGTAAGAAAGTCAGCTATGTTAACTAATAAAATATATAATATATATATATATATAATACCTGTAATAGTTCATAGAATAAATGCATTAGAAGAGTATATATATATATTATAACATTATGTATATCAGTAATAGGCATGCACTACGTATAGTGATGTGTAATAGGTTAGGTTCAGCCGCCAGGGATACACCTCATACATATATCATGTTAACAGCAGTACATGTACTGCTCGATATTGCCGCGCTGTATTTACATATAGCTGTATATGAAATATCGCCTTATTCCAGTATTTCTATTTATAGAACTATGTATCTATATCTCTCTATATATATAGATTAAACTTCTATGAATTATGTACATAACATTATTATCTCGATACTCTGTTATAATATAATATATACATAAACGGACGCACATATATATATATATATATATATATATATATATTATATCACAAACTATATAATGTGTGTAAAACTTCAATCTATAATTTAATTAATCAATATAAAGGTAACACCAACGAACATCTCCAAATGATATTATATATAATAAAGTATATAATAAATTATATATACTATTTTACAACAAATCTATTACAAATACTACATTATAAGTCAACCTTACTTCATGCATTATTAACGGTACGAATTCATATCAATGAATATCTACTGTTTATTAATGAATTTCATAGAGGGTATATTATATAAGGGTCGATGTCGACTGCAAATAACGAAGAGGTCTTTCAGGGTGTCTGCTGCTTCGGTGTGGAATAAACTACCTATGGTGATAAAAAGTACTCATCCCATAACAATATTCTGTAAAAGACTGAAAAACATATTTTATTATAATTATTTTTTGAATACACTTTAGAGATTTGTTTCTACTATTATATTAGTGTATAAATAAACTATTATTAATATTATAATTATTATTATATATACATATATATATTAATAAACTGCATGTGTGTCTCAGTTGTCTAAGGTGTCAGACTCACAAGTAGTAGGACGTGGATTCGATCCTCGTTCGGACCATTAAAATAGGTCTTAAAATAATATTTATAAGTGATATAATTATGTATAAATAAATGATAGGCTCTCGTTAAAAACACGGATGCATTAACATGAGAGCGGCTTTGAAGGGACATTAGAGCCATATATGGTTATAAGCGAAAACTTCATCTAAGTTCATGGATGGGATGAAAGGACTTCACCAAATAAAAATAAAAATAACAATAACAATAACAATATATATATATATATATATATATATATATATATATATATACATATGATATACACTATATAAAGTATGGTATATATATATAAATCGTAAAATAAACAATAAATATCGACTTAACTTAAACATTACGTAGTAACTCCTCTTTAGGAAGTGGGCGATAATCAATGATGACGCAATTATGCTACTTGAGTTATTTGCGAGGTGGGCGGTAACCGAGGTATGCGATGTGTAGTGGTGTGTATAGTGGTTAGACGATCTAGGTTATCCAGGGTCTGACCAATCAGATACGAGCACCGATTGCCACTACTACATTGGATGGTATATCATATGATATATATATATATATATATATAATATACTGCAATGTAGATATATATTCATCATATACTAGTCAGGGTGGACTCGTGACCTACTAATATACCCTTAGGGTTAACGGGGTTACTATGTAACCTACGGTAGCGAGGCATACGAGTAAGTAGGGCACGAAGCCTTGGGTGTTTTAGTGACACTATTCATTATTCTTCTATAGAATCATCGTGGGGATCAATAACCGTTCGTGGAATACTAATAAGAAAGTAATAGCGATATTTGGGTGTATGGCTTACTAGTAAGTAGGGATGTGTTTCATAATAATGTTTGTTTGTATACAGTATACTGATTGTATACAGCCTCTAGATCATACAATGTAACTAATCTACTATAGTACTATAGTAAGTATATAGATATTAGTATACTATACAATAATCATGTATGTTGGTAGGACATGATAATAAGTAGTAACTTTACATTTAATATATAGAGTAACTATAGTATGTGTGTGTACCTAAATAGATGTCCTATTCGATGAACGGAACTCACACAGATTAGTTAAGCTAATGAACCTAGCGGAGGAAGTGTACACTAGCGTAGTAGATGCGCGCGTCTTCACTAATGTAATCGTGCAATTAATACATACACACACGCACGCACGCACGCACACATCGATAAGCGCACGCGCACACTCACTCACACACACACACGCACGTATTCATATCAATAAACGCATACACACATACGCTCGACGTGTACGTGGAGAGAATCCGCGTCTATAGAAGTCGCGTCTATCCGCGTCTATTAGTATACTAACAGTAAACCAGGGGTGCCACCCGTGGTCGCAGCGCTTCTAGCGCGAGGATTAACGTATTAGGGTCGATATCAATGAGAATATAAACATGTATTCATTAACGTATGTGTATGTAGTTGACGTATACGTTAATTATGAAATATTACATAGTAAATATATATATATATATATATATATATATATATATTTGCAAATAAAATGTTAATAAATCATATGTATGCGATAAACTGTATATTTCATTGCTATGCTCTTTGATCTATTTATAGATAATATGCGCGATTAATGTGCCTTGACCATCCCCTTGACCAATAGCCTCCACTACGTAACACTAACTGCAGGTATATGCTAACTAAGTAGACTATATACTCATTGCGTAATAACTATACATAGTGGTTATATAACTTTTACTTACATAACTTTTCTACATACAGGCTTCGAAAGGACATTAAATCCAACAAATGGTATAAGTAAAAACGTCATCTAAGTTCCTAGATCGGATTAAAGGACTTCACCCACATAAAACACATAACAACAACGCCTGTGAACGAACAACATCATCGCGGAGTATAGCGATAACAACATATTAGGTTAGCGTAATAGTATAGGTGGTAACATATAATATATGTATACATTTTATACATTGTATACATTGTATTCATTTTATACGATGTATATATATTGTATAGTATATATACTGTATAATGTATACATATTATACATTGCATACACACTATATACACTATAGTGTGTGTTTTATTAATACCACTATAACTATGTGCCGGTATGTATACAGTACGGTATGCGTGTTACAAGTACGAGTGTACATTGACAGTGTATATTTAAAAAACACATCGAAATAATATCTATTAACTAATTGTTATGTTTTATAAATTACGATATTCCTCGCAGCCCGCCTCGTTCATCTCTGGCGTGTATTAATAATTGAAGTCTATGCATATCGTACGGAACACTTAGGTAGATTGCGACCGCTTTATCGCGACGCACACACACACACACGCGCGCGAACATGCGCACACACACACCGGCGTGCATACATCTACACATAAACACACGCGTCACACACACACGGCTATCATGTTTGCGAATTGCAGCTATATTGAAGTCGCGAATAATCGAGAGAGTGACTCTTCTTTATTCTAAGTGTATACTTTCTGGCAATCTACATATATATATATATATATATATATATATATATATATATATTCATAATACATATTATAAATACATATTACAAAAATAAAAGATCGAATGACTCTTCTAACTATCGTCATTTATGTATATACAATAGTATTTGTAAGATAATTGAAAAGGTGATATATAATAGAATATCTTCTTTATTGGTTACTCTTGATGATCAATTTGGATTTTAAAAAAACCTTGGAACCGAAATGTGTGTTTTTGCACTTAAGCAATACTTAAAAGATTACAATAATAACAATACCAATATATTTGTAGCATTTCTAGATGCATCTAAAGCTTTTGACAAACTTAATCACAATATTTTATTTCATAGATTAAAAGATAATAATGTTCCATCTTATATAATACATTTTTAAAATTATTGGTACAGAAATCAGAGAATCTATATTAAGTGGGGTGATAATACATCAGATAGCTTCCCAGTTTCGAATGGTGTCCGTCAAGGAAGAATTCTTTCACCTTTACTATTCAATATTTATACCAATCCTATGATTGTGAAACTAAATCAAATAAAATCAGGATATTGTTTAAATGGGAATATAATTAATAATCTATGCTATGCTGACGATACAGCTCTATTCTCACCATGACTGAAGGGTCTACAATTATTGATAAATTGTTGTGAAGAGTTTGCTAGCCATAACTTCATAACATATAACATAGATAAATCTGTCATTTTGCCTATCTATTATGGTTCATCTAGACATAATCCAGTAAAGTTATACATAGGTAATAAACTTTTGAATGTTGTTAAAGCGTATACATATCTTGGACATTGGATATCAGAGGACTTGCCTGATGATATTTATATATATAGTAATATCAAAAAGCTATATAAACAAAGCTATATGATAGCGAATAATTTTAGCCATTGCTCTAAAGCTACTAAGATTATTCTATTTAAATCGTTTGTTTCAAATATCTACCTTAGTAGTATATGGTTACCGAATAGGGCCAACATGCGAAAAATTAAGGTAGCATATAATAACGCTTATCGTATAGTGATGAAATATAAGCGTCGAAATAGCGCGTCATTGATGTTTTATATGATAATGTTAATAATTTAACAATTAAACTACGTAAATCATATAATTCACTTTATCAACGTATACGAAATTCTCGTAATTCGTTAATTGTTCAACTGTATTATTATAATGTCTTGTGCCCTTCGCAACTATTTACCTTATGGTATAAATCTGTATTTAGATAATATTTTAGATTTCGTTTTCGTTTAATTGTTGTTATTTTTAATTATTGTATACTCTATGGACCTCTGTTATGCATGTCTGATTCAAATTAAATAAATAAATAAATAAATATATGCATAGGTGTATATACATATAAATGTATTACATATTCGCATTATATATATATATATATATGTATAGCTACGGCAAGGGTTAGGTTATCACAAGTATCATGTAAATATGCACTGCGCGCGTTTTGTATATATTTAGATATATATATATATATATATATATATATATATATATATATATATATACTATTATATATATTAACCATACTAAAGATATAAATAAGGAGGGAGGTCGAGTATACAATACGTACCGCGTAATGTACACGATTGTGTGGGTGAACACTAGGTGCGCTGCAACAGGGGGGACGGGGGGATAATGTCCACCCACTTTAAAATCTAGGGGGACCTCCTATGTATTGGTCGCCCTACTTTAACCACAACATTTATGTTGATTGGTTGGTCCCCCCAACATTCACACCGTGGTTCCAGCGCCCCTATAGTTAACAGTGATGTCCGACAATTAAACGTTTAATGTTAAATGTACGTCGTATGCAGCGTCACTTCCGCTCGTTCCCAAAGTTGTTGTATGCGCATGTACGGACACGCACACATACATGTAGTACACGCACGACTTCTGTATTCATAGGTATATATACCTATGGCCTATAGCCATATTAGCACTTCGTTCTCCATGGATATGCCATATAATCATAATTTCTCGATCTGTTATAACAGGATTATAATAGGAATACCTATACCTATATATAGGATAAATATTTAGTGATATTCGCCAACATTGGGTGCGTGTTATTATAAATTATAAAGTGAATAAGTATATATATATATAATATATAATATACTACGCAATGCGTAGTACGCATCATACATGTGCATAATCGGTGCATCAACATCAACACCAACATCAACATCAACATCAACACCACCCTCCCCCCCCTTAGAGGGGCAGGCTACATTAACCGCCGTCTACACTTTAGCTACATATTAGCAGCTTGGTATACATAATATAGTATTAGTTAGGGCTTTGGTATTAGTTAGGCGTTAGGATGACCTAGGGGGCGCTGTCGTACACGTATAAACATCGCCACGTGGTAGAGGCACATCCGGTTAGACGGGGGTGTTACAGTAGGGTGTGTAGGGCTAGGAAATGGAGCTGGGTAACGATATTGTGTATGGGAGTATACTCTTAATATATATATCACCTTTTCATTTTTTTTATATTAGTAAGAAATTTGTGTTAAATTAGTATAATCTATACATCATATTCAATCACATCAATACATATATATATATAAGAATATATATATGTGTATACATACACATACACATACGCATACACATATAGATAATTACGTTGCTCAGAACATATGGATTACATAATCAGATTAATACTGCTAATGATGAGTAATCACTAATTAGTCATCGCGTAAGTGCGCATGTATGTACGCATGTATGTGTGTGTGTGTGTGTATTCTATACGTGAGACTCGGCGTCGTCCATTAAACGCCGGTTAGTGATGTTTAGTGTGTATGCCAGTCCGTCTGACAGTATCGTCTCTAGGGACGCGCTATTAGACGGTCTGTCAAAGTTAAACGGTGACAGCTAACGACGCCCGCCATCCCGGTAAAGGGGTGTGGTCTAGATTGGGGCGTGGTTTATTATACCCGCATAGATGATATATAACATATAGATGTTTGTATCATCGATATAAATAAAGTTTATATTATATATATATATATATATATAAAGAAACTTTCTTTATATCGATGGTTTGTATACGGCACAGAAATAAAGACAACTATTGATATCGATGGTATGGGTGCGACAATAGTGGATGAATTGGAGGGGCTGCTCCTGCAATATTTTACTTGGGAACCAACCCCTCCAATATTATGAAAACATGTTCAATTATGGGTTTATATAGGGGCGTCGGAACAGGGGGGGCGGGGGTATCGGACCCCCCCCCCCATTCAAAAATATGGGGGGGCTAAGTATGTTTTGCCCCACCCATACAAAATATCGTTCCGACGCCCCTAAGTGTATACATACCTATATATAGTATACTGTATATACGGTGAAAAGTAAGTGGTTATAAATTCTATATATAAGTAAAGATTTTGCGAAGCAAATCCTTCGGAAAATCGTTGGTATGCGTATACTGTGCGTGTGTGCACACACATGTCCATGGAGCCCATTGATCGTGTGTAACTATAGTTACATCCTATAGGAAGAGAGCCGTACCTATTATACTAGGCTACAATGGTAGGTGATGGCCGCGATGAGAGGTGATTGTGTACTGCGCATGACCGGGGTATTCCCCCTAGCGGCCATAATGAGTATCGCATATGATACGCCCATTATCGGGCGGCGCACCTGATGTATTAATATTTATATCATATACAATGTAGATAGATATATATATATATATATATATATATATATATATATATATATTATAATAACTATACATCGCTACTAAATATAGATAGATTAACTCGGTACATGTATAGTCACATAATACGAGTGGATGTGTTACCGTTTGGTGATTGTATAGTCTGTATAAGCCGATAAGTATTGCAGTGCTATAAGGATTATGATACTTAACTGTAAGCTGTACGTTTTAGCAATTTGTATATATATATATATATGTATGTATATATAATGTATATTATAGGCTATAGTATAACATATATATTGTATAATGTACATTGTGAAGTGTTCGAGCATCTCAATTGATCATTAATGATAAACAATAAAGAATACATTCATCACCATCATCAGCAGCATCATCGAGTGATGTAATAGCGTGTGCTGTAATAGTACGAGCGGTGACGTCATGCAGTGATGACCAATCAAATCACTATAGTTAGATCGTACAGGGGTTTGTAGTGAAGTTCATGTATGGACCATAGAGCTAGAGATAACAGCTTTCTCTCTAGCCCTATTCTTAGGACCAATATAACTAAGGGTCCGAGTATTCAATTTGTAGGGACGGCGAATATGGATATAGAGAAGAGGATATGCATGGTTTCTAAGAGATGGAAGGGAAGATATTTGTATTAGTTAATAGTACATATAGAGGAGACGTTTTTAAGAGTATATTTATGAATGAACAATAGATAGTATGCGATAAGAGGAGCGATTGTTAAATGTGAACCATGGAGGTAAGGGTTGTTACGAAGAAGTAGAGGAATGATCTCGAATACGTATACCTATAGGTTATATGTTATACGGATCGATGAACGAATACATCGATTTAGGGGAGATATAGAGTATAAGGGAAGATTGATGAGGAGTGAGGAACAGTAATCTATGCGTGAGAGGACAACGGAATTTAACTAGAGTTTTAGTAAGATATATACATCTATACCCTTACATTAATTACTCTATAGAGTAATTTATTTTAGTATTTTTCTAATTCTAAAAAGATGATAATTAATATATAAAAGATGATATTACTATATATATATGTCAATGAGTTAGGCTGCATCTTGTGAGGTCAAGGTCACACTTACGAATGTGGGCGACAATATTCTCTCGAAAAACCACTTGAGAGAATATTCTAAAACACATAACATCTAAAGAGTTTGATCTAAAATAATCGAGACAAGCGTTTAATAGAGTTCTATTAATATCGCAATATAGTAAATATATATTCGAATTTCATATGTAATTAAGTGAATTAGTGTACGTTATGATATATGCGAATGGCATGTATAACCTATAACATATTATTAAATGTATTACACGGATTCCATCGTAAATAAAATATTACAAATAGTAACAAAATCACAATAAGTATTCAAATGTCAAGAAATATACCACAACTACTAGTACTATAGTACTAACTAGTACTAACTAGTACTAACTAGTACTAACTAGTACTAACTATTACTATGGTAACTATGCTGTTCACGTGTGTGTTATTGTCACGTGTTCGAGGGTGTGTAGATATTCCACTCGAGCTTAATCACGTGACTACATAGAGGTATACGTATTGGTAATGCGGTGCGCGTACACATCACATCGATACTACGTACACACATAGCACTATAGAACACACACCGGTACTATGCGTAGACGTGCGTGTGTGGCGGACGAGTATAGGCTCCTATAGGCGCATATATATAGGTCCTATATATATATATATATATATATATATTTGTTTATAGGCGCAATGCAATGGGACTATCGATGTAAATATAACTTGTATATACATCGATAGGTACCTGGGACCCATGGGCTGCACTGAACCGTTCACAAATAACATACTTTATATTACCACCGATATTAAGCGTGTATCTACTAACTAAAACAGGCGTGTATAGTATATATGTATAAGTAGGGCATTTATGATATGCAATAAATATAGTGTATTACTCGTGTACAACAGTATGCGTATACATTGTATATTTCTCTTTCTATATATGTATAGTAATTAACCGCTAAATCATACACATATATTTATACACACATTGTATAAGTATGATAATTTGTGAGTATATTCGTATGTTTATATATGTATATATGCTGATAAATATAGATACATATTAATTATATATATATACTTTGATAAATTACATACACGTATACATAAATAGCTCGGTATTCCTGCATAATTCTATATCATTATAGCACTATACATTATACTATATACTATAGTACATAATATATCATTAATGCGCTATATGTATACGGATGCTATACACATGCTGCTCTCTTCATCACGGCATTACTGAACAAGGGTAAGCGTTACTTTTTGTAGAATCCACATAACGTGCACATACTTTTTTATGAATATAATATATACATTCACGCCATAAAACAATGATATGACGTCACTCTATAATATTTCGCACACACCCACACACATTGAAGTATCCGCACCACGCGTTACACACTGATTACACACACACGATAGCGCTGCAGCAAATGTTGCTCGAGTATAAATAATCGATGTGGTTTAGTCTAAGTTATCTAAAGTCTCAACTCGGATCGAGCTCGTTTTTTTTCGAAAATGGAAGTCTTGTCTCGCTCTCAATAACCACAAGTATCGGCTCGGCATTACAAATCTCGGCATCATTTTCATCAATAACATACGTATACGTATAGGGGGGAGAACGGAGTAGTGTCCGATAATTTATATGCCTCAGAATATTTCTAATATATCGATAAATACTGAATTTTAAGATCTTATTTTTTTTGAATTAGCTATAAATCATATAGATCTAGAAGTGATTTCACTTTTATATATTACTGAATAATATTAATGATTTATTAGGCATTAAAAAAGGCATACAAAATCATTTATATACGGCAAGTCCGGGGTAGTGGCCGCTAGTATCAGAATATGCAATAGGTGTATCCTACACTGTAATAAGTAAATGGTTTTCTGCAGTAAAATAAATGGTATTTAAGGTGTGCTTATAATAGAACCCTTTTGATGGTTTTCTGCAGTGAAATTTTTAGAATACCATATTAAGGGTTTTCTATTATCAGATTTAAGAATACCATTTAGATGGTTTTCCACAGTAGAAATTAAGAATACCATTTAGATGGTTTTCCACAGTAGAAATTAAGAATACCATTTAGAGGGTTTTCCACAGTAGAAATTAAGAATACCATTTATATGGTTTTCTGCAGTAGAAATTAAGAATACCATTTAGATGGTTTTCCACAGTAGAAATTAAGAATACCATTTAGATGGTTTTCCACAGTAGAAATTAAGAATACCATTTAGATGGTTTTCCACAGTAGAAATTAAGAATACCATTTAGAGGGTTTTCTACAGTAGAAATTAAGAATACCATTTAGAGAGTTTTATACAGTCGGTTTCACAGAACACCATTTAGAGGGTTTTAAATAAATTTTTTTTTTAAATACTCTTCGATGGTTTTCTGCAGTAAATATCAGTCTAGAAAACCATAATTTTTAACAGTGTAATGTATTCGATTTATAATTTTGTAATTATGTAATATTAAATAATTATATATATATGATGCTTACGCATCTTATTTGATTAAATATTGAATTAATTCATATGATTTAATTATATACACAAACACTCGTACACATAAATAAGTTTACATACATAAAACCATTGTTTGTTCAAATTTGACACAACATTATCACGTAATAAATTAGAGTAATTAATTATTTATTTAAAAAAAAATTTAATTTACATTATAGACATTTTGATTATCTAAATATTGTATATAGAACTTTTTATCCTATTTAGCACCATCTAAGCGTTAATTAAAACGACCACTACCCCGTTCTCGGCCACTACCCCGTTCCGTCCCCTAACCCGTTCCGTCCTCTACCCCGTTCTCGGCCACTACCCCGTTCTCGGCCACTACCCCGTTCTCGGCCACTACCCCGTTCCGGCCACTACCCCGTTCTCGGCCACTACCCCCTTCCTCCACTACCCCCTCCCTCCCCTAGTACTATACAACACGTATACAAACACCCTACGTATACGTAGGTATACAATATACTGTATATATACTCCGTAGTATAATTCGTACCCGTTATTACGTCATAGTGTATTACGCAAGATTACGTCATTACATCACCACCGCGATACTATAAGCTATATACGTGTACTACATAGGTCATACAGGTGTAGGCCTTACACAAACAGGGGTATACCTACGGGTATATTACGGGTATACCCGTGATATATGCGTATAATAGTATACTATAATATACGGAATAGCATCATATCGGGGTAACATATTTTCTAAGAATTCTAAAAATCTTCGGGAATACTGTATATAGTATAATATAGTGCATACATATAGTATAATATAGCGCATATACATATGTCCGTAATATAATCGGTACGCAATACAACAGTAGACGTTATGACATGTGCGACGCACATTGTGCGTACCACCCGTGCACCGCACCACGTGGGTACGTTTGTATACACGAGGACATGTCACGTGACGTAGGGGGATCACGCGGGTGGCCAGCTCCACGGCGCGGCGGCCACACTCGATAATACACGCGATGACGTCACACCAGTCACGTGGTCCGCCTGCGGGGGGCGATGACGTCACTAGTCACGTGGTTCGCCCGCGGGGCGTATACAGCACGCGCGCCCGATACCGGATATCGATAGCCCTCTAGCCCTAGTCCCCACCCTCCCCCTCTCCAGCTCTACTAGCATCGTCATCAGCGTCATCATCATCAGCAGCGCTAATATGCGACGTTATTATTGTTATTGTCGCGTTATTAATAATTAATAACAACGCCGCCGCCGCCGCGCACACGTAGCTCCTCCCCTCGCTGAGATCCATGATGACGTCATCAGAGCCTTATTACGTAATAGCTCCTATAGGGTACTGCTGCTGCTGCTGCTGCTGAGATATTGAGTGTTAGCAACCTATGTACACACTTATATACTTAAACACGTATAAATACATGTACATTATTAAACTGCCTGTGTGGCTCGGTGGCTAAGGAGTAGGACACACAAGCTGTAGGACACGGGTTCGAGCTTCGTCGGGACCATTAAAATAGGTCTATAATAATATTTAGAAATGATCTTATATAATTGTATATAAATAAATGATGGGTTCTCGTTAAAACTATTGAGGGGCTTCGAAGGGACTTGTGGGAAATTATCTAAGTTCCTGGATGGGATGAAAGTACTCCACCAAAATATATATATATATTTATATCAATACTGTAGGAGTTATAAAAGTATATCTTAATTTACATATATACCAGAAAATGAACGAATGAAACCATTGTATACACTATTAGGTTACAACGTTATACTCTGCAGGAAGTCATGAATATATCTTGAAAAAATGAATTTTTCATTTCAAAACATTTATTTATATTTAAATACATTTTATTATACATATAACTAGAAGAATTAATTATATAATAGGGTACTTTAATTCCTTTATCCAGTAAACTATACATTTATTAAATACAAATATGTATTTATTAATTATAAATATAATATTATGATAGTTTTCTGTATACTCAAAAATTGTCATTTTGTAATATTAATTAGTAAACTAAATTGATATATATGGTGTAGACAGCAGTATACTGCTGATATGAGGTGCGATAACCTGTGCAGCGATCTGTGACCACTCTTCCCGCACGCAATGCTTACCTAACTGTTATGTAACATTATTTAGATTACCCTATATATAGATTACCCTATAGGGCTATATACTCCTATACTATAGTATACAGTTATTAGCATAGCAGATTACTTTATAGAGTTCCCTGCATGCTATAG
>OZ025244.1:52952660-53075160 GCA_964019155.1 Osedax fenrisi | reverse complement strand
TGGTAAAGCTGCCCACCCTTCATGTTATGATAGGGTACGCTAAAGTTACAGCCATATATGGTGGTAAAGCTGCCCACCCTTCATGTTATGATAGGGTACGCTAAAGTTACAGCCATATATGGTGGTAAAGCTGCCCACCCTTCATGTTATGATAGGGTACGCTAAAGTTATAGCCATATAAGGTGGTAAAGCTGCCCACCCTTCATGTTATGATAGGGTACGCTAAAGTTACAGCCATATATGGTGGTAAAGCTGCCCACAATTCATGTTATGATATGGTACGCTAAAGTTACAGCCATATATGGTGGTAAAGCTGCCCACCCTTCATTTTATGATAGGGTACGCTAAAGCTATAGCCATATATGGTGGTAAAGCTGCCCACCCTTCATGTTATGATAGGGTACGCTAAAGCTATAGCCATATATGGTGGTAAAGCTGCCCACCCTTCATGTTATGATAGGGTACTCTAAAGCTATAGCCATATATGGTAATAACTACGCGTGAACTACAGTAACCATAGTAACCATAGTAACCATAGTAATAACTCTTATACTAAAGTAACGTACACATATTAATGTTATAGGTACATACCCACACCACTATTATGGCATAGCCGTTGATGAAACCGTCGTGTAATACACATAGGTTGTACAGTGTACAATGTAAACATTTAATGCCATATATGGTATTCAACATTAACGAACTCCACGTATACGTATATACTCCACTATAGTGTTTATTTATATCGTGTTTGAATAAATAACTAATATTATTATTATTTATATATATATATATATATATATATATATATAATATATATATATATATATATATAATATATATAGTAGTGATTTAACCTGGACTCGGTTTCGGGTTCCAATTCCGGGTTATAACAAAATGTAATGCGATCGGGTTTTGAAAAATGGTACAAGATCGATTCCGGTTTTTAGTCAATTAATTTCGGGTAGTAAAACAAAAATAATATTTAAAAATGTATATAAATATAATTAATAGATAATAAATTACTATAATGGATAACCACTGATAACATAAGTAAACTAAATATTAGCAAAGCCAAAGATACGTGGTCGCCTATTAAGCCTATGTAAATTGTAATATCTCACTGTATACAATTTTAATTGTATACCAATTAAATAGGAAAATAATTATTAATTATTTCATAAATATTAAAATATATATATTTTTGATCATAACTTTTTTTTTAATCAAAATTAACAAATCTACAATATAACGTATATATACGTATACGTATACGTATATATATATATATATATATATATATATATATATATATATATATATTATAATATTTAATAAGCTTTCCAGTGATACTAATAAAAAATGTTTACAACATTTCAAAAAATGTTTAAAATATTTAAAGAACATGTTTAAAAATATATCAAAAAAATGTTTACAAATATTTGTGTTAAATTTCAAAAATATTTCAAAAAAATTAAAAAAAATTTCCAAAAAATGTCAAAAAAATATTTAAAAAAAGCGTCGCTGAAGATTTTATTAGACAAAAAATCATTGTAATGGCAAAAAGTCAATTTTTCGGGTTTAATATAATATTTATTATAAATTTTCATTATCTCGAGAGTCTCGAGATAATGAAATTTAGGATTTGATTGTCTCGATATAATGAAAAATGGGCAAAATTTAAATACTAGTATTCATACACCTCTGAAAGTAAATACAAAGAACTCTCTATTTCTCAGACTCCATGAAATTGTAGAAGAACGTATATCTCACTAATATCAATATTACATTTTTTGTATATATACTAGTGATATAAATGATGCCGAGCTTTTGATGCCGAGCCGAGACTTTTGGTTTTGATGCCAGGCAGAGACTTTAATTTTCGGTAAAAAAACGAGACGATACTCTAACCAAACGAGTCCGAGCCGAGCCGAGACTCTAAACAAACGATCCCGAGCCGAGCCGAGACTCTAGTCAAATGAACCCGAGCCGAGATGAGACTATTACAAAACATAATCGAGCCGAAATGATGCTTTTTTGAAGTTACATTTTAAACATATGATATACAGATTATATATTCATCCATATAAATAATCTTAAAAGATGCCTTTAATAAGCCTGAGTTAATAGCAATGCATTTTATAGAATCTGAGACTGCATCGACGGTTTAGGTAACCCAATATGAGACTTAAACGATGCTTTTGACATTGAGACTGCATCGATTCTTTAGGTATTGAGACTGAGACTGCATCGATGCTTTGGGTAACCGAGACTGAGACTGCATCATGCTTTAGATTTGAGCATCATTTACATCACTAGTATATACACAGATACACAGATATCTACATATCTATGAAGCGTATCTACATAGATATATATATAATACATCATATATCGCATACACATTGTTTTCGTCACTATGATTCTGGGATGCCGGTAGTTGGTTAAATATATATATATGTATATATGTATATTTATATATGTATGTGTATGTGTATGCGTGTGTGTGTGTGTGTGTTTACAGTGCCAGTGTTCCTATATAAAAGAGGTAGAAAGGTGAATATTCATTTTTTAAATAACCAACATTTGTATAGGATACCTCGAGTATATACACATTGTACACTGTACATTGTACATTGTATACTGTACATTGTACACTGTATATTGTATACAGTGTACATGGAGACCACTCTGTGTATGTGCATATCATAGTTTCATTATATAAAATAACGAACGTAGTTGACCTTTACGTGGTGGAAGGTCAACAGTGTTATAACGAACAGCGCTCTCTCTCCACTTCGGCGCTATAACGTATTGACATGCGCAGTGGTGATATGAGAGAATATAACCTCCTTACCTCATTGGTGGTATTCTACTTTAATGGTAGTAGAAGAAGAAGTAGTAGTAGTATCCAACATTCCGAGGCAAGCTACCCGTATACTACAAGTAACTGAGCGGCATTATTTTCAATTCTATATTTCCTTTAAACAAGGCAATCTAAAATATGATGATGATATGGAAAACTTATTATGATCACCTGCTAGAATCATCTGCTAAATATATACACTTAAAGTTAAAACAGAATAAAAGGACCCCATGGGTAAACCATGAAATATGTCAAAAGTGCAAGGATTTACATATAGCAGCAAAACTTAAAGATTCTCAAATCTCTTTTGAAAATCAGATAAAATTTAATAAAACAAAAAAAAAATGACTTCTGCATATGATGCAGAACAAAGTAAATATGTTAATGGAAAAATCATTTCCGAGAACTGCTCGGAAGTCAACTTAACAAAACTGATGATGATGATGATGAAGAGATACTACAAAATAAGTTGAATATAAAAATAGGTATGTTCACTATACAAGAACTTAACAATGCAACTAAAAGAATAAATAATGGCAAAGCTTGCGGATTAGATGAAATTCCAGCTGAAGTTTGGAAACTGACAGAATTTCAAAATATTTTTCTAAATTTCTGTTACAGCGTATATTCTCAAAATCAAATAAAAAGATGGACTGAAGGCTGTCTTTTACCGTTCCCGAAGATATGATACATTTATCAGGCCAAAAATGATAGAGGTATAACCCTAACGTCCATTGCAGCAAACATTTATAATTTGATGCTCCTAAATCGCATAAGACCGGAAATCAATCATATCCTACGGAAAAATCAGAACGGTTTTCGCCAGAATAGATCAACTACAGGACAAATATTGACAATCCGACGTATAATTGAAGGAGAAAGATCAAAGAATCTACCGGCCACACTATTGTTTGTAGACTTCGCCAAAGCATTTGATTCGATACATCGCGGTAAAATGAAAAATATTCTCTCTGCGTATGGAATACCCACAGAAACAGTAGAAGCAATCATGATAC
This sequence comes from Osedax fenrisi, assembly GCA_964019155.1. Classification (NCBI taxonomy): domain Eukaryota; kingdom Metazoa; phylum Annelida; class Polychaeta; order Sabellida; family Siboglinidae; genus Osedax; species Osedax fenrisi. Next base: position 53,071,278 of record OZ025244.1, on the reverse strand, counting down.
TCTATCGAGAAACAAGATCAATGGTTAGATCACGAGATGGAGATACACCATACTTTGAGATCACTACTGGGGTATTACAAGGAGACACGCTTGCACCTTTCCTTTTTATAATATGTTTAGACTATGTCTTGAGAAAATCACTAGATGATAATAAACATCTCGGTCTCACCATAAAAAACAAATGAGTAACCGACATCCTGCAATATACATAACTGATACTGATTATGCTGATGATTTAGATAACGTTGAAGATGCGAATATAATGCTACATAAAATCGAAGAAGCTGCAGCCGAAATAGGATTAGGTGTAAATGCAGATAAAACGGAATATATCTCTCTGAACCAGAAAAATAATAGTTGTATAAAAAGTCTAAAGGGAAAGATCATTAAACAAGTAAATGATTTCAAGTATCTTGGAAGCTATGTTGCATCTACTAATCATGACGTCAATGTAAGGATTGTACAGGCTTGGGCCGCACTAAACAATATGACATCAATATGGAAATCTAATCTCTATGTAAAGCTGAAGAAAAATTTCTTTAGGGCCACAGTCGAATATTCCTTGTATATGGCTCCATCACATAGACATTAACATTTTCTCTAGAGAAAAAGATTGATGGAGCATATACAAGAATGCTACGCGCTGCCTTAAATAAAAGATGGCAAGATCATACGTATAATAATGAATTATATGGAAATATCCCAAAGATCACGATTACAATTAAAGAATATAGGATGCGTTTCTCAGGACATTGCTGGCGAAGCAGAGAATAAATGATCAGCGAAGTGATTCTATGGGAACCTTACATGGACAACGAAAACCTGAACCAACGAATAAGACATATACTGCACAACTTAGAGAAGACAGCGGATGAACTACAGATGAACTGAAGACGTTGATGGGAAACAGAGATAACCAGATCGACATGGTAAGGTAATTATGATCACGTGGGGAGATCAATATTTATGATATGCAATAGAGAAACCCAATAGAAGAGTAAGATTCTTATAAATAACACCAATAACATATTGTACGTATCTATAAGTAAATATATAGGTATATATATTGTTAAATCTATATATATATAAACAAATGTATAGCAAAGATAATAGAGTCTCTCATTGGTACCCTGTAACTCTTTTGTGGTAAATAGGAATAACAGGAATTCCTTTTTGAAACATAAGAATACATTAAATAACCTGATAGTGTCACGTGTTAGGCATTGTGTACAATAATCTTACATTATTCTGCTGCACACAAAAAAGATATATATATCAGTATACCGAAGAGAAGGTGGATGTACTATATGACTATCACAGAGTGTCTACTTGACAAAATGTATTGAAAATACTAGACATATCCGATCGGAAAACTGTGCTCCAACCTATGAAACGTATGTAATAGGCGAGTCGATAGACTAATTATACTCGGTATATATACCGTATACAGAGTATAGCTATAGCTACAAATATAGTTGTATATATATATATATATATATATATATATATATATATACTTTGATACAAGTAAATAAGTTATATAAACAAATAAAATAAATATACATATCTACAATATTCAATAATATGCATTGGAACACTGTATATAGATTGTATACATTACATACAGTATATACATTGTATATACAGTGTATATACCGTATATATATATATATATATATATATATATATATATATAGCCAATATGTATATATATACCACTACGTATAGTGATGTGTAATAGTAACGTTCAGCCCCGCCGCTAGGGATACAACTGATACATATATCATGTTTACTACTCGATATTGCCGCGCTGTATTTACATAGTACTGTATAACATATGAAATATCGCCTTATTCCAGTATTTCTATTTATAGAAATCTATATCTATATATATATAGATGTTAAACTTCTATAAATGATGTGTGCATAACCATTATGATAGCGATACTCTGCTGTAATATACTTACTAGAGTGCGTACAAACAGACACGCATATATATATATATATATATATATATAATAAAATATTCTATATGATGATGATGATTATGATGACGCATGTTTTATTAGAAACCGTTACTAAGTGATAACACTCCTTGTAAGTGCACGTAAATAAATAATAATATAACATAATAACGAGAACAAAAACAAATATAATGTGTGTAGAACTTCTTTCTACAAAACGTAATGAATGTATACATCTAAATGGGCGACAATAACGAACATCTACAGCGAATCACGTGATAACGTGCTATGTTGACAATACATCTCTTACAATTATGGCTACACGTGATCAATGAATGTCTACTGTTTCGTTAATGTATTCGTGTGATAATGTAACTCGTGGAGGGGTATTATATATATATATATATATATATATATATATATATATATATAGTGGCAGCATCGGTATATATATATATTCAATTCAATTCAATTCAATTTATTTTAAAGACTCTTTGTGACATAGCAATCAAGCGTCTAAAGTAAAAACAAAAAACAATATAACGAACATAAACGAAAATAATAAACTAATAATAATATAAATAGGAATACAGAAAGTACTCAACATTAATATAAATTGTAAATAAAATTGTAGATATTGATAAATAGTGATAAAAAAAATGTTCAGGGAAATGCAATAGTAAATAGATATGTTTTTAATAGAGATTTAAAAGAGGTGGTGGATTGAGTGGAGCATATATTATGTGGTAGTTTATTCCATAGATAAGGTGCCGATATGTGCCATGCACGAATATTAGTGGTATGTAGATTAAGCTTAGAGGGAATATATACATTACTTCAAAAATATACATGTATACTTCATAAAGCTACATCACTTAAAACCATTTATACAGTTTATATATATATATCGTCAAATAAACAATACAAGTGTACCTAAATTAAATGTCACGTAATAACTCGACTGATGTCGGAGGTCGGAGGTCAATAATTATTGATTATAATCGATGATGACGCAATAATACTACGAGTTATTTCCGAGGTGGTGGTAACCGAGGTATATCGAGGTTCGGTGGCAGTATGCGAGGTAAGTCAGCCGGGGTGAGGGCCTATCCAATGAGATAAGAGTACCATTATATATTTACCTAACCGAAAGGGTTATAAATTATAACCCTTTCGGTAAAGTATATCGTTACATAACTTATAATGACTACAACATATACTTTGTCTATAGAAATATTCGCATTATGCACGTGGATCGATGTGTATACAATGTATACATTGTAGCGATGTAAATTATGCCGAGCTTTTGATGCCGAGCCGAGAATTTCATTTTCGAAACAAAAACGAACCCAGGCCGAGCCGACACTCTAGCCCACTAACTTTTACAAAACATTACCGAGTCGAAATGATGCTTTTTTTAAATTACATTTTTATAACAACGTTATATATTTCACATTTACATCAATTTAAAAAAATAATCTGCGCCAACTTCGCGATTCAGTGAATAATAATGTAAATTTTATCTAGTGGTATAATAATACTGAACTTTTTGATGTCGAGCCGAGACTTTTGGTTATTGATGCCGAGCCGAGACTTTCATTTTCGGAGAAAAACGAGCCCGAGCCGAGCCGAGACTTTAGCCGATCGAGCCCGAGCCGATCCGAGACTCTAATAAAACGATCCCGAGCCGAGTTGAGACTTTAGGTAACTGAGACTGAGACTACATCATACTTTAGTTGTTAGCATCATTTACATCACTAGTACATTGTACACTAATGTATACATTGTACTTTAATGTATACATTGTACACTAATGTATACATTGTACAATATACATGTATATAATATGCCAGTGGCGTGTCCTACTATATTATTAGTATTTATATATATATATATATATATATATATATATATCTATACGAGCGAGTTATAGTGAAGTATACCGTGAAGTGTACTGTATTGAAGGCATGTGTCATCATCAACAGACATGCGAGGTAGTGATGTGTACTAGTAAGTACTGCAAGGCACCTAATAAAGTCACGTGGGGCAGTGACACCTATAGGTAAGTAGGGATACGGGTCATAGGTTATAACCTACTGGTAAGTCTCACTTACTATAGTATACATATACGTAGGGACACTCGTGGGGCTAGATGTGTATTGATGTGGGGCCTACAGTGTATATTCGGCCGCGTTGTTCTATTAGCGGTTTCCGCTTATCGAATATCGCCTCTCTACTATAGTAGAATACATGTCCCTCAAGTATACTATATATATATATATCTAATGTGACCTATAAGTCCTATTCAATGAACGGAACTCACACAGATTAGTTAAGCTAATGAACCTAGCGGAGGAAGTGTACACTAGCGCAGTAGATGCGCGCGTCTTCACTAATGTAATCGTGAAATTAATACACACACACGCGCGCGCGCACACACATACACACACACGTGCATATGAATAAGCGCACACGTGTGTGTGTACGCGCATTCGTACTCGCGCGTGGAGAGCGGACACTCGCGCGCGTGTACTTATTGCGGTAAACCAGCAGCGCTAGCGGACCTCCCACCATGAACGACGGCGGCGGTCGGATTAACATATCGACGGTCGATACGGCGGTCCTCGGCATGCGGCGGGGAGCCTTTGAATGCCTATAAACATGTATTCATTAACGCCGCGCCGTGTATACATTCCGTGTAAAGTTAATTATGTAAGATTACGTAATATATATATATGTATGTGTGTGTATGTGTGTGTGTGTGTGTGTGTGTGCGTAAATAAAACGTGCATAAATCATATGTATGCGATTAACGCGGTATAAACTGTGTATTTCATTGCTACGCTCTTTGATCTATTTATAGATAGTACGCGCACAATTAATGCTCCTTGACCATCGCCTTGACCATCGCCTTGACCATCCCCTTAACCAATAGCTTCCACTACGTAACACTAACTGCAGGTATAACTAGTGCTAACTAAGTAGACTATATACTCATCGCGTATAACTATGTTGTGTGGTTATATAACTTTTACTTATACGATTATTTTATGGGGTGTTTCCAAATATATATATATATATTTATACTTTATTGAAGTAAACTATTGGTAATATTTTCCCGGTAATATTAATAGTATTATGTAATATAACGATTATATATATATTTAAATAATATAATGAAATAGATGCACACCTAAATAAAGAGCGCGGCTATCACTCGCCATGTAGTATTGTTGTTAACACACGCGTGCAGATATAACACTGTTGTTCTGATATCATACTTAGTATTAGTAGGGGCGCTGCAACAGGGGGGACGGGGGGGGGGATATGCCCCCACTTTAAAATCTAGGGGAACCTCATATGTATTGGTCCCCCCACTTTTACCACAACATTTATTTTGATTAGTTGGTCCCCCCTACATACACACCATCGTTCCAGCGCCCCTACGCATTGGTAATGCGCGCATACGTGTATGCATGTCGACGGGCTGATTAGTCTAGTCAATATCTTAATATCGTTTAAATAATTAATGAGTCTAATTACTGACAGAAGTATAAGCTACATATGTAAACGATACTAAAATAAGCGGTTCGATTTACTCTACCGTTGATGGGTGCTCTTTGATACTATCATATTGACTTGTCTATTAGGTCAAACAACGGTGATTCTATAAAGTGTATACATGTATAGTGCATAGCTGTAACTATAGTGCATATCTATAGCTATAGCTATATACATTACTGTATATATATATATATATAGTATAAATTATAACAAGATATATCTTGTATATGTGTCAATATACTAGAATGTATAAGACAAAATGGTTCATGGACATAAGTCATGATTTATTTTAATAATAAATTAATCACATAACCATTGTTAGATGACATGTTTACTAATGAGTAATTAGTAATGACAGTATATGGCCATTACATATATGTATTAGTTTTGTAGATGCCACATATATTATAAGCTAAACAATATTTAACCAGCGAAATATAACCAGAATTGAGAGGATATAGTATATATTGCCTATAATATATATGGTCATCTAAAAATCTAATATCTATTTATATATATATATATATATATATATTCTGGGGTATATGGCTCAGTGGGACAACCAAAAGCTAGTAAGCCAGAGGTCCCGAGTTTGACTTCCCAGTCCGTTCTTGTTTTTCTCTTGTGTTTATCAAAAATTCTTGTTAATTTAATAAACGATAAATTAAAACACAAGAAAAAAATGTACTATTTGTATTGTATTGTCCGGGGCCCTCACATGTGATAACCGGAGTTATTATAATATATGATTATAATATATGACTTCTTGGGGGGTCTATTTATATCCGCTATTTGTATTTTATTCAATATATATATATATATATATATATATATATATGAGATTTCAATAAATAAATATTATATATTAATATATATATATATATTATAATGGCCATATGGTATATAATATTTAATAGTAAAAACGCAATATAAGTTCCTTGATTGGATTAAAGGAAATACCAAACTAATAATATCAAAAACGCTATATTATTATAATATATTATAATATATTATTATATGTATACACAACCTAATAGCCTATACACATATACACACATACACACACACATACACACACATACACACACATACACACCCCCACACATACGCACACACCCACACACACACCCACACACTCACACCTCTACAACAGGTGTACCGGATACCGCACACAGGACGATACCGGCTGTTAGCGCATGCGTGAGATGTGCGTACTCGGTGCGGTGCTGTTGTTAGTGACCGGTGCGGTGTTGGGCGAGAGCCTAGAACTGACCACGCATACTTCACAAGCTATGGTCAAGCTATTGTTCAACGAAGGGGTTCTAGCCACGGACGGGTATTGTATAGGTTAGTGACCGTCGACCGTCCTTTGTTTGGTGTTTATTGATATTAATTTATGAATTGATATTATATATATATACTATAGTATTATAATAGTATACCAAAAGCGTGTCACATACGATATAAGAACTATAGTATACTAAATTTAAACATTCTTATCATTATCCACGCATATTAATTATTTTGTATTCGACCAAGTATATAGTCGAAAGTCTAGAGATAATTAAATTAAACAATACAATTTTTAATTGAAAATTCCAAATCAATGTAACTAAGTTCAAAAAATTGTTGAACAAATGTAGATTTGCAAAAATAAATAATTTCTATATTGCAATATATGCAAACATGTAAACTTATCTATGTATATAAGTATTGTTTCAAAGTATATAATGATTATGTAATGTTTGAACTTTGACCTTTACACGAGTCACATAATAATTGTTTGCCATCAAAAAAAGTTTAATTCGTATAACTATGGTTAGAAAACTTTTATATTTAAAGATTATGATATAAATGATATATCATCTAAATCATAATATATATATATCATATTTTTAATTTCATATTAATTTCTCTTACTTTATACAGCATATTTGTTGACTAAACATTTAAGTATATTTAATAGTTAGTATGTGTAACGCTATAGCGTACATGTATATGTATACATATTTGTATACACTACATACTCTCGTTTATTGGATAAAAATCGTTTATGTATTTAATAGGTCTGTTCCAATATTAGTGTATGTTAACGTTGGATCATTATAATATTCATAAACAGTAACTGTTTAACGTAGTGTAATACATTATATAATATTATTATAATTATGTACTTCAATATTGTTATTATTACATATAACTATAGTTAGTATCATTAGCATCGCTTTAGTGAAGTCCTTTCATCTCGAACAGTTACTTATATAGCGTGGCGTTCACTTATAACTAACCGGCTATAGTGTTCGCTTCGGAGCCGCTCTCGTGTTAAATCATTATAAGTTTTAACGATAGCCGATAATTGTTATACATGTATACCTGTATAACAATTATCGGCTATCGTATAAGATACTCATATAAGATTATTTCTAAATTATATTTTAAGACCTATGTTATTGATCCGGGCAGGGATTAACCTATACCGAGGGGGTCCCGCGTCTTGCATCCGCATGTGATGCCTTAGCCAACTAATCTATGCAGCCAGTTTATATATATAAAAGTTTATATAATTTATATATCTTAGTTAGTTTTCAATATTTAATAAATCTCTTTTATTCATTATTTTAAATCATATATTAAAAATATTTCCCTAATTAAATACATTAAATATTAAACCTAATTAAATATATATATATATATTTACTATAGTAAAGAACACTACTATTATGATGTTATAAAACTCTCACATGCGAATTGATCTAATAATTATAATCATGATATATCAGTATACGTTAATCATATCATATATAAATGTGAACAAATCACAATATTATATAAGTGCTATAATTATATTCGGTAATAAAAATAAATGAAATTTCTTCACGATTCGTGCTGTAATAATGATAAAAAACCGAATAATTACGTCATCTTATTTTGTATTAGGTAATACAAATATGAATATCCTCAACTATACATGATATGGCGTGTTTTAATCATGATAGAATACAGCGTAATGGCTTCGTCGTGGTATTGCCGGTGAGGGTTTGCTGGTATTGCGTAGGTGTCTAATATAAATGTGTGTGTGTGTGGGTATGTGTGTGTATGTGTGTGGGTATGTGTGTATGTGTGTGTATGTGTGTGTATGTGTGTGTATGTGTGTATGTGTGTGTATGTGTGTGTATGTGTGTGGGTATGTGTGTGGGTATGTGTGTGGGTATGTGTGTGTATGTGTGTGTATGTGTGTGGGTATGTGTGTGGGTATGTGTGTGTATGTGTGTGTATGTGTGTGGGTATGTGTGTGTATGTGTGGGTATGTGTGTGGGTATGTGTGTGGGTATGTGTGTGGGTATGTGTGTGGGTATGTGTGTGTTGTTGTTGTTGTTGTTTAAGTATTTATTTTAATCACATCATTAATAATTATAATTCTATAATGTGTATCTAACAATATATATCACATATAGATAAAAATAGCGAATGTATACATTATATATATATATAATATTATATATATATATATAATTCGCACGATAATATTATGAATAAACGAATATCAATGTTTGTCGATAAGAAATTTTTTTAATTTCTTTTTAAAGATATTAATTGATATATTTTGATTACTAAGTTGCGGGGGTAGTTTATTCCATCTAATTGTTGATGAAGAGCTGAATTTTCTTCTTTCGTATTTGATGCAATGGGTAATAGGTTGGTGTAGTATAGTGGAATTGTTATTACGTAAAAGTCTAGTGTTTGGTTTATGTTTTATTTTGTTTCGTAAATTATAGGGTAAGTTATAAGTAATAGTCTTTTTAAGTATTGTAAGTATTTTGTAGTTGATAGAGTCTTCAGTGTTTAGCCAGTTAAGTTTTTTACGTAAGTCAGTAATGCTAGTTGTATAGTCAGTATTCTGTAGTCGGTATATATTTCTAATTGAGCGGTTAATTATTTTGTCTAGTTTGTCTATTTTCAGTTTTTCAGTTCCTGTGAATAGTGAGTTGCAGTATTGTAGTCTTGAAAGTATGAGAGTCTGAGTCAGTAGTTTTGTAGTATTTCTATTTAAGTATGGTCGTATTTTTTTAATATTGAATAGCTGTGCAGTCGTAGATTGAGTAAGTAAGCTGTAATGTTTATCTAGATTAAGTTTATTATTGAAGTTGACGCCTAAGTATTTAACAGAATTGGTGGGAATGATTTTGTGTTGATTAATAATAATTTCAGGGAAGTAAGTATTTGGGTCATTAGTTATATTTAATAGTTCAGTTTTATTGTGGTTTAGTAGTAGGTTATTATTTGTTAGCCAGTTTTGTAGTTCATTTAAACAGTCTTGTAGTTGGGTAGAGTTTGTTATCGTTGCGTGTAGTTCTATGTCGTCTGCGTATAAGTTGTAAGTAATAGATGGATAACGTTTCATAATTGTTTGTAATGGAATAAGATATATAGAGAAGAGAATTGGGGAAAGTATTGAACCTTGAGGAACACCGTGATCGATGGTATATGATTTAGAGTAATTATTTCTTATTTTAATGGAATAATTTCTATCTTTAATAAAATTAGAAAACCATTCCATAGTTACATCTTGAATTCCTATGTTTCTAAGTCTTTCTAGCAGTATGTCATGTCTAAGGGTGTCGAATGCAGAGGATAAGTCAAGTAGTATTAGCTGTATTGGTTGTCCAGTGTCTAGTGAGTTATATAAGTCGTCAAAAAGAGAGAGTACGGTAGTTTCAGTACTATGTAGTTTACGGAATGCATTTTGTCGTATGTCCAGCAACATATTTTCAGTTAAGTAGTGTGAAAGTTGAGTATAAACAGTTTTTTCAAGAATTTTAGTTAGTAGAGGTAGTTGAGATATAGGTCTGTAATTTGAGAATTCAGAAGAGTCAAGATTAGTTTTTTTTATTATTGGCGTAATTATTGCGTTTTTTAGTAAATTTGGAATAGTTCCTGTTAGAAGTGAGTCATCAATTATATTTTTGTAAGTCAAAGTCAGAGTTGATGCTAGTTTTTTTATTAAGTATAGAGGAATTGGGTCGTGTGGTGAAGAGCATCTAGCAGTGACAATATAATTGTAGATTGCAGTATTAGTAGGTACAGTAAAATGTGTTAGTGTCGAAGTGCATGGTAATATTTGGGGTGCATTATAAAGAGGGTCAAATGTACAAGAGAGTCTATTACAAATGGTGTTAATTTTGTCTTTAAAATATTCTGCAAATTTCTTACATAGTTGATCATCGGGAAAATGTGGGAGCGTAGAATTTTTATTATTTCCTAAGAGGGTCTTAGTTATTGAGTAGAGTCGTTTATAGTCGTGTGAACAATCGTTAATTTTGTTAGTAAAGTAGTCTGTTTTTGTAGATTTCAGTTCATTCCTGTATATATATCTATTTTTTCGTAGGTCAATTAGATTTGAGTGTGATGGTGATTTCGTAAAAAGTCTACATGATTTTCTAAATAAAACTTTTAAATTATTTAATTTGGAGTTAAACCATGGAGTTTCGTTATGTATAGTTAAGTAGTTTGTTTTCAGTGGTGCATGTTGATTTAATAGTTGTTTAAGTATAGTGTTTAAGTTGAGTACTGTAATTTGGGTTTTATTTATCATAGAGATAAAATCAGATGAAAATTCATCAATATTTATTTTCCTGATACACCTGTAAGTAAGTAGGGTCTGTCTAGGTGAGGAGTTCAGTATATTAAGTTGAGAGTTTATTGCGTAATGGTCAGTGAGTAATGTAGAGCGTGTTGGTTTATGTATTAGTATATTAGAATGGTTGTATGTAAGTATCAGGTCTAGTATATGTCCGTGGGTATGAGTTGCAAAATTAACGTGTTGAGTTAAATTCAGTTCGTTACAAAGTCGTTTAAAGTATTGGTGGTGTAGTTTGTCAGAGTCATAGTGGAAGTTGAAATCTCCTAGAATGACCAGGTTGTCATAGTTATGTTCATGTATAAAGTTTGTAAATTCTAAAGCAAAAGTTGTATGGCAGTTATTTGGTGGTCTGTATACTAGTAGGATCGGAATTATATTATTTTTTATTTTCAGTTTAGTAAAAAGAAAGTCGCAGTTTGATGTACAAATCTCGGGCTGAGGAATAATTGTGATGTGATTTTTTACTAACAAAGCTATTCCTCCTCCATTTCTACCATCTGATCTACACTTTTGTATAAACGAGTATCCAAGGCTTTTAAGACCAGCAGGAATGACGGTGTCTACATTTTTTAGCCAAGACTCTGTAATTGCTATAATCGAAAAGCGATATTCCATAATAAAGTTAGTAATAATATCAATGTTAGCAGTTAAAGATCTGGCATTTATTAAAGTAAGAGATAAGTAGTTTATGCTGTTGTTTAGTCATGTATGCTTATTCGTGGAAGTTAATTCATCCGTAGTGGAGGTTAGTTCATCCTTATTATTAATATAGTTTGTAAAAGAAGTTGTCCAATCAGTAAATAATTCATTTGGAACATTTAGTGGTTTTGTTTTCCAGTTAACCTTATTATTATCTATTTTTTGTCTGAGTTCGTATGTGTTTGTCTTTAAGTTCAATGAGCATTTATATCCCTTAATTAGATTAGCTTTTATAGCGTGAAAATATATATGTTTTCGTCGTATTATTTCGGGTGATAGATAGTTATGTAGGAAAAGTCGGTTATAGTCAGTAGTTTTCAGTAATGGGTTGAGTGAGATAAAAGAATCTTTAGCATAGAGAGTAGTAAATGATATAAAACAATAACTATTTTTAAATATAACTTTAGATATCGAAGAGGGGTTTATATTAAAATTAGAAATAAATTTCTTTATATAGTTTAGATTACGATTATCTTTAGCTATATTTTCAATAGTAGCAGTATAGTTGATATCAGTATCGGTAATTAATCTTATGTCGGTATTAGTATGGTTAGTAGTAGGTGTATTGGCAGCTTGTGCATATGAGGTAGTGAGTGTCTTATTCGTTAGTTTTGTTGGTGTTGTAGTATTCCGTTTTTTGATATTGTTAATCTGAGTAGTATGTATGTCTAGTATTTTCAGTATATCATTTAGTTTATTTTCAATGGTTATGTTATTAGACGCAGTAGATGTAGTCGTTATATTATGGTTAGTAGTAGGTATGAGTGTAGTATTATTAGTTGTCATGGGTGTAGTATTAGTAGTTGGTATGGGTGTAGTATTAATAGTTAGTGTGGGTATAGTATTAGTAGTTGGTATGGGTGTATTATTAGTAGTACGGCAGGTAGGGCATGTATATTTAAAGGCTATTGATTGCATAAATGCTATTAATAGTTTTGAAGGTGAGTTTTTATTACCCCATTGCATCGATATTTCTTTCGCCGGATAAAGACATCTATAGTGGATTGTAGCTGTACATCTGCATACGACGTGTCCCTCGGCATGTGATGCTTCAGCTGTAGTCGATGTGTTGCAGTGAATGCATTTTGAATCCATGTTCTTATCAGGTTACTCGTTTCTCAGGTCGTTATCGATGCTTTTATGATCTGTAGTAATATAGGCAAAACAGCAGACTATGTTACATAGTATGATACTATGTAAGTGATAAATGGTAGCTAACCTCAAATGAAGTTTGGCAGATCCAACTACCAAAAGTAAATTCCCACGGGAGATCCACGGGAGTATATCAAATTTAGATATTATGATAACAATAATTTATAAATTTGATACGAATAAATAATAGATCTAATTATAAATATACATAAACAGTATATGATATATATCTGAATTATATCAAATTAAAAAATATATAATTTTATGATCTTTGTAATTATTTTTTATTTTTTATTAAATTTTGTTTTGTTGTTAAAAATGAAAACAAATCCTAAATATAATTATATCTGAATAAGAAATGATTATAATTTAAAGACAACTATTATATATTTCAAACAAGTTGTATATTAATATGTAAATAATATTAATATAATAGATAATATAAAAAATAAATGAATACGTACTTATCTTTATAATAATAATACAATTAAAAGATATTTAAAAGCTAAGCTGTTAAAAACACGTCTATATATTGGTTGCTATGTAAACAAAGTGTAGTGTGGGTATGTGTGTGTGTATGTGTGGGTATGTGTGTGGGTATGTGTGTGGGTATGTGTGTGGGTATGTGTGTGGGTATGTGTGGGTATGTGTGTGTATGTGTGGGTATGTGTGTGGGTATGTGTGTGGGTATGTGTGTGGGTATGTGTGTGGGTATGTGTGTGGGTATGTGTGTGGGTATGTGTGTGGGTATGTGTGTGGGTATGTGTGGGTATGTGTGTGGGTATGTGTGTGGGTATGTGTGTGGGTATGTGTGTGGGTATGTGTGTGTATGTGTGTATGTATGTGTGTATGTATGTGTGTAGGTATGTGTGTATGTGTGTGGGTATGTGTGTGGGTATGTGTGTGTATGTGTGTGGGTATGTGCGTGGGTATGAGTGTGGGTATGAGTGTGGGTATGTGTGTGTGTATGTGTGTGGGTATGTGTGTGGGTATGTGTGTGTATGTGTGTGGGTATGTGCGTGTATGTGTGTGGGTATGTGTGTGGGTATGTGTGTGGGTATGTGTGTGGGTATGTGTGTGTGTATGTGTGTGGGTATGTGTGTGGGTATGTGTGTGGGTATGTGTGTGGGTATGTGTGTGGGTATGTGTGTGGGTATGTGTGTGGGTATGTGTGTGGGTATGTGTGTGGGTATGTGTGTGGGTATGTGTGTGGGTATGTGTGTGGGTATGTGTGTGTATGTGTGTGGGTATGTGTGTGGGTATGTGTGTGGGTATGTGTGTGGGTATGTGTGTGGGTATGTGTGTGGGTATGTGTGTGGGTATGTGCGTGTATGTGTGTGGGTATGTGTGTGGGTATGTGTGTGTATGTGTGTGGGTATGTGTGTGGGTATGTGTGTGTATGTGTGTGGGTATGTGTGTGGGTATGTGTGTGTATGTGTGTGGGTATGTGTGTGGGTATGTGTGTGGGTATGTGTGTGGGTATGTGTGTGGGTATGTGTGTGGGTATGTGTGTGTATGTGTGTGGGTATGTGTGTGGGTATATTTATATATAGAATAACATCTGACACCGGTATTACATATACACACACAGTGGATATTATCAAAACATATGTGTGTATATACTAGTGATATAAATGATACCGAGATTTATAACACTGTGCCGAGACTTTTGTTTATTGATACCAATATAAGAATTTCATTTTCGGGAAAAAAACGAGCCCGAGCCGAGTTGAGACTAGGTAACTTAGACTGATACTGCATAGATGCTTTATATTTTAGAATCATGTACATCACTAGTGTATACATATACCACCTCCTACACTTCTACACACGTCTACAGAACAAGTGGTGACCTCCAGAACACTGCCGCACCGCCTAACGTTGACCTTGCAGCTAGTAGAGGTCAACCAATCGCTGCCCGAACACTACGATAGCCACACCGGTCAGAGAATCTGTCCTATGTCCTCGTCCGCGTCAACGCCGTCCTCGGAAATAGAGGTTACCGTGGCGACTAGCCGTTGCTCCCCTAGCGGTGAGGGTTACGGGTAGTAATTAACGTAGTAGAGGCGATGTGTAAATATGATGATAAACTCGCAAATATTCACTCGAAAAATTGCATCAGCTATAGCTTATAGTATATCGCATCAGCTAGTAATCGCGAATATAGTATACGTTTGATCTATAATAGTAGCGATTATGTTTAATGTCATGTGCTAACATAATCATTGTTTGTGATACCGAATATATACATTAATAGTCAACTAAACAATAAGTATACGTATATATACCTAATATATAGTTATATCTAGTATATATACTAGTAAATATCTAGTATACTAGATATAACTATGTATACATCTGATATTAACCGGCGGTAATGGTGTTACTGTATATATATACACTGTATACAGTGTACACTGTACGCTGTACGCTGTATGCAGGTGGTCGTTGTATCGGGTAACACGTATGCCTCGCGTTAATTAACCCGGTGATTAACGGGGGGGTTGGTAATTACTAGGTCTGCGAATGCGTAATGATTGGTAACTAAGGACTCTTGTGTAGGGGTAGGCCCTACCCGGTAGGGGGACCTATAGGATTGCTTTAGTTTGTGAATAACAGTTGCCTGTATTGTGGTGGTGCACCTTACCTCTAATGCTAAGTGGCATGCCAGCTCAGTTTTAGTTCTGAATTATAACCAACTTATTATCATAACCAATTGATTAATAATAATGCGTAATCAATTCGGTAAATTAACAATATTAAACTAATATACTATTACATAATATAACGTTTATATTATAACTATACATATATAATTATTATTATTATTATTATTATCAGATTTAGGTATAAGTACGTGGGTAATTGTAGAAGCATTGTTGCTTGTCGAGATAATTACCATTGTATATATATAATTATAACCCCGGGGTTTTAACTATAGTTATAACCCCGGGGTTTTAACTATAGTTACACTATAGAGTTATACTTGGAATGATACTTTTACATATCTCTAGAAAACCTATAGGTTTTCTTTATTGTTTATAAAATAATTGCAATTATAATTCGTATACATCACATATATTGGTATATATATATATATATATATTTAATATTGACATAATTATTATTAATTTAATTATATAGGGTGTATAAAATATGTAATTTTATTAATTACTTGATTATAAAAATAAAAAGTTAAATATTCGTATTGTTATTTGATATTTTTAAAATCAATGCAAAAATTATGAATTAATGAAGACAATTTTATGATGTAAAAAACTTCTAGTTAGCTTAAGAGAGCATAAGTACCGATACAAGGTACTCTGTGTGTGCAGTACTAATACTTGCGTAGTTATAAGTACTTAAAAGTATACTTATAAGTACCGTGAATTACATTTTATTAATTAGCAAACTAATTGTACCAAAATGCAATCCTACTTAATAATACCAGGATACAATGCACACTGTAACACTCACATACGATATGACATAACATATATATATATATAGCATAAATAACAAACGTTACTATTATTCGTGTATTTGAAATTTGTCCACTTCATGTTTTATTTGAGATGTTTAAACATATATAAATGTAAATATAAATTTATAAATGTTTAATTTAAAATAAATAAAAAGAATTCTGCCTCCGTGGGGAATCGATCGGATCGAATCCGGACATCCAACATCAACTATGCGCTACATCGTATAGTATACTATAGTATACTATAGTATACTGTATACTGTATACTATAATATATCTCACTATAGTATTCGCAGTCGTACACGTTACGTGACTTCGCTAAGTATATGAAACGACTTACATTTTAACATTCGTTCGTCTAATGAATACTTAATAAGTGGACCAGTGTTCAGTAGATCAATGTACCATAGTACATATATGTTCATCTTTTATTCATGTTTTATACGTTTTTTATACGTGTACGCATGAGTACATTGTACTGTACTGTTATTGTGATAGATAAGTAGATGTAGATCATACTAGAAAATATGTCAGAATATCTATAAATAGAATTATCATTTCGAACTCGTTATGTAAGTAGTACGCGATATTTCCGAAAGTACTACGGCCTATATAAATAATAAACGTACGGTTTTACGGAATAGTTAGAAGCTCAGCATTAAGGTGATAGATTATCTTTGAAAGATCAACCTAAGTTTAATATCTCTGTATACAGACTATATAAAGACTGTATACATGTATATATACATCATATTATTCCAATAGCGATATTATTATATAGGGGAAAGTAACCGAATACGGAGTGTGCCCGAAAACGGACATTATCGGTATCTCAGAAACAATAAATCCTACAAAAAAATGTTTAATGAATAAAACATTCATAATTATATAAATAGTCGAAAAAAGATTTTTTTTATTTTGTAACCAATTAACATAGTGCTTTTTATGTGTAATGCGTTATACATATATATATATATATATATATATATATATATATATATATATATATATATATATAACTCAGAAGGGTGTTATTGAAAAATCAATTAAGCAAATATGTTTGAGCTTATGACCTCTTCATCATAGTTAGTGATCCTAAAACTAAAACTGAGGTAAACGGTATAAAAATATCTATAATAATTAAACAAAATAAAAATTGATAAAATATGTAAATAGAATTTTGTGATAAAAACAGTTAAAAGTAGAAAATAAGATAATAAACTAAAGATACAATATAATATACTAAGTAAAATAATAAAACGCTTTAAAAACAGTTGAAGAATTTCGATACAATTCTTCCCGAACCTTCTATTGATTCTTTAATACTGGCGGTCTTCAATATTTTCCAGGTATTTGAAGGAAAATTCATCTCTGTCTTGAGAATTTGATTTCCAGAGTACCAAGAGCCCAAAGAACCAACACAGAAGGGAGTTACATATCCGATGTGGCGATACTTTTCTATATTCCTGTTAGCGGCAGATTCTATGTTTGTAATCGAGTCGTAGGGAATTGTGATGTCGACAAAATAACATGAGTTGTTATATTTGATAACAAGATCCGGTTTTAAGTTATCTAGTGAGATGTAGCTAGTATCGTACTCAATATCGCATTCATCTAGGAACTTAGTTAGTACTCCAAAGACAGCATCATGTCTTTCTGTCATCATTTTTAGTGATGCAGTACACATATTCAATATGTGCATCGTCGTTTCATCCTTGGAGTAGCATTGCCTACATTTTTTATCTGTTGAGCCTGAAAAGCTTTTACTGGAAAAGTCTGAGTTCTAGCCATATGCCAATAGTTCCAGGATTTGAAAGATAGTGTCGATTCTTGTGATATTAGCTTTGTGATTACCTTAGAATTTGCATCCTGGGATAAACATTTTCTGCTCCATTGCTTTCTCAGCGCAAGTCGCATGCTTTTTACAACCTTAGCAGGAGTGGAGCAGATATCATCGATGGCTATGATTATGTTCCCATCGGATATATCAATGCGAGCTCCAAGGTGTGTTGCTGCATGTCGAGTGCGCGTCCAAAGATTAGCACCTTTGCTATAAAATCTATAACCATATAACCCATGCGTTTGGCTACCGGATAGAAATTCAGTGAGTGGTATTTCATGATCATGTCCGATAGCACAATTGAGGGTATTTGATAGTTGGCGATTATCAATTGAGGATATCATATTATTACTAGAAGATAGTAATTGCGTTACTTTAGAGATTGTCCAAATATCTATTCTTGGCTGATTTTACCGATCCCCAGGCCGCCAATATTTCTGTCAGCATAGAAGAATGGAGTAGCAACATTGTCAGGAGTATTAGTAGTATATATTAGGAACTGTTTTATAGATTTATCAAGGTCGTAGATACTTTCCTTCATGACTCGTCCAGATGAGAGCTCATGGGATAGAGAGAGGATTAAGTGACTTCTCAAAACTTATATTTTTTGCCATGGAGTTAGTCCAGAGTCTGAAAGTTGATTAAGTTGAGCAGGTATATCAGTAGTAACATTAAACAAGAACTTAGATCCAATTTGTATACCCAAGAATCTTTCAAATTCGCCAATATGGAGAGTTTTAATAAATTATTGACCCAACATAAACTGCCGAACCTCAATAACCCCCTTGTTGAAAGAAATGCTAGTGCATTTTCTAGGATTGAACTTGAGGCCGATACTACTAGAAACTTCCAGTATTCCATCTAGTGCCGACATCATTTTCTCATGAGATCCAGTGATTATTGCTAAATCATCTGCGTAAGCTGTAAGTTTAGCTTTAGATCCGAATAGGTCATAACCAGCTATTTCAATTGATTTTCTTATGATAGGTTCAGAAGCAAGATTAAAAATAATTGGTGATAAACAATCGCCCTGTCTTACTCCGGAAGTTGGTTGGACCATAAAATCTTTGTATTCACATATTGTATTAGTATACATGTCTTTCAATATGGTCGAGGTATGAGCAGGCAAAGGAAGTGATTCAAATAACTTATTTATTGTCGAGTGTGGTAACGAACCAAATGCGTTAGCCAAATCAAGCCATACAATGTGTAGATCATCGTGCCTTTTCTTCGCTTCTGTAATGGCTGATTCCAGTAGGAAAGTATATTCTTGTATCCCCTTCAATCCGGGTAAAAAGCCTTTTTGTTGAGAGGATATCCATTCATTTGACACAGCTACCTTAATTATTCGGTTGGATAGTATCCCAGAGTATATCTTATACATAGTAGGAAGTAGGCTGATGGGACGGAATTAGAAGGTAAGTCAGTGCTTATGTATAAGAATAGTCTTGCTGATTTTCCAACACACAGGTATTCCAATTCTGTGCACAGCTTTGAATATTGTTTCAAGTAATAGTGCTTTTTTAATAGTCCAGTAGTTTAAGGTGTAAATACTCAATTGTGTCTTTTCCTGGAGAGGTATTTTTAGCCTTCTTAAGCTTTTTCATTATTTCCGATTTTATAGGAGGAGCGGATAACATATTAATGTCATCAGTATCAAGCGTATTCCAATGGATATGTGTATATGACTGAGAGCTAGAAGAATAATCTTGAGGATTTGTAAATTCTTTCAAGTCATTTATCGACCCAGTATATTCCTCGTTTTTATGGCCTAATATCTTTCTAACTGCTTTTCTAGGAAATCTCCGATATAGTGACTGGATGCGTTCCGCTTCCCTAGCCGAAATTCTTCTATACCTTCGACATTTTTGTTGCTGTCTAGATTGATTACGACACGTGCTTTTCTTTTGGGTATTTGAACTATTTATCTGATTATCTGATGTTTGATACCTGTTCCGGTATGAGGAGTTTATTTCCTTCAGTTAGTATAATTTTGCTTAGTGATACTATTATTGAGTTCAGTTCCTCTTTATCAGAGCAGTTATATAATTTGTCTTTCCAGTTATTAAGTATATTTTCTGATGGACTGGTGTTAGTATGTTGACTTGAGTGTATCGACCTTTGCGTTTCCTGTTGTTCTGTATTAATATCATGTGTGGTTAATGTAGCGTTTATTGAGCTATTTGATGTATCCGATGCGTTGCTATAATCTAAGTCTATTGGTGTAGGGGTAAATATAGGAATGCTAATGCTGCTTGTGTTTGATAAATTCAAAACCTGACTTGTGTGGTTACATATATGCCTCCTTTTTGTAGCACCGCACATTAGTTCATAACAAGACGAACATTTCCAGCGTCTCGATGTTCTCAGATTATGCTTACGAAAAATGTGTGACTCAAAACTAGTAGCAATTCTAGTACCAATACAATTATTACTTGTAAAGGAATATTCATTGTCATAGCAGCTCATAGGGACCACTGGGTGAAGTAAGGTCAGAAATGCAGTTCCATCTTCTTTCATTTCAATCTCAACCACGTTACTTGACTTCGCTAAGTATATGAAACGACTTACATTTTAACATTCGTTCGTATAATGAATACTTAATAAGTGGACCACTGTTCAGTAGATCAATGTACCATATATGTTCATCTTTTATTCATATTTTATACGTTTTTTATACGTGTACGCATGAGTACATTGTACTGTACTGTTATTGTGATAGATAAATAGATGTAGATCATACTAGAAATATGTCAGAATATCTATAAATAGAATTATCATTTTGAACTCGTTATATAATTAGTACGCGATATTTCCGAAAGTACTACGGCCTATATAAATAATAAACTTACTGTTTTACGGAATAGTTAGTAGCTTTGCATTAAGGTGATAGATTATCTTTGACAGATCAACCTAAGTTTAATATCTCTGTATACATCAAATTATTCCAATAGCGATATCGCTACGTTATATATCGCGATAACATATGTTATATAGGGGAATGTAACTAAAACGAAGTGTGCCCTAAAACGGACACTCTCAGTATCTCAGAAACAATAAATCCTACAAAAAAAATGTTTAATGAATAAAAAATTCATAATTATATAAATAGTCTAAATAAGTATTTTTTTAATATTTTAATCAATTAATATATACCTTTTTATGTGTAATACGTTATACATATTTTTTTTTAATTAATTTATTTAAATCAGAAATGAAATACAGAGGTACATAGTATATAAACGAAAATTATAAAAGAATAAACTAAAAAAAACAATTAATCTAAGAAACGAAATTTAAAATACTATATAAATAATGAGTTATACACATGGTAAACAGTGGCGATGGGAAAACAATATTATATTTATATAATTGAATCATTAGAGAATTACACGATAATTGTATTCGTTTGTATAGCGAATAATAAGACTTACGTAATTTAACTGTTAAATTATTAACATAATCGTTAAGAAACAGTTAAAGACGCACTATGTCTACGTCTGTAGTTCATAACAATACGATAAGCATTATTATAAGCTATATTAAGTTTAGCCATACAATATCTATTTGGTATCCAAATACTACTAAGATATATATTAGAAACAAATGTTTTAAATAGAATAATTTGTGTATCCTTAGAGAAATGATTAAAGTTATATGATATTGCATAGCTTTGTTTATATAACTGTTTAATATTACTATATATATATATATATATATATATATATATCAATATCATCAGATAAGTCCTCTGAAATCCAATGTCATATATATATATATATTTATTTAAATTTGATTGCATACTCTGAAAAATGTGCTAAAGTAGTATCCCAATGTAACCCCTCTAATGATACCCCTCTCCACAGTGGATAGCCACCGCGGTGAACCGGGTGAATAGCACGGCAGTGACGTCACCTGATGCAGAGGTCAGCCCGTTCTACTACAACCAGAACTCTAGCCACGCGAACAATCACCTCTCCATCGGCAGTTAGTCATGCAATGACTCATGCGTGAGTGTATCACGTGTGTGATGGTTGCGAACTGTAGTATCGCGTACCCGTTACATTCGAATTTAATTCATTTCAATACGCCCGTTATTATATAATATAATCTTATATTAGATATGATATGTTTTCATACATAATTGTTTTATGATTCACGCCCGGTTAAGTTAGCTAGAGGAAGACACCGATCTATCAATTCATTAATATATTAATATTACATACGTAGTACATATTTAGCACACATACACATATATAATGGGCAACAACAACAAGAAAAAATATTCATATTATTTTGAAGCAGAAAAAAAATTTAAATTCTTCTAATAAATATTATTATAATTATTATATATATATATAAATATATATATATATATATATATATATATATATATATTGGTATATATAATATATCCAATAACTACGCATATTTAGTACGTATACTATATATAGTTCATTATAATATCGATTTGGACGTATTTGTTATAACATATTTAGAGAAGACGTATCAAGGTATGTCCTATATAACCTATAGGTTATAATCTAATATACTCTATAGAGTACTATAGTACTATAGTAAACATATGATAATTATAATGTTTTAACATATATATATATATATATATATATATATATATATATATCATATGAGTATACTATACTTGTTTTTTATTTGTATTTCGTTGACTCTTAATTCATAAATTTGTCATATTTTATATCGGGTAGTTTGGATGCATTTTCTGGTTCAAATGTTACCAGTGTATATACTATTGGCGAAAGTATATTCCCTAAGGTTTTGGACTCGATGAACTCATATTCGGAAAGTTGATATACTATGGGTATGCTTTATGAGTTGATGATTTATTTTAAAATATAATTGCGTTACTCTATTTATTATATATAATAATATATATATAATAAAAGTATACTACCATTTCTTGTTTTTAATTATATGCCTATATGATGTTTTTCTCCTCGTAATCTTAAAAGGGTGAACGACTTGATAAGCTATGCTTCTTCCTTCACCCGCGAGCAATTGCCAAATCTGAATTTATTATTATTATTATTATTATTATAGAGACATAGTATGTATGTATTGATCATTATATATACATATATATATATATATATATATATATATATACATATATACATTATACGTATATATATATATATATATATATATATATATATAATGATAGGTATACCTATTCCTATTAGTACACCGGATGTGCAGTGAGAAGTTAAATATAGATCGTAGAAGTTTGGTAATAATGCCAATTACTACATGTATACAATTAACTATTAATAGATATACTATACCAAATGGTTTATATAAATATCATGTGCTTATAATCAGTAAACACATAATATAGACTTACTAATTGGATAACATGTATATGGTACATGTTATATGCACACACACACATATATATATATATATATATATATATCATAAACTATTAACCTAAATGTTATTATAAATATCAACTATTTAATTTCAATTAACGTATTATTTTTAAACATTAATTTATATATATATATATATATGTGGATTTAAATACTATACCTATATTTAGAATTGACCGGAAGTCAGCTGTGGATAGTGGCGACATGTTCTGTGATAATAGGAACAATGTTTGTCATCGCTATCTACCTTCGGATAAGGTAATTATACTTAAAATAAACATTCGTGTATATATATTATATAGGTTACATATGTATTAATATGTATTTATATATTTTTAAATAATTGAAATATGATTGATTATAATTTGTAATATGATTATATAGAATTTGATTATTAAAATATTAAATTAAAATTAATGAATTTACTAACAACTATAACTTTAATTAATATCGTCATTTGAATACGTATATATATATATATATATATATATATATATATATATATATATATACATATATACATTATATAAAATAAAAATTATGTTATAATAAATAATATTCGATATTCACAGTTTAAAAAAATCCGATTCCTATTTGCATTTTGATCGTTTCGTGAGTGTCTTAGTGAGATTCGGTTTTAATCGTTTCCTAAAATTAAAGTTTAGGAATCAGTTTATGTAAAACCGATTCTTAAATTGGTAGGGGAAAGTAACCGAATACGGACACTCTCGGTGTCTCAGAAACCATAAATCCTACAAAAAAATTTTTAATGAATAAAATATTCATAATTATAAAAATAGTCTACAAAAGTATTTTTTATTTTTGAATTATACAAAATATTGCTAATATATCCAATAAACTGATTTTTTTATTACATTTTTAAATTTATGAAAAAAAATGTCAACTTAAAACCTTCTCAAGATTATACAAATGTATCGATATAAAATATAACACTATATTATCGACAAATAAAGCATTCTAAAAATTGTATTTTTAATTTCTATATTTGTTATTAAATATTCATTAAGTTATATGCATATATATAGAGGTTATATAAGTTCCTAATACGGACACTCTAAATGTCTTAATACGGACACCCTATAACCAATCAGCGCGCAGCGTATGAACAATTCTGATTTTCATAAAAATTGCGTGCGTTATAATATTAATACCACCAAGAAAGCTAATTCTAAAAAAAATATTATTTAGATACTTAAATTGTATTATTAATTAAAATATAATAAAAATAAATAAATGTTTAACTAATTAAATTACAATATATTTTGTATAAAATTAATTTTAAATAACGTAATTGTAATTTGTGTGATTGATTCATCAATAATATATAGTTTATCTAGAGGTATATAGGGTGTCCGTATTATAACACAGGGTGTCCGTATTCGGACATGGGTACCGAATACGGACACCCCTGTTATCTATAGAATTAAAAGATTAAATAACATTTTAAAATCACAATAATATCTATAATCATATAATATTAATATGTTGTAATTTTTGAATAAAAATAATGAGTCATAAAAAGTTAAGACCATTTATTGTTAAGGTTACATTTATTGTCCGTAGGTTACTATTCTATTCGGTTACTTTCCCATGTATTAAAATAATTTAAAAGTAGCTATAATATTTTATTCTTTCAATATTAACAAAATAATATACCTATAACTTAGATAATACTTACATTCAATAACCTATTCTCAATCATTCATTTAGGAATCTTTTTTATAAACCGATTCTCAAAAATTAGTTTAAGATTCTCAATAATAAGTTTTGGAATCTATAATGATGCGATTCCTGCACGATAATGGTATTCCTATAGGAATCGTTTTATAAACCGTTTTCTAAATAAACTTTACATGAATCCGTTTTCCAATTTAAACCCAATTCCTATAATAAATTGTCGTAGGAATAGTATTTTTTAACTGTGATGAATGGTAATTATAATTTGTATATTTATGTTACTATGGCAAAAACTTGTAGGCGTATGTAACGTGATCACACTTATAAGAGTAAAATAAACAACATCTGTTGATCATTATATTATGATTAATTAATTTATATAAATAACTACCTATAATCTAATCTATGTAGAGGAAAGTAACCAAATACGTACACTTTAACAATAAATGGTCTTAACATTTTATGACTCTTTATTTGTATTCAAAAAATACAATATATTAATATTATATATAATCATATATGATTATAGATATTATTGTGATTTTAAAACGTTATATAATCTTTTAATATCATTGATAACTGGGGTGTGACATGGGTACCGAATACGGACACCATGTATTATAATATGGACAGGGTGTCCGTATATACCACTAGATAAACTATATATTATTGATGAATCAAGCAGACAAATTACAATTACATTATCTATAATTAATTTTATGAACAATTTATTCTAATTTAATTAGTTAATAATTTATTTATTTTTATTATTTTTATATTTAATAATACAATTTAAGTATCTAAATAATACAAATTTTAGATTTGTCTTTATTGGTGGTATTAATATTATAACGCACGCGATTTTTATGAAAATCAGAATAGTTCATATTCTACGCTCTGATTGTTTATAGGGTGTCCGTATTAGGGACTTATATGACCTCTAGTTATATGATTATAACTTAATGAATATTTGATAACAAATATAGAAATTATATATATATAATTTTAGATATAGTATTATATTTTATATCGATACATGTGTATATTCTTGAGCAGGTTTTAAGTTGAAATTTGTTTTCATAAATTTTAAAACATAATAAAAAAATCAGATTATTGGATATATCAGCAATATTTTGAATAATTAAAAAATAAAAAAATACTTTTTATACTATATATATTATTATGAATATTTTATTCATTAACATTTTTTTTGTAGGATTTATGGTTTCTGAGATACCAAGAGTGTCCGTATTCGGTTACTTTCCCCTATCCCCTTAATAGATATATTATCTAAACACATATGTGTATATAAAGCAATATTGCTTTATTATATTAGATTAATAAATAGTAGCCTAATATACAGGCTATATATCCGGATCAACTATATATATATGAGCCTATATTTATATATATAACTATATGTTGATGCAATACAAAAAGTAAATAAAATAACCAGAATATTTATTTTAGTAAAACTAAATAGTATTATGTTGACCACCCGTACATTGTACGCCGTATACGGTATGCATTGTACGGGTGTACATAGCGATTACATAACTACGATTACGTCACCGCAGAAATCACATCCGGCGGATATACAACGATGACCCGGCCGCCAATAGACACGTCGGACTGTCTCCGTACAGCGGCCAGTCTTACTTCAACAACAACGATCTCTTCCAAAGAACGTAGCCCCCGCCCCCCACCGCCGGGGTTATACGAGGTCACGCAAGCCACTTCCCGCCCACATACGTCGCACCACCAACCGAGTGGTAACAAGAGTGACATCACGACAGTAGTGCCATTAACACGACCACACTTATACGGGTGACCCCCTGGTGACCCGTAAATTCCCGACACCAAACCTGCCATATAGTGACGTTATCACACTGCCATCTTTATTACAGTAACCTCTACGATATCAACTTGACCTTCTCTCTACGTTGGTAGATACACATCACGCTTAGCACCGAGGTGTATTAGTATACGATACCTATGCATCAACGTGTCGAGATAACATATCACCTAGTCCACAACTCGGGCATTACGCTTACTCCGGTACTAATCGTAAGTGCTGAGGGAACACATAACGTAGTGGGTGGTCTCATCGCTAGCTATGAATACACGGATGTTATTCGTATCGATACTAAGCGATAGTAAAGTAGGTAGGATAGCCTCGCCCGTGTTCAGACTCGTACCCTCTCCGTACAAGATGCATACCTACACATATCCTATTATCTTCTATATGAAAACCAATATTCTGAATGGAATACACTCTCAAAGTATGCAAACACATCCGGATATCAGTAATCAAACTGTATACCACATAGCAACTACTTACACGCTATATAGCTCCCTCAATAATACTATATATTATACATAACAAGCGCAGATAATATTATCGATAGAGATATAGAAGATATTATATAATAGTACGTAACTACCACTTAGTTAATGCCATTAGTTAGATAACAAACACACACACACATGCTAGTGTATAATGACATACAGATTACAGTAGGGTGCATTATAGCTTAGTATTGTAACTGTACATAATACATTGCATAGGATACTAGTAATATACTATTACGTCATACATAGCAGAAGCATTATTTGATAAGGTAAGAGTTGTGGAAATTCTATTATGAAAAGTTAATAGTTCTCTCACTATGTCTTCAGTTTTATCAATGTACACTATCTTATGCCATACCTCAGCAGTCATCTAATATTTACTACATTTAATATATACTACTACTACTACTTATTATGTTTGTACATTGTATTATGATCATGAGACATCATCATGATAGTGATGTGAAATATCATTATAGAAAACTTACAATTCAAATTATAGAATAGGTTTAACCCATTCGAATAAAACAGGTCATTTCTAGCACATATCTTATATAAATTGTATATGTATATAAATATTGAACAATAGTAGAACTGATGGGATCTATATAATTACACACTAAAATTCCATTCGATTATATCATATATATATATTAATTTTCTGTTAAATCAAATACCAACAACATTTCCCTAATTTTATATTATTATAACTAATAGCAATATGTACTTCCATTAGACATGGTAGACAAAAGCCATACAAATAACTGTCGATATTATAATGACATGGTTAAATCAATTTCAAAATTATGCATACATCTAAACATCAGGTAGAATATATCTTAAAGGTCTATCAAATTTATATTGCCACCCTAATCTACAGTAATAATTACATACTATACTGGTGAACGTTTATACAGGCAGTATTCATATTATATATATAACTACTATGTCAATTGTTTACTAGTGTAAATATAGAGAAAGGTAAGTGTTTCTGATGGGTAATATTATTATGCTCGTATAAAAGCCATAGGTAAAAAATGCTAAAAACGATTGTTCATGTTTTTAAAAAATTAAATATTTAAAAGTTAAACATGGGTTTTTACTTTTACGATCGCGAGTGCAAAACGACATATAAAACTGAACGTAAATTGCTTACCTTTCTCCTTATCACTTATCATCATTGTTATATAATGCATTATTGTTTGTTTGCATTAAATGATCGCCATTCTAACTCTACAAAGCGCACGATTTATTACACATACGAATTGAAATTGTGATCTTCTGAAATAAACAACTTACACACACACACTCACACGCGTAGAGAGAGGTGATCACTCGAGTTTTATTTGATAACCTTTCTGCACCGATGTTGAATAGTAATAATAACATAGCGATAGTTATACATCGGTATTAAGATTCTTACTTATTCGTAGAGATTGGTAGTAGATCGGAATAGAAGAAACGTAGTGGTGTAGTGGTGTAAGGTGTATAAGTGTTTATAAAAATATATCTCTGCTAAATGTAAATATCAATATATGTGTGAACAGTGTATATTCGAATACTCGGGCAACTAAGGCATCAATCAATGACGCAATAGGTTAGGTAATACAATTGGTAGATAATACAATCGACGATTGAAAGAATTATGCTTGATTGACATTAGCTATAGGGTTGTGACGGTATCTGATAAGAATGAAAGGTATATATATATATATAAGATAGGTAATAAAGAAACGAATAGATAACAGTGTATAAGGAACAATGCATGCATTGTTAGCACTTTGGAACAATGGGTTACGCAACAGGGGGGTGACCGCTAGAACCCCGTGAGGGGTGGGGGCGGGTTCTAGATCAGGTGTCTCCATTAGAGTGGATGAAATCATCGTCGTCTTCATTTCCGAGAATACCTGATCGAGTGAGTGAGAGTGTGTGTTTAATATCTAGAGTATATACATTTATTCACATGAAATATATTGTATATACGTAATACTGATTGAAATCTTTAATTATTTTAAATAGTGGTTGACAAATTTTTTTTACGATTTTAATATTCTGAAGTTATATAATATAACATAATATAACATAATAACTAATGACTTGAGTAACTCTTCGATACAGATGATGTGTAGTGTACAGTATAGGTGGTCACCACTACCAGACAACATTAACTAGAGATAATAAGTGTAGTCACTGATGGAACTGAATACTCATGAGTTACTTTACAAACTTCACGTATAACTTTGTAATTGACTTACTGGCGGTAATTCAACAATTATCTAAATATAGTATATTTTATATATTGATGAGTAATAAAGTATAAATAATATACAATTATATATGCTATTAAACGAAATACATGTTTACTTGGAAATAATAACTGTTCGCGAATACATATTAAATTAAGATAATTCACAATTATCATTATATTTAAAATGAATTTATATATTGAAATGTTCTAATATTCTAATAATAGTTAAAGTACAATATTAATTGACTATAAGTAAAGAGTTAATGTTTAATATATCTTTTATTTTAGTAAATAAATAAATAAATTAATATTAATTTAACACGTTATATTTAATTCAAAAATATCTAAAAATAAATAAACTCACAATCTATGTGCACTAAAATAAAGCCCTGCATTATCGTGCTCTAAAGTAACGTTACTTGACCAGTACGGTTTTAATGCTACTAGCCTTCCTCGTGTTCGGTCAGTAGATCTTCATCTTGCCCGTCTTCAGACATTCCACAGCATCCATGTTTCCGTAAGAATGGCAAGATCAACATGTCATTGTAGACCAAAGTTCCGGTTAATAACAGGAAGAACCCAAATAACTGCGTACGAGTAATAGTAATTGTTATTAATACACATATATGTTATATAATATAAATATATATATATAGTTAAATATAAGGTAATATCATAATTTATGTTGGTTTAAATGATATGCATATTTCATGAAAATCATCAAATACAATTCTATTACTAAATAAGATAAATTAAATATATGTATTACGTTAATAAATGTAAGATATGGATCATTTCTTTAAATAATTAAATGATATATATTTTATAATTATTTGACTAGCAATATGCATAATGTTCAGTACTGCCAATTAATTACAAGTTATACTATTGATGCTAAATTTAACTGGAAAAATATATTTTTCCCGAATCTAAATATTTATATAAATATTTTTAATATAATTAATTATGTAATTCATATATCTTTCTTATTTAAATTATTTCAACATTTAACTGTATTGGGTACCATATATTTATTACATATATAAATAATAAACAGAATTAAAAAGTAAATTATAAAATTTCTATAAAAAGTAATAAGTAACTTAAAGCTGTATGAGCAACTTTTAAAATAGAATAATTATTTACAAAAATATTTCCACACATTTTATATTAAATAATCAAAGGAATAATTATAATTGATAATTCTAAACTGATAATTCCAAGAATAAGGAAATGTTGTTTATTATATAATGGAACTAAACTTTGGAATAAATGTAATAACAATTTTAAATCGTGAACAAATTAATTATCTTTATGTGTTAAAGAACAGGATATAAATATGTTTCTTTACATAATAAATACATTTTTTTTAATAAATTTAAAATATAATCTTTACATAATTTAAAAGTATAAGAGTGATACTACTTTTTTATTCTTTATTTTGATTTAATTTTCAATTTAAATTTAATATTTGATAAAATATTTATATTGTGGTTTATTTTGTAATTTTAAAACATAATTATTATTATCACATTACATTAACTCAGTCACGAGATCATAAATAGAAAATTGTAATTTTATATTATATCATTATTCTTATCATAAATTTATATATTATCACACATTAAGCGCGGTATATCAGGGATATATCAGGGATATATAGCAAATATAACATGTAATAGATTGCAAGATCCATTGCTTCTCTAATTTATACCACTACACTTGTAACCTGTAGACAGACAGACATCCAGCCAATGGGTTGCCAGCCGACCCCTATAGACACCGCCCATATCACAATAGTCCTACAGCTGTCCAGTACCATGCGGGTAGTGGCACTCATCTGTTTCATGACCGAGATACCCGAGAAGTTGAAGAACGCGATGCTGAGCACATTTCCTGTAGGAAGAGAAGGAGGAAGATTTGAATGTGATGTTGAATGTGATGTTGATTGTGATGTTGAATGTGATGTTGAATGTGATGTTGGATGTGATGTTGAATGTGATGTGTTGAATGTGATGTTGAATGTGATGTTGAATGTGATGTTGAATGTGATGTTGAATGTGACGTTGAATGTAATGTTGAATGTGATGTTGATTGTGACGTTGAATGTGATGTTGAATATGATGTTGAATGTGATGTGTTTAATGTGACGTTGAATGTGATGTTGAATGTGATGTTAAAGATGATATTGAATGTGATATTGAATAGTAGTTATAGAACAAGTATTGCAATATGAATAATCACGGATAATAGTAAATAATCAAATATTAAATAACTGCTAGATTATAAATCAATGAATAGATTATTAATGTATCAATTATAGCTCTTTAATAGTAAACCATTCAATACCTACAATTATTGTATCATCATCTGTAGCATGCATTACCCACTGCTATAGTGATATATAAATTAACCTTACACCTCTACTTGCCACCACTACCATTACCCACACACCTATAGAAGTAATATTACCTGAAGATGCTACAATCAGCTGCCAGTTGTTTCCCATCTGAACAAAGGCATCCATGACATTCTCCATCCTGCCTGTGAATGACATATCAGTATTATCGTTACGTAGTCAGATATCGTGCAATAGCTAGTGATGCTAAAACATACTTATACGGGGAACACTGAATGTTATTAATATTGTCATACACTTCCATACACTTGCGTTGATATAATCTATATTATATTGAAATAGTATCTAATGAAATAATAATAATAGTGTGGCATTATATAGCAATACAACAACTATATAAGTAATGACTTATATAATGCATACAAGTTGTACTATTATACAATGTGTACTATTTACAACTCAGAGCATCATTGGAGCATGGACTAATACGTAATATATAATATGAACTTAGGCTGTAATGATAACTAGAATAAGTAATAATGTAAACAGATACACACATCATAGAGATCATGGTTTAAACAAATAGACCAACGCAAAGACTCTAGTAATGTATTAATAGGCATTCGGATATTAATATTCATTAGAATTATTAAGTAAATATTACTTACAATAATAATATAGACAAATTGTTTGTGAATTTAAGGATTAATAATTAAACAAATAGACTAGTGGAATATGCTACTTATTAAGCTTATTACATTATTTATTACTTATTAATATTGCTATATTGTGTCTCTTTTAATAAATATTTAAATAACTTGATATTGATAATATCATACTATTTAATAGATTAAATTTATATTTAGTTTTAATTTCAAATGAATAAGAAAATCTAAATTAATAAATTATATTTATATAATTAAAATTCGATCAAAAAAGAATACCTATATTATATTATAAATATTTATAATATATCTAATTTTTAATTATATTAATATAAATAAAATATTATATTTAGTATTAATGTCGTGTATATCGTTTAGTCATACTTTTAGAACTATGAACTAGGTGACTCATTATCTATTATAATATCAATATTGTAATTGGTATTTCTTCCACATACGTTGATTTGTCTATAGAAATAACTATTTTGAATTGTTTAAATATAATCCTACCATTGATAATTTCAATAATTTATTATTTTGTTATTTTGTTGATATAATTTTACTATTATAACTTATAAGATATTAATATAATATATTGAAACATATATTTTATATATAAATAAATTTTAAATAAATTATAGTATTATTAAATAATATACAAATATGTTATATTCAACTATTTATATTACACACATTACATTAGTTATGGAGCGTGCATGGAAATCATTGTATTAATATTAAATGCGTAGAATATATCTTAATGACGTGTAGGTAATCAGTGTTATCCAATTCTATTAATTTGAAATTATAGAAGAAATTAGAGATTAATTACAAATATATATATATATATATATTAGTGTGTATTTATAAGCAAGTTTAATTGAATACTTTTAGATTATAATACATTTATTTCACTAGTAGCATCTTAGATAGCTTTAATATAATATCAAACATGCATACATACTATAACAAAAATAGGTTGTATGCTATTATTACTATTATTATTATTATTTTATTAAGGGTATCCTTAGTATAAGCTAAACATAGCTTCTGGGTATCCCTCCGATTATTATAGCCAATATTCGGTAAATAAATTCATTCATAGAAACCTTCAGGGTCTGTAGAAAAAGGAAGTCCTATCTTGATATAGTACATGGGGATCAGTAACAGACCCAGCACCGTGGCTCCAAAGAAGCCTACGTAGTATGTTGAAGTGTGAACACATATATACAGTGATAGGGTGATAGGGTTATAGGGTGATAGATGTTCTACATAGAGTTACAATGTTAATGCATTCATCATGTGTGCAGACATCACTGTCATTATATTAACTAGTAATAACTACAGATAGTTAATAAAGTATGCAATATGATTAGAAATACGTATACTAATGAAATGTAAACTAATAATATTCAAATAATCAATATTTAATTATGCATTTTTGTAAATATAAAAATAAATGTATATACATATAAATAATATTAATATATGTATCAAATTTATATCACATATATCATATTTATAATTAATTATTCAAGTTTAAAGTATGCAGGTATTACAATATTTATTTAAAGACCGACAACTATTCACACAGATATGTAAGTGTATTATATGCTATGCATTACATTCGTTAGACATTATGTATATTACATGTGTTAATATGTAAATAAATATATCCACAAATGAAGTTATCAATGACACAAATACACATGTGTTCATATATGTTATTGTGTAGAACAACAGCTGTATTGTATCATAAGTAACATCAAAATAGTCATATATAAACTTAAAATCAATTTAGAAAAATGTCAATAAAACAACATTTCTACATTATAAATGAATTCATATACACTATTAATTATACACAATTTCTTATACATTATTACTTATACATTATTACTTATACATTATTACTTATACACTATTACTTATACATTATTACTTATACATTATTACTTATACATTATTACTTATACATTATTACTTATACATAATTTCTTATACATTATGCACCCCCAGCACTAGGCTAAGCTAGATGCCTACCTTCCCAGCCGACAGCCTGCAGTGCTGGAATGTTGTACTTCATGACGTACTTCTGTTCGTAGACCATCTGCATGGCGACAATGACCTGAGCCATTATGATCAGTAGATCGCCTAGGTGTAGTGGAGGGCTGTGTTAGTGGTTGCATGGGGAGATGAGAGGGGGGATGAGAGGGGGGAGGAGGAGGAGGAGTAGGAGGAGGAGGAGGAGGAGGAGGAGGAGGAGGAGGAGGAGGATGAGGAGGAGGAGGAGGAGGAGGAGGAGGAGGAGGAGGAGGAGGAGGAGGAGGAGGAGGAGGAGGAGGAGGAGGAGGAGGAGGAGGAGGAGGAGGAGGAGGAGGAGGAGGAGGAGGAGGAGGAGGATAGATAAATATATGCGATTAAAATATTGGTTTGCCATGATGTTAATTATAATTCATTTAGTAAATCATTGTCAATCAATCAGAAAAGATGGCTATGTTAACTTTAAACCTTTTTAGTTGTAATGAATATAATGATTATAACATTAATATAATAGATATGAAAACTAATTATAATATAAAACTCAATAAACTTATTCATTTTGTAGCTTGTAAATATGACAATGTTCTAACATATGAACACAAACTTGCTGACATCATATCAATGTTTACATGGTTATGGTGTTGTATGCGAGTGCATTTACTCACATCAATTAATATTATAGAATTTTGAAAAAATTCTAGTATGTCGGATACTTTGAGATGCAGTCATGGTGCATGAAAAATAATATAAATGTACATAATACATCATGTCATGATGGTGTGATAATGAATCATCTTATTACTGGAAAAGTTATTGACACACACACACATGTATATAGCTTTGATATAAAGAAATTGAATAATCACTTGAATGTAGTATATGACACTTTGCACTAGTGACTCTGTAGTAGAATCCTAATGATGACTTTAAAATTATTATTGTTAATTATATTTGTAATTATGATTAAGTTTAATGTACTAAAAATAATAATAATATATATATATATATATATATATATATATATATATATAAAATACACAATATCAACATTCCTCATAATTTTTCAGTTATTAG
This sequence comes from Osedax fenrisi, assembly GCA_964019155.1. Lineage (NCBI taxonomy): Eukaryota > Metazoa > Annelida > Polychaeta > Sabellida > Siboglinidae > Osedax > Osedax fenrisi. Next base: position 53,035,084 of record OZ025244.1, on the reverse strand, counting down.
TATTACATTTATTTGAAATGAATATATCACACATTTTATTGACATGTATAATCTAAATCCCTAGAAACATACAGAGATATCACTTCTTTCTATATTGATGAACGTAATACTATTCCAATTGACCTATATAATATAACTAATCAAAATAGCCCATGTCATATTGTTAATTTATCGTGAAAAGTGCCATTCGCGTATCTATATTTTACCAGCACTGGGTGAGACAAGCACGTATACATCAATGCTATGCAGTAGGAATGCCAGTAATCTCGTACGAGGTAATCCCGTACGAGGTTATTTCGTACGACTTATTTAGTAATCTCGTACGACTTATTAAATGTAATTTATTTCATAATTATACAGTTCTTATACGAATATATATAATACAATATATGATATCAATATATAATAAGTTATTATATATAATCGTATAAAAACTGTATAATTATGAAATAAATTAAATTTATCAAGTCGTACGAGATTACTGGCTACCTGCTGCAGTAGTACAACGCTGCATACGAACCGGAGATGATGCCGTTGAGACCGGAGTCAGCGTGAGCGCCCCCTAGGACAACGTCGCTAACGCCCACAACGATCAGACCACAGACAATAGTGAACATGCCCAGCCATTGGTAGCCTCGCACCCGCATTCCCAGGAACGATACCGACAGTAACGCAGTGAATATTATCACAGCACCTGTCAAAGATAGGTAGATAGATAGAATTTTTTCACGAATAATGAAGATAATAAACTGAAGCTAGATATCCAGAAGTTATAGATTAGATTATATTAAGAATATGTATATAAATACTTAGTATATAACAAAAAATAAAAATAAAATAAGAAAATGATAATAATAAGGATGAAGTACAAGAACATCAATATCAGATATATACACATAAATATAAATACACACATACATGACAACCATGAACAATTAATAAACATGGGGTCTCAGTATAGATATGTGGATGTAAATTGATGTGTTAAAGTAGGAGATATTGATAAATACTGCGTATTAGCCAGAGCGTAATTTTAGAGATATTGAATTTAAATATATTCATAATCTATATATAACTAAGACATTAATGATTATGCATTTTAATCATAGATAACATATTAGTTTATAATAGTTATACGCAGTATGATACATTATCGCATAGATTAGACAGGTATGGATAGTAATATTGCTACATACACAAGTGGATATCGCTACTATCGGTAACTATGCAGCAGCAACAATAACAATAAGTGTTGTGGCCATTAACATCATTGTATATTAGGTTTGTATAGTATGTTATATTATTAGTAGGTAATTATGCCTGGTAACTGAAACACATTCTTGTAATATTTAATAGTAAAGTACTACACACGAGCAAGTGAATGTATTATAGGCGAATGCGTATATAGCTGGTGTCAATAACTATGTGATGGTATCGACAAGTTTTAATTTCGTATTATTCTTTGTTTATTTCAATAACGTATGGTATCATTAGCAAATATTTCAACTTTATACTTTATACTTTCAATTATATATTTCAACTTTATATTTACTTATATTTACTTAAATAAAACACCAATCGGTAGTAGTTACGGTGGCGGTAGTAGTTATGGTGGCGGTAGTAGTTATGGTGGCGGTAGTAGTTACGGTGGCGGTAGTAGTTATGGTGGCGGTAGTAGTTACGGTGGCGGTAGTAGTTACGGTGGCGGTAGTAGTTACGGTGGCGGTAGTAGTTATGGTGGCGGTAGTAGTTACGGTAACGGTAGTAGTTACGGTAACGGTAGTAGTTACGGTAGCGGTGGTGGTCAGGGGGAAACCTCTCAACATCTGAAAACTGGACGCAAAGGTCATATTGAGACCGACGTACATCAGCGTAGTACCGCACATGTCCATGAGGGCGGCGGGCAGGAAGATGAACCTCGAGAAGCTCTGGTCGCCTATGTCTGCACGTGTAATAGGGGTAGAGATGATGGGATAGGGAAGAGCAAGTGTTGGTGCGCTCTAGTATATTATTAAGTAACATTAAGTGTAGTTATGAAATGATATTATTTATATAATAGAGGGCATAATATATATATATATATATATATATATATATACATAATAAATAGTATTAAATGTATATTATAGATTACATAATTAAAATGTATTAAATAATGTATTCAATAACTAATTAGATGATTTGATTACAAACTCCCAGTATATATTAGATTATATCTTTGTTATCATTAATTACCCCTCTACCCCCTGCCGTTATCACCCACCTTCATCAATGGTAGCAGAATTGCGATGTCGGTTCACAAAACGAACCAGCACGAAGACCATGAGACAGGCAAACTCCCCTACGAACATCCCCACAGACTGTAGAGGAATAACAACGGGGGTCACATGATTAATATCGTGAATCATCGAGTGTATATGGATTATTCTAATGATGCTGGCAGTTCATCTCGTGATTATGATAGGTAATACTCGATGATGATGATGATGAAAAGGAGTAATGACTCACCACTTGTTAGTGCTTAATAATCTAGTGCGGTATTAATATATCATTGTCGTATTAATATATCTCTACGTAATATTAATATAGATTTATATATTATTAATATATCTTTAGTCATATTAATATATTTCTACGTAATATAAATATAGATTTATGTATTATTAATATAAATTTACCTATAATTAATATTGATTTACGTATTATTAATATAGATTTACGTTATAGTATTTACGTTATAAAGATATTATTAACATAAAATTAGGTATAATTAATATAGTTTTACATATTATTGATATAGCTTCGTCTAGTAATATTTACATAATAAAAATAACCTGCAGGAACGGATGATCAAATTTTCTGAGAAATATTCCATCTGATCCTATTGCAGATGAATTGTCTGCCCATCTGATTGCGAGTGATGTGATGTAAACGTACAGGTGATGTGATGTATATGCATGCGTAATGATGTCTAAAGGTATCGACTAGAAGTAATCCTTTAATATCCATTTGATATCTGAAGATTTAAATATAGCTAAAACATACCTTTACACATATTATATTTTATGAATACATTTTTTTCCAGCAATATTTTTTTTATTTTATTTTATTATTATAATTTATGCCGGGATCATAATGGAAAACAGCTATTTATGTAAACCTTAATATTTTTCACCTTTTAAAGGATTGATAACAATGTAATAACAATGGATGCTTATGAACATTTAATATTGTTACATCGTAACTTAACTGAATTAAATATAATGTTATACAATTCAGTGATTACTATTGAATATCTTATTTACAAAATGTAATAATTTGTAATTTCATTCGATCTAATTCATTCTATGCATTCATCTCATTTATTATTGATGCTTATCTATTTATTTGCAATTTAATATAATATTGTATCCTACAATTCAGAGTTTACAAGAGGGATATACGAAACTCTTCTACTCAGTTATTACAAAAGAGGAAGTACAAGCTATCAAGATATGGAAAACGTTCTTCCAGTGCAGCTGCAGCCGATCTATGGAATGCATTACTTGTTCCATTAAGAACTATTGTAAATTATTCGTATTTTAAATCTAATTTTTGTTATTAATTCGTAAAAATTAATATTATTATTTTTAACTGATTTGTATTTTTTTGTGTATTTTATTATTTTTATATTTGTTTACACAATAGAGAACGTTTAACGTTATTTTTGTGTCTAAATAAACATTCATCCATTCATTCATATATATATATATATTTCATTATAATTTTTATTTCCACGGGTACGATTAGTGTATGAACCTAATATCACTACTTATCACTTATAACTTATAACTAAAGTTATACTAAATAAATATATATTTAATAATTAGCCATTTTTATAAATATTTATTTACAAACTTTTAATAAGTAACTTAATGCGAATGAAATTTAATAAATTATGTATAGTGCTAATAACTACAATAATGTAGGATACATTTATGTTTATTGTTGTTGTCTCCCAGTTATCAATAGCAATGACGCGCGATATTAACTTAAATATAATATGTGATTAAAATAATGAAATACACCTTACCTACGTATACTTAATGAATCACTGGTTACGATTAGTCATAGTTAGCTAATGCTAAGGTAGTCTGCTAAGGTAGTCTGTGCTATTGTTATCGTAATCTATATTATTTATATTGAAACTTATAAACAACTAGTCATTTAGGTCCAAAGTATATATATATGATCAACTTCCACTAACTCATATTTTAAATGAGTGCCAGTTTTGTTTTGTATACATGTAATAATAAGTAACAAGAGGTAGCAGGATTTTTCTATATATATATATTATTTTTTTAATATACTATAATTATAATTCACAATATAAAAGAATTTCTATTAAAGTGAATTGTAATTAACCGATAACATACATAAGTTGTGCATGGACAAATAAACACTCGGATTAGGAATGACATTATTTTAATTCCAGAATTTATATATATATATATATATATATATATATATATATATATATATATATATCTCTCTCATGATTAAATCAAGGATTTCTCTAGCCATCAATAGGCTCATTGTGATGTGTTCACATATATAGATACTAACATACAACACTCTATTACTACGTATACTTATTGGTGTCATCAAAATAGTTAGCACAATTTAAATTACATATGGAAAACTAAAATATTACATTAAATGAAATATTTTCTTTATATAGTAATATTAACTTATGATAATTTCCCATTACCTACATATTCTAATATATATGAATAATTTATATAAATAACAATATATCATGGTTTATTTTTCTATAAAAAAAGTCACTTAATACAGTGTAATAATCTACAATTTTAAAAATCTTGTAGTTATTAAATAACTAATAACTAATAATAAATTATGTGTAGACCAATTATTAATAATTTGTAAATTACATATTAATATATAAATACATTTTTTAAATAGAATCTATAATAGATAGCATGTTATATTTAATATAATATTCTATCTATATAATGTTATGTCAGATTATGACGGAAGGGTTGATAATATAAACAAAGATTTTGCGAAGAAGATATAATACTCCCTTTTGATATATACATGCAACGTAATTTAGTAATACTCAATGCCGCTGCTAGCTGTAGTATCGAAATCACTGAAATATATTTAGGTTCAGCTCTGTTTGCATACAACAATGTTTTCATTGCTCTATTAAATTACATGCAATATAAACTAGCTTTTACTTACTAAACATATACTTATAGCATGTAAAACATACATATCATATTTGTTTGTTATATATTAGTAATGAACACTTAGTTTTCATCATATAAATATTAATTTAAAGCATATTATTTAACATCTTAAAAGTGTATAGTTAAATACGAATTTACATTATAAACAACACATAGTTCCTAAAAGTAACCCATTATAGGTGGCACTGGGGTATTTTGTATACAAATTCGAATTACAAGATTTCGCGTAAGTGTTATATCTTTCCTTCGGAAAATCTTTGATATATTGTTTTATTTATATTTGGTTTAATTGGTTTAGTTTTGTTCTGATTTGTTTTTTAGCTGCATTATATCCCAAAGAGAGCCTATAAAAACCCAAATCAATATTTTTCGTATACCATATAATATGGCATATTATATGGTAATATTATGATAATATTAAATTATATATAATTATTATAATAATATAATTTAATATTATCAGAATATTTATGTTAGTAAAAATTAGTATCAACAACTTATAAACAGTGGTAAGGCATGTTCCCTCCTTTCATTTAATAACATAAATGTATGTATTACATAAAATAACAGGTAGTGAATCTTTGAATTTATAACTATATAAATTTAATTTTGAATTTTCCTCCTTCTTTACAAATTCCTAATCTCAGATTAAATCTGTCACTGATTATCATTATTTATATATATATATATATATCACAATATATACTATTATAAAAATAACAAGTCTTAGTTACTAAGTTAGTATTAAATCGCAATAAAAATCATGATAAATAATAAAATAACTCGTAATAACACATATATATTAATTGGTCGGTGAAAATAATATTTAAAATTTCAAATATAGTAAATTTACAAATTTCATCATTTTAATTTTATATATTATATAATTTTTCTGATATTTACTTACTTCGTAGACAGAGTATTTAATGATCCAGTAATTAACATAAGAGTGGCTAAAGCTAATTGATATTTTGTCCACCCCATTATAAATTAATGATAATATATTAATAATATAAAATTTGATTAAATTTACTGTTATAAAATAATTTTAAGTTTATCACATGATTATTATATTTAATAATGTGACATCAAAGATTATTAATTATAAATCGATAGCATCAATTATTATTGGATTCTAGATTTGTATATTTCCCTTTTTAAGGTAAACTATAAATCTATAGATATAATAATGAGCTACATTAGCTTCATGGAGCTAGAGAGAAATTTCTCTCTAGCTCTATGTTTAGCTTCGAAACTAAAGAAGTCCATGATATAATCCTGGGCAAATATATATGATGTTTATTTAAAATACTTAGACTAAGTGACTTTTCTATAGTAGTATCATACTAAGTATGTTATAGTAATCATCTGTATACATATATTATCCTATATAAATAATGTATAAATTATGCTATTAGATATATATATATATATTTAATAAAATTAAAATAATAAATATAATATAAATGTCCACTTTATTATTTCAATAAAAGAGGTAAATATGGCAATAACAATTTTATTATGAAACCAGTAATGATAATTTCATTCAATATTAATTAGTATACATATACTACTATAGTAGTTTTAACACATCATAATTATTAAACCATCACAATATTATCAATACCTCTTATAAACGAAGTTGTAGGAGGTATTAATACTATATATCATATAGCAGTAGCTTTTTGGGATTTTAAAGTAGGGGGAAAATTACAAAAATAATTATTTTTTTTCAATTTTATATGAAAAACAATATAATAAAATAGATCTAATGATTTATAATAAATAAATATTAGAATTATAATATAATAGATTATGAAAAAAAGTAATTTTTAAAAGTGGGAGAGGCAAAAATAATAGTGTAGGGAAATTTCCCACACAATACCCTTTAAAAGGCACTGTCATATAGAAAACATCATAGATTTATAGTTTACCAAGTTTAGGAAATATGTTAGAATTGTATATATTATTATTATCATGACGTATCAGGAATGTACTTATATTAACAACAAGTGGTAGTTGTCTACAGTATATTGTATAAATAACACATGTGTTATACTATATATATATATATATATATAGTGTATATATTATAGATTTTATTTATAGCGATAGTTAGTACCTAGCTGTATTCGTATCGCTTCTTTTAAAGTGTTCGCCTATCATGCCTATATGCTCTCGTCGTAATACAATGCATATATATATAATTATCTTTGCAGTGTGGTAATATATCCATATCATTGTTGTTTAATATTAATATATTAATCTTACATTATCAATCTAAATAACCAGTAAATATATTACTATTTCATCATTAGATTAGTTTATATAATAATAAATATTAGATTTACGATCATTTATAAACATTTAGAATTCACAATAAAATATATTGTATATGAAAATTATAATAATTTAGTTAAGTATAATAATGATTAACTTATAATAGTAGCTATTGCCGGTCTCACATCCACAGTACCTCCGACACATTATGTTTAAATCCTACATTCTGTCCAGTAGTAATCGATGTACGTAAATGTTGACTACCGTAATCAACAATCATCGAAAGCGTTACAAACACTTGCAGAAGTGAACATCACATATCACATGTAGTACTAGTAGGTATGTGGATGTGTTGGTGCACACACATACACACACACGACGATGTATTGGTGCACACACACACACACAGCGATGTATTGGTGAACACACACACACACACACGGCGATGTATTGGTGCATAGAACTCTCGTCATACGTAGTAAGATTATTGTTGCTCTACGCGTCTCTACCGATGTAACCTACAGTTTATTGCACCAGAATATAAATTGAACATAAATCTATTAGTGTATTGATGAGATAATGTGGTATTTTAATTAATCAAACATTTATTGTTCAATTATTTGATGTTTGTAGGAGTTTAAATTATACATATACGATCAGACATGTATAATATAGGAATGTATTATTAGATTATAAAGAACTTTCAATCATTGATGCATACATATACTAACAAACAAGTATATATATATTAGGGTAACACTAATAGAATGACTGATAATCTATCAGGGGTCGAGAGAAGAAATCATGTACTAATATAAAGTAGTATTAACAAATGTTATCACATATACAAATTTTTAAATGTTATTAATATATTATATTTCTTTTATTATAATATATGTTGACGTAATATATGATATATGTATAATGTAATACAACATTAAAGTAATAGCGAATTTATTGTTAATAACCTTTTATTTTTAATAATATTTATTATATCATAAAAAATAATAATTAAAATAAAATATAATATTAATGAAAATAATGATATATTATACATTATAGATATAGAATTTAATAGTTGATGTTTAAATAAATATATTAATTTCGGTATTTATGTGATAAATGTGTATTCACCTCAATATATAGTACAGATAATAATAGAAATCATTAGTATATGCATTGGAATAAATATAATAAACATTTATATTTCTAACATTGCATTAAATTATAATAAATATGATGAAATCATATATACCTACAAATGTAATAATGCAATATACAAATATAATAAACATTTATATTTCTAACATGCATTCGATATAATACAATTAAAAAGTATAAATATTTAGTAATGCAAGAAATAAATAATAAATAATTATCATAAATATAATAAATATTAATATTTCTGGCATTAAATTTTGTTCTGATAATTATGATAAATAGTAATATAATTATCATACAAATATTGACAATATTTACACTTTTACTCTACGCCACGCATGGATTAGCACTGGAAACTTCTGTTAGTTTCTATCTGATCAAGCATTCCCTGCAATTCTTCATCTTCAAATCTTCCTTCCAAACTGTCAACATAGAATGTATGTGCTAGAACTATAGAGTAGCAAATAGTACTACCTCAAGTAGATTAATCGTTACACAGATAGAAGTCGTAATTAATATACTGTATACTGATTATGATTTGAATATAACGTATTCGATGTATATTGAACATATTTTTATTATATTTTTGACATATTTAACTTATATATACACTTTAACATATATAAATACTAGATTAAATAGTAGATATTAGATAATATTATTATAATAATAAATATTATATTAAATCTACACATTATGAGAATTTACAATTTACTATCTAAATTATTGATTTTTTACATACTAATTAGATAATATTAATGATTATGTGAATAAATGATATTTAATATTAATTTATTATTTAAAATCATACATCATCATACTGTTTCAGTTCATTAATCACTCAATAGGTAGTTATTTTTGTAGTAATATTCAATTTAATATATGATGATAATTGATGGTCTTAAAAATTGTATTTTATGACTATATCATATTATTAAACACAATACAGAATATATTCGCAGGTTGTGATCGCAGTTTTAGATAATATTTTCACTTAGAACACACATCGGAAGTTATGATAATATATTCCAATAACTTTCTCATTTAGTCAAAGGTAATGAACTTTTAAAAGGTGAAAGTATATTTTAAAACATCCTATTAATGGTCATAGGATCCGATCACATATTACTATAGATCTTTGGACATCTCACACCATGTGATCGGTAGGGGCGCTACAACAGGGGGGGACGAGGGAACGGGGGTGATATGCCCCCTCTACTTTAAAATCTAGGGGCACCTCCTATGTATTGGACCCACACTAAGAGTGATCATTCAGCTGAATATGAGTCCTCCAATACTTGTCAACTCGGAACTTATAAAATAATGTATAAAAATAAGTCAAAACAATTTTTATTAATTTTTGACCATCCTAGGGCTCGCGATAATTCCTAGAAGTTTAACATCGAGAGAATACAAAATTTAACACGAATACTAATAATTTTTTTTGTATTATGAAATTTTAATAGCACATATATTAAATGTGATAATTATGGAAAATAAAAAAAATTAAATTGTTTAATTTTTTTCCTATAAATGAAATGAAATAAACGAAATTTCTAGGATTTTATTTAAAACTCAAATATATGTAAGAATTTTTTTTTTTACAATTTATTATTATATCTATATAATATAAAAGGTAAAATTAAAAAAAAGATATTTAATTTATAAAAATATAATATTTATGCTTTTTACTATATTTTTTGAGAAAAAATCAATATTTTTCAAAAAGGTATAAAAAATATACCACATTTTTTTTCCACTTTTTATGAATTTTTTTAGAAAACAGATAACATATATACTAGAATGAGATCTAGTATTCACAAATTTAAATAATTAAGTTGTATCAACGATTTTCATGTATTTTCGTATAATTGTTGTCATAATGTATTTTTCTATAATACTTTTCAATGTAATTTTGTACTAATTGTTAACAGAGTGTCGCGTTGTCAATATGAGCTTATATTGAATAATTTTGTTTGCATGTGTCTTAAAACATCTACCTTAGAATCACTGATCAAAAAAAAATGTTATCCAATGGTCACACTTAACCCCCCCCCCCCACTTTTACCAAAACATTTATTTTGATTGGTTGGTCCCCACTACATACAAATTCGTTCCAGCGCCCCTAGTCATCGGGTGATCAAATAGGATATTCTAAATTTACAAGTAATCAGAACTCGACTACCTATTGTGAAGTTTAATTCAATGTCGGTTTTAATTTTGTAAAGTAAATATAAATGAATAGTCGTACTAATCATTATTCTAGTGATAACTACAAATATTGATCACCACCACCACCACATGGTGATCATAACTAATACTAATACTCGTCATCATTACCTGGTGATCATAACTATTCATAGTAATACGATTAACTACTATTACCTAGGGATCATAACAAGTATTTAAATACCTGGGGATCAAATCTAGTACTAATCACAACTATACACCTGGGGATCAAAGCTAGTACTAATTACCTGGGGATCAAAGCCTTCGCTTCTTCCGCAGTCTCAGGACAGAGATTCGCGAGACAAGCAAGTTCAAACTTGTGCATCTTCTTACTCATAAGTAAACTAGATATAGGGGGCGTTAGCGATGGTGAATTGTTGTTGTTGTTGTTGTAGATACGCGAGTATCCTCGAATATATCATGTGAGAGAAAGAGAGTAAGTAGAGCGAGAAATAAATATGTAGAGATACCTATGGTGAGGGATAGAGGGTGAGAAAAACAGAAACAGAAGGAGAGATAGTGTTAATTATACTATATGTTCTTTGATTCGCAGATAAAATCTATATTGTTAAAACTTCTATGCAAAGTAATATTTATACTTAGTAGGTAACACTTATTTGATATTTTATATACTTATAATATAATAATATACTATATTAATATAATAATATAATATATTAATATAATAATATACTATATTAATATAATAATATACTATATTAATATAATAATATACTATATTAATATTATAATATACTATATTAATATAATATTATACTATATTAATATAATAATATACTATATTAATATAATAATATAATGTACAATAAATAATGTAAATAAAAGTAGGTAAAAATATTTGAAATAAAACCATTAGATCATATACGAGATCGGAACTAAGTAATAATAAAAAGTGATAAACTCTTTAATTATCATCATCAAAGATGCGCGCACGACCATAGCATATGAAACCTGCGGACAGCCGAAATAGTCTCCCTGTTGCGGAGTTTAGTGAAGCGTGACGTATAGATCTGAGTCTTGTTGAACACGTCGGAGAATCTCTGTTCGTGTTCCTGGTCGAGGTTCTCGTTCTGTTCTTTCCTGTGGGCAACGTGTAAGTAGTGCGTGTGGTATGCGTTCACAGTAAACAGTAATGCACACATAGCATACATAGTAAATTACTATTACTATTAGTAATACATGCATGTAGGTATATATAATCACGTACAGTATTACATACACACTATAGGTACACACCGTAGATATAAGCAGAAAGTGGATAAGCTATTGAATGTAGTGTACGGCACTTTACGATAGAGCCTATTACTAAATACCTACTCAATTTTAAATTAATATTATTGATTTATACATATATATTGATAATTACTACCAATTTTAATATCTAAAAATAAAATTATATATTTAAAATATCATATTCCTCGTAATGTTGTGTATTTAAATTGAATATTATTTTATTGATATTTATAATCTAAATCCATTGATATAGATAGAAGTCACTTTACTAAAACTTTTAAACTACTGTTTTAATATATGACATATATAATATAACTAATATCCAATCAAAATAACTGATGCAATTTAGTTAATTTATCGATAAAAGTGCCATTCTCGTATCTATCTTTAACATGCATTGTGTGCGTCAATTTCTTATCCACTTTCTTTATATCGATGGTACACACACACAGTACACATAGTACATATGGTATACAGTGGTATACTATACACTTATCCGATTATTATTGAGAATTAAGCATCATAAATATAGTATAGAGAAGAGTATATGCAACATTTTTATATTTATATAATATTAATTTACAATTATGTAGTAGTTTTTAATTTTAATATTCATAGATTTCAAATATAAATTATATAATAATCATTATCTCTATATATATTATTTCTCTTAATCGTCTTCGTCTTCGTACGACGCTAGCGAGCGAAACGAGCTACCAGACCTTCACCGAGCGAAGCGAATCTCGCTCGGTGCAAATTTTGTTCGCGATATACTAATTTAATACCCTCTAGATAATAAATCGTCGATAATATTTATATATATCGATTATATAATTAGGACACGGTTAGTATACGTGATTTACATATAATTTACATATATTTATATATTTATTCTATTTATAAATATTCTATTCATCGATCGAGGCATTCTATTGTTCTCTCGATTCTCTATGGCGGAGATAGGTAGAAAGTCTATATCGCGTATACGGACGACATAAAATACGTTATATACGAAATTTTTTCACCAGTTACTAATATTACTCGAACCCTAATAATACTAGATTTCGTTAAATTTAATTTTCGAGTTTATAAAAAAAAATATCCTATCTCCGCCGTTAAAAAAAAAATTACGAAATATTTTCGTTAACGTACAAATTCTACGGGCGATCTTATAGCGCGTATACGGACGACATAAAATACGTTATATATGCATTTTTTTCGCCCGATACTAATAATACTTCAACTCCAATAATACTAGATTTCGTTAAAGTTAAATTTCGAGATTATAAATTTTTTTTTCCTATCTCCGCCGTTAAAAAAAAATTTACGAAATATTTTCGTTAACGTAAAAATTCTACGGGCGATCTTATAGCGCGTATACGGGCGTTATAAAATACGTTATATACGTATTTTTTTCGCAATATGTTAAATGTATACTATATAGATACTAAATTAGTAATAATATTACGATATAATTACGATATAATTAGTAAACGAGTAATATATACTATACGTACTATATTTATATATTTATATATTTATTCTATTTATAAATATTCTATTCATCGATCGAGGCATTATATTGTTCTCAATATTCTCTATGGTGGAGATAGGTAGAAAGTCTATATCGCGTATACGGACGACATAAAATACGTTATATACGAAATTTGTTCACCAGTTACTAATATTACTCAAACCCTAATAATACTAGATTTCGTTAAATTTAAATTTCGAGTTTATAAAAAAAAATGTCCTATCTCAGCCGTTAAAAAAAATTTACGAAATATTTTCGTTACTGTAAAAATTCTACGGGCGATCTTATATCGCGTATACGGACGACATAAAATACGTTATATACGCATTTTTTTCGCCATATACTAATATTACTCGAACCCCTACGATACTAGATTTCGTTAAATTTTAATTTCGAGTTTATAAAAAAAAATGTCCTATCTCTACCGTGTAAAAATTTAAATTTATAATATTCGTATCGCGTAAAAAAATCTATAATATATAGATATAATTATAAAAATAATATTTATGACGAGTATTAATATATATCGTACGTACTAAATTTCAGTTATTCGGTTTAATGAGTTTATAATAATTATTTCCTATATCCGCCATGTAAAAATAAATTATTAAACGTATTATAGGTGATGTAAAAAATCAAAATCCACAATATTGATTCGATTTTAATAATTTTAACTTTATTACATAGATAATTAAAATAGAATATCGTGGTACAAATTGTGATATCTAATATTTAATATTCTTCGAGTTATGGCCGAAATAGTGAAAACTACGTGATTTTAGAGTGGTCAATTTGACCGACTTCCGCTAACGCGTTCACCTCGATTATAGATTCAACGGGTGCGGAGTACGAAAGTACCTAATATAAAATGAGAAAAACCATTAATATATGAAGCATTTGGGGTACGGATCGGTTTTAATATTTCACCAAAATTCATCGTACAAATGGTCAAGAAAAAAAATTGCAATTTATAAAAAAAAAAAAAAATCTAATTTCTATTCTAATATAATGTTAATGGTAATGAGTAGATATAAATGTAGCCGTCCGATATGTATTTACTATGATTATTCGCCACATAAATGGCTTTAAAAAGTACATTTCCTATCTCCACCATGTAAAAATTTGAATTTATAATATTTGTATCATGTAAAACATAGATAATCTATAATAATCATTGGATTTCCATATTTGTAACTTTATAATTTATAGTATAATTAATATAATTTCATTATTTTTTACTTATTTTATAAAAATATAATATCTAGATACTAAAATAATTTAAATATTATCGAAAAGTATAGTAATGTAAATATTATGAACTAATACATTTAATTATATTATAAATTTATAACAACAATTATAAATTTATTAATATGTATATTCATTCGATATGATAATAAATATATTATATAAGCATTATTTACTTATTTTATTATTATTATACTATCTATATAATAAAATACTATAAATATATACGAATAATTCATTAGCGTAACTATTATTTACAAATATATATAATTATATTTATATTTTTATAATTTTATAACACAAATTATATATTTATAAAATATGGAATTCTAATAACTCATTTTATAACAGTATCATATAGTTTATTTTACTTATTTTATTATTACTATACTATCTAATTAATAAATTAATATTAATATTACCGAATAAGTCATTAGATTAATCGGTATTAATTATTATATTTATATTAATTAATTATATTTTAAAATTTTACAAAAAAAAATATATCTTTATAAAATAGATATACTTATAACAATAAGATTACTAACTATTATAAATATATATCATACGTACTAGATTTCAGTTATTCAGTTTAACGAGTTTATAATAATTATTTCCTATCTCCGCCACGTAAAAATAAATTCTTAAAATTATTAGGTGATGTAAAAAATCAAAATCCACAATAATGATTCGATTTTAATAATTTTATATTTATTACATAGATAATTAAAAAATAATATCGTGGTATAAATTATGATATCTAATACTTAATATTCTTCGAGCTACAGCCGAAATAGTGAAAAATACGTTATTTTTGAGGGGTAAATTTGACCGACTTCCGGTAATGAGTTCGCTTCGTTTATGATTTCAACGGATGCGGAGTACGAAAGTACCTATAATAAATTGAGAAAAACCATTAATATATGAATAATTGGGTGACCAGCTCGGTGTCAATTTTTCACCAAATGTCATCATACAAATCAAAATGGTCAAGAAAAAAAAATTGCAATTTATAAAAAAAAAAAATTCTAATTTCTATTCTATAATATTAACGGTAATGAGTAGATATAAATGTAACCAATCGCGGTGAGGTTACTATGATTATTTACCTCATGAATGACTTTACAAAAGTACATTTCCTATCTCCACCATGTAAAAAATTGAATTTATAATAATTTTAACATGTACAAAATCAAAATCTATATTAATAATTCGATTTTAATAATTTTAACTGTATCGAATAAATTATAAAAGGTAACTTGGGCACTTGGGTTTGGGTTTGGTTTTGGTTTGGGTTTGGGTTGGGTTTGGGTTTGGGTTTGGGTTTGGGTTTAGGTGGGTTTGGTTGGGTTTGGGTTGGGTTAAGTTTTAATTTTGTTAGGTTTTTTTTTAGCTGCATTACTTCCCGAGTGAACCTATAAATGTATATTTACACTGTTGTGGTTAGGTTGGGTTAAGTTTTAATTTTTGGTGGTTTTTTTTAGCTGCATTACTTCCCGAGTTTCCTTCCCGGGTTTGGGTTTGGGTTTGGATTTGGGTTTGGGTTGGGTTGGGTTTGGGTTTGAGTTTGGGTTGGGTTTTGGTTTGGGTTTGGATTTGGGTTTGGGTTGGGTTGGGTTTGGGTTTGAGTTTGGGTTGGGTTTTGGTTTGGGTTTGGGTTTAGGTGGGTTGGGTTTGGGTTGGGTTAAGTTTTAATTTTGGTAGGTTTTTTTTTAGCTGCATTACTTCCTGAGTGAACCTATAAATGTATATTTACACTGTTGTGTTTAGGTTGGGTTAAGTTTTAATTTTTGGTGGTTTTTTTTAGCTGCATTACTTCCCGGGTTAGGGTTTGGATTTGGGTTTGGGTTGGGTTTGGGTTTTGGTTTTGGTTTGGGTTTGGGTTTAGGTGGGTTGGGTTTGGGTTGGGTTAAGTTTTAATTTTGGTAGGTTTTTTTTAGCTGCATTACTTCCCGAGTTTGCCTATAAAAGTAGATTTTCACGGTTGTGGTTAGGTTGGGTTAAGTTTTAATTTTTGGTGGTTTCTTTTAGCAGCATTACTTCCCGAGTTTGCCTATAAAAGTTGATTTTCACGTTTGTGGTTAGGTTGGGCTAATTTTTAATTTTTGGTGGTTTTTTTTAGCTGCATTACTTCCCGAGTGAACCTATAAAAGCATATTTTTTTTATATTGTTATTTTCACAGTTGTGGTTAGGTTGGGTTAAGTTTTAATTTTTGTAGGTTTTTTTTAGCTGCATTACTTCCCAATTGAGCCTATAAAAGTATAGTGATATGTGTGTATATGTGTGTGGTCATAGTTATTTTCACTGTTATGGATAGGTTGGATTAAGTTTTAATTTTTGTAGGTTTTTTTTTGTAATAAAGTTCTTTTAGTAATAATGTAACTACTTTTAGTAATAAATGTTAGTTCTTTTAGTAATAAAGTAACATTCTTTTAGTAATAAAGTGTAGTTGCTTTAGTAAAAAAAGTTCCCCTACAAGGAGCGTTAGCCCTTGATCGGTAAAAAAGTCACTTGTATTATATAATGATTATTAAAAAATGTAATATACAATAATAGAGTCAATTTTGTACTTTTGAATAAAATCCAATATTTCTATACAAAAACTTTGTGAATAATAGTCATACATTAATATATTATTACAGACTACAATTAGTACGAATACAAGTTTGATTGGCATTATGTTTGTTAACCTGTGCTCAAGAAGAAGAAACACCTCAGAGATCAGTAGAGTTTCCTCATTCTCCAATTCTGTGAGATTTCATATATCATTATTATAACATCATTACTATTATACTTGCGAATCACACATTATTAGTGACTCACTAATTGCGATTATAACTTATAAATTATAATTTATAATCGAAAATAAAATAATATTTTTTAAGTTGTTTATAAATTAATAAGTAATGTCGCGGAAAGTACAATCGTATAATCTAAAAGTAATTCTAAACCGCGATATATTATTGCGATCAACAACTGCGAGATTTGCTCACATGTGTCACGTACGATCATATTAACACTACTATACTTATTATAGTATATTATTATAATAAATATAATATTTAATACGGACAATAATTCTATATGAATTATTGCTTTAGCTGGGTAAGCAAACATAATGTTATGTTGAAAAAGTTGAAAATTATACCTTGGAAAAATATGTATATTTTAAGTAATATATGGGTGTTTAGGAATTATCACTACTCATAGCCAACAAATATGCTAGTAATTAATTATTATTCACGTTTAATAGGAATAAGACCATTACAAATAGTAACGGTCATATAAATATATATTACCATACAGTGTAACATATTGTTGATAACAAATTGTTAATCAACGTATGAATATGATTAATGTTACGTTACATTTATGTGTACATACACACATAATTAGTGGTCAGTCGTGAACACCTTACACGTATTATGTAACATACTCCAGTTTTCAATGTGATCTATAGATCACACTATATAGATCACATTATATAGATCACATTATATAGATCACATTATATAGATCACACTATATAGATCACACTATATAGATCACACTATATAGATCACACTATATAGATCACATTATATAGATCGCACTATATAGATCACACTATATAGATCACACTATATAGATCACACTATATATATCACACTATATAGATCACACTATATAGATCACACTATATAGATCACACTATATAGAGCACACTATATAGATCACATTATATAGATCACACTATATAGATCACATTATATAGATCGCACTATATAGATCACACTATATAGATCACATTATATAGATCACATTATATAGATCACATTATATAGATCACATTATTTAGATCACATTATATAGATCACATTATATAGATCGCACTATATAGATCGCACTATATAGATCACACTATATAGATCACACTATATAGATCACACTATATAGATCACACTATATAGATCACACTATATAGATCACACTATATAGATCACACTATATAGATCACACTATATAGATCACACTATATAGATCACACTATATAGATCACACTATATAGATCACACTATATAGATCACACTATATAGATCACACTATATAGATCACACTATATAGATCACATTATATAGATCACACTATATAGATCACACTATATAGATCACACTATATAGATCACACTATATAGATCACACTATATAGATCACACTATATAGATCACACTATATAGATCACACTATGTAGATATAGATATAAAAGTCAACACCCGAAGCTTTAGAGATTAAACTTCACTTGTTGTCAATATCATTTTGTAGTTAATATGATGTGAAAACATAGGAATCAATATCTTAATTAATTACAATACATTATTAAAAACTAATAATATTAGTTAAAATTGTAACTTAGCATTTCGGTGTATCTAGACTAAAGGCAAACATTTATAAATAATTATAGTTTATTATACGGTATACATTTCTTCATGTGTATCGTTTATAAATTGTATCTTTATATTTATAATATAATTGTATTATACTCGTAATTTATATAAACTTATTCTAAGAATAATTCTTATTCAGTAAATTACTGAGTAATATTATATTACTATTACATTAATATAATATTATATTAAATATATTATTATAATATAATAATATATAATAATTATATATGTAATAGCTTAGCTATATAATATAATAATAATCAGTGTTGGGGTCAAATACAAATAAAAATATATTTTTCTTCAAATGTTATACAAATACAAATACAAATTACAAATATTAACACATTAAATAATAAATCATAAAATAATAATGCTTATCCCTATACCAGATTGAATAATAATTAATTGAAATCTATTTAAAATATATTTAATTCCTAAAGAAAATCAATATATTAAAAAACTGTAAACAATAGACTAGTTGCTTGGGATATATAAGTTATAATTTATAACACATACATTTTCTATATAGAATATAAATTCATAAATATATTTATATAGTATTTATAAAATTCTTTGAAAATTATTGTTCTATTATTATAATAATTATATAATTTGTATTATTTAATAAATATATTATTTAATATAAATGTTATTTTTTTTACATTATTTTTTTTACATTATTTGTGTACGTTATTTATATTCATAAATCAATTGTTTAAATTCTATATTATATTAAATTATTAAATATATATAATATTATTTAATATAATATAATCATCTATATAAAGATAGATACCGAATGACACTTTTATCGATAAATTAACAAAATGTCATCACTGATTTTGATTGGATATTAGTCATATTATATATGTCAAATATTAAAACAGTTAGCTTTTTGTCGAAATATATTAAAGTGACTTCTATCTATATCAATGGATCAGATTATAAATATCAATAAAATAGTATGCTATCTTCAATTTAAATACAGAAAATTACGAGGAATGTTGATATAATGTATTTTAAATATATAATTTTATTTTTAGTATAGATAGTACATTAACAGTGGTAGTAATTATCAATATATATATACATAAATATTAATTTTAAATAAAAAGTAGTGGGCCAGATAGTGGGTTTCGACTGCAGCGCCTGTATCGGATAGTGCCAGAAACTACATTCAATTGCTTATCCACTTTCTTTCTATCGATGAATATAATATATAATAATATTTAAAAAAATGTATTTGAAACCGTATTTTATCAAATACACCAAATACGACAATCAAATACAAATACAAATACGAATACATCACTGAATAATTATTCAAATACAAATACACCAAATGGTTACTGCACGAGTTGGGAACGGTTTTAAAAATGTTACCAGCAATTGAGCGCACATAGTGTATACACTATATACACTATCATAGTGACTATGTCATTTTAACTATATAAAACAGTTAACAATAGATTATATGTTTATATTCAATGCCTACCGATATTGATAAAGCTTATATAAAATATATTATATATTTTATTTATATTTATATTATATATATATTATTATAATATAATATAATAATTATATTAAATTACATAATTTATATATACTATATAATATAGTATACATATACACACATATATATAATATATATATATATATATATATATATATAATATTATATATATCGCTATGCGCGCTCGCCGCCGCCTCAATTGCTAATAACATTTTGAAAACCGTTCCCAACTCGTGCATCCCCCCACCAAATCAGTGTATTTAAATACAAATACGTATTTGACCCCATCCCTGATTATAATTATATTATATTAAATAATTATTATAATTAAAATAATTATTATTGAATAAGTTAAACTTAAAGTTTATATAAAATAAGATTAATAAAGCAAATATTTGTAATATAATAATTTCATTATCTCCTATCGAATAGCGCCCCATATAGTAGATATATATGCATTAGTGAATTTAGTTGGCTTTAAATAAAATTAAAGTTTAATCACAATTTTAAATAGAATTTGAAATGCAATTTCAAATTCTATTTGAAATTGTATTGTTACATAATTGTATTATTATAATAGTTATATAAATCTATTTAAAAGCCTACTTGATATATTTATTTTATATATAATGGTAATTATATAAATTATATATAATATATAACCCTTCGGAAATATTAATTGTGTTGCATCTTCATCATTGTGCCTTTCAGCTGGATTTGTTTCTTCAGACATAATTATCGGATTATAATTAATTGTAAATAATGACGATATTTAAATTGAAGGAAAATTAAAACTATAGATGGCATAAGTAGTAATCAGTTCATAATATACTAATACTTGATTTTCATTGGACAATATGAGTTATAAAAGCAAAATGAAGTTCTATTCAGTGTCTTATTGATTAATTATTTGTTGAGTAATTATTATATAATTAATCATTATAACAAGAAATATTTATGATAATTTAAATAAATAATTATAAGTTAAAAATTACAAAGTTCGTAACATTCATAAATTATTATATATTTTCTAGGATATAATTTAAATATTTGAATATTTTATTTAACCAATCAACTAATGGCAATATAGAACAACTAATTATTAAATCTGAAATATTTAAATTTATATTCATTAAATATGTATATATAACATTTAATCATTATATATTTATTGACATATTTTCGTAAAGATATATTTAATTATATTTATATATTGTGTATTAAAATAAATTAATGAAATATAAATATAATTCCCAGAATAAAAATGCCTGTAAGCGGTCTAAATATAGATATATCCAGTGATGAAGGTAAATCAAATTTATATGCAAATCGAGACTCATCGAGTAGTAGTCCCGTTAGTATAACATCAGTAGTATATCTAATTTATATATCGATATAGTTTACGATGTACAGTAAAAATAGTTTATTAGATTTGGTATATGAAAAATAACTCCCTACTTTTAATTATTAACACTTATAAGTTATAAACTTAGTTATTAAAGTTACTTTTAAAGTCACTTTATTATAAAGTTTATACTTGAAAAATTATTCAAGTAATATATATATTTTTTTTTATATAAACTATAAAATAGAGTGTTACATTTGTATATTTTCATATTATAAAATAATTATAATAAATATATTACTTGTAATTTTAACCTAGAAGTATGTTTAAATAATACTAATTGTAGGGTGTGTAAACTAATAAACTAACGGGTATAAGTTAGAATATAAAACATGCAGATGTAACACTTTATTTTAAAGTTTATATAATTACAATATAATATATTACTTGCACACTTTTAAAGTATACATTAACTTTAATAACTAAGTTTATATTGAATATATCTATAATTTATTATATATTAATAAATATAATTAACATTTGAATAGTTAAACCATTTCACATATGGTATTTTGTTATATATTAACAGATGGGTACATTAAATAGCTTTATAATAAAGTTTATATTCTAATCATATTATTTCAGATAATTTAAATTATGTCTTATTTAATAATGTATTTTAAAATGTATAATAGAAAACTGTATTGAATTTCTTATAATCTTATTATATTTATATCTACGTTTACTGCCCTATTAAATATGATATAACTCACCTTACAATGTTCTCTTATATATGGCATTCTACAAATACTCCGTATACAGAATATTACCTCTATTAGTTTATTCACATATATAGTGACTATAAGTTAAGGGTGCAAGCTGACGTTAAAATATGTATAATATTTTTATTTTTATTACGTATTATCCGTGTTCAGTATCTTATTTATCACATTGTAAACTATTTTAAATTCTGTTTGAGTATTTCTATCGATATAAAGTGTTTTACGAGATAAATCGAATTAAAAATCATATGAAATTAAGAAAAGCTACCACCCGTTACCATTATAGAGGTATTGAAAAGCCCAATCTAAACACGAAACATAGCTGTATAATTTAATACGTTTCATTAATCATCAAAACTATTACTTATGAGTCATAACTAGATTACCTCATGTTTTCCTCTTCTTATACAACTTCACATAGAGATCAATACAATTATCTTAAGTGTACACGTAACATACTACTACTACTACTACTACTACTACTACTACTACTACTACTACTACTACTACTACTACTACTACTACTATTACTACTACTACTACTACTACTACTACTACTACTACTACTACTACTACTACTGCTACTGCTACTGCTACTGCTACTGCTACTGCTACTGCTACTGCTACTGCTACTGCTACTGCTACTGCTACTGCTACTGCTACTGCTACTGCTACTGCTACTGCTACTGCTACTGCTACTGCTACTGCTACTGCTACTGCTACTGCTACTGCTACTGCTACTGCTACTGCTACTGCTACTGCTACTGCTACTGCTACTGCTACTGCTACTGCTACTGCTACTGCTACTGCTACTGCTACTGCTACTGCTACTGCTACTGCTACTGCTACTGCTACTGCTACTGATACTGATACTGCTACTGCTACTGCTACTGCTACTGCTACTGCTACTGCTACTGCTACTGCTACTGCTACTACTACTACTACTACTACTACTATTACTACTACTACAACACCTGCTACTACTAAACCACATCTAGTCAATGTCTCCATCTTCAACGTCTTCAAAGTTCTTCGTCACAGGAGAATATCAGCCTCTTATAGAGAGAATTAATGTTAGTTATGCTTATCTTGTAAGATCAATGCTAATACACTTCATGCATTATATGCTTCATGCTTTCGTAAATAATATAGTATATTTATATAGAACAATTACAATCGAATAAATAGTAATATTAAGAATGAATGAATGAATTGATAAAATATTTAAAATATCACATATATCACTGAAATAATGGTTGCTTACATTATTCATACATTTTTAGAATAAGTAAATATATATATGATTATAGATAGATAAATATCAATTAGCAAATGTAGTATGAAACAATTTAAAATCTACAATACATTAGATACAAGTTCAATTTAGATGAAATATAATGTAATATATGTGTATGTTATTATTACAATACTAAACATTATCAACTTCATAGTTATCTATATATTTATAGAATAGAATAGAATCCAGGACAAAGTTTTTTTCATTGGAATTCTTTCCACCAAGAACTGCAGATGGAGCTGTTAATTTAATTTCCAGGTTATTTCATTGTTATTTCCAGGTTATCTCTTAATTATTAAATTTAATACAATAATAATGATATAACAAAGACATTTGTAGAACTAGAAATAAGTGATAGTCCTATAAGAAACATAACCATTATAATCTTAAGCTGACATTATTAACATATATATATATATATATATATATAGATTATTATTTTATCGTTAGTAGATGTAATTCTTCACTAGTAGCTTGGATTTATTAATTAATGAGCACATTTTCCACTGTTTCCATTTTGAAATTCTATGATTCATACATAACATTAAATTCCCTATTTAAAACACGAACAACAATATACAACACCGCACTCATACGCAATGTTGCCCACACAGAATTGACCGTATGGGTCAAGGTTCACCTCTGTTCATAGACGTCACATGGCATGCTGCTGGTAACCCTGGCAACGCTGAAAGACCCACCTCCTCGATGGCAGTGGCATCCGCGGCCTCCAACTACGCAGGTAACCTAGTACATCTCATTGTTCTATTGTTCCCCTATCATCCTCCTATTGTTCTACTGCTCTATTGTTCTACTGTATCTCCTCATCATATTGTTCTACTCCTCCTCCTCATCCTCTTGTTCTACTGCTCCTCCTACTCCTATTATTATCCCTGCTCATTATTAATAGTTTCCTATTGTTCCTCTACCCCATTGTTCTACTGCTCCATACATCAGTATTGTTATAATGGTCCTCGTCTACTGCTATTCCTTTCTATTGTTCTACTGCTCCTCCTTTCTAGTATTCTACTGCCTCTCCCCTATTGTTCTACTGCTCCTCTCCCCTATTGTTCTCTGCTCCTCTCCCCTATTGTTCTACTGCTCCTCTCCCCTATTGTTCTACTGCTCCTCTCCCCTATTGTTCTAATACTCCCTATTTTTCTATCTTATAGAATATATAACTGCCAATAATGTTAAAATCACAAATACTGTGTATTAGACCGGTTCGTACTAAAATTGTTTTCGCAATTTTAAAAACCTTCACATCTGTGACAATTATATATGCTATGATGAATAAGTGTTTAAAATTTTAGACCTATATCTTAAATATTGTCATGTCACGAGACCTTTTTATTTTAACATTGAATACATACAAAAGTTAACATGGGGGAGATATAGAAATAAGTGTTATTCAATTTTTATAAAATTGGATGCTTTTTTTTAAGCCAACTATGGATATATCCTAGAAACATATATAACAAGTAGTATTAACAGTACAAAATATTTTTCATAACAATCTAGATGCCCAAATTTTATAAAATAATTTTAGTCAAAAAAAATATCTAAAAATCGTATAATTTAATATAAATAAATTATTACAATTTAATTTAAAAAATTAAAATATATAATTTATAGATAATAATAATACAATTCAAATTAATTATTAAAAAATTAAAAATTATTTTTAGAAAAAATATTAACATCATTTTTAAATTTTGGTGGATTTTTATTTGAAATATGAAATACAAAATAAGTTTACATATTTTTTAATTTTTTTAATTTTATTTGTATAAAGGACATTTATATCTAACTTATATCCACAATTCAATACAATCTGATCACTCAAATTTATGTAAAGTATAATTATATATATTAATTTTAAAAAATTAATTATTTTTTTGAATTATTTTGAAATAAATACTTTGTAAAATGGTGTATTTTCTCGAGATTTAGGAGACATTAATATTGGTAATTTGTAGATATAAAAATGAAATATAGATATTATATTAATAATAAATATAAATAATGGCATATATTATATTAATTCATTAAATATAATACAAATACATAATTAATTTTAAATATTAATTTAAATATTTGTAAACATCAAAGATAATAAGATGGTGTCATTACTATTATACATAGAATATTATACATTTTATCTTAAAATAATAATTTATATTTCAAACTTTAAATGCTTCGTGACCAAAGGTAACTATTTTTTTATAAAAATTGTTAATACATATTATACTAAAATATAGATATGTATTATATTTTACCTGAAGGATTAAAAATTGAATCGAACGAACCGGTCTAATGTGTATATTATATATTTCTTAATTTTGTGATGCAATTGATAACTTAAAACATCTATTTATGCACTTGCCCCTAAACTTTACTGTGTTGTCAATATGTGTTATATGTGAGATTGATTACTGTAGCGTACTTTGGGATATATTTAATTACATCTTAATATGACAGGTCCTCATTATTATGTTTACCTCTCTAACCCTGTATATCTCTTTCTCTCTCTATCTCTTTCTCTCTCTATCTCTCCTTCCCTATCCTTCTCCCTCTCCCTCTCTTTCTCTCTCTCTCTCTTATACTACCTATATCTTATTCTTACACTATCTCTCTCACTCTATCTCTATTACACTATATCTCTCTCTCCCTCTCTGTTAGGAACGGAAACCATGCTACACATGACATGTTGCGAAGCTAGCAAGGACGAGATCACTAGATATCTGGCCATGGCTAAATCTCTGGGTATCCGGAACATTCTCGCCCTACGCGGAGGTTAGAGTTCGTCTAGGTCATACGTAGATATCCTACTAGTAATACTACCATAACTAACTTGATTACTATTAACTCGAGTTTGTTTCAATCGATAGAATATTCTGCATAGTTATTATAAATTATATTTGTGTTCTTTATACGATATATACCATAACAAATATTGTGATGTCGATACGCCCTTTCCATATGACCTTTCCATATGACCTTTAATAATATCATTCATAATCACCATGCATCAATGTACACCAGTACAGGATTGGAGGTTTGTAAATAAAACTATTTCTCGTAGTTTCTCATAGTTTCTCGTTGTGTTTCGGTGTAGATAACATAGCAAACAATCAAATAACTACTATAATATATATATATATACATGTGTGTGTATATTCACATTAATAACATAGTTAAGTATATAACCACTCTATTAACTTCTATTAACCCTTATAGCTAACCCGTACAGCTAACCTGTACTATTTTCTATCTAAATGTATATATTAAATGTTTCTAATTCACTCAATTCACTAATGGACTACAAGTTGCCTCTTTATACTCGGCTGTCATCTTTCTATCGTAGCTAATGCGCCTCAACTTAAGAGAGTGCTCTTTTTGTAGCCTATACAGTTGAACAGGTGGACAGGTAGACAGATGGACAGTTGCACAGTTAGACATGTAGACAGATGGACAGGTAGACAAGTGGACAGCTAGACAGTGAGTGGATTCATTGCGTAACTACGGCAGTGGTCTGTCTATCCGTATACCTTCCTCGCTACAAACATCACCCTCTAATTCACTCCATTCACTAACGGAAGCTCTCTCATCTATACTCGTCGATGTCCCTTTCCGTCGTAGCTAATCCCCCTCGCCCCGCTAGTTACTCGAGCCCTACTTACCCCACCCCCCCCCCCGTAGACCCTCTAAAGGGTACCACCGAGTTACTCGAGCCCTACCCCGCCCCCCCGCAGACCCGCTAAAGGGTACCACCGAGTGGAAGAGTACCGAGAACGGCTTCAACTACTGTACGGACATGGTGCGACACATTCGCGAGGTGTTCGGCGACTACTTCGTGATCTGCGTAGCAGGTAGCGCCACCTATGTTGTATCTCATACTTCACGTGTGTGTACGGTGTATGGTGTATTGTGCGTAGCTAGTAGCGCCACCTATGTTGTATCTCATACTTCACGTGTGTGTACGGTGTATGGTGTATTGTGCGTAGCTAGTAGCGCCACCTATGTTGTATCTCATACTTCACGTGTGTGTACGGTGTATGGTGTATTGTGCGTAGCTAGTAGCGCCACCTATGTGTGTATGTGTAGTATGTTATGGCAGGCTTAACGTATGTCTATAGTGAACTCTGTACAGTGTGTTGTGTGTAGCTAGTAGCCACAGTCTATACGGTATAGGCTATACCTACCGTTACTTGTTAAGTCAGGCTTGTACAGAAAGATAGATGAAGGCGTTATAGGTACTGATATCACCCTGTATACCGTACATAGTACAATGTACAATTGATATCAGCAATTATAGCGCCTCCATCTATCCGCCTGTACTTCAAACATTACCTGTGTTTAGTGTGTTCTACTAAAGCCTCCTGTATCACTGGCATCAGTTTGTAGACAAAGTCTAAGGAGTATCGATGAAAGTCATACACTTTATTGATTCAATACCTGCTGACAATATGCGCAGTGCAGTATATCATCATATTCAATCGGATACAAATATAAATATATTAAAATATTAGTGGATTTGTATTTTTTTAAATTAACTTGAATAAATAAAACAAAAAAAATATATGCTCTGTCTATGTACAGAGTATACAGGAAGCTTTAGTTTTAAGCCCAGCCATCGAGGCTATATACGGCTATATCTCATTGTTGAAAAATGTGTCCGTAATCTAGATCACTACTATCAATATTTGCACTTGTCTACTTTCTTATTTATATCTTTTAGTTAAATTTATCACGAAATTTATCAACACTAAATATACAATTACACGATTTGACTACGATACGTAATAATAGTAGATGAAAAATTTGATGTATATAGAGTAGATCTACACATTAAGGTTGATATGATTAATATATTAATCTTGATATGATTGTGAATATATTTCGCTTTGCTACAAGTTATTCGATACAGTGTTTACAGTCTTTGATGGTCCAGGTACGTGTGTGTATCTTAAGTTTCTTAAGTCCCTCTGCATTGTATCAATGACTCACATATACATACACACACACACATTCACACATACACACACATATATACACACATGATTTAACCATGTTGAATAATAGGTAGTGGGTCGTTCGCATGTAAATAAGTTGATTCGTCGGATAATTGAATACGTGATATTTATTACTATATAATTATTTATTAAATTAAATTCATTGAATAATTATTTATTAAATTAAATTCATTGAATACTAATTAACGTGAGCGAATAGAACTATGCACTAGCCATAACCATTAGTTTGAATATGCTTACGTAGTGTCTCCTATAACGCGTGACCTCTGCCCTCATCTCAAGGTTACCCGAGTGGTCACCCCGACTGTCCGTCGTATCAGGAGGATCTGATACATCTGAAGGAGAAGGTTGACGCCGGAGCTGACTTCATTATCACTCAGCTGTTCTTTAAGGTCAGTAACAGTAGTAGTAGTAGTAGTAGTAGTAGTAGTAGTAGTAGTAGTAGTAGTAGTAGTAGTAGTAGTAGTAGTAGTAGTAGTAGTAGTAGTAGTAGTAGTAGTAGTAGTAGTAGTAGTAGTAGTAGTAGTAGTAGTAGTAGTAGTAGTAGTGGTGGTGGTGGTGGTGGTGGTGGTGGTGGTGGTGGTGGTGGTGGTGGTGGTGGTGGTGGTGGTGGTGGTGGTGGTGGTGGTGGTGGTGGTGGTGGTGGTGGTGGTGGTGGTGGTGGTGGTGGTGGTGGTGGTGGTGGTGGTGGTGGTGGTGGTGGTGGTGGTGGTGGTGGTGGTGGTGGTGGTGGTGGTGGTGGTGGTGGTGGTGGTGGTGGTGGTGGTGGTGGTAGTAGTAGTAGTAGTAGTAGTAGTAGTAGTAGTAGTAGTAGTAGTAGTAGTAGTAGTAGTAGTAGTAGTAGTAGTAGTAGTAGTAGTAGTAGTAGTAGTAGTAGTAGTAGTAGTAGTAGTAGTAGTAGTAGTAGTAGTAGTAGTAGTAGTAGTAGTAGTAGTAGTAGTAGTAGTAGTAGTAGTAGTAGTAGTAGTAGTAGTATATATACATATATATATATACTAAACATATATATGTAGTGTATCTATATATATACACACTACATATATGTATATTATATCCACTTCTATATATACTGTATTATAATAATAATAATATTAATAATTATAATATTTATTTATAAGAAGATATCGTTTTTCCTCTAATTGTTTATATTATATGTGCCGATTTTACCTTAAGTGCTTCACAATAAAATGGAATCTATCTTTTCTATTGTTATTGCCTGTTTTTATATTATTGTTGCCCGTATCATATCCACATCTATACACACTATAAAGTGTATACAAACACACATCTATACATACTATAAAGTGTACACACACACCCACTCTATACATACCGTCCACACTCCTTAACTAGGCGAGCTGCTTCCTTCAATTTGTGCGAGACTGTCGCAACATCGGAATACACGTGCCCATTATACCCGGGATCCTGCCCATTCAGGTACTCCCCCGTTACGTAAACCCACGCTGTGTATTATCGTATAACCCCTGACCCCGATATTAACCCTTAACCCTTAACCCTTACCCCGGCAGCATTGTTACTAATCATGAGGTAGGTGACATTTATTCATTTGCATTTATTTTTTAATTTTTAATTTTCTCGCAATTAATACATCACTAGTAACTATTGTTTAGACGTCTATGTATCTGTCTGCACATCGATATCACATTCAAATATCATATATTTAAGTTGTTAGATTATGTCATCTTTTCTGCACAAACACACAAGTAAAAACCCACTACAACACCTGCTTTAATATCCGCTATAAAACCATTATAAGACCTACAATAAGTCCCATTATTATATATGTTATCAACTATACAACCCATTATAAAATCTCTTATAAGACCTCCTATAAGACTCATTATAAGACCCGCTATAAGATCCACTATAAGACCCGCTATAAGACCCGCTATCGACCTACTTAGGGCTACGAATCTCTTCGTCACATCTCAAAACTGTCGAAACTGATCATCCCCCCCGAAATGTACGACATATTGGATCCAATCAGACACAACGACGAAGCGGTCAGTCTCCACACACCCCCGTTCACACCCTAGCGGTCATTTCACACACTAGTGGTCATTCCACACACACCCATTCACACACTAGGGGTCAGTCTCCCACACCTCCCCATTCACACCCTAGTGGTCATCGTAACAAACAGAGTATAAGTCATGTGTCATCAGATTTGTACTATATTACAAATGGAAACTTACGATATTAATGTAAACGTACTATGCATAGAAGTTTATTCAGAATTTTTAAAATTGTATACATTTTTTAAATATTATTAAATATAATTCGTTTTGATTATATATCACGATTATATATTCTTATATTATTAATATTAAATTACACTGATTATAGATATTCTTGTTTAAAGATTAATGCCCTCATATATAATCAACATTTTTATTACAAACATTTCATTGACAGCATCGATCTTTAATAACATCAATTATTATAACTATTACGCCATACATTTATATTAAGTTTGTCATTCAGTAATATCAGAGTGGGATACCCCCTTAATAGATCTATCTGATATCACTAATATAACCTAACACACACACACCTACACACACATACTTACCTACACAGGTAAGAGCCTACGGCATACATCAGGCTGTGACGCTGTGTAAGGAACTGTTCGAGGCAGGCGACTTTGAGGATGTTCACGGGCTTCACTTCTACACCCTCAATAGAGAGGTTAATAGTAGTAAGGGTGGAGGGGGGGGTTCCCATTAGTGTAGGGTAATAACTATATTGTAGTGTTTACTAGGGTTCAATACATGCTATCTGTTTTCATGTAAAATACTATAAGTTATGTTAGTTGAATATAAACATAATATTGATTATTTCGATGATTAAACCAATCTTTGTTTTGATTTTAATAAATTATTAAAATTTATTATAGACAATATATTGAAAATATTCATATTTTTTATAATTATATATTAAATAAATGATGACAAATTTAGATACTAATTCAAACAATGCAAATAATGCACCACACTATATGTGAGGGGGCTCGGGGCTGAATCTGAAAACATCTAATAGAGAGAGAGAGAGTTTATTTCATTACCTGTATTTACCAGTCACATATCGATTTTTTAATCAACGATCTATTGTTTTATTATAATTCTCCGTTGTATAGAATTCGATAACGTTTGTATTACATCAGCCACCACCACACCACACCACCGCCACACCACCACCACACCACCACCACCACCACCACCACCACCACCATGCACTTAGTGGTGTGTATCAGCATGCCTACACCACTACCACTGCACACACGTGTGTGTTCACATGAACCAACGCGTCTATATGTGCCTGGTTTCAATGCCTGTTCCACATGACTATATTCGACATACTCTGTGGTATACTTGCTAGTGAACACATCTGCTGTTTATCTAGTATGTATGCCTATAGTGATCACTGCATACCGTACAGCGCATGTGTATCGAATAGTAACACATTCATATGGGGGGCTTGAATACTAGTGTTATGTTGTAGTGTTAAACTAGTACTATATCTTACTATAGTATACTATACAGGTACTATACTAGTACTATAGTATGCTATAGTGTACTATAGTATAGACTTAGAAGTGTATTTAGGCAAGTAGAGATAAAATCACACGCAGCGTTTCAAGTGCTTACACGAGTATGTCCATCCCTCTCCACCTCACCGCCTCTCTGTAACAGTGCTAGCCGCGCACACACACACGGTCACCTTTGCACGCACACGGTAATGCACACCTTTATACACGCTCGTACGAACACGCGCTCACACATGAACACGTGCTACCTTCGCATACATACATACACACACACACACACATGTTCATACACACACGCGCTCACCTTTGCACACTTACGCACACACACACGCATACACACACACACACACATGTTCATACACACACGCGCTCACCTTTGCACACTTACGCACACACACACACATACACACACACACACACATGTTCATACACACACGAGCTCATGCCTACCTCTCTTCATCTCTCAGACACACCTCTCAAGTACTGTGAGCAAACTTTGTAGAATGCCAGCTAGTGCTGCTGCACCTGCTGTGTCCTTACTGTGTCCTTATAGCATGCTTACCATATCTATTTACATGTCTATATCACTCTCACTATATCTATATGTATATATATATATATAACTAATAGGATATAAAGTTATAATATTTATTGGTAATATATAATATATTATATTATATTCTTAGAATTTTTATATCCTTATAATATTTCTATAAATAAATTTAGAAATTGCGATAATAAATAAATATTCTGATTCGTATCAAATTATTATTTAAATAATTGGTTTGATTTGAATTCAATATAATATTATATTGATTTAAGCGTGTTTAATTACTACGTACATACTATTTCCGACATTAACTTTCACATAATCAAACATATGCTCATGTCATTAGTATAGATTATATATGATATATTTCATACTGAATATAATCAATTATATAATGTACATTTAGTTTTTTACAGTGTAATTAATCCCCTTTATAAATGCTTTAATCATAACTTTATTATGAAACGAATAACAAAAATTATCTCAACATATTATTTATAAATTATAAATTAATAAATATTACAACAGTTATATTTAAATTAAATAAAGTTATTTATTTTTCCAATTTATAAACAAAACCAATAATATTAATTAATATTGTATTACAATTATAATAAATAAAATACATATGTATTTTAAAAATGTTGTATATAATATATAAAATATATTAAAACGAATATTATAATTTATAAATTATTAATTTAATAATATATAATTAAAAGCTTAACAAATCTCAACATAATATAAGATGTTGATAAACAAACAAATATAATTTAAATTGTGTATGTTAAACCTATACAAAATGTTAATCATTCACCCATAACATGACTATTGAAACTCTTTATGTTACATTTGGATATCCATTGAAGATATTGCAATACCTAGGCTATGATATCATGTATATACAATACTCTTTGTATGCATTATTATAATTAATATTATCAATTTATGAACTATATATAAGATAACTATCCAGCCTTGAATATTTCCTATACTATTTTATAATTAATATATTCAATTTGTGAACCAGATATAAGATAACCAGTTATATCATCCTCTCTTCATTATATACTGTTTTATAATGTAAATATTGACATAATGATTTATTATTTATTTATTCTGCAATTGAATTGGTAAATATACACACAGTTTAAAATATAGTTATTCATATTTCCTGTTACATCATGTGTTATATCATGCACTAATTTACTAATATTAATTATAATATAACTATTTTTATCATCTGATTTTTCGTCAATAATAATTAAAACACATCTTTTTAAGTGCATGTTTTTATTTTTAGTTTTTTTGATTTATTTCTGACTATAATCTGATTATATTTCCTACTAATAGTTATTACATCGTAACACATAATAAATATAAATATATTCATGTTCTATACTAAATGATTAGTAAACTATATAGATTAGTGTACAATACATACCATGAGTTTTGTATGATGATGGTATAATGATACTATGTTGAATTAAAATAAAGATTAAAAAATAGAAAATTAAACAATTAAAAAATTGAATTAAAATAAGTTAATTATTATCGGAATATTTTTTCAAACATTAATATTTAACACATTTTAATTTCTTAAAAATTACTTTTAACTGATATTTAGATTAATACAGAAAGGTCAGCGAATGCAATTAACAATCATTTAACTTTACGAATAAAAGTAATCTTTACTACTTTAAACATACACTAAATGTATTATTTATTTCATAACAATTTAGTGTAGTATATTTTAATAATGATCGAATAATAATAAATTTGACAATCCTAATATTTAACTTTTATGAAAAACTACACGTTAAATTCGCGAAACATTTACTTACAATATATTATTTGTAATTAATAATAGAGTATGCAAAAATACAATTAGAATACGATTAAACAAATAATGTACAATATTAGTTGTAGTCGATTTAATATCTATAATATCTGTTAATGAATCAATGTATATGTATATATGCACTTCTGGAGTGTTTCTATCATCTTAATCTTCTCAATAGGTGGCCACCATTGAAATTCTGAAGCGACTCGGTCTGTGGATGATCGAACCCTGCCGAACTTTGCCCTGGAAGACCTCAGCCAATCACGTGAGATCGGGAGAAGACGTCAGACCTATATTCTGGAGTTCTCGCCCCAAGGTATGTCCTTAGCTTACGTGAGTTTTATTCAATAGGATTTATATTATATCTGGTAAATATATATATATATATCTAATTGTATATCGATATATAATATTATATATTTTTCAAAGATTTTATTATAATCATATAACTAAATTATAAATTTGCATACATCTATTTAACAATACAACATATCTACATACAAACATGTGTCAATGAATACCTATATGTATACCTATGCCAATGCATAGCTACGTACACACAATACATAATTAATACTACACAATTAATAACTGCCTGCGTGGCTCAGTTGGCTAAGGCGTCAGATACACAAGCAGTTGGACGCTGGTTCGAGCCTCGTCTGGACCATTAAAATACATCTTAAAATAATATTTAGAAGTGATCTTTAATAATATTTATAAATAAATGATCGGTTCTCGTTAAAATCATGGATGCCTTAACATGAAATCGGCTTAGAAGGGACATTATAGTCATATATGACTGTATTACAGCCATATGGCAATATTATGAGTATAAGTGAAAACTTGATCAATGTTCCTGGATGGGATGAAAAGACTCCATCAATATAACAACACATAACTACATACTAATTGCACTCGCTCGGTACACACAGAGTTACGTGTACCGCACCCTACAATGGAATGACTTCCCTAACGGAAGATGGGGCCTCTCCTCTTCAGCCTCATTCGGAGACATCAAGGACTACTACCTCTTCTATCTGGAGTCGAAAATATCTCAGTCCCAATACAGGGTTAGCGATGTTACATCGCGTGTATTGATGTTTATATCGTAATCTCTATTCCCATGTATTATCATCTTCGTTATATAAGCTATTGTGTGTCAAATGTGTTTAATAAATGTCATCATGTCGTTATTATAAGCATCATCATCATTATCATTATCATTATAATCATTATCATCATCATCATCATCTTCATTATCAATAGCAATGTTATTATCATAATATTTACTTTTATATTCACTAATACTGATCGGTAAATGTCGTTGCACTCTCGTGTGACGTAATCATTGCATAATCACCCCCATGTTCTAATTGACATCATCATCATCATCCCAACTACTACTAATATAACAACTACCCTGCCCGTCATAATCACCCCCGCTGTTCTAACTGACATCATCATCTCAACTACACAACCACTATAACAACTACCCTGCCCATCATAATCACCCCGATGTTCTAACTGACATCATCATCATCATCTCAACTACACTACAACCACTATAACAACTACCCTGCCCGTCATAATCACCCCCATGTTCTAACTGACATCATCATAATCATCATCATCATCTCAACTACACTACAACCACTATAACAACTACCCTGCCCGTCATAATCACCCCCATGTTCTAACTGACATCATCATAATCATCATCATCATCTCAACTACACTACAACCACTATAACAACTACCCTGCCCGTCATAATCACCCCGCTGTTCTAACTGACATCATCATAATCATCATCATCATCTCAACTACACTACAACCACTATAACAACTACCCTGCCCGTCATAATCACCCCCGCTGTTCTAACTGATATCTCCATCACCATGTTAACTACACTACCACTACTGGCGTCTACAGGCGATGTGGGGAGAAAGCCTGACCTGCGAACAAGACGTGTGGAAGGTGTTCGAGATGTACGTCACAAACAGCCAGCATCCTATCAGCGGTAAGACTGTCTGCTGTCTCCCCTGGAACGATGAACCACTAGCAGAGGAGAGCATGGTCGGTCGCGCATCGCTGAACTCGCGAGCTATGCATCGCTGCTATGCATCGCTGCTATGCATCGCGGCGTATAGACAGTGGTTCCCAAACTTTTTCATCATGACACTTTTTTTGATAATTCTTAATTTAAAAATATACCATGAGTTTACTAAATACAAATTTTCATTGTTTTATTTTTTTATTATTAAACTTAAGTTAAATGAGAGATTTGTATTAAACTGTATCTAAAACACGAGAATTTTTTTTTTCTTTATTAGAAATTGGCCCATTTATTAATCAAAAAACCCAATGACCCAAGTTTGAGTCATGACATATAGGTTGGGAACCACTGGTATAGAACATAATGATGCGTGTGCGGGCGTTCGTTGCAGAAATCTTACTATTAAATTCGTAGTCGTTAAAATATACATATGATATGCTATTTATAAAATATAGCATTAATTCTAAATATCAACCTTAATCAAATTCTACACCGAATTAAATTCTGACTAGCTATCATACAGTTATAAATTGATTGATTGATTGATTGAAAGTTTATTGGTGTTTAACTTAAAAAATCATAAATGATTTTTCAAAAGTGTATATATAAAATACAAATAATAGATTAGTTAAAATATTAAATACCATTAATAATAATAAAATAAAATAAACCGTACGGAAATTAATAAATAAAATAATAATATTAGTATTACAGGTTGACACCTGATATAAATTGTTGAATAATATATGCGCGTAGACTGTATATAATACACATGTTCTGACTAAGCTATACCTACAGGTGATCAGACAAGATCTGGCCGAGTTAAACAGGCGCGGAGCCCTGACTACCAACTCGCAGCCCCGCATTAACGGACTGAAGTCTGACGCTAAGTTTGGCTGGGGATCTCCTGGCGGTTACGTCTATCAGAAGGTTCCTCACTAGTTTATGTGTGTGTGGGGTGGAAAACCTAATTGCACCCCCCATAAACCTAGAGTAAGACCTAATTTAATCCGCCCAGGCAATTATGTATATCTGATATCGTAATGTAATAATTATAGTAATTTATTAGAAGACATTTTTCTATTCTCAATTCTCAAGTCGTTTATATATGTGTGTGTGTTGTTCCTACTGAAGGGTTTCACAATATAACATTCCTAACATTATTTTGCAAAATTATATTGATAGATTATAATAATTATAATATTTTCTATGTTTGTTTATCGATACAATGTAATATAAATACTTGTTATATGATAGTTATAATAATTATTCAATACAATTGAGTAAAATGTATATGTTGATCATATATTATACGAATATATCAATGCAATGCATAAGTACAGAGAATAGTTAATATACCACTAAATATTCTTAATGAATTAAATGAAATATTATCTAATTATTAAATTCTAAATATTAAAATCAACGACTATTTCATTGAGTGTTGGTACATGTATTCTCTGCGATAGCAACCACTGTTGCATAACGCTGACCTATTACATAACCCCCCCTGCAGGTCGTATCTCTTACGTAACTTCCCCATACTAACCTATCGCATGCCCCTCAGGCCTACCTGGAGTTCTTCATCAATAAGGAGAATGTGGAGTGTCTGAAGGAAGTGCTGAAGGACTACGGCTCCAGGGTCAACTATCACATCCTCAACAAGAACGTTAGTGTAGCAGTTCTATTATCTTTGTTTGGCGATGTTAATATAGCTTAGATCTATTATCTTTGTGTGGCGATAATGTTACTACCGCTAGAGTGGTGATGTTAATGTAGCTTAGTTCTCTTTACATTATTATTGTAATACTATAGTTAATCTCTACATGTTCACGTAATGTTCTTTAATTAACTTACACATTAACTTATTTAGATCCTTATATCTAGCGTTTCTTATCACTATACTATTTGAATGTTTACTATAAGTCTATTAATATTATCTATAAACTATAGTTAGTAGTGAGTTTACATATTTTAAATAATATATTTTGATATCTGCAATTATAGATATAAATTATTAAACAAAATCAATATCGATATTAATATTATTGACGAATATTTTATATTTCATTTATAAGTAAATACGAATTTACATTACTGTAATTAGATTGTATTTAATGTATCGACTTCCGTTACAAATCTATAACGTTTGCACCCTCTCACCACCAGGGGGAAGAAGACTACACAAACTGCGAGGAGCAGACCACAGCCGTCACATGGGGAGTGTTCCCAGGCCGTGAAATAGTTCAGCCCACAGTTGTTGACCCTATCGCGTTCAACAGCTGGAAGGTAGTACTACAACTCTATAGCTCTACATAGCTCTATGGTTTATATATTGTATGGGTACTGGGTTATTTGAAAATATTCATTTTAATTATTCAACATATTTATTCTTTTATTCGATACAATAAAACTGTGGTCAATATTTGTGAATATTCACCACTGTTTGTAGATAGTAATAGCAGTTTTAACATATCAGCTGATGTTTATTTCTAGCTAATATTCACAAGCATGGCTCAACTTTATAATATATATCCGTTTAATTAAATAATTATGAAGTAAATATTATATCGACTGATTTATTGTGTCGGTGAGATGTATAGATTACGTAATAATGGTGTAGTAATATGTGTGTCTAGTAGAAGTACAGTTTAATAGTTTACTTATATTTACGATTATTCTACATAATAATCTCTTACATTACGTGTAATACCAACGCCTCCTATATAACTTATAACTAAACTATTTACTTATATATGTGTGTAGTCAACTTCTGCTTTCTCAGACTCGAAGGTACCGACAAAATGTGTGATCACATTTATCTATATGTAGTTACACAGGAACTAAACCAAACTAGCACTCGTAAAAGTCTGAATTAGCGGGAGAGAGTCGACTGAATATATAATAATAATAATATAATTTATTGAATATAGAAAATAGATATTCAAAATGACATTAAACAGGAGACAAAACTAATAATAAAAAATAAATAAATGTATTAACATTATTGATATATATATGTGCCATATATATATATATATAAAGTAGAATGGACACTTTTCTTATAAGTAGAACTACTATGATAACACGTAGATATCGCCTCCTCCCCTAACACACGTAACATTCATCTCTCTCTATCAAGGACGAAGCATTTGACCTCTGGCACGAGAAGTGGGCTCGGCTATACGACGAAGGGTCGCTGTCTCGGAGCGTAATCGACAACATCGTCAACGACTACTCGATTGTGAACCTAGTGGACAATGAGTATCCATTGCAGTCGTGTCTGTTCGAAGTCATGGAGTGCATGTTCCAGTTGAAGAAGCAACGAGGTACCAACAGTAGTAGTAGCGGCGCGGGCTGCTGATTAAATAGACGCACCTAATTATCTAACTTTGAGGTGGTAATAATGATTTGTTCAAAAAAATTAAAATTTTTTAAATTTATAGAAATATAAATATTTAATTCGGGCGTATACGTACACATTTGATAAATTAATATTTTTATAATAATTAGTATTTATAATTAAATATTAATAATTATTAAATTATAATTTACTTAATATATATTTCTAAGATATGTATTGAATTATAATTCGTCCATCGCTATCACAGAAACAAACGGAAACGGAACTTCAAATCTCTCTCTACTTTCAATGTAACGTCGCAAATGCTCGCTCAATTTCCCAGGTGCTCTGCTGTCATCATCTATTGTTATTGTTTTCAACACCTACCTTCTTGTTAATTATCATCATAGTCACGCGAATTGTTACGCAGGATATCTACATACAAATGTACCATTATTATCTTATACTCTTACTATCAGTGCAATATATTCGCTCTCGAACATTGCGCATCGGTTCACGATGTTTATTATTATGCAATAATGCGATGAAAATGTTGACTCGTAGATTTTTAATAAAAAATATAACAGTAAATATGATAACAGAACATAACATCAATATAAATAGTATATGAGTGACGTCGATATATATATATATATATATAATAATAGTATACAAATATACTAGTTAAGTGTTAATATGATCAATGATCGCAGTGTGGTAACGAGTTAATACTTACGGAAACGAATAGTATAGTAGTAGTGTGTGTGTGGTGTGTGTGTGGTGTGTGCTTATCGCATGCTAGTTACACACACACGTGTGTGCTAGAGGGGAGAGGGGGATACGAAAACGTGGTGATATAATACATGTGATAAGATATACGTGACTGTATGTGTGTGTGTGTGACTGTGTGCGTGTGTGTTAGATGGTACATTATCGCAATATTGTGTGTTCGTGTGTGTGTGTGTATAGATGATATAAGTAATAACTGTAACAATGTGAAGCAACACGAGTGATATTCACACAACATATACAACCGAGTGTAGTGGAGTAGAGGCTCCGTGACATACACGCGTGGTTTTCTTACTAAAGATGGCACTGAACGTGAATGCAGGTGTATTGAGCGCTGTGATTCACTAGGGGTATGGGGCGGGGTTAGTTATCACCGCTAGGTGGGGCTGCCAGGAATATGGCACACTGGGATGGGGTGGTAGTGGCAATAGGTTTAAACTAGGTAAACGGGTGTGGGAGAGAGGAAGGTGGGTGATGCTAGTAGGTTTTCCACTTTAAGGGACCCCAATTAGTGGTGTACTCATGGGGGGCGGGGGGGTTCGGTTACTAGAATTACCACCGGATACGGCTACCCACAGTATTGAGTACTTGTCGGGGCGGATTCAATTAGGTCTTACTCTGGTATACGGGGGGGGGGGTGCAATTAGGTTTACCACGCGCAGGCGGGTGGGTGGGTTCGATTACCACTAGGTCTAGACCACGAGGTGGGGCTACACGGATATGGGCGTGTACGTGGAGTTCTCGTAAAGGGGCGTCGCCGGTGTAGTGGATACCTCGATGCCGAACAGTGGCTGATCCACGATGTACAGTTCAGCTTGGTGTTCCTGGGAACTCATCCTCTCCATATCCTGTAGGTAGCGGGGGGTGGGGGATTAATATTCGTTAGAATTACGAAATAAATGATATCTTGATGTTTATTATTGTTTACCTAATTTAATATTAATTATTATTTTATATAAGTAGATGATATTATTCATTTATATGTATAAAAACTCCAATATATTATATAGTAATAGTATTATACTATATAAAAGTAGTATTAAGGTTTTCATATTATTGCTATATTTAAATGTGCAAAACACAAATATGAAAGTTTTAGTTATTTTTGATTGATTTTCATATTTCTAACATTTTTAATATTAACTCCAAATTATTATATTAAATTTTATAAAAATAAGTATGTTATATTATATACAATATAATAAATTATGGCAATTTATGAAAAAATCACATTTATAAATTTAATAATTTATATTGATTTGGTTACATTTATTATATTTAAATATTGAATAGAATCCAAAATTATGCCACCTATATGTAACCGTAAAATAAATCTTTTAATGATTCACCGTATAAAATTAAAATATTCTATTATTAAATTTATAAATGCGATTGTTTTATAATTTGTTAAATATACATACATAGTAATAGTAATTCACTCGGTGATGGGCACTATCTATATCACTGTAATGGTCTGTAATGCTCTGTAATGATCTATCATTAACACACGATCGTCTTAAAACTATACAAAATCATCGATAAATGTTCGTAATTAGTGATTGTCTTAAAACTATCGTTGCCCATCACTGTTCCCTATTCGATATATTATACATATATAATACTTATCGCAGTTTTTAAATAGTTCTTGACAAGATCGAAAATATAGATCTCGAAAAGATGAAATTTCTACTAATATATTAATCTTTAAATATTTCAAATAATTAGTATTTATAAGTTATAATATATTCATGTTATATGATAAGAAAATAATAATGATATCGGTGCTTAGAATTTATGAAATACGTACATTTATATAAAGTTTATACTATAAACAATTTTATTTTAATATTTCTATTCACAATAATATAAAATAGATATGTGAGATATTCAAAGAGCCGCTTTA
This sequence comes from Osedax fenrisi, assembly GCA_964019155.1. Lineage (NCBI taxonomy): Eukaryota > Metazoa > Annelida > Polychaeta > Sabellida > Siboglinidae > Osedax > Osedax fenrisi. The sequence goes on along the minus strand of OZ025244.1, from coordinate 52,991,669 downwards.
CTAGTGACTGTAGACACAGCCGACCCTGTATTAATACTAAAAATATGAAACTAGAGGTTGATATTTACTCCTAGTAAGTAGTATTACAAGGATATAGTGAAATACGATCGAAATAAAAGATGGTATATTAATGTACTTAGTTTTATATAATATACTTAATATTCAATAATAAATATATAACATTTGAATAGTTAACTAATACCAGCATGATAATATAGTGCTTATAATCTATGCTTATAATGTATCAGTTATATTAATTTCTATATAAAACTACATGTATATTTGTAAGGTTATAAATCCATATAGGGCCAACATGATCGTCAATAGTCACAGCTAAACAGGTATTATAACATCATATATAACCCAGATAAAACTATTCGTATACATATGAAAGTATTATTTTAAGTATGTTTCTCGTTCTAATATACTCTTATATCAAAAGAATGTGTTTTATTTAAATCAACAATATATATATTTTTATTTATTAATATACTTAAATAATCTATTTATAAATTAATTGGTGATTTTAAATTAGCAGCAATGTTTTTATACTTATATTAATCACCTATACAAAACCAATACTAATTATGAACACAGGTTAATGGATGGGCCAACATCACTTGTAAGCGAGTTAAAATATTAAATGTACTCAATTATTAAGAAAATGCCATGTATATAATAATAGAATTGTAATGCTATATCTATTATTATAATGTCCATAATAATAAATTTACATACTTTTACGAGTATGGTATAACTCTTGTGGTTGTTATGTTAATTTTAAATGCGGGTATCTACTGATTATTCAATAAAGTATTTTATTATCGGCTATTTAAAAAATATATTATTATTTAAACGGTAATTATTTGTAATAATTACCACTAGGTAATATTACCAAAGATTATCCGAAAGAGAGATATGTCATTTAGGCGATAGCGCGTAAATAAAACTACCGCCTACATTTTTTACAAGTGATATCAGTTATCAAAAATAAAAAATACAGGTATAATATTCTCACGCGTTTTTAAATTGAAATTCTAGATATACATTATATTTTACATTTTAGCAAAAATAAGTATTCGTTACACATCTTTCCGATACAATATTCCATTTTAAAATTGTAATTTGACTTGTGAACTAAATAAAAGACATATTTCAATACATTGATTTAGAGAGGAACAAACGTTGATTGAAATATACTTTTAATTTAAAACATCGATTGAGAGTTTATTTAAATTTTTAATTATAATTCAGTGATTTCTAAATGATTATTCTATTAATGAGTGATACTACTGCCACCTATGAAATTCTACCTATACTTCTACTTACGTAGAGTGGATCGGGATTTATATAGCTTCGCTTCGCGAAATCATTATCGCAGATTAACTAAATATATCTACTATTGAGGGAGAAACTGGAGTATAAACGCAATATACATGACGGCAAAGTATAATAATCTGTATTGCAATTAAAATAATACATAAATATCTATCGAATTACGACAATGTCGCATATTTACATATATTTATATATAATTACATATATCCCTGACATATTAACATATTTAGTAAGCAATATTCATATTTAAAAGCGTGTTTAATAATTCGTATAGAAAAGGGTCGGACAGGTTAGTACCCCATGTAAACACTAAACGTAAAATATATTTAAAATGTTTCCATTCATATAGAGATTCAAAGCACTATATGTTAACGATGATAAAACTACCCTGCTCGTGTGAAAGCACACCGCGTACACTGCAATAGTGAATCGCTATACCTCGTATCAGATAACGTGAGGTTGTAAAGGAATTCAAACACCGCGCTTGTTTATGTAACTGTAATTATTACATTTCTATAAGTATCGTTCACATTATGATCGTTGTTATTTTTATTTCGGTGGAGTCCTTTCATCCCATCCAAGAACTTAGATGAAGTTTTCACTTATAACCATATATGGCTCTAATGTCCCTTCGAAGCCGCTCTCATGTTAAGAGATCCATGGTTTTAACGAGAGCCGATCATTTATATATACACAATTATATAAGATCACTTCTAAATATTATTGTAAGACGTATTTTAATGGTCCGGACGAGGCTCGAACTCGTGTCCTACTGCTTGTGTGTCTGAAGCCTAGTCAACTGAGCCACGAGGGCAGTTTATGTATTTGTTTTAAGTTATTTACCCGTACCTGAACGATGTAAACAGTGACTGTTATCACTCAGGAGGATGCCACGCTAATCGTGGCCGCAATCTATTTAATAAACGCAATCACTCTCGATATCTTACTCCGTATATCTAAGAAACCCACTAACTCAGACAATAACGGCTACGTAGTTAATACGTGCGCGCGAGAACGATTCGATATCTCAGACACTTTCGAATGCTGAGATATCGAGTGTACGCTTGTTAGCTGTATTCGCTACGCGCGTATAGACTCCGTTACCAATGACCTTAAAATAGTTGTTGGTATCGCTTTGAAGGTCGGATTCCGTAGAGTTATCCACGTCGATTTCGTCGTCGTCGTCGTCTTTGTCCAACGAGAACATGAGACCAAGCGCGACGTTCAGCGCGCTTACGTCCCCCTGGTGGTGGGGGTGATTCTGTTAGAGATTCTGTTAGAGATGCTGTTAGGGCGACGATACTAAGTTGTAGTGATGTGTTTACAGTTATATTTCAAGGGGGGACGAGGCATTCACGCGATATGGCTATTTTGTTAAGGATTAAATTTTTTAATTTTTATTATTTTTTATAATTGTTTTATTATTAGTTACTTAGTTACATTATATTTATTAGTATATATTTTGTAGTGTATATATTTATATAACATTTTCATATATATATATAGACATTTTTTAAGGTATTTTAAAAGAAAAACACACTTTTTCCTGCTATATGTTTGATTTAAAATATTAATATTGTTTTCTAACTATATTTTAAATTTGAAGCAGAAAATGCATCCAAACAAAATTGATCATATGATTAATATGTGATCGTATAAAGAAACCTCATTCTGAATAAATTGATTCTAAAGTTAATGTTATTTAATATTTAATTGAGTTTTTATTTCTAATGTTTAATTATATATTATATACGTTTAAATGAATACATGGTTACAAATAATATAATATATATATATATATAGTATAATATAACACATATAATATATATATATATATATATATATATATATATATATATAACACATATATATATATAACACATATAATATATATATATATATATATATATATATATATATATATATATATATATATATATATATATAACACATATAATATATATATATATATATATATATATATATATATATATATATTATATGTATATATATATATATATATTATATGTGTTATATATATATATATATATATATATTATATGTGTTATATTATACTATTATTATAAATATACTGTTATAATTTATTTTCTTATTAGTATTTTAAAATGTGTTATTTTATTAGTTTTATTTATCATAGATTCATGATTTATGTTTAAGTCTATTTAAAATATTAGTTTTCATATACTGTTACAATACAAAAATTGTAAAAAAAATCATATTTAAAAAAGAATGCACCCGTATTGCAATGTTACGCGATACGATACCATGTGACATCCGCTGTAGATGTAGCGAGGTTGTCGCTGTAGCTTGCAGCCTGTACTCTGGGAGCCCCGAGGCCATATGCAGATCTTGTTTAGGGCGCATCTCACCTGAACGGGGGGGAGGGATGTAAGAGATGAGGGTGGAGCGGGTGGAGATGTGAGAGATGGGGGTGAAGGGAGCGGAGGTGGAAAATTGGGAATCGTAATAGATATAGGAGGAGGAGGAGGAGGTAGATATGTGATTGGAGGAGATATAAGAGATGTGAGAGAGGAGTAGGAGATTTAATAGATATAGGAGGAGGTGAAGGAGGATGAAAAACAATATTACGAAATGCTAGGCGTATTCAATGATGATTGCTAATAGATACCACATCATCAGCAGCTTACACGAGCAGTTAGTGTGTACACTGTAATACATAGAGGTTATGCTATGTAAACTTAGCTGTACTTATACTTTATAAGTTATAAATAATACATATCAATATGTATTAGGCGGTATTAGATGTGTTCACAGAGCTAGAGAGACCTATAGTAGTAAACAAGGTATCTGACATGCGGAAAGTGTCAATCTAATTTGGTTACCGTTGGAAAGAGGATAAAAAGTAATATAAGTTTCATATTTTACTTTTTTGATAACATTAATAATAAAAAAGTTATGATCAAAAGAATATTATATTTTAATATTCGGTCACCGCAATATGTCTGATTTTGTATTTCCGCTTTCCGCATTGGCTTACGCTGCCAGGCATCGCGTATTACCGCTCTATTTCTCTCTAGCTATTAGTGTTGGAAATTTTCAGATTTTTCATTCATTTGAAGGTTTTGAATAGTAAATAGATACACATCGAAGGTTTAAAATAGTATTATTTGTATTAAATTAAGTGTTTCAAAGTAAATTTAAGTTTTCTAATAGTTAAATTATTCATTTCTAAGGTGTAAAATAGTAAATAAATACACTTCGAAGGTTTAAAATATTATTATTTTAAATATATAAATAACGTATTAAATTAAGTATACAAAGTTTTCTAATATTTAAATTATATATTTTAAAGGTTTAAAATAGTAAATAAATACACTTTGAATATTTCAAATAGTAAATATATTTAATAATTAAAAATAATAATAATTATTTATTTTTTACAAATATATATAATAATAGTATGTAATATAATTAAAAAGGGTCATTAATTTTTATTAACGAATATCAATAAGTCTAATTTATCTGGACATAATTTTAACGTATTTTGTTAAAATATTTGAAGCAATAGAAAATATTCTTTCTGCAGGAATAGAAGATGACTGCCCAGTTAAATATTTTTTTGAAATCTTGGAAAGAATAGGAAATTCCTTATCGTGGTCAGACCACCACATTAATGGACAATCATTCATGTCAATTCTCAGTTTATCCAACTATAATTTCAGTTCATTAATTTCATTTTAAAAATTATGAATTATATAATAAGTATACTTATCATAGAGGTAAACCTCGTCAGAAATGATTGTTATATTCGAAACAGATTCTATGTTTACAATTTGTGAGCAATGTTAAAAAGTTAAAATGGAAGTAAATAGCCTAGGGCAAATACTATTTACTAAATAGTATTAAATTATTTTTTTATTGTATAATAAAATATATGCATACCTTTTATCGTTTTTTTCGAATAGTTAAATTAAATATTCGACATTTTTGAATAATTGATTTTGATATTCGAGTTTTTCAAATAATTAGATTTAGGTATTCGACATTTTAGAATAATTAGATTTAGTTATTCGACATTTTCGAATATCTGTCAAATTCAAAAAATTATTATTTGAAAGAATCGAATATTCGATTCGAAACCGTTTCCAACACTACTAGCTATATAGATGATTTCATCGATACATCATTACTACACTAGCAGCAGAAGCAGTAGTAGTATACAGGGGTTAGGGCATGGACTACAGATAAGGTGATGCTGTGAAAGGTGTACTGCTTATAGTTTATAGTAATATCAGTATTGGCTCTCTCTCCAGGTGGTCAATACATGACAATATATCATTGTACCTTTGCATAATAGTATAATGTGGAGGATTGTAATGTGTGTGTGTGTGTGTGTGTGTGTGTGTGTGTGTGTGTGTATGTGTGAGTGTGTGTGTGTGTGTGTGTGTGTGTGTCTATTCTGTGTGTGATGTATAAGTTAGTGGAGGGGTGCAGTATAAGTCTGATATTAGTGAGGTGTTATTGTTTATGTTATAGAATGTGACTAGTTTGCTAATTGTCAGTTGTAGTAGGTTTATTGTTTTGTTAAAATAAATAGACTTAATAAATAATCATATAGCTAAATAATCAATCTGTATTAGTGATTAATGTTAAAAGAACATTTACATTTATTTATATTTATAATACTTTTTTAAAGTGATAAACAAATATTAAATAATTTAAATACATTTTATAATAGAAAACTAAGATATCACATCCGAATATCGTTTATGTGTGATATCTTTTATATATATATATAACTAATTTTAAGATACTTTGAATAACACCAATTCTAATGGGAGAGATAGCATTTAATCGTCATCATATTAAGTTGATTGTGCGTACACACATACGAACACAAACATAATGATATAGAGCAGGTGTACACTGTACAGTGGTAAACAGAGCCACCTATGTGTAGAGGTAGACATAACGCTGCAGGTGATGGCGTAACACTAGTGATAGCGTAATAGTAACCCATGGTTTCATGAGATGTTTGTGTACTTTCTCAGTGTTGTATATGACGAGGTGATCCGCTCCAACCATGTGCTAGCAAAGAGTATAGATAGTTACTTATTATGATCTTTGGCATAGAGTGATAATACGCTGAATCCACAGAGCTAGAGAGAAATAGAGCCGTGGTAATACGTTATGACTGGCTGTGTAAGCCAATGCGGAAAGGGTCAATCTATTTTGGTCACCGCAAAATGGCAGATTTTACCTATTTGAACTCTATTTGAACTATAGTTTATATTTAATTATCAATGTATAGATAATACCCATATATAATAATATATAATGTAGTTAATTAGGTTAAATAAAGTATTGTCTGAATAAGGCATTTAATCAAAGTTAAATTGAATATTAATACGATTATCACAATGATATAAATATTATTAATTTAAAATTATTTAATTTAAACTTGCATTAAAATGTACTAATGTTATATATAATTAATAATATTATATTAAGTATTACTATTTTATATATAGTTATTAATATTATATCAATTATTAATAATAATATATTAGTTACCCTAGACTATGCTTAAATAGGTCAAATCCGCCATTTTTAGGTGACCAAATTAGATTGACACTTTCCGCATGTCAGATACCTTGTTTACTAGTCTATTTCTCTCTAGCTCTATGGCTGAATCGCTCCAACCATAAGTATAGATAGTTACTTATTATAATATTTGGCATAGGGTGGTAATACGAGCTGAACTAAACACGAATACTTACTTTCATTAATAGTATAGAAGTGTACAGTGTTTAATAGAGCGGTGAGAGATATTCATATTTTATGTTACCTATTTTAATATCCATATGTAATATCTTGTATATTTCGTAATAATATATTATTACATGGTGATTTAATGAAATACATGATACTCCGATACTAAATATATTATTATATTCGTTCTCATTAATCTCACAAATGTATATAAATATATAATCAGGAAGTGATATTAATACAATATAAGTGTATACGATATGAACATTTAGCAATAGTAATATTGTAAGGTACTATAGTCTCGGAATAGCAATGGCAATGCTTTTTAATGCTACCTCTAAGGCTATGTCTACATCAGATAACAATAATAACAATACACATTCATAGGTTGTTCATGTATCATATCATTATTAAATATCAAATTATTATACACATGAATATGTGACATGAAGCACATATAACCACATCATACTGATTGTGTTGTACTACATTGCAATAGAGCTATGGAGTTTAGGTATCAAGCTAGGCTTGGCTATAGTAGTGATATGTGAAGTATATATGAATGTATATATTACATACACCATTATTATATCAATACAGTTTGCAATATATATATATATATATATATATATATATATATATATATATATATAATTATGAATATAAGCATACTTAAGTATATAGATATATGTTACTATTATTAACTAGCATACGTTCATTAATACAATTGTAACTACATGCACATATAATCAGTTCCCAGAGGTCATCAGTGTTATTGCAGATATACGTGATGCTAATATCACAGAATACCATTACAAAGGTTGCACCCTCATCTGTTACCCCCGTAGCCCCATGCATCCGACACTAGTCCTCACAATGTAGGGAATACGGGCCCCCCTCACTATCTATACAGGCCCCCTCATTAGCTCTACACGCCCCCATTTGCCCCACCCCTAACACACACACACACGCACACTAGTGTTTACCTGGAAGTAGAATATCTGTGGCGTGGTTTCGAAGAAGGAGAACATCTTAGGATGAGTCATCGAGGCTGTAGGGTCTTCGTTAGAACTCCGCCACGCTACCACGCCGTTCTTCTTGGCCAGGCTAGCCACTCTGCTTATGTTACCTGTGCGGTGGAGGGGGGTGGTGGGAGGAGGGGGTTAGAGAGTGGACGTAGAGTGGTCAATAGTGGACTCGTATGGGTACAGGCTTTCGCGGTGACCGTATTTTCCGAGGTTTGTACTAAGTAGGCCGCGCAATTGTTACGTAACTATGTGTATCGTGTATAGTATAACTTGTATTGTATACGCGTATTATTATATACATACTAGTGTCTTAAAGTGGACAACAATGGACAAGTAGTGTATACATAGTAGTTTTAGAGTGGTCAATATTGGGCTGGAGTAGACACAGTAGATTTAGAGTGGTCAATAATGGGCTGGAATAGATGCAGTAGCTTTAGAGTGGTATTGATCTATATACCGAAGCACTTGTTTGCAGATGATTATTGACTGAGATAGAGAATGATTACTGAGGAAGCAGATGTTGAATTATTAATGTAATAGTTAAAGGGTATATGTATAGCTATCATTATAAATAAATACATACATACACACATATATATATGAATGAATGAATGAATTTTATTTACAGAATATTGGCTATAATAATCGGAGGGATACCCAGAAGCTATGTTTAGCTAATACTAAGGATACCCTTAAATATATATATATATATATATATATATATATATATATATGTATTATAATGTATACAAACTGTTCAGAAAAGCCTCTCCATTATCAGTCCACCAAATGTAGCCGAACTCTTGTAGCGCCATCTATGAACGTGTGATTACGTGTGACTACTGTCAGCACTACTAGAGAGGTTACCTGTATAGCTAGAGGTCGAAAGGCTTTCGTAGAGGTCAAGCGCACGTGCGAGGGAAACTTGGAGAAGTCAAACGTCTTTATCTCACAGCTTATGGATTTATTGCAATGTTTCGCCAGCTATGTAGTGGAGGAAGTAGTATAAGTTAATATACTAGAGAGATAGAGGTATAAGGTGTAACCCTAATAAAGGTTTAACACTAGAGAGATAGAGGTATAAGATGTAACCCTAATAAAGGTTTAACACTAGAGAGATAGAGGTATAAGGTGTAACCCTAATAAGGTTTAACACTAGAGAGATAGAGGTATAAGGTGTAACCCTAATAAGGTTTAACACTAGAGAGATAGAGGTATAAGGTGTAACCCTAATAAGGTTTAACACTAGAGAGATAGAGGTATAAGGTGTAACCCTAATAAGGTTTAACACTAGAGAGATAGAGGTATAAGGTGTAACCCTAATAAGGTTTAACACTAGAGAGATAGAGGTATAAGGTGTAACCTTAATAAGGTTTAACACTAGAGATATAGAGGTATAAGGTGTAACCCTAATAAGGTTTAACACTAGAGAGATAGAGGTATAAGGTGTAACCCTAATAAGGTTTAACACTAGAGAGATAGAGGTATAAGGTGTAACCCTAATAAGGTTTAACACTAGAGAGATAGAGGTATAAGGTGTAACCCTAATAAGGTTTAACACTAGAGAGATAGAGGTATAAGGTGTAACCCTAATAAAGGTTTAACACTAGAGAGATAGAGGTACAAGTTGACCCCTGGATGACCTACCCTCACTATATCGTAGCTCCTCATGCCGAAGTCGTACACCACAATGTTGTAGCTGTGGAAGTAGCGCCGTACGCTGGCTATCAGACGTATGGCGTCCCCTAGTTGTCGCGACTGTACTCCAGTTGCTATGGTTACTCGGCTCTGATTCGCTAATGATAATATGGTGTGGCATTAATGGTCTATATATATATATATATATATATATATATATATATATATATGTGTGTGTGTGTTTGTACTGAAATGCCTATTATATATTAATATATTTTTTAATTAATATGAATTTAATACTCGCACTAAAATGATATACTTTTTAATTTGTCGATATAAATTTATGTATCAAAACAACATATTTATATTTTATCTAATATTATATATTATATTTAATATGTAAAATGTATAAGTATACATAATAAATTTGACAATAAACGTCATACAATAGAAATCTACAATGTAATATAGATATCGCCTATTTTTCAATAAGTAATCATTTTCCTAATAGAAATTTGATTCTATGACGTCAATATTAGAATATTATATTAGTGATAATATTAGTAATATTAAAGCTGGCTTCAAATCAAAAAGTTATCATATAATCTGGCAGATATTCATCATGGGTAAGAATGAATTTATTATTCTAGAATTGATGACTGATATTTTAATTTAGTAATTTTATTGTAAATATATTAGAGATAATAATAGTATTAATAAATTAAATATAATTTTTAAAATTTTTCATACATAGAATATTTTTTGAAATTTTTATAATTATAATAATTTTAATATTTTTAGAATATTATATTATAACATTCTATTATTATATATTCTTTTATTTGTTGTTATAATATTCTAATCCGTTAGATAATCTGGCTGATGTTTTTTATGTTCATACCAGAATACCACAAAACCAGCTAAAATAATTTTCACGAATATCTGTGAGGAAATATCTACTAGATAATCCGGCTACTTTTTGTGTGTGAAGCCAACTTAAGGATGTATCTGAATAAGATATTACATGAAAATAATAAGTTAATCATTGTGTTTGATTTGTTTATATGAAAATATTGATTTTGATTTAAAATATTTAGAACAAAATTTATTTTTGAAAACAATTAAAATAATTAAACTCTTTATAAAACATCATAGGTATTAAGTTTCTATATTAATCATAATTAGTCTTCTACAGTATGTAGTACATACTAGTAGTGTACAATAGTATAGTAGTATACTATAGTTTACTATAGTAGTAACAGTTAAAAAAAATAAATGTATTATTAAAATTCTTATAATGTATAGATATCGTATAAATACAATGATACATTATCTTAGTAAAAATTAATTTAAATATGCAATATTTTTAAATTATAATAAAATACGTAATTATAATTTTCACGTATCTGTATCTAATAAATATCTAATATATACATAATACTATACCTATAGATAAGTGCGAACTGAGATAAATAACGTGCCCGCCTGCACATAGGGGGCAGCACATAGGGGGCAGTACTAACCCGAAGAGTTGTCGTAGAGTTTCACATCAGTGGTGAAGCCTAGCATCTCGAGGTAGGCATTGTGTTCCTGTAGCGGGGGGGTTAGGGTAGGGGTAATGTAGTGATAACTATGGTGCTAGGTGGCGGTGGGTTAGGGTAGGGGTAATTGTATTGTAATTTTATCTAGTAGTATATGGTGTTATACATTAGGGGGAGGGGTATTATTAGGCAGGTAGGTGATGTTGATGTATCGATGTGAACTATGATACTAGTTGTAATGTATACAAGATAACAGATAACAGTGGAATATAACCTCTGATTCGCTTATCTTTATATGGTTATCTTCGGCTCTTATCTTGTTCAGCTTGCTTTCAGCCCTGGCTACATGGGGTGTGTAATGTTAATTTATGTGTGACTATGTGTGACTACATAACTTGTTGATGTATACCAGTGCATACAAGAAGGGACATAATACTGAAACTGCTTAACTCGCTACCGTGAATGATATTTATTTCTCGATTTAATTACAGATTTTTATGTTTAATTAAAAAAGTAATTATTTCCGGCGTAGTTTCCTATTTATCAACGCTACTACCAGAGAAAATAACTGGCTATTTAAGTTGCTATCCAATGGAACTCGAAGATAGTCATCGTCGACTGAAAAGTGTATAGAGATCTTTCAGGATGTATTCTACTTCGATGTGGTACAAGCTACCTCGTATGGTGATAATAAGTGCTCCGTCTATTTCAATCTTCGGCAAAACACTGAATTATTTTAACATTATTATTTTATTACACTTTAGAAAATTGTTTCTACTATTATTTAAGTGTCTAAATAAACTATTATTATTATTATATTATATAAATATATATAATCAAGGAATGGTACTTTATTTTATTCACTCTATACACAAAATCTGGATATAATATATAACAGTGCAGATAGAAGTATCTAAAACAAACATTGCACTATTACTGTTTATTGTAGGATTAGTCATACTGTTGAATCATAATGAGGTGTGACTCATGTAATAATCACATGCGAACTTGTATGGAGAAACACTGAAATCGTCGAAGTAATTCATCAGAGTGCATTGATCAATAGAATAATGCACAAGTATACTGTTGGCAATGAGATACTAGACTTCGATTGGATAATAGCTATGATTCATACCTATATGAGTCACCCATGTTAACTTTAGGCCTTACTGACATTCACGCACATTGACAATAACTAATAGTTCCACTTAACTCTACCCTCCACCACTCGGCTAATTGCTATACTTAATCATAACAATCTACGCTATGGTACATTATGTATGATTCACTTCTAACCTAACAGATACTAACTATGATTCACTTATAATCTAACAGATACTAACTATGATTCACTTCTAACCATTCTGATAATTTACATTTATTTTTTATTTTGGCGAAGTCCTTTCATCCCATCCAGGAGCTTAGGGTGTCTCTTAGGGCAGACACTATTATGGTGAGACACAAGTGGGAATTCGAGACACTTGTCGTATTCACTGCATATAAAACAGAGACACTAGTCTAGACATACAGACATGCAGTGTATACGACAAGTGTCTCACAGTCCCACTAGTATCCGGCGAATAATACAACCTTAGCAGAAGTGTTTATTAATTTCCCAAGTAACGCTGATTGAGTCAAACGTTGTCCCTACTTGGTTCACAAATAAAATACTTGTTCCATAGTTGGTCGCATTGACTTAAGTCAAAACTCTGGTTCAAAACTTAAGTCAAACTAAATTTGTGTATAACTATAACTTATAACCATATATGGCTCTAATGTCTTCTTCGTAATAACAATAGATGGCATCTAAATTCACGGCCTCCGACTATCGTCGACCTCTACGGTTCACCTCGTCTAACCTCTGCGATGGTTGACCTTGTCTAACCTCTACACGCCGTTGACCTTTTCTAACCTCTACGTGCCGCTACGGTTGACCTCGTCTAACCTCTGCGATGGTTGACCTTGTCTAACCTCTACACGCCGTTGACCTTGTCTAACCTCTACTCACCGCTACGGTTGACCTCGTCTAACCTCTGCGCTACAGTTGACCTCGTCTAACCTCTGCGATGGTTGACCTCAGCGTCGATGGGTTCGTCGTTGTCCTTGTGACTGACGATGGCGTTGTTAACCTGACGGTGCGTCTCCGCCACGAAGCCCATCAGGTTAGCGGACTGCATCGTCACTATCCATAGGCTATGAAGGGGGGGTGTTATACAGGGGAGTTCTATTATCTAGATATAATTATTGTATGTGTATATATATTAACATTTATATAAAATATAATGATTATATATATATATAATTAATAGTATATATATAACATACAAAACTTATATATAATGATAAAACAAAGTTACAGAGTATCACGACTAAGATATGTAGGTACCTACAGATCATGTGATAATGCCGGTGAATATAAGTCACGCGTGTATCGATGATGACTATTGATACTTGGAAACTAACGCACGGCAAGCGGGTACTACTACTAGTAGCAAGTGGATACTATTAGTAGTAAGTGTATATTATTAGTATCGATTGGGCGGTGATCTCTGTATGACTACAGCATCCAATATAAAACACTACTTATGACTCACTACGCCACACACCACACAACCTCGACTATCTGACCGAACTACTGACTGACTACAATCCATCTAGACTACAACGAACTACCAACAAATTCAAACTACATATCCATAATTTAAAGAATATCTCACGGAAACGAGAAATTGCATTCTTCTTAGCTGCCCCAAAATTACGGAACAGTATACCCCATGACATTAGATATCCATCTCTTCGACTCCACTTTTCAAACTTAGGATAATAAACCACCCATTCTCTATTGCTTATCCAAACTAAACAAGTGGCACGACCGAAAACTATATTATGAAGTTGACGGCAGTGTATAAACCACTAGGTTACAAGGTTATAAGGTTACAAGGTTACAAGGTTATTACGCTGTATTCACCTCATAGTAATGATCGTATGCGCGCGTGTTCGAATACTCTTATCGTAGTGTTAGTGAGATGTGTGCATATTATATGTCACGCACGAGGGAGGGAGTGTACTGTAATGTGGTAGATAATAGTGGTCGTTACTGTTATGGTGTTATCACTCTTGTCTGGCTGCGAACATATGTCCTTGTTAATATATAATACATATATATATATATATAAACTATATATGTGTATATAATATGTATATATCTATATATAAAGTATATCTTTGTTCATAATATATATTACGATAACAAATATAATATATTAATATATTGATTTTCTCTATTTAATAAACTAATAATGAATAAAAGATTAATAATAATTAATTAAATATTAACTCGTCTATAAAAATATATATTATATGACTCTATATATATAATATATACACACATATCATACTGTATAGTCGTCTCCTATATTGTATTCACAATAACATAAATAAAATAAATAAAACAGTGCCTACTTATCAAACGTAAATAACACACACTAATATAAACACTGGTAGTGAGTCAAGCCACGTGAGTCATGCCGCGTAACCACACACACACACACACACACACACACTATATAGTATGTGTTAGCCCTACGCGGGGAGTGTGTACAAAGTTAGTGTAATCATTAAAATAAAGTGATTCTTATAATAATATTATTATAAAGAACTTGTTTAATGCTATGCGCATTGTAATACATTACATTCCTTAAAGATAAAATTTATAACCACATTTAAATGGTGAAAACCCTCCCAGTTATGCTTTCCAACTCATGCAATCTCCCCACCATTCCTATAAATATATATGTCCCAAATTTATTACGTTTAATAATACGCTGTCACCTCCACTACATATAGCCCCCCGAGCCTCAACACAACCTGATCACTATAATAATATAGATGAAACAATCCCCCAAACCTAAACTTTAAATTGTATTATGGACAGTATTACTGACATAAAAAATCAACAAATAAAGAACTCAAAGATCATAAAATAACTTATTAACAAGACTAAGATCATTCAACTGTCTAGATTAAACACATAAATTAAATGTGTTGTTAAAAAATCATGGTGTTATATTTGACAATACTTTTAGTTTTTATAGACAACTGTCCCACATAACAAAACTACTAAACTATCAACTATATTCACTACGCCTTATTCGTCACTCAATATCAATATCCACCGCTACTATTATAGCTTCTGTCTACATCCTACCTATATTCGACTACTGCAATTTTATCCTTTACAATACTAAACCCCTTATCATATATTACTAAACTCCAAATTCTTCAAAATTATATAGCTAAGTGTATATTCAACATACCAAAATACTTCCATACTAATATATCTCTATTCATAGCTAAACTCCATTGGCTACTTGTAGGAAATAGAATCCTATATAAAACTCTACTACTGGCTCATAAAGAAATCCACTATGACTCTCCTGACTACCTAGCATCTTTACTCTAACTTAAATTACCAACTAGTACCACTACACGCTTCACTAATACGTTTCTACTTCAACTTCCTCCTAAATATAACTTACATTCAACTAACACTCGCGCCTGGGCAATATACTTCCCATTCTCCCTACATACATCAGTAAATCATCATCTAAAAACTCAAGAAACTACTTAAAGCGCATTTATTCGATGTAAAAAATTAATTGCATACATATATGGACGATCAATTGCTTTATAAGCACAGTTTACAGTCCGTAAATGTAAAAATTAATGTATGTACATTTAATTGGTTGACTATAATATATCAAATAGGCTATACCTCCATATACAGAACATGTTAAATATCAGTATATCACATATATATATAACGGTAAGTATCAAATATGGCTCCCATTTCTTTATAATACGAATTGATATCAAATTTAAAATACTCGTTTCTGTAGTTTACATACTATTTTACATGATAAAATTATATGAATGATAAAAATGTTGTATATATTATAAAATATATATATAAATTGGCTATTATTATAATTTAAAATTACACAGCAATACATGTAAAATATGTTAAATTTAACCTCAGAAATAGTAATCATAACAAATGGGGGCAATAATCTTATTCTCCTGATATATATACTGATATATTCACTATGATATATCTATGATGCATGTTGGAATAATTGTACACTATAATAAGTAGGATTATAAAAAATGACTATAGTTATCACCAAAGGTCACATATACTATATCATCTATAGATTATATGAGATATATACTATATAATATAATATATGGTATATAGAGCGTGTTTTATGTGTGAAGATATATACGTATTTAATTAATGATAAAGTAGATTGATAGCATGCTAATTGCTAAAATTATCATATATACTACATTATTTATATATAAATTATATTGAATATTAACTTTATTATATAATATAATCTATTTTACTATTTATTTTAACATTATAATTATATATAAATATAATATTGAATATATTAATGTGTTTTACATAGTATATTTTTGAAAGAAATCATTTTTAAATATTACAGATTAACTAATATAATATTATATTGTATATTTTATTATTATTATAATAATTATAATTATTTTAATATATATTTAATTAAATATAATTATTATAATAATTAAACTGATAACTAATATATATATATATATATATATATATATATATATATATATATAATAATAATAATGTTATATATATAATATATAATAATTATATTATATTATAATTATTGTATCAGATGGATAATCATACATATTTTATATCAGTGACACGGTTACTGTGATAATCACACGTAACCTTTAGATACCTCATAATTTTAGATCGTAATCAAATAATCATTTAAATATTACAATAGATTTAAGCATGAATTACAAATGGTATATTGATATCAAAAACAAATATGTTTATATAATTTATTTATTAAAATACATAATGTTCACATTATAGATAAATAAATTAACTGATTAACTAACCCCATAGTCACTGTGAGTATAAAAAGAGTTAATAAAATAAAATTTTTACTTCTCATAACTACACATATAATGCAGTTAGAATATTTTAACTTAGTTAATTTCATTATATATTACTATGATTTCTTCTGGTATATTATTTTTAAATTGTATTATTTTAAATGATAAATAACATGACATTTGATATACTATAACTATAAATAGTATAATAATTGTATTATATTTTTCAAATATTTATCCGGAAGTTTATAATATTTCAAAGATGATGATCAATAAAACAATATCTCTGGTGTTTGATGTCAATATCCCTTCCCAACTAATTGTATTGTTTACATATAAATATATTGTTTATGAAAAATTATATTTTGAAATATATTTATATTTGATAGTAAATAGATTTTTAAATTATATAATTAATTATTATTCTTATTTATTAATTATATTATTAAATATATATATGATTAAAATATATAATTGACCTTTTATTTAATAACATAAATTCTATTTTATAATATAATTATTTAATATCAGAATAATTCTATCATAGAATTTGATAACGATTTTAAAGAGGTTATCATTAATTGTTATATTATTCATAATTATCTAAGTAAAATACTTATAATATAAAAATCTTATTTAAATATATTACCACGGCGTTATATGTGATTAATATATTGTGTTATATAACATTATTATTATCATAATTATTATGATAATAATTATGATAATCATTATCATTATCATAATGATTATGATTATGAAAATTCATAATAATTATTATCATAATATGAATATAATATGATTATCATCATAATTTATTCAATGTTATATTTCCATAATCAACATAATTATCATTTATTTAGTTAGTTTGGCAATAATGTACTATATCGTATATTATTATAATTATTATATATTATAATAATTATAGTTGGATTACAAATTCAATTTGTAATCGTAATCATTAAAATCGTATTTTTTTTAAAATCAAAAATTCGGAATTTTTTTATTTAAATCAGATTTTTTATTCAAATAATGTATGAAATAATTATAGATATTGTTAAAAGTAAATAGGCTTTATTAATGTTATTGTTCGTCCTACATATATTTACTAAAAATAGTATATTATTTAAATAAATTTAGTTGATCAAAAATATACCTTGTCAAAAGCTTCGCGATGGATGCGTGATTTGAACGCCCGCAAAATTGTTTATTCCAATTAGTCATACATTCCTAGCTTATCATATATATATTTATATATATATATATGTTTTTATAGGCGTATTCGAGATGTAATGCAGCTAAAAAAACATGGACATACCAACATTAAATCCAACCAAACCAAACAAGTCATAATATTGTGAATTTTATGTATTTTCACTGGTTTAGTTTGGTTGGGGTTATTTTTTATATTTCTAGGTTTTTTTATCTGCATTAAATTCCGAGTGAGCCAATAAAAGACACATATATATGATAGCTGTTGCATGTATGATAGTCTATAAATTTACATACACTAATTATAATGGACAATCATACGCTATTGTAAAATCACTAATTCGAATAAACAATTTTTCGGGCCTTCAAAGCGCGCATAAATTGCGAAGCTTTTGACCATAATCCGATTTAAATCATGATTTTAATTGAAGGCTTAAAAGAATAAATATTTGAATATATTTGTTTGAATAAAATCTTGATTATTATACTATAATTACTAGTAGATCTTTATAGTATCTTATTGTCTCAATGACATCTAATATTATAATTAATAAATAATAATAATAATAACATAAATTTATGTTATAATTAATAAATAATAATACAATTTACATTATGAACAACAAATTTTTAATAATAATAATAACATAAATTTATGTTATAATTAATAAATAATAATACAATTTACATTATGAACAACAAATTTTTCCGAAAATGTATACTGTATAGTAAGAGTGATCATTCAGCTGAATATGGGTCCTACAATACTTATCAACTCGGAACTTATAAAATAATGTATAAAAATAAGTCCAAACAATGTTTATTCATTTTTGACCATTCTAGGGCTCGTGATAATTCCTAGAATTTTAACATGGAGAGAATACGAAATTTAATATGGGGAATTTTATAAATGACTAAAAAGTGACTTTTAACCTACTAATAATTTGTTGTGTATTATGAAATTGTAATAGCACATAGATTAAATGTGATAATTATGGAAAATAAAAAAAAATTCAATTGTTTAATTTTTTTTCCTATAAATAAAATAAACAACATTTCTAGGATTTTTTTTAAAACTCAAATATATTAATGCATTTTTTGTTTACAATTTATTTATATGTCTATATAATATAAAAGGTAAAATTAAAAAAAAAGATATTTATAAAAATATAATATTGATACCACTTTTACTATATTTGTTGAAAAAAATTCAATATTTTTCAAAAATGTATAAAATATAAATCATTTTTTTTTTCTTACCTTTTTATGATATTTTTTAGAAAACAGATAACATATATACTAGAATGAGAGCTAGTGATAAACAAATTTAAAGAATTAAGTTGTATCTACCATTTTCATGTATTTTCGTATATTTGTTGTCATCATTTATTTTTCTATAATACTTTTCAATGTAATTTTGTACTAATTTTTAACGGATTGTCGCGTTTTCAATATGAGCTCAAATTGAATAATTTTTTTTGCATGTGTCTTAAAACATCTTCCTTTACCTTAGAATCACTGAACAAAAAAAATTGTATCCAATCACTCTTACTGTATAGATGACGCTGTTAATATTTTGTATACAAAATTGAAATACCTGATTGCGCGTAAATATTATATCTTCTATTAGAAAAATCATTGGTATTTACCAAACCCTCAAATTTAAGATTATATAGAAGAAGAGGAAAATGAAGATGAGGATATTGATATTATACTAGACTCTAGAGAGTGATGAATTTGTATTATTTTATATGATCAAAAATATATACATATGATAAATTAATATATACATGTATAACAAACAAATTAGGCTTAATATTTACTGCATATACCAATAAAGCCATAGCAATGCGTTTTAACTAAATAAGATTATTAATATATATATATATATATATATATTATATATATAATATATATAAATTTATTCGAGGCAATATGTTATCGCTTTTAAATTAAATGTAAAATAACATTACTATTCAATATCAGTGAAAGCGAACGTAAAGCTCTAACGCTTATTCCTTACGTACTGATTCAGATCGCAGTGACTGGTAGCGCCGCCGCCTACAGTTCAGCCATGGAACCAGATGAGATATCGGACACCATGTCCCCCGATAACTCCACCGCTACACGAGAGACCGACACTACAGATCGCACTCTGGTTACACCCACTGACACTAACCTCTGACCTTAACCATAACCTCTGACCTTAACCATAACCACAACCACTCACCCTAACAACAACCACTGACCCTAACCACAACCACTGACCCTAACCACAACCACTGACCCTAACCACTACTACTGACCTTAACCACAACCACTGACCCTAACCATTACTACTGACCCTAACCACAACCACTGACCCTAACCACTGACACTAACCACTGACCCTAACCACTGACACTAACCACTGACCCTAACCACTGACCCTAACCACAACCACTGACACTAACCACTGACCCTAACCATAACCACTAACCCTAACCACACCCACTGACCCTAACCACAATCACTGACCCTAACTACACCCACTGACCTTAACAACAATCACTGACCTTAACAACAACCACTCACCCTAACCACAACTACTATAATAATGGGTATTCGGGTTAATGATGTATTCCCTAACCCTAATAATGAGGCGATCATTACAGAGTTACTTAGGAGTCCTAAGTTAGGACATATTCACACGTAAGATGTGGCCGCATGTGTACCCAGACTGTGTATTCCTATTTACATATACCCAGTCTGAGTACCCGATGTAGCGTGTGAACGTGATACACCCACACTGGGTAATATATCTGTAACCTGCCTATCGAATTCACACGCAGAACAATCTACCCAGATTATATTATACGGCGAACGACTAGTTGAATAGGTCATAGGCCACCGATAATAATGCGTGAAACTAGGTCAGAATCAATTTGCATATTATAGCAGTATCATCGTATGGGTATAAACGGGGGCGTGGTTAATGTGTAGTCAGAATACACATTAATTACCCACACTGGGTAGCCTAATATCATACCCACACACTGTACCCACAAAATAGTCTAATACTCTATTAACCCTATATTAGCCTGTAGTACATGCTCGTGTGAAAGCAGCGTTGTAGTAATGTACGAAGGCATTCGTGTAGCACCTAATACACGCGGTCAGCTTCACCGTAACCCTCCACACAGTAGTAATAATCATGTCCGTATGTTTTAGATGCGCAGTTATAGCTAAACTAACGACTTCTCTCACCTCACTCAGTCTACCATAGATAAAAGTGTACTGAAGATAACTACTAAAGGTCACGAACCCACTAAAGGTCGCGAACCCACTAAAAGTCGCGAACCCACTCCGAGGAAAGAGAAAACATCAATTCCTAGTTAGTGTGTGTGTGTGTGTGTGTGTGTGTGTGTGAGGGGGCAGGTAATTATGGTAACTAGTATGGTTACAATGAGTGACACACAACCACATGCACTGTGTTCGTGAGGTCAACATAGTATTCGTGTTCATATCGTGTAGTAACATTTTATCACGTAAATACAGGTTGAAGCCCGCCTCTAAACCTTATTATACTTTTGTAGCATCGCTTCCCAATTCGATCGCTTCACTATTGTAGTTTAATTAGATCATCACCTGTATAACAACGATGCCGTGATCATATATACCACTATCTCCTATATTAGCAATACATTAGTGTGTAGCATTTAGCTTGCCTCGTACCTTAGTCCTAGAACAGACTAATATGAATAATCAAAATATAATATATATAACATATATATATATATATATATAGATTAGTTGTTATAATAATTTTAAATTATAAAGAGATACATTTATAGTATTGTAAAGTTGACCTCTGCAATCGTAACACAAACAAACGCGGTCCGTATTCACTATCCTCCCCCTCATCACCCGTCGGCGCCCCGTTCACAGCGAGACCCGCCAACACTACCCCGATATCGATCGCGCCCCACATCGCCCCCGCCGCCGCAGTCGTCGCCCCCACCACGCTGACGGTGGCCGCCCCGCAGACCCATCAAGTTCAGATGGTGAACATCCCAAACGCGACCGGGGGCCAGCAGCCCTATATCCTGTTCAATAATCAGCTCTACATGGTGCCCGGTTAGAGAGCCGGATAGTAGAGCTTACATCTGGCACTAGACATATATATATATTGTATAGCGCGTAGAATATATCTATTACATTAATTAGGTTTATTTGTACATAGCTGATAGTTGTGAGTGACCACTTGTAAGTAAATACAATAACTAAGAATCATAATCACGATAATACAGAAATATAATCGTTCTTTTAATTAATCTCGATGACATTGCCGTGTCTCTCTGCCAGTGAGTCTCTTTCATATCATCATCATTACCATCATCACCATCACCACCACCACCACCATCACCAACACCATCATCACCACCACCATAACCATCACCACTACCACCACCATCATCATCACCATCATCACCACCTTCACCACCATCACCACCATAACCATCACCACCACCATCACTACCACCATCATCACCATCATCACCACCTTCACCACCATCACCACCATAACCATCACCACCACCATCACTACCACCATCATCACCACCACCACCATATTAACAGCGAATACCGGCAGTCAGCCTGTAGTAGCTCAAACTGTAAACCACCATCAAGTACCTCAGTCTCTCAACCTTCAGCCTAACAGAGCCACCACCGATACACCTACTCAGGTTACCCCTCACTAAGCTATACACAGGATTGTTATCTTTAATATTACGCAGATAGCTAAGGATTGTCCTTGTATTATTATATTTAATATTACGTAATTACGTATAAGTTCGAAGTCCGAAGTTCGATTGCAATACTAATATGTATATATAATATATATAAATCTTATTATATATATATATATATATATATATATATATATATATGTTTCATATTGATATTTGAATCAATAAGTTGAAATTTACTATAAATCACACCAGCTTTACATATTGCATGTTTTAGAATTATACACAAATATCTCTCTCTCTCAGCATTTAGTATTACATAACATAATAAGCTTAGCTTAACAAGTGTGTTGCTTAACCGATTACATAATCATTACATCATCGTGTTAGCTAACAATAGAATACCACCCTATTGTAGATAAGCATACAAGCCAGTCCTTTGATCAACAAGTCAATTCCCCACCAACCAGGTTAATACTAGTATGACCTAACGTACCCCTAGTGATCGTTACCGGTACTAAAGTTAATCTATACTAATAATACGCTACCATTGTAGCAGTGGTCAGACCTCAAACCCTACTAATACAATCAGGTCAGTAGCATAGTTGTATGCTTGATCAGCTGTATGCCCTCTATATACTGCCATCTCATGCCCTCTATATACTGCCACCCCGTACCCTCTATATACTGCCACCTCATGCCATCTATATACTGCCATCTCATGCCCTCTATATACCGCCACCTCATGCCCTCTATATACTGCCATCTCGAGCCCTCTATATACTGCCATCTCATGCCCTCTATATACCGCCACCTCGAGGCCTCTATATACTGCCACCTCATGCCCTCTATATACTGCCATCTCGTGCCCTCTATATACTGCCACCTCGTACCCTCTATATACCGCCACCTCGTGCCCTCTATATACTGCCACCTCATGCCCTCTATAAATAACCATATTATGCTTTATGTATAATTCCATTTATAAAACTTATTCTGTATATACTATACAATGATCTTTGATGGGCGTTTCACACGCTAAGTGTGGGTGCATATATTTGTATATTTGTAGCCAGTGTTGTTAAACAAAGCATGTACCCAGCACAGCGTGTGAAAAGGCAGGGTGTATACCTACACTGGGTACCTACCGATCGTGTTCACACACTAAATAATCTACCCAGATATTATTTTACGAATCACTATAGTTATATAGGTCATAAATCACCAGTAATAATTCGAGAAACTAGCTTAGAATTTATTATCAAAGTATAGCGTTATCATATGTGTAGTGTAATGAATACACATTTATTACCAAGACTGGGTAACCTAATATTATACAGACTAGATACCCACTAGTGATGTAAATAATACCAAGTTTTTGATGCAGAGCCGAGACATTAATTTTCAGAAAAATAAACCAGCCCGAGCCGAGATGAGACTCTAGCCAAATGAGCCTGAGTCGAGTTGAGACTTTAGATAACTGAAAATGAAACTGCATCAATGCTTTAGATTTGACTGGCATCATTTACATCACTAGTACCCACATCTTAGGTGTGAAAACATATCATGGCCTCTATTTACCCTGCTTCCTTTTTACCCTATATATATTTCCATCATTCAATATTTCAATACACTGATTATTGATTTTACTTCTATAAAACACCATTTTATCTTGTATACATTTTAATTACTTTTCATTCTCATATCATAATAATGATTATACTATCCACATGTTAATACATAATGAGGGATTGTATATGTATATATAGAATATTTTAACTAAGCAGTACTATGTTTAAACATATGATCTATTCTGCAGGAGGTCAGAGTCATATTCTAAACCACCAACTGAAGAACTTCCGTCTAGCGACGCCCCAAGGTCAGTAAGGTCGTAGGTAGAAGTCATAGAGCTAGAGAGAAATAGAGCGGTGGTAATACTCTATGCCTGGCAACGTAAGCCAATGCGGAAAGCGGAAATAAAAAATCAGCCATCTTGCGCGGTGACCAAATATTAAAATATAATATTCTTTTGATCATAACTTTTTTATTATAAATATATCTATAAAGTTAAATATGAAACTTATATTACTTTTTATCCTCTTTCCAATAGTATTGAATAATATTATTCTAGCAACAAAATAAAAAATCAAATAGGTAAAATCCGCCATTTCGTGGTCCCCAATTTAGATTGACCCTTTCCGCGTGTCAGCTACCTCGTTTACCACTCTATTTCTCTCTACGGTAGACGTAGACGTTGATAGTAACGGCGGCGGCCATCTTTCTAGGTCAAAGTATAAATCTATCGGGAGGTCAACTTATACAAAACTCAAACGGTCAACTTCAAATTCAGGTTATCATCGCAGCTAGAGGTCTACCTCGAGAGTATAGGTATAATATATATGTGATGATGTGATGCAACACAACAGCTAATACAATACATCTTAATGTTAAGTCCTCTTTCAAAGTAAAACGATATTAAACACTTATATTTATAGTTATTATTAATTATATTCGAAAACTTATAATACACGAATATTATAATTATTATCGACATGGAACCCGTCTGCTAACACGACCATTCACCGTACACCTGTACACCTCACACATGTACACTAAGATGGGTCGATCATCGTAATTTCATTTTATTAATTACTTATGTTTATCTATATAATATCAGAATGAGTTTGCAAAAAAAAAAAATTAAAAAAAAGGTCATTTAGGATGTGCGAGTTGGACTTTAAAATTTTGATTTTTTTTAATCTAAAAAAAAAATTACTACGTTTACCTATATATTTCGCGCACGTGATAGCGTATATATTTAATAACAACTTTTAAAATTTGTATTCATAAATAGCGATATTTACGATATTTATGATGAATCTACGTAGGAAAACACAATTTAAAGATATCATCAAACCAGATACTATGCAACTCACTAAATTACCCACTCATTTAGACATTTTACGCCACTACGTATATATAAATAACATATCTACGGACATCAAAAAAATTAAAATTGATATTTTAGATCGTTTAAAAATAATTTGGAATTCTGCTTCATTACCAATTATGTCTGATAATTCTATAATTACTAAGATAAATATATATATACAAAAGGCTATAAAGTTAAAAAAAACACAAAATTCGAAGTATTTTAACGTTGTAATGAAAAAGCATATGGACAAATTTAATTTCCTATTTGATATTTGCGCATGCAAATGCGCAAATAAATGTGACTGTCGGAGGGAAAATAAGGTACCACCATCTGAAAAATCCTTTTTAAATGATCAGAGAACACAACGACTGATGTTCATACAGACTTCATCAACCACGGCAACAACCAAGCAAAGTCGAACTCATGAACCAGTTTACTCTATTCCTGGACCAAGTTCGATGGATATTGATCCAAGGTATATTATTAAAATATTATTTAGTTAATAGTTAATAATAAAATTACTATTAAAATAACATTTTATTTTTCTAAACTAAATAAACAAAATTAATTATAATCTATTTTGTAAAATAGTATAAATCTATGAATAGAATATATCTCTCTATTATAGACTCTTTAGACCCTCATTATTTTATAATTTATATTTATATATATATATATATATATCTTAATATAGTTATCTTAATCTAGATACATTGAAAGATAATATATAATAAATATTATATATATAATATATATTATATATATATATATATATATATATATATATATATATATATATATATATATATATATATTATATATATTAGTGATTCAAATGAAACAGACTTTTGTGTTTTTGAAACAAATGAAACCAGATAAATTTAGGTTTGAAACATAAAATATGTTGTGTGTAACATAACATATGATGTAACGTGACATTATGGTGTGCTGAAAGTACAATATGGTGGAAAATTACAGAACGTTATGCTGGAAAAAATATAAACACTTATAATATGATACATTTCAATAAATTGTATTAAATAATTAAAAAGCTTGATAGAGTTTCAGTCCGACTCTACTCGAGCGAG
Organism: Osedax fenrisi; assembly: GCA_964019155.1. Taxonomy (NCBI): domain Eukaryota; kingdom Metazoa; phylum Annelida; class Polychaeta; order Sabellida; family Siboglinidae; genus Osedax; species Osedax fenrisi. Next base: position 52,964,447 of record OZ025244.1, on the reverse strand, counting down.
TTTCAGTCCGGCTTGACTTAACTCAAGTCGGACTCTGGCTCGACGCGAAAAACTCGACTCGTTTGAATCACTAATATATATATATATATATATATATATATATATATATATATATATATATATATATATATATAAATATAAATATATACTCTATGTATTCAGCTTCGATACACTTTCTGATGATGAAGACTATGATGACGATAACAACCAGCACCATGATGACGGTGACAACCAGCACCATGATGACGGTGACAACCAGCACCATGATGACGATGACAACCAGCACCATGATGACGATGACAACCAGCACCATGATGACTCAAACATAATTCTGCTTTTATCTAGTGATTCTTCTGATGACGATGATGATGGGAATTATATACCTGATACCGATTCTTCAAAGTATGTATTTCATGAATACATATAATCTCGTATAAAGTAATTTCATAAGGAGTGATCTCATGCGCAATGATAATATGTATTTATGTAAATAGTTATTTATAAATAGTAGAATTTTATACTGCGTATACGATGAACAAACTATATTAAGTCACTTCGTAATAGATTACCAGTTACATATTTTATTATTATCTTTTATTATATATATTAATATAAATTACGTTGTTAAAAAAAATAGTATATGTTTTATGTTAATGTTATTTATATTTCAGATTTCAACATCCTTTCTTCCGTTGTATGCTGTCGCATGCCGAAGCTCTTGGAGTTTCAGATCGAGTAGCCGCTCGAATCGTTTCAGGGGCATATGTAGACGATGGCACTGTAACCAGTAACAACCTCGACAGAATCGTAGACAGGAATCTCATCCGCCGTCAAAGAGCGAAATTTCGTAAACAACATAAAATAGTTACGTCCATCCAAAGTCTGTATTTTGATGGAAAACAAAACAAAACCCTACAAAATAATGGAAAACTTGTTCTCGAAGAACATATCGCTCTCCTCTCCCAACCGGGAAACATTTATATCGCCCATGCTGTGACGCCAAGCAAATGTGCCAAAGATACCTCTGATGCGATCTTGAGGACTATTGCCGATGTAAATGTTGATGAACTGAATGTAATCGGCGCAGATGGTACTGCATGCAATGTCGGATACCGTGGTGGAATCATAACTAGGATTGAAAAACATCTTCAACATAAATGTCAATGGATCGTTAGTATTAAAAATATTATATATTAAAGTAAATATATAATATTATAATTATTATCTCTAATTTATTAAATATTATATTTACTAATTTATAAAATATGTTTAAAATTTAAACTTTAAATATATCCAACTCTCCCCTATATATATTTAGAACATCTTAATTAAAAAAGTATCTTATACTCCATTATGAAAATTATTAACAATATTATAATTATCTGTATATCTCCTATACAGATATGTCTTCTTCATCTTAATGAACTACTACTCCGAAAAGTTTTTATATATACAGCGGAGAAATAGGAAAGCAGCTAGACAATTGTGAGAACACTGATATAATTTTATTTGAACCGATAGCAATTAGCGAGGGTTTTGAAACCCAATTACAAGAGTTGACTGACATTAGTTCAGATCAGAGATATCTTCGTGATATCATTCTCGGTATCAGTGATGGTTACATACATGATAGGCTAAAGACGAGATCACCAGGAAAACTTGGCTATGCCCGGTGGTTGACCACAGCAAACTGAATACTACGTGTATACGTATCAACGTCAATTCCATCTACTAACATGATAAAACTTGTTAAATTTATTATTTATGTATATGCGTCCAGCTGGTTTGGTATTCGCAGCAAACCCATATTCACTAAATCCCCCATCCACATCTTCAAGATGTTGCGAGCAGTTCGTGACCTAGGGATACCAGAAATTACTCGAGAATGTGACGCTATTATCAAACGAAATGCATTCAGTTTGCACCCAGAAAGTATCTTATGCTGCATGTTAGTAGATTCCAGATTGATGATTAGACACGAAGCTGTAAAAAGAATTTTGAGAGCGAGAATTAACAATGAAACTGGTATCCGTGAGTTTAATTTATCTAATTATAAATTCAATTTGGATGCTGACGACTACTACATGTTAACGGAATATGATGAAGATACATGGCTAGAATCTGTCCTTACTAAACATATTAGTACTGAACTTTTGAAATCATATACTCCTTCAGCTACCCCTAAATTTACCTTCAAACAATACCCATCTCATACTCAATCAGTTGAAAGAGTTATACGGATTGTATCCCAAACTGCAATTATGAGTTGCAATCCAGAAATGAGAGATGGTCGTATTAGAAGTACGATTCTTGCTAGGGCATTAATGCCTAAAAGATATGATTCGAAGAAAGATTTTCATTTCTGTTAATTTCTATTTGTATAAGTTTGTTTGATATTTATGTATTTTTTGTATATATTATATAGATTATATTTCATATATTTTTGTATATATTTTTAGAATATATGTGAGTATATTATTTTTATAATATTTATATATATCTATTTATATATATCTTTTTTTATATAACTATTTTTATATATCTATTTATATATATATATTATATATTTGTGTATATATAACTATATTTTCATTTTTATTAATTTCTATTTGTATAATTTTTTTTTATAATTATATATTTTTATATAATATTTTATATATTTTTGTATATATTTTTTGAATATATTTTAATATATTAGTTTGATAATATTTGTATATATCTATATATATATTTTTATATATATTTTATATGGAAATATATGCTATGAATCAGTCTAAATCCTAATAAATATCCAGTAAATCTTGTCTTTATTGATTTTTTGTTTAAAATGTTGTATTATAGTATATTATATGTTTATAGGAAGTTTATCTATATTATTCTCAATATATTATCTCATACATATTTTTATAGAAATTAATTCTTCTTTTCTGTTAAATATATTATTATTTCTGTATTAAAATGTTCGTTAAAAAAAATTATTACAATTTTCTTAAAAAAAAAAAAAAAATTATTTCTTTCATTACCTGTTAAATTTCGAAAATGAAATCGACAAACTTTAATATATGATTAATGAAATAGTTATTTAGCATAAAAAACAAAAAACAATTTTTTTTTTTTTAATATAGCGATAATTTTTTCTTCAAAATGTTATACTTTTTTTCTTCAAAAAATACGTTAATTTATAAAAAAAACTTATAAATCCTTTTTTTTTTTTTAAAGTATGCCATATACATCATTATATTAATAGTTTATATTATATATATATGTTATTATTATTAATAGATTATTCAAAATAAAAATTTTTTGGATTTCTTGAAAAAAATTAAAAAAATATTTAAACTTCTAGAAATTCTAGGAAAAAATTATTAAAAATATTTTAACATGATATTTAAATTGTTTTATGATAGTATTAAGATATTGTAAATTTGTATATCAATACGATTATTATAAATATATATATTGCCTTGTTATAATATTTTCCTATCTCTTACATGTTAACTTTTCCTATATTGACCATGTTAATTTTGAAATTGAACTCGCATATGAAACCAACCATCAAAAATTTTTTTTTTTTTTATACATAATATTAAGATTATAAACCCTTAAAAACCAAATAATGAATATGAAATTCATAATATGTATACATATTTACCCATCTTAATGTACACCTCACTACACACTACACTCATTATACAGTTACCCGCGCAGAATATCTTCCGCAACCTGATCGCTAATCAACAGACGCACACGCCACCCGCCACAGCAACAGCAGCTGATACCACCGCTGTTATCAAGCCTAACAGGTACGCGCTTAGATCACTATAGTAGTGGTCACTAAGTCTCCATCTGTGAGACAACACACACCTTCCGAGTGAACATTTAGCAAATAAATTTAAGTTTTCATTTATTATATTATTTTATATATTATCGTAAAAATCTAATAAATTTTGAGTATTATTACATATATATAATATATATAATATTATATATATATATATATATATATATATATATATATATATATATATGTGGTATTACAGTTCAACTATTAAGGTTTTGACAAAGTGCATATAATACCCCCATATAATAACCTGCGCATATCACCCCTTACAGTCTTGAAGCAGCAGCACAGGTGGTGGCGGCCACTGTTACCCCTAGTCTGACCCCCAGTCTGACCCCTAGTCTGACCCCCACACTAACGCCCGGTCAAATGACCCCTACTCAGACGACCTCGTCCCATCAGCCCCTGTTCACCGGGGGACAGCCCCTCTACCTTCAGTTCCCCGCCCAGCAGGATGGTGTTAAAGGTAGGCGACTATAGGCCCTGGTAGCGTAGATGACCTGTTCTTAGTGATTAGCGAGGCTGGCATACGAGTAGAATTAGCTTTTGAGGCAGGCTTTACAGTGTAACCTGTATTACATAGTTAAACTTTGTGTAATATAAAGGCTAGGGGATGCCTGCAATTGAACCAGACGAATAGAACCGCACAGCCTTAGTTACGTATGTTTAATACGTGAAATCTATTTCGCTCGAGCAATTTATGAATTTAATATTAATACGTGCCGGCAAGTAACTAGACGATGTTAACTACTAAGGTATTTAATCATTACAAAATATCATTTCCACGATCTTATACATATATATTCCATATCAAAGTATTGCATTTTAATAAATTAATTAATAAGTAATGTTAAATGATAATATTTTATTAATATTTATTTTGTGAATTCTTAGTTAGTAAAGTAAATAGTCTACTACATTTTTATTTGAAATATTTGTGAATAATTAATAATATTATATTTTTTATTTATAATAGGTATAAATAGTAGTGCTGTAAAATTTAAAATAGTTTACTGGTCTCGAAACTTTCAAATCTTTCAAATCATGGTCTCAACACCTTCAAATCACTATCTCAAAACTTTCAAATCATATTTGTTATCATATACAGTATCTAGATTATAATTTATATCATATGTTACATACTACTACTACTATTACTATTACTACTACTACTACTACTACTACTACTACTACTACTACTACTACTACTACTACTACTACTACTACAACTACTACTACTACTACTACTACTACTACTACTACTACTACTACTACTACTACTACTACTACTACTACTACTACTACCTGACTACTACTACTACTACTACTACTACTACTACTACTACTACTACTACTACTACTACTACTACTACTACTACTACTACTACTACTACTACTACTACTACTACTACTACTACTACTACTACTACTACTACTACTACTACTACTACCACTACTACTACCACTACTACTACTACTACTACTACTACTACTACTACTACTACCTGACTACTACTACTACTACTACTACCTGACTACTACTACTACTACTACTACTAATACTACCTGACTACTACTACTACTACTACTACCTGACTACTACTACTACTACTACTACTACTACTACTACTACTACTACTACTATTACTACTACTACTACTACTACTACTATTACTACTACTACTACTACTACTATTACTACTACTACTACTACAACTACAACTACTACTACTACTACTACTACTACTACTACTACTACTACTACTACTACTACTACTCCTACTACCTGACTACTACTACTACTACTACTACTACTACTACTACTACTACTACTACTACTACTACTACTACTACTACTACTACTACTACTACTACTACTACTACTACCTGACTACTACTACTACTACTACTACTACTACCTTACTACTACTACTATTACTACTACTACTACTACTACTACTACTACTATTACTACTACTACTACTATTACTACTACTACTACTACAACTACTACTACTACTACTACTACTACTACTACTACTACTACCTGACTACTACTACTACTAATACTACTACTACTACTACTACTACTACTACTACTACTACTACTACTACTACTACTACTACTACTACTACTACTACTACTACTACTACTACTATTACTACTACTATTACTACTACTACTACTACTATTTCTACTAATACTGTAAAATTACCTACAAATCATTGATTTAAAATATCAAATACTTATTTTTCATTTAAGTTCTTAACATTTCAGCTATTTAATAATATTTGAAGATATCAAATAAATTTGTTATGATTTCAGGTTAGTTTTTAAAATTAATTATCAGTTCTCCAATATTAAATTAGTTTGTAAATATAGTATCATGTTTTGGATCAGGTAAATATTTATTTATATCAATATTTGGTAATTCATATATAATTATTAATAAATCATTAATAATAAAATATATATCAAGTGATTCAAGATGATCCATATTTAACATAACTGTATCAGTAATAATTTATTTATTCAATATAATATTTAATATTATATTTAATTATTAAAATATATATATATTTAAACCTATGTTTTTATAATTATAATTATATATTATATAATAATTATTATCGGGAGTCATTAAGTGATTTCAATAATGAGATTTAAGTGATCTAAATAGATTGCGAAACAATTGAATACTCATTCTTTTGTATATTAATAATGTAATTTGACTTGTATTTTATGATATATGTGATGTGTTATAAATACGCACTGTTCACCTACCCACCTTTTTCCTAACGTTCCCAATTCATTTAACAATTTATTTTATTATATGTGTTACTAAAGTTTCACTATAGTCATTATAATTATGAGTTATCAGAGTTAATATATAGCCGCATGTATTTAAAAATAGAATCGTGTGAACGCTCTAAATAATGTAATTGAAGTTTCTGAATCGATCGCGAAATTGTGTAAATATTTCTCATGTTCATATTTAGAATCAATTATTCCTATTATGTGTACAATTATATCGTATTTTCGACATAGTTATCATGTTTAATATATTTTTAATATTATGAATACACTTTATTATAAAGTTACTTTAAACCTATACTTATTATTTTAATAATGATAAAAATAAAACACAAATCTCTATAATATATATTTCAAATATATCAAATTTCGTAGACTATTTACAATCTCACTTTCGTTATTTAGATCACTCACTCGATGATTCCCGATTATAATGATAAATAATTTATAATTATTATAGTTTATATAATTAAATATATATTTAATATAATTATTATAATAATATTAATTTAAGATACTACTTTAATCATCAAAATCACTTAATATATCCGTTATTATTAAAATATTAATAATTATTAATAATCATTTATTAAAAAATAACAAATTTTAAAATTAAAATGTAGGTCAGATTATTAATACTGTGATCCTATTGGACATTGCATTAGCAAAGATTATTTAATAGATATTTAATTATAATTTATCCAAACATATATTTGTATTTTAACTAGATCGTATTGCTTATATATTTGTATTTTATTTTTCTAAACTATATTTTTATGGATCCAAAATACGAAAATTTATTTACAAAATCAATTTAATATTGGAGAACAGATAATTAATTTTAAAAACCGAATCGAACCGGACCGAAATCATAAAAAATGTTTATATCATCAAATATTATAAAATACCCGATATTTTAAGAACCGAACCGAAAAATTATTATTGATATTTGAGATCGATGATTTGAAATTTTACAGCATTAATAAATAGGCATAATTAATAACACAAATAATTGAATGCTTTCTTTTCAAATTAGGTAATAATATATATTTTGGTCATAATGTTAAATAATAGATATTAAATAAATTACATTAAATTGGAAATATTATATATTTACATATATTTTATATTATTATATATTTAGTAAATATGTATATAGTAAATAAGAATCTAATATTGTTAGCTATACATTTAAAATTTAAATATTATAATCTGATCACATTCTATAATTATTAAATATCAGTGATCCATATATAAATGGATATATTTCAATGCCAATAATATTCTCATTCTATTTGATATAGTATGCTTTTAATCATTATTTTCTATCATACAATTTATTACTTTATTACATTATTCTATTCATCTATATAGATGATTAGTTTCTATGAAATATAGTATATAATATATAATCTACAAATCACATCTATTAATGTGTGCGTATTTTCATCTAGCTAAATTGTGCTGCCCCAATCCTAACCCCATCCTATTTTCACGTCTATTTCACAGGAATTCCGTCTATTCTGCCCAACCAGCGTATCATCATTGTTCCCCCCAACATCGACAAGTCTAAGTCTACTAAGGTCCGCCCCCCCCTAGTTGTAGCCCCCATCATTACCCCCACCCACTCCCACGATAGCCCCCATCATTACCCCACCCCACTCCCACGATAGCCCCCATCATTACCCCACCCCACTCCCACGATAGCCCCCATCATTACCCCACCCACTCCCACGACAGCCCCCATCATTACCCCCACCCACTACCACGATAGCCCCCCTCATTACCCCCACCCCCCCCCCCCCCCCCCCTACACAGAAATACGCTACGGGCTGGAGAGGACAACCCGGTCGCAGACGTAACTGTATAAACCTGGCAGACCTAGCATCCGCCACTAACATCATGGTCCGCAATGCTAACGGGCAACTGACCCCCGCTCGCTTCGTAACTCAGATACGTTAGTGCTAACCCCATCCTAACCCCATCATAACCCCATCCTAGCCCCATCCTAGCCCCATACCAGCCCCATCATAACCCCATCATAACCCCATCCTAACCCCATCCTAGCCCCATCCTAGCCCCATCCTAACCCCATCCTAACCCCATCCTAGCCCCAACATAACCCCATACCTACTACCAACATAACTCCATTACAACCCCAACCCCATCATAGCCCCATCCCAACCCCATACCAGCCCAATACCTACTAAAATATCATGGTGTATAACATATTCACACACCTCATATGTACATATGAGCATAATAGTAATTATTTACTGTATATAGGGGCGTCGGAACAGGGGGGGCGGGGGGTATCGGACCCCCCCATTCAAAAATATGGGGGGGGCTAAGTATGTTTTGCCCCCCCCCCCCCCATGAAATGTGTATTCATAAATTTTATATATATAAAATCTAGTATATTGTCTTTGTTAATACAAATTTTTTCTAAAGAATGTTACTAAACATATGGGGGGGGGGGCTAAGTATCGTTTGCCCCCCCATCCATGAAATATGATAATATTCATGAGAGAATCTCTGAGAGATACTTTTTATCTGGCGATATTAAGAATGAAATTATTCAACTAAATAAATCTGAATTATTAAATATTTGATTATAAGATATTAATGGAACTTTGTCAATTCAGTGTGATGGAATTCAAGATATATCCGGAAGTGAGCAGGACATTTTGGTGGATCGATATTTGATATAAAAACTAGAAATTAAAGAAATATGCATATGAATATGCAATATGACTGAGGATACAACTTAGAAAATATAGCAAATTTAATGTTATCTGAACTTGAACATCTTTACTTGCCTATTTCTAAATTAAGAGGACAGTCATATGACGGTGCAGCTAATATTTCTGGTAAATATAATGGTGTAAAGACTATAATAATGAATAGAAAGTCATTAACTTTTTATACACAATGTGGAGCTCATCGCACAAACTTAATAGCATAATCATTAGATAATAATATAAATATAAGAATGGCCTTGAGAGTGATTCATGATTTGGGATTATTATATGAACAAACGATCAAATTCTGGATTGTATATAGTACTAATAATAATAATAAAAGACATTGAAACCATTATGCACAACAAGATAGACTGCGAAAATCATGTATTAAAACAACATTAGATCAATATAGTGGTATAATCGATGCACTGAAATAATATGAAGAATTAGATTATATTACCAATGACCACAAATATATTATTACAAAATATGAATAAGTCAAATATTTGTTCTATGAATATTTCAAGTTTGATATTTGAAATCTTGGATATTAACTTAATATTATGAATGTGAACGCTTTCATGATACCAACAAATACTATTGAAGGTAACATTTATAAAAAATATACTTGAAAGCATATATGATTATAATTATATATATCATAATAAAAATCAATAATAAATAAACATAAAAGATCAGATAATAGTAAAGACGATTCTAATTAAATTGAATAATGATAAAAATAATATGCACACATTCATTGAATATAGGAACAAAAGTATTTTATATTTTATATATACAAGTTTTTATATTGAATCAATGTTAATAAGCTACTTTTATAAACATATTTTATAAACATTTTATAAAATACAAAATAGCTTATAATAAATGTTTATAATAAAATATTATGATAATTTATTTTTATTTTAAATATATCTAATTTAATTTTCTAAGTATATCTAATTCAGAGAATAATAATAAGACATATAATATAAATTATTATAAATATGTATGAGATGAATATTAATGAATATTCATAAGACTATGTAAGGTCATCTAGATAAAATAATATAACATTGTTAATGTTATGTTAATATAAGTATGTGATTAGATATGATCAGTTAATATGTTAATAAACGTTATCATTAATATTTACAGAATAAAATATACTGAGTTGTTTGATTCCATAATGATGCAAATTAAAACCAAATTGTATACTAAGGAAACATCATTTATACATTCTTATAAATTAAAGGAATCATTATTACAAATAATATAATTCATGAAAAAAGGTTTGTTTTTTTAGATTAATCTTATTAATCCTATTAATTTTCTACACTAAATAGATGTTATTAAAAAATGTATAAAGAATTAACGATTCAAAAATCGAATTTCCCTATAATCAAATCAATCAATAAGTTCAATACCATATGATGAGGATAAACATATACATAATGGAACAATCTCCTAAAATTAAAAAAATATTTTCCGGCTTAATAGATTTGATCAAATTTTAAAAGTAAGCTACGAATAATAAAGACGTTGTTACGATCTACTATGCTAGATATTAGATTCAATGCATTAGTATTGGCAAATTTCAATAACAAAATAATTCACACAATTGAGATTGATATATTTATATAATAATAAATTATGTAATGTTTATTATTTATTTTCTAATATATTCCTACTTATTGTTATACAAATTAAATATTATTAATTGTATATTAAAGGGTTAACATAGACTAACGAGGTATACGATATTAATAAGATATAATTAGTAATTATATTAGTAATAAATAATAGGATATATAATATAAAATAGAAATAAATAGCCCCCCCCATACAAAATATCGTTCCGACGCCCCTAACTGTATATAACAATAGGTAGTATAGTTGTAGTGATTAAGCATGTACATTATACACTGTATAGTATACAGTGTATAATGTAACAAAACAATTCTCCATAGAGTGTATAGTATACACTCTATGGAGAATTGTTTTGTTATGATTATTTAAGTGTATAATTAAACATTATTATTATAAACACATAACCAACACACGCGCACGCACACATACATCGATACACACAGCTAGACAGAAGAGCTCCATACCGAATGCTAAAACAATACCCAAGCTGCACCCGAAACCCTACACGGTTAGTGAGCGGGTCTTACGTAATAGCCCTAGTGTATAGCTTAGGGGTTATCTGGGGTAAAGCTTTGTACCCCACTGAACCTGTGTAGTGGGGGTTATCTGGGGTAAAGCTTTGTACCCCACTGAACCTGTTTAGTGGGGGTTATCTGGGGTTAAGCTTTGTACCCCACTGAACCTGTGTAGTGGGGGTTATCTGGGGTAAAGCTTTGTACCCCACTGAACCTGTTTAG
>OZ025244.1:52470160-52947660 GCA_964019155.1 Osedax fenrisi | reverse complement strand
ACTAATATATCCATAGAGTTATTATTATAATATTTATATTATATTACCAATAATTACACATAATAAACTAATATTTATGACATTTAAAAAAAAAATGTTTACAATAAAATTATTTTTTTTAGTATATTATTTATTTCTAATATTATAATATAACAGAATACCACACTAATATACTCATAAGTTATTCTAATAATATTTATATTAAATTATATTACCAATTACACATAATAAACTATATTTATTTTATTTATTTTACAAGAAAATATTTTTGTATCATATTTATTTATGTACAATATATAAACTAAGTAATATATTTCTAGTATTATAATATAACAGAATACCACAATAATATACTCATAAGTTATTCTAATAATATTTATATTAAATTATATTACCAATTACACATAATAAACTATATTTATGACATTTATTTTACAAGAAAATAAGTTTTTTTATCATATTTATTTATGTACAATATATAAACAGTATATAATAGTTTCTTTTTTCTTGAATTTTTGAGTCTTGAATTGTCTCTAAATTGAGTATATGTTCTTTCCACAGCTGAAGTACCTAAAGATAGAATCATTATGATTTAAATATTATGTATGTTATTTTCTAATATATAATATATGATGTGATTACAATAAAATATGATAATTACTTGTATATTTATTTGACATGTAGAAAATGAAAATAAATTTATAAAATAAACAATATATAGTATTGAATTTGATAAATAATCATAATATTGTGATGATTTATATATTATGTATAATTTTATATATTATGTATAATTTTATATATAATGTATGTTATTTTTGTAATATATAATATATGATGTGATTACAATAAAATAAGATAATTAGATAATTACTTGTATATTTATTTGACATGTAGAAAATGAAAATAAATTTATAAAATAAACAATATTTACTCGTTTTGAATTCTATAATACATAATCATTATATCGTTATGATTTATATGATTTATATATTATGTATGTTACGTTTCTAATATATATTATATGTTGTGATTACAATACAATAATATAATTAGATAATTACTAGTATATTTATTTGACATGTAGAAAATGAAATTTATAAAATAAACAATATTTACTAGTTTTTAATTCTATAATACATATTTTCATTATATCGTGATGACTTATATGATTTATATATTATGTATTACTAACATGGTCTTGTAATATATCATCATATGAAGTTTTAGTACGGTTAAGTTGTCCGGTGATCGATTTTCTACTACGTCTTGGCATTTTGAAATAAAATAATTAATGACGCAATCTCAATTACTTTGTTTATAATTCGAATTTTACAGCCAATGTAATGCGTTCATTTGATATCAATACGTTAATTATAGATGTCGCTAGTTGACATGATATTAAATAATAGATCGTATATAGCACTGCATTTAAATTTTTTTTAAAGTATACACTTATAGATATAATATTATAAGTTTAAAATATGAGTATTTTGCTATTATTTAGGCCATTTTTTACACATTTTTTTTTATTTACAAAATAGGTATTGTACTAAACCATCAAATTGTATCATTTATAAGTCTTTATTTGCTCTACAAGTTTCAGAGAATATTAAATATATATTAAATAATACTTTTCTCAAATAAAAAAAAAAAAAAAAAAATTATTTAAAAATCATTTCAAAAGGCCGCGAACCCCCTTAAGGGGATATCATGGATAAATTCGTTAAAATCGGAAACAAATTTATTTTTTTTAACAAGTAGTTCATTATTTACTACAGAATAATGATATGTTATTAACAGTGACAAAATTATCTATGAAATTAGTTTAGAAATAGCATGAAAAGCATCTTTTATAGCGTGTATTTTTTAAATAAATTATTTATTTTGAAATCTGCATTCAAAACAAATATAAATATATAATATAATCATGATTTCAAAAATTTGAAAACTGGATTTTATATAATATATATATATAATATAATATAATCATGATTTCAAAAAGTTGAAAACTGATTTTTTTTACATTTATTTCATTTATAAAATAAATTATTTATTTTGAAATCTATATTCCTAACTAATCTAAATTGTTATATAATGTTTTATATCTAATATATAAATTCTATAAATAGATAACTAAACATAAAACATTATAAAACAAATTATTTTTTAATATTGATTTTATATTTGCTAAATACATAAGATTATTAAACCCAGTTATAATAATAAAATAATATTTATATAGGTACTACAATTATTATATGAATTATATAAATTTATATAGTAGCCCATGCATAAGTCGTATGTTGAATTGCCCGATATATGTATAGCTGTTCACAACCAAACTGCTCGATTTTAATGTTCTACAATAGCAGGCTATTTTTGTTTGTGTGAAATCATACAAACTGCCCGATTTATTCTAGTATAAAAATGTAATCTCATATATAACATGAATGGGGTTGTGGCTCAGTGGTAGAGCGTTCGCTTTGCATGTGAAAGGCCCCGGGTTCGATCCCCGGCTTCTCCACTTTTTGATCTTTCAATTCAGTGAATCTATTTATTATTCATTTTAGACTGAGATAGTATCACTTACTTACAAATGCTTAATGTCATTTTAATTATTCATTGGGTCAAGCTCAATACAACACTTAAAAGTAACCACTACAGTAGATATAGAGCAGGTATCCTATCATCTCTAATATACTAAAGCGTATTTCTTTACATATTCACAATAGCCTACTATCTATACGATTCACTCACGTCACTAATCTCGAGAAGTTAATATTTTAATCTCACCCTCTGCCGCTGACCCCGTGTGTTCTATAACTCCGCACGACCTCTAACCTCGATATTCTCGTAGACCTGAAGTCGAACACAGTCACCAAGGTGGTACGCATTAACCCGCCCAACTCCGCCGTACCCATTCGTCTCGAGACCCAGGTCTACAACACCCCTGGTCAGTACCACAATAGCCACCACCGCCTCAATACCTTCAATATCTTTATTAGCATAAGTGTATATTTTCCGTAACAAACTCTACAGCCTAAATAATAATAATAATCTATTACGAGAAATTTATGTTTTCCGTTTTCTTTCTCGTTTTGTATTATAATCGATGCTCGTCCCTCCTAAAGGCATCGCATAATGTAGTGTGTCTATTCCCTAATGTCGTCGCCCGTAAACCTAACACTTTACCTCGTCCGTTATTATTAACTCACTCGTTATAGGTATAATAAAGGCAGTCACTAAACCCGTCTCCACCCCTGCCGCGATGGTACCGGTAGTATCGGGGGCAGTGAAATCTACGACTTCCTGTTCGTCGGTGGACGGCGATAACTCTGTGATCACTAGCTACGATAACGGAGGCTGCGGGGGGGAGAGCTCCATCGACTCTAGGGGTCAACCTTCCCCGCTGTCTGCTGTATGCGACGTGCCTCCTGTTAAGACCACCACCACCACCGCTACTAAGGCTGCCACTATCACTAGGTCTAGTGGTGGTACTATGAGTGTAGTACCTACTACTACTACTACTACTACAGCTACTACTACTACTACTACTACTACTAAGTCCACTAGCACCGCCAGATCTAACGGTACTACCACTACTACCACCGCTGCCATCGTTAACAACGGCGATTGTTCCGAAGACGACGACGCCCCCCTTAAAATGGGCGCGGCGAAGAAACCGAGGAAAGATCCGTTTCAGAATCGTAACGTGAACTGGAGAAAGGCGATCGTGCGTCCTCAGGTGCTGGAACATTACATCGAGGGCTTCCTGATCAAGGAGGGACCCGAACCTTTCCCCGTTAGTACGGAATTATCACATCTTACTGTCACTGTCATCATCATCATCATCATCATCTTCATCATCTGTTAGTGATTTAAGGATATATGTGGAGTTTAATAATGTCACTAATTCACGTATAACGTTACATCACTATCGCGAGACATAACCAGATCACCATAATTATTTCAAATTTCACTCCAACCTAATATATATATATATATATATATGCATATTTAGCATATAAACATGCTATATGTGTTATCGGTATCTTTATATTTAAATGTGTGTAAATCACAACTTATACATATATATATATATATATATATATTATTCTTATTACGTGTCTGTCATCGTTATTCATTGTTACATATCATTTAGACTCTCTAATTAACAAACTTTACATCAATTGATGTTATTACGCACCGACAGATGAAGAAATCGTCGCTGTTCGATGGAAGTCAGACGTCATCGAGGTCTTCGTCCTACATAGGCTCTGACCAGGAGGTGAACAATACAGAGGAACACTTTGTTAGTATCGCACCTGCCACTACCTATAGGTCACTACTACTACTACCTGTGTCACTACTACCACTACCTATGTCACTACTACCACTACCTATGTCACTACTACCACTACCTATAGGTCACTACTGCCACTACCTATAGGTCACTACTGCCACTACCTATGTCACTACTACCACTACCTATGTCACTACTACCACTACCTATGTCACTACTGCCACTACCTATGTCACTACTACCACTACCTATAGGTCACTACTACCACTACCTATGTCACTACTACCACTACCTATGTCACTACTACCACTACCTATGTCACTACTGCCACTACCTATGTCACTACTACCACTACCTATGTCACTACTACCACTACCTATGTCACTACTACCACTACCTATGTCACTACTACCACTACCTATAGGTCACTACTGCCACTACCTATAGGTCACTACTGCCACTACCTATGTCACTACTACCACTACCTGTATCACTACTACCACTACCTATAGGTCACTACTACCACTACCTATGTCACTACTACCACTACCTATGTCACTACTACCACTACCTATGTCACTACTGCCACTACCTATGTCACTACTACCACTACCTATGTCACTACTACCACTACCTATGTCACTACTACCACTACCTATGTCACTACTACCACTACCTATAGGTCACTACTGCCACTACCTATAGGTCACTACTGCCACTACCTATGTCACTACTACCACTACCTGTATCACTACTACCACTACCTATGTCACTACTACCACTACCTATGTCACTACTACCACTACCTATAGGTCACTACTACCACTACCTATGTCACTACTACCACTACCTATGTCACTACTACCACTACCTATGTCACTACTACCACTACCTATAGGTCACTACTGCCACTACCTATGTCACTACTACCACTACCTATAGGTCACTACTACTACTACCTATGTCACTACTACCACTACCTATGTCACTACTACCACTACCTATGTCACTACTACCACTACCTATAGGTCACTACTACCACTACCTATGTCACTACTACCACTACCTGTATCACTACTACCACTACCTATGTCACTACTACCACTACCTATGTCACTACTACCACTACCTATGTCACTACTACCACTACCTATGTCACTACTACCATTACCTATAGGTCACTACTACCACTACCTGTGTCACTACTACCACTACCTATGTCACTACTACCACTACCTATGTCACTACTACCACTACCTATGTCACTACTACCACTACCTATAGGTCACTACTGCCACTACCTATGTCACTACTACCACTACCTATAGGTCACTACTACCACTACCTATGTCACTACTACCACTACCTATGTCACTACTACCACTACCTATGTCACTACTACCACTACCTATAGGTCACTACTACCACTACCTATGTCACTACTACCACTACCTATGTCACTACTACCACTACCTATGTCACTACTACCACTACCTATGTCACTACTACCACTACCTATGTCACTACTGCCACTACCTATGTCACTACTACCACTACCTATGTCACT
Source organism: Osedax fenrisi (assembly GCA_964019155.1). Lineage (NCBI taxonomy): Eukaryota > Metazoa > Annelida > Polychaeta > Sabellida > Siboglinidae > Osedax > Osedax fenrisi. The sequence continues at coordinate 52,941,787 of OZ025244.1, read as the reverse complement.
ACTACCACTACCTATGTCACTACTACCACTACCTATGTCACTACTACCACTACCTATGTCACTACTACCACTACCTATGTCACTACTACCACTACCTATGTCACTACTACCACTACCTATAGGTCACTACTGCCACTACCTATGTCACTACTACCACTACCTATAGGTCACTACTACCACTACCTATGTCACTACTACCACTACCTATGTCACTACTACCACTACCTATGTCACTACTGCCACTACCTATGTCACTACTACCACTACCTATGTCACTACTACCACTACCTATGTCACTACTACCACTACCTATGTCACTACTACCACTACCTATGTCACTACTGCCACTACCTATGTCACTACTACCACTACCTATAGGTCACTACTACCACTACCTATGTCACTACTACCACTACCTATAGGTCACTACTACCACTACCTATGTCACTACTACCACTACCTGTATCACTACTACCACTACCTATAGGTCACTACTACCACTACCTATGTCACTACTACCACTACCTATGTCACTACTACCACTACCTATGTCACTACTACCACTACCTGTATCACTACTACCACTACCTATAGGTCACTACTACCACTACCTATGTCACTACTACCACTACCTATGTCACTACTACCACTACCTATGTCACTACTGCCACTACCTATGTCACTACTACCACTACCTATGTCACTACTACCACTACCTATGTCACTACTACCACTACCTATGTCACTACTACCACTACCTATAGGTCACTACTACCACTACCTATGTCACTACTACCACTACCTATGTCACTACTACCACTACCTATGTCACTACTACCACTACCTATAGGTCACTACTGCCACTACCTATGTCACTACTACCACTACCTATAGGTCACTACTACCACTACCTATGTCACTACTACCACTACCTATGTCACTACTACCACTACCTATGTCACTACTACCACTACCTATGTCACTACTACCACTACCTATGTCACTACTACCACTACCTATGTCACTACTACCACTACCTATGTCACTACTGCCACTACCTATGTCACTACTACCACTACCTATGTCACTACTACCACTACCTATGTCACTACTACCACTACCTATGTCACTACTACCACTACCTATGTCACTACTACCACTACCTATGTCACTACTACCACTACCTATGTCACTACTACCACTACCTATAGGTCACTACTGCCACTACCTATGTCACTACTACCACTACCTATAGGTCACTACTACCACTACCTATGTCACTACTACCACTACCTATGTCACTACTACCACTACCTATGTCACTACTGCCACTACCTATGTCACTACTACCACTACCTATGTCACTACTACCACTACCTATGTCACTACTACCACTACCTATGTCACTACTACCACTACCTATGTCACTACTGCCACTACCTATGTCACTACTACCACTACCTATAGGTCACTACTACCACTACCTATGTCACTACTACCACTACCTATAGGTCACTACTACCACTACCTATGTCACTACTACCACTACCTGTATCACTACTACCACTACCTATAGGTCACTACTACCACTACCTATGTCACTACTACCACTACCTATGTCACTACTACCACTACCTATGTCACTACTACCACTACCTGTATCACTACTACCACTACCTATAGGTCACTACTACCACTACCTATGTCACTACTACCACTACCTATGTCACTACTACCACTACCTATGTCACTACTGCCACTACCTATGTCACTACTACCACTACCTATGTCACTACTACCACTACCTATAGGTCACTACTACCACTACCTATGTCACTACTACCACTACCTATAGGTCACTACTACCACTACCTATGTCACTACTACCACTACCTGTATCACTACTACCACTACCTATAGGTCACTACTACCACTACCTATGTCACTACTACCACTACCTATGTCACTACTACCACTACCTATGTCACTACTACCACTACCTGTATCACTACTACCACTACCTATAGGTCACTACTACCACTACCTATGTCACTACTACCACTACCTATGTCACTACTACCACTACCTATGTCACTACTACCACTACCTATGTCACTACTACCACTACCTATGTCACTACTACCACTACCTATGTCACTACTGCCACTACCTATGTCACTACTACCACTACCTATGTCACTACTACCACTACCTATGTCACTACTACCACTACCTATGTCACTACTGCCACTACCTGTATCACTACTACCACTACCTATAGGTCACTACTACCACTACCTATGTCACTACTACCACTACCTATGTCACTACTACCACTACCTATAGGTCACTACTACCACTACCTATGTCACTACTACCACTACCTATGTCACTACTACCACTACCTATGTCACTACTACCACTACCTATGTCACTACTACCACTACCTATAGGTCACTACTACCACTACCTATGTCACTACTACCACTACCTATGTCACTACTACCACTACCTATGTCACTACTACCACTACCTATGTCACTACTACCACTACCTATGTCACTACTACCACTACCTATGTCACTACTACCACTACCTATGTCACTACTACCACTACCTATAGGTCACTACTACCACTACCTATAGGTCACTACTGCCACTACCTATGTCACTACTACCACTACCTATGTCACTACTACCACTACCTATAGGTCACTACTACCACTACCTATGTCACTACTACCACTACCTATGTCACTACTACCACTACCTATGTCACTACTACCACTACCTATGTCACTACTACCACTACCTATGTCACTACTACCACTACCTATGTCACTACTACCACTACCTATGTCACTACTACCACTACCTATGTCACTACTACCACTACCTATAGGTCACTACTGCCACTACCTATGTCACTACTACCACTACCTATGTCACTACTACCACTACCTATAGGTCACTACTACCACTACCTATGTCACTACTACCACTACCTATGTCACTACTACCACTACCTATGTCACTACTACCACTACCTATGTCACTACTACCACTACCTATGTCACTACTACCACTACCTATAGGTCACTACTACCACTACCTATGTCACTACTACCACTACCTATGTCACTACTACCACTACCTATGTCACTACTACCACTACCTATGTCACTACTGCCACTACCTATGTCACTACTACCACTACCTATGTCACTACTACCACTACCTATAGGTCACTACTACCACTACCTATGTCACTACTACCACTACCTATGTCACTACTACCACTACCTATGTCACTACTACCACTACCTATGTCACTACTACCACTACCTATAGGTCACTACTACCACTACCTATGTCACTACTACCACTACCTATGTCACTACTACCACTACCTATGTCACTACTGCCACTACCTATGTCACTACTACCACTACCTATGTCACTACTACCACTACCTATGTCACTACTACCACTACCTATGTCACTACTACCACTACCTATAGGTCACTACTGCCACTACCTATGTCACTACTACCACTACCTATGTCACTACTACCACTACCTATGTCACTACTGCCACTACCTATGTCACTACTACCACTACCTATGTCACTACTACCACTACCTATGTCACTACTACCACTACCTATGTCACTACTACCACTACCTATGTCACTACTACCACTACCTATGTCACTACTACCACTACCTATGTCACTACTACCACTACCTATGTCACTACTACCACTACCTATGTCACTACTACCACTACCTATGTCACTACTACCACTACCTATGTCACTACTACCACTACCTATGTCACTACTACCACTACCTATGTCACTACTACCACTACCTATAGGTCACTACTGCCACTACCTATGTCACTACTACCACTACCTATGTCACTACTACCACTACCTATGTCCCACTACCTATGTCACTACTACCACTACCTATGTCACTACTACCACTACCTATAGGTCACTACTGCCACTACCTATGTCACTACTACCACTACCTATAGGTCACTACTACCACTACCTATGTCACTACTACCACTACCTATGTCACTACTGCCACTACCTATGTCACTACTACCACTACCTATGTCACTACTACCACTACCTATGTCACTACTACCACTACCTATGTCACTACTACCACTACCTATAGGTCACTACTGCCACTACCTATGTCACTACTACCACTACCTATGTCACTACTGCCACTACCTATGTCACTACTACCACTACCTATAGGTCACTACTACCACTACCTATGTCACTACTACCACTACCTATGTCACTACTACCACTACCTATAGGTCACTACTGCCACTACCTATGTCACTACTACCACTACCTATGTCACTACTACCACTACCTATGTCACTACTACCACTACCTATGTCACTACTACCACTACCTATAGGTCACTACTGCCACTACCTATGTCACTACTACCACTACCTATGTCACTACTGCCACTACCTATAGGTCACTACTACCACTACCTATGTCACTACTACCACTACCTATGTCACTACTACCACTACCTATGTCACTACTACCACTACCTATGTCACTACTACCACTACCTATGTCACTACTGCCACTACCTATGTCACTACTACCACTACCTATGTCACTACTACCACTACCTATGTCACTACTACCACTACCTATGTCACTACTACCACTGACTCCACTACTACCACCGACACTACCACCGCTACAGCCAATACATACGATGCCCCTCTGTCACCTCTACTATCACAATTAATATAATTTCAATTGATTATATCGAAAAAGAAATATGAAATTCATTTAATTTTCGTTATTTTTATCGATCAACGATTTCGCTAAATATAATTAGAATATTTCTAAAATATAATTAATCAATTGTAAATATAAGTGCAGTATTCTAACATTACACGTGTTAAGCTCGAGTCCGTTGTAAACTCTATATTTAACGGAGTTAACATTAAAATATTAAATAGAGTTCATTTTCACGTACTTGTGATTGTATAGAATTCACTGACTTTCACGTCTGTCTCCATTGATTTCCTATATGTTATGTAATACGACTTACTTAATATGTTATTATGTAAGAATATAATGGTCTCCCGTAATCAACATACCACTGCCCTATTTGTCCATCATTCAACTTTTAGAAATACTAGTTTTTATGTTCATATCAAATTTTATAATTCACTGCCCTATTATTAAATCTTTATTTGTATACCATAAATAACTACATTAATTTATTATAAAATTAATAATAAAATAATATTAATATAATGAATTAGCTTTCAACAATTAAACGTTAGTATCGTTAAGTTTATTACGTTTTGTTTTATTTACATTAGTATCAATTTTTAACATTCTTTCCATCGGCGCAGATTATGGGAGTATAGAATTGTATTTTAAGAATAGCGTTTTTATAATACGATAATTATTAAACATATCTAAATTAGTATTTTTACTATTTATATAATTGAGTATTTTTATTTCTATAGTTGATTTAGAAGTGGATGGTCTAATATCATCAAACACATAGAATTCATCTGAATTAGCCTCGCTTTATTCTGGTGTAGTTATATAAACCTCGTTATCTGGGATATGTTTATTAACTTATTGCTTAAATGTAGATAATAATAGATATTTTTCCTCTGCATAATTACTTAACCAATTTAACCTAAATTCTGTGTTAAATATTCGTGCTACAATGGCACTATATATGGAATAATCAAGCACAGTATTGTAATGAAGTCTTAAATTGGATACTGACGAAATCCCAGCTATTATTGTTTTTCTAAAAATCGTGCATTTTGATTCTTCTTTATTAGTAATTATTTTTACGCCATTAAAATAAATATTTTGATTTAATAAAGTGCGAACTTATCCAAGACATGGTATATCTTAGAACTTATAACGATCTAAAATATTAATAAAGCTATAGTCCCATAGAATACGCCCACAGTGAAATTGACAGTTTGAATCATACTGGTCACAGAGACTATGATTAGGGTAGATAATTTAACGTTTTGTTTGATCTTGCATGACTCGCGCGGTAAAATATTCAGATATCATGAGTAAAAAATACATTGCTATATATATATATATATAATACATATAAATATATTAATATAACGGCTGCGCGCCTGAACAATACTCTGTGCATGCAGCAGCCCGCAATCTAAACGCCTATACAATAATACGATCGATGATCAACGATCGAAATAATTACGCGATCGACGATCGTGAAAAGTCGTGATCGCGCCCATCGCTGTATACATATATACATCTCGAAAGCGTATTAAAGGGTTCCTTTTTTACTCGTCATATAACTATATTATATCGTGCACATAAGCCATTAATTATTTATTTATATTATACAAGTAAAATAAATATTATTATTATTATTATATATATATATACACACTCTATTTCTACGATATGTTCGCTTAGGACGAAGACGACGACCGACTAGTGATAGACTTCACGGGGGACGGCGCTGAAGGTCAAACCTACGAGAAGGACGAGGAGGAGGAGGAACAACCCGAAGTTCCGAAGCTGATAACCGCGTCGAAGATGGCAACTGTGCAACCTCTGATTAACGCTAGCGCCGTGGATAGGAGGAGACACGGCAGTAGTAGCGGCGGCGGAGGAGGAGGAAGTCACAGAGCTAGAGAAGGAGACGATAGGAGAGCTGATATAGATGGCGCTAGTGGTGGTGAGGGTGGGGAGGAGCTAGACACCGCAGTGTTTGAAGCAGACCTCATAGATGTGATGACAGTGGACGAGAAGCCTAACCTTATTGATGACGTCGACAGCGACGGCCTTAAGCAGTGCGAACTCTGCGGTAAAGTTAGCAGCAGCCACTTTGATGTTAATATCTCTCTCTCTCACACTCTCTTTCTCTCTCTCACACTCTCACTCTCTCTCTCTATCTCTCTCTCTATCTCTCTCACTCCTTCTCTTTCTCTCTCTCACACTCTCACTCTCTCACTCACACAATCTCACCCTCTCTCTCCACTCTTTCTCACTCTCTCTCTCTCATTCTCTCTAACTCTCTATCTTACCTTAAAGTTGTAATAATACTATTATATATTTAGATCTAAAAAGTAGGTTGTAGCATTTAAATTTGTTATTAATTAAATTTATCATACAGATAAATTAGAATTAGCTAATAAAATGTATGTTTCATTTGTTATTAAAATTGTGATATGAATTAAAATTTTGAATATTTAAACAAATTAATTTTAGAATAATTATTTAAAGAATAAATAAAGTTTTTATAAACTTTAATATCTCAGTATATTATTAAACTTGAATATTTAATTTTTTAAATATTAAAATATATCTATTTATATTTTTAATAGTATATTTTAACGTTATTAAATAGTTAATAAAAAATATTTATTTTTATTAAATAATTTGTATGGCATACAAATTAATAATCCTAATAATATTTTATTAAATCCATATTAATATTTTGTAAAATATTATAATGATTAAATCTAAAAATCACAATTTTAAATAACATCCTATTAAACATATCTTCAAAATTCTTATTAAAATATAATATAAAATAAGAAATATTATTATCAAAATTACTCATTAAATAAACTATCTATAATTTCATATACATATTATACTAAATATATAGCGAATATAATCAAATATTTAGCGAAGAAAATATATAACACTCCCATCTACGCAACATAAATAATATCTACTCCCTGCCGCTGCTAGCAGTAGTATCTGAAATAAATTTAGTTTGTATGCGCTTTGAATATTTGTACACAATATATAGATAACATTGATATCTATATTCTAAACATTGTTAATTTAAATAAATATTTTATAATTAAATTTATAATTATATGTTAACATATAATAAATGACAACTTTTTTACATAATATGGTCAAAGATTTTCCGAAGGAAAGATATAACACTTACGCGAAATCGTGTAATTCGAATTTGTATACAAAATACCCTGGTGCCACCTATAGCGGGTTACTTTTAGGAACTATGCGTTGTTTATAATGTAAATTCGTATTTAACTATACACTTTTAAAATGTTAAATAATATGCTTTAAATTAATATTTATATGATGAAAACTAAGTGTTCATTACTAATATATAACAAACAAATATGATATATATGTTTTAAATGCTATAAGTATATATTTAGTGAGTAAAAGCTAATTTATATTGCATGTAATTTAATAGAGCAATGAAAACATTGTTGTATGCAAACAGAGCCGAACCTAAATCTATTTCAGTGATTTCGATACTACTGCTAGCAGCGGTTGGGGCTATTACTAAATTACGTTGCATGCATAGGGAGTGTTATATCTTTGCTTCGCAAAATCTTTGATATGGTATTGTCATGTATACACAACCGGAAATAATAATGTATATAATGGATTACTTTGTTCTTAATAATGACTATTTTTAAATGATTTATTTTTGTAATTGTTGACATACTAATATTAATTAATAATGTGTTTCAGTTTGATGACATCAGCAAATTTAAAGGAACCAAGCGCTTTTGCTCCAGATTCTGTACCAAACATTATAGTGCCACATTTCATCGAAGAAAACTTTCGGTTTGTTTATACCTAATTTAATCATACCTAGCATACTATATATTATATTTAATTAAAAACAATAGGATCTTATCATTATTATATTATCACTAAATTAAAATTATGACTTTTTGCATTGGTTTATTAATCATAGATATAATATCCTAACAGTATTGTTCTAGTTTTCGTATTAAAGTGTTAACTTTCCATTAAGTACACCTCTGAAATTAAGATACAAAAATGTTGTTTCACATTTTTTTTATATAATATTAAAATATTAAATATTATCATTAAATGGATATATATAAATCATGTGTTAACGTAAAATATAACTATAAAATAAACATGTGTAAAAGTATATCTTTTATATAACTAATAAATTATAATAATAATTTAAAAAAAAAATTATTTTAATAATCATTATAATTTAATGATTATAAAATAATTTTTAGAATTTTAAAGGTAAAATAAAGAATATTATTATATACATTTAAATAATCAATATTCATAGGCGAATATTAATTTATAATATAATGTGATAAATTATCGTTTGTATATATTTTTCATACATTTTTCATAATTATATTATAAATATTTAGAATCAATTTACTCATCAATGAATAATTATTTTTACTAATTTCACTCATACAAACAATATCAACTCCTTCAATAATACTTTAAATTAATTACAAATTTCATAAAATTCTATATAAATTCATGTTTGAATTTTTTTAAATTTAATAACTAAATTTTAAAATATTCATCATTTTCTTTTATTTTCAAAATAATAATATATTAGTTAAAAATAATTTTATATTAAATATTATCTTTTATATTCTATAAAAAATGCAATTATTACAGAGCTATATAATATCTATAATTTTGTTAAATATTGTATTGAATAAATAAATTAAAAAAAGTTAATACACATTTAGTGGATTACTATTTTTCCTATTAAACACATGTAAATCTATTTATAGAACATAGGTTGCATATTAGGTACCATTAATAAATGTATTATTATATTATATATAGATTTGTTATTTTTACAAAGAATTTACAAAACATAAAATATTTTGAAAATAATATATTTATATATTTTTTAATTTTATTTAAATTCTTTGAATTTACACACAATTATTTTTAACAATAATTTTAATATATAATATATCTTCATTTTTTAATTTTGTATTATTCTTTGTTTATTTTAATAATGTATGATATCATTAACAAATATTGATACTTTCGACTATATTTGCTTAAATAAAAATAAATCATGTATTAATAATTTAGAGTAATAATTCATTAGTAAAATGTAAAAAAACACTTGTTCATATGTAGTTTAAATTTAAACATTTTATCATTACTAACTATATTATAAGTATATATATAATAATATTTTACTTTGTACTCATGTCTATAATTATTATTTTCAATTTTTTGTATTCATGAATAGTATATGCTATTATAATGTGTATAATAAAACATCATCATCAGTATAAGTAGTATATAATATAATTAAATATTTTTTAAATTAGATATATAAAATTTTATTTTATTATATTGAATATGAGTAATGTCAATTTTAAAATATGTACATATAATCATAATTAAACATTTTAATATCATATGCATAATAAATATAAAACAGAATAATAAAGATGCTGATGGAACTCCTTTAAAGATACTTCCAAAGAAACAGAAGGTATGTCAGAACTATCTATTCTATGTATTAATACATTAATATCAAATCATCAGAATGCCATAGATTCAAGTCAAGTTACCCCCAAAAAGAAGCAAAACTCCTGCACAACTTCACCTATCAAGTTGATCATTGAGCCAAATCCTTCACCACCACCACCTCCTCCTGCTGCTCCACCTGTAGTAGAACCTATCCCACAAAAACCTTGTACAGTTATCAAGGGCAAACATCCATCTCAATGGACTGTTAGTATACTAATTATTACGTAATAATGACAATATTTAACATGGTGTAACATCTAATAGGTTGAGGAAGTGTATAACTTTATACACAATCTACCTGGGTGTTCGATATATGCAGAATCATTCAGATCTCAGGTTCATATCTATGTTTACTCAATCATAATTTATGTTATTTATATTGATAGATAATTCATTTAAAAATTCTTATATTTAACTAATAATCGTAGGAAATAGACGGCCATGCTTTAAGCTTACTTCAAGAGGATCATTTAATGAATGCAATGAAAGTTAAACTAGGTCCAGCATTGAAAATATGTCAACAAATTAAAGATTTATCAAATTGAATATATTATAATTAATTAGTCAATGTTTTACTAATATATTTATTAGTATTTTTATATTTTTGTATAAATAAATATTAGAGATGATTTTTGTTCAAAATTTTCTAATTTTGAGCAAATTTAACAAAATTAACAAATATATAGACAATCAAATTCTAACAAAAGTTTATAAAGTCAGATACATTATTATGTACAATTAAAAAGTTATTGATTATTCTGCTTTAGATTTTTTTTGTCTTGGAGATTGCTTAGGCGAGCTCTTTGGTGACTTGTCTGAAATTTGTAGAATATTTGATTATAATATAATTTTTATAATTGAGCATATCATTATTTTATAAAAAAATATTTCGTAAAAATATATATTATATTGATAATTGTAATTTAAAGATATGAATAATTAGTATTATATTTTCAATGGGAAAATTATATTACATAGTAAAATATATACATTTTTAAATGGAAAATACAAAGACAATTATAATATAAAAGCATTATTTGTTATTCTATAAATAATGTGTGTAATAATTAAAATTCTTAAGTTATCATAAAATATACAATTTTCAACTATTCAAATTTGTATAAAGAAAATAAGAGACTTACTTTGGGTAGCATGTTTAGGTAACCAATCATAATCTACATTGTTCTTGGAAGTACCCATTTCTACGGTACTGCGAACTTTCTTTGGCAAATGTTTACGCTAAAATGATGAATAATTAATAATGATAATATTAAGAGAATATTATTAAAAACTTACCCCATAGCTGTTGAACAGATGGTGAGCTCCAAGAGATAATAAAGCAACAATAGCTGCCATGATTAGGTAAAGGAAGAAAGCTTCACCATCGAAACCATCATCGGGTTCTTGAATGTGTACAGTTTCGTTGAAAACTGCATCAATGAAATCCTTTCCATCCTATACATTTAAATATATATATTATTAAATATTGTATATACAATAATAATATCCAATACTAACGAGGTTGTGGTATTTCATGTTAATTGTTAAACCGAATGGACGGGAGTTAAAGGTATCACTTGGCTTAAAGGTGTACTCGAATGTAGCTTGTTTGTTGGGCTTGATTACTGTATTGTAACTCATTACTGTAAACTGTAAATATAACAAAATATAAAGATAATGATAATATATTAATAAATAATAAACAAACATTTTGAATGAAATAGTTGAAGTCTTGGGGATATCTGAAAGATGCTTCAATGTAATCTACAACAAAGTCAGAATCTCCATTGTTTTGGAATCCAGTTAAGAATTGAACAGTTTCCCCAGCAATGAATTCTATGGAAATAGTAAAAAAAAAGATAATATTTATAATCAATGGGCATTATTTATATAATAACTAACTAAGATCAGTAGGTGTAGTGAATAAAAGATGAGTAACTGCATCTGATGAAGCTTTGGTGGAGAACTTTCCATCTTCATCTTCTTTCTCTTCCTCCTGAATAATAATACACATAAATAATAGTAATATAATATCAGTATGCATATTTACAAGTAAACATAAATCACATCAGTTATCAATTAAATATATGTATATTCTTTTCAATAATATACCTTATCATCAGTATTGGGTTCTACAGAATCATCTTCAATTGTAGTTTCTTCTTCATCTTCTTCTTCATCATAAGTGTCTTCATTTACATTTGTGGGTTCATTTTCAGTCTCATCTTCATTAGCATATGCTACTAAAGATCCAAATCCATCTAATAAAAATATGTAATTTATATTATTAAATGTTTAATAGCTAATAAATTATAATTTATTTAGTACCAAAAGTTATCCTAGTATTTATTATAATAAGCTTTATTTTTATCATAAGAAAGTATTTAATTAAATGATACTTTAATATAATAAAAGTTTCTTTACTTTCCATAAATTAATATATAAAATATGTTATATTCATAATTACAATTTTAAATTATCAATTTAATTTATAGTATTGTAAGTATTGTATATGTAAATGTACCAATAAATATTTGATAAAATAACACTGAAAAATGTTATACAAATAAACTATTGAATAAAATACATTTTAGATTCATGTTATAATTATGCATATGTATTAATATATCGAATTAGATAATGTTATCTATTAGGTGTTATCATTATCATATTAGGTGTATTGTCTAGCCATCATAAGTGCCAATGTATCAAATATATAATACATTATTTTATAAGGGATATGGATGATAAATATAATTATTTTATTAAGATATATAAATTATGGAGTTTGTACAATCTATTTTGTAAATTATGTGTTCATGAATAATACTATTTTCAATCCAATTGTCAATTTATTTATCTTTCAAAGCCATTGAATATAATTATAATCATATGTATACTATTAGCAAAGATTTTCCGAAGGAAAGATATAACACTTACGCGAAATCACGTTATTCGAATTTGTATACAAAATACCCCAGTGCCACCAATAGTGGGTTACTTTTAGGAACTATGTGTTGTTTATAATGTAAATTCGTATTTAACTATACACTTTTAAAAAGTTAAATAATATGCTTTAAATTAATATTTATGATGAAAAAGTATTCATTACTAATATATAACAAACAAATATGATATGTATGTTTTAAATGCTATAAGTATATATTTAGTAAGTAAAATCTAATTTATATTGCATGTAATTTAATAGAGCAATGAAAACATTGTTATATGCAAACAGAGCCGAACCTAAATCTATTTCAGTGATTTTGATACTACTGCTAGCAGCGGCAGGGGATATTACTAAATTACGTTGCATGCATAGGGAGTGTTATATCTTTGCTATTAGTATATATTTTATACAATTATACAAAATATTTTAATTAATAAATTAACAATATATAATATAACTATTTGAGCGAAATTCGCTATTATTTTACATGTGAACATCACTTTATATGCTAGGTTGATTATAATATAACTAATTTAAAAATAATGTGTACAACTATAATTTAGTTATTATTACAATATTTTATATCAAGAATACTTAAAATTTGATAAGATAAATAAATACTATTAATAATTCAACTGTATAGGGTGCTAATGATATCCAAATAATATCAGAATATATAGTAGATGATTATAAGTATTATAATATATATGAATCTCTACACATATATTATATATAACAATTATAATCTACAAAATATTTAGTAATACCAAAGATTTTCCGAAGGAAAGATATAACACTTACGCGAAATCGTGTAATTCGAATTTGTATACAAAATACCCTGGTGCCACCTATAGCGGGTTACTTTTAGGAACTATGCGTTGTTTATAATGTAAATTCGTATTTAACTATACACTTTTAAAATGTTAAATAATATGCTTTAAATTAATATTTATATGATGAAAACTAAGTGTTCATTACTAATATATAACAAACAAATATGATATGTATGTTTTAAATGCTATAAGTATATATTTAGTGAGTAAAATCTAATTTATATTGCATGTAATTTAATAGAGCAATGAAAACATTGTTGTATGCAAACAGAGCCGAACCTAAATCTATTTCAGTGATTTCGATACTACTGCTAGCAGCGGTTCGGGCTATTACTAAATTACGTTGCATGCATAGGGAGTGTTATATCTTTGCTTCGCAAAATCTTTGGTAATACTTTAAATAATATAATAATTGTATATAGATTATAGTTGTACTATATAAATTATTGAGTTTAGTTAGCTCATCTAACTTAACTGTAATAGTATAATAAAATACTAAGGTAATATATTACTTGTTTATCTATAATAAAATCAAATAATATAGCATAGTATATATACTTTGAGTAAGATGCATCATATGTTACTAAGTATTGAATTAAAGTACAAGTATTAGTATTAGTATACACATCTGGAGCTATGTTGATTATTATACTATACATTTATTTACATACTAATTATAAAATATTATATTAAACCAAGGTCAATTCATATTCGTATTAATATATAATATATATTAATGAAATTAATATAAATTGAGACATACAATATTTATAATCAAAATAATTTATAGATCTAATAGATAATTTAGGTATCGAGAAACTTAGCAAATTACAACAAAAAAAAACGTCGACACAACCACATATATATATATATAACTATACCTAGTTTTATATAAGTATATATATATATATTCCACTCACTACACTATCGGCACATATAAACAATAAGAATACATATTGAATATTATATTGAAACAGATATACTTCTGCTTGTATTCCTATTGAATATATGTGCCGCCTTATTTCAATTTAATTTGTGACTACATATTAAAATTTATTGTATACACTGAAATTGTATTTTGGTGGGACATATATAAAAATAGCTATTATTATAACCTAATTATATATTATTGGTTGTATGTACCGATTTCCTCATAACATAAATTTAATACATGATACTATTTTAATAATGTTATATTTAATATAATATTACTATAATTGATACTAGTAATACTATAATTATAATTTCAATCGATATTATATACACCATACATTATATTTATTAAATATAGAATAATTATAATATCAGTGATATATTATATCACACACAAATAGATTACCTATTATATATATTATATATATGCCCATTTTATCTATGTAATATTATATTATATATTACTAATATACTATATTATTAAATACCCGATTATCTATATAATATATAAATTATACTATTATCATAATAATATACATAATAATTATGTATGTGATATTAAAAACATATAGTTACGATGTTTACTAAAAGTATAAGTAGAATACATTATTTATTTGACCTATATTTAATATAATATTAACCTATAATATAATATTAAATATAAATTTAATATAATTTCTAATTAAAGCAGTTTTAATATTAATTAGGTATATATATATATAAATATATAGAATACCAGACGATTCATATAGTATATGATATTATATCATTGATATAATATATCAATATATCATATATGATATACGTTTCGTATAAAAATAGCAGACGTTTCTTATAAGAATTCCAGACATTTACAAATATATATGATATATATATTTGGGTGACAAACGTTTCGTATAAAAATATCTGACGAAATTATTATACGAAATGTCTGGAATTCTTATACGAAACGTCATATATTATATGTATGAATAGAACACAAATTACATATAAAGTAGGATACTATACTTTTATAAACTATTAATTATAAATTAAATTATTTATTATACTTACTCTTACTTTACTTTTATTGTAAGCATACACATACGTTTAACAATATAATATTGAATATACTAATAACAATATATGGTGTGTACGTAATATGATACTATAATAGTAACTATGTACTATATAGTATAATTATTTGAATATACTTATCCACAAATAATATATAAATATGTTTCATATTTCTATAAATTTAATTCACGTATTACTTGTTCAAAGTTATTTAAATGTATGGTTTAAATTGATATAAGTATATTGTTAACATTAATTGTATAGATATACATTATAGAAATTATAATAAATCGAATAAATAATTGTAATTAAAAATAAAAGTAAACAATTAATACATTGTATCTTATCATAGGTATCGAAGGAAAAATTATAAACAAATATAATATCTTCGCTATTAATTCTTACCATTTTGAGTTAAAAGGATTAGAGCTGGTAAGACCAGCAGTAGAATAAAAATAAATTTCCCTAAATGAATAGCCATAGTAAATAATAATAATTAGTTATATATTAAAGTCGATGATCATAGATTAAATTTCCATTAAAATATGAATACTGAGTGACGTTGTCAAATAATTTTGTTTATTATTTGAAATTTAAACACGTCACTGCGGAACTAACAAAGATTATAAATAATATAATAGTTCATACCTCTTATTTTTCTGTGATAAAAATTATATATATTCATTTGTATTTTTAAATACATATATTTATATAATATATTACTGAAAGACTTGCTGATACCAAAGGGCCTTTCTGATACTATATAGATAATGTATTTCACAATATACATCATATAATATATAATTACCAATGTACATTGTACAATAGGTATATAATAAGTTGTATTAATAACAATATATTGTAAACTATAATATATTGTAAGCTATATATAGCTATCCCAGCAAACAGTAAGAGCAGCATAATAGTAGCATAACAGCATATGTTATAGCCTCAAATGTTTACATTGTGCTATTATGCTGCCATTATGCTGCTATTAAATGTATATTATGCTGCTATTATGCTGCCATTATGCTAATATTATTAAAATAGCAGCATAATAGCATGACAAATTAATAGCAGCATAATATACATTTAATAGCAGCATAATAGCACAATGTAAACATTTGAGGCTATCACATATGTTATTATGTTGCTATTACTGTTAGCTGGGATATTGCTCTATAGAGATAGAGTTTGATTTCTCTCTAGCTCTTTATAATAACGGTGGTCTAGGAGCATTGACTTAAGTCATACAATAAGTCATACAAGTGTATTGGGCCCAATATAAGTCAATGCCTAGTAGGCACATTCCCAATTAATAATAATAATATATACCATTAATAATAAGGAATATACGTATTTTACATAATATATAGCAAGGATATGTGAACATATAATATATATATATCGTTTATTCATTATAATACAATCATGTAACGGTGCAACGATAAGCATTATTACAATATAATAGCCAGTTTATATGTTCTATAATATATATATATACTTGTGTTATATAAATTATTAATAATATAACTATATTTTATTATTAGATTTCGTATTGTATGTCATAGACTATGACTCATGGTACAAATTTGTACTATGACTCATAGTACAAAGGAATAACGTTCGATTACATCTTTTTAAGAATATTTACGAAAATTAGCCTATATAGACCTCCTATAATCCTGGTGTTATATGCCTATCTAAACTATGCCTTAGGAGGCCTAAGTTATGACTCATATACTTTGATATAGTATAATTGCATAATTATTTAGTAGTATATAAATACCTATACGTTTATCATGATATTATGTATATATTATATATATATATATATATTATATGTTCACATATCCTTGCTATATATTATGTAAAATACGTATATTCCTTATTATTAATGGTATATATTATTATTATTAATTGGGAATGTGCCTCCTAGGCATTGACTTATATTGGGCCCAATACACTTGTATATATATATATATATATATATAGTGTATACACTACAATATGTATGTGTTATTAATAATTACCAATATATAATTATTAATAATTTACGAAATACCAATACCTCCTATAACCTCGATGAGGTTATAGGAGGTCTTGGAAATACATTTAATGTAAATGGATCCGAAATTTAATTGAATACATGGTGGCCCAAATTTGGTTATATAATTGGGACTCCCAATCATATATTTGTATGTGGAGTGTCCTTTAATTCAATATAGATACATTTATTTAAATTGTAGTATAATAGTAGATTATTATGTTTGGAATAGTCTACAATTAGCCTACATCGTAAACTCCGTACCATCTCTATATATAATATACCGATAGACTCAATGAAATATTTATATTGAACTTATAAGTTTTAACACATATGCATATTTAGTTTCATCAGTAATAGAAAATACTGCGCTTCGAGTACTCTATAAACTATTTCAACATTTATTATATTATTAAGAGTAGTTATGTATTTGTTTTTAATAATTGTTACAATATAAACAATAATTGTGATTATATTAAAAATAAGCACTTAAGAATTTTGTTTTTCAAATAAATAGTAAAAACTAAATCCCTATAATTAGTAAATTTAATAATTTCCTAACTGGAAAATTACAACTTAGGATAGTTTTATTTAGTTATTCGAATTAAATTTTGATATACACTTTAATTAATATACACAATTATAATAGTCTATAAATACCTACCAATAAATATACATAGGAAATAAGTCATACGTAGGATAGATAATAGCCTATATTATTAACAATGAAAATAACAACGGAAGATAGAGAACCAAGAAATGTGAATACCGGAGCCAAGTATAACATGTATCCCAATCAGGTTATATCGCTGTACTATAACCTATATTATATATTATATAGGATAGGATATGATGATTTATTTATACACCAAATATGGTAAAGAACGATTACCCTCACCGGTGTTGGGAACGAACAAACAAAACGAAACAATAAAAATAAATAAGGAAATATTATATCTGATATATAGTTTATGGTATGGTATAGTATACTTACTATATTATTTATGAACGAATATATATATTATCTATATATATATATATAGAGAGAGAGATAGGGAGAGAGAACATTGGGAATATTAGGGCGTGTTCACACAGTAAATATCTACGACGATACAACGTCGTACATTTCGTGCTACTTCTACGACTCACAATGAACTGGGGACAGTTCTAATTCAAATCAGTGACGATCATAGACATAGGAGCTCCTATGTCTATGGTGACGATCGAAGCGACGTAGATTATCGCGTACGACGATTTTATTGACTCGTGACACGCATGCGCTGAAACACCCTTTACGAATACGGAGAGGGTTAAGTTAAGTTATAGCTCGCGAGTTATTGAGTTATAACCGCGATAGGGTTATAATTGTAGGTAAGAACATAATTCTAGTAGAAAAGAAACGAGAAACTCGAATATGAACACGCGCGACGCGCGTCGCGCGTGACTGGGTAACAATGTATGAAGGTATTGCTAACGAATAGCTACTGAGTGATACTATGTATTATGTAGTAGGTATACCTACTATATATGTACTCATATATATATGCCTAATATGCATTATAACAATAGGCATTGCCTATTGTTATTAATATAAGTTATTGATACTAAATGCATGCTACTGCGAGGTCTACGCCAGTAATATTGATATACGCATGTAGGTTACCAAGACTATTTATATGTCAGTCATTTATTAATAATATAAATATATATATATATATATATATATATATATATTATCCCCGCTACCTATCTGACTATATATGTAGACAAATTATATAAAGAGAGGAGAGAGGACATTTTTTTTTAATATTTTTTTTCAGTACTATTTTTTTATAATTAATTGTCTGATATTCAAGTATTACACCTTGCAAAATGTATTAATTATGTATTACACTTTTCGTAATTATCTATCTTTACCTATAACTGTATGTGTTTGATGTGTAACAATGTTGTCACTCTTCTAATCGAGTCCTATATATTTTGTAATTACAAATTACAAATAAAGATAACGATTATGATAATGCTTATAAGATATGCTTATAAGATGCTTATCATATATGATAACGATTATGAATTTGATAATGAAAATTATAATGATAATTATTATGATGATTTAATTTAATTTATTTTAAAATAGTTAGCTAAATAGGCTATCTATACAAATAACGATCGGGGAAATGCAGTGGTTAAGATAATTAACTTATCTATCTAATAGATTTAATAATATGATCTAATTATCTTATCTAATAGATAAGTTTGTAGTATATATTTAAATTAGTTATTGGATTGAGTAGTTTATATGGTATTTTATTCCATATATAAGGGGACGATATAGGTCCTAAGCCATTGAAGAGTATTCCCATCTAACAGTAATAGCCTCATAATAGCAACATAATAGCATAACTAATAGCCTCAAATGTTTAATTGTGCTATTATGCTGCTATTATGTTGATATTAAAAGTCTATTATAATGTTATTAATTTGCTATGCTATTATGCAATTATTATGTTGCCATTAAAAGTCTATTATGCTATTATTATGCTTCTATTAATTTTAAAAATCTTTTATGCTGCTATTATGTTGCTATTATTATAAGAGCTAAATAATAGCTGTATAATAATAGGATAATAGACTTTTAATGGTAACATAATAACAGCATAATAGCACAATGTAAACATTTGTGGCTATTAGTTATGTTACTATGTTGCTATTATGAGGCTATTAATATTAGCTGGGTTAGTAGGATGTAGATTACAAAAAACGTACCCGAATACGGACAGTGCCCGAATACGGACAATCTTGGTATCTCAGAAACCATAAATCCTACAAAAAAATTGTTAATGAATAAAATATTCATAATTATATAAATAGTCTACAAAAGTATTTTTTATTTTTTAATTATTCAAAATATTGTTGATATAATAAACTGATTATTTTATTACATTTTTAAATTTATGTCCCGACCAAGCTAGACCTGGTAAGGTAAGGTAAATTTATGAAAATAAATTTCAACTTAAAACCTTCTCAAGAATATACAAATGTATCGATATCAAATATAACACTATATTATTACAAAATAAAGCATTCTAAAAAATATGTATATAATTTCTATCAAATATTCTTTAAGTTATAAGGATTATAAGCATATATCTAGATGTCATATAAGTCCCTAATACGGACACTCTAGATGTCTTAATACGGACACCCTATAACCAATCAGCGCGCAGCGTATGAAATATTCTGATTTTCATAAAAATCGCGTGCGTTATAATATACCACCAATAAAGATAAATCTAAAAATTTTATTATGTAGATACTTAAATTGTATTATTAATTAAAAAATGATAAAAATAAATAAATTATTAACTAATTAAATTATAATAAATTATTCATAAAATTAATTATAAATAATGTAATTGTGATTTGTCTGATTGATTCATCAATAATCTATAGTTTATATAGTGGTATATAGGGTGTCCGTATTATAACACAGGGTGTCCGTATTCGGAAATGGGTACCGAATACGGACACCCACATTATCTAT
This sequence comes from Osedax fenrisi, assembly GCA_964019155.1. Classification (NCBI taxonomy): domain Eukaryota; kingdom Metazoa; phylum Annelida; class Polychaeta; order Sabellida; family Siboglinidae; genus Osedax; species Osedax fenrisi. The sequence continues at coordinate 52,920,063 of OZ025244.1, read as the reverse complement.
GGAATTAAAAGATTAAATACAATTTTAAAATCACAATAATATCTATAATCATATAATATTAATATATTGTAATTTTTGAATAAAAATAATGAGTCATAAAATGTTAAGACAATGTATTGTCAAAGTGTCCGTATTAGGTTACTTTCCCCTAAATAAAAAGAGTTAATATAAAATATAAGGTGAGAGTTCTACATAAAATTAAGGATATGGAGTTACTGATTAGACGGAAAGAGTGAATATGAAAGTTAATAGAGCGAATAAGATGTGTTGCTATGAAAAATAGAGATCTGTCGAAATAAACGCCAATGTATTTAACATTATTAGAATATATATATATATACATATTCTATAGGATATAATGATTTGTAACCATGATGAAAGGTGGGATTGTTAATGGAAGTTTGGTAGAAGGGAGATCAATTAATATGGTTTCTATTTGATTGTGATTCGTTGATATAGAGTTATTTGAAAGCCAATTGTGGATGATAATGATAATGATAATAATAATGATAATAATGATAATAATAATATGTGCTATAGCAACTATTATCATAATGATAATGATTATGATTGTGATAATGGTAATGCTAATGATTATAATTATGATTTAGGACTGGAGAACAGCAGCAGAAAATTCCGTAATCGAATTTTACCAAGAATTTTTGACATTTGTACGTAACTCGAGTGATCCGTACTACAAAAGCATGGGTTAGTAAGGCATTTGTAATGACATATATCTTACGTATATCAAATAAAATAAAATTAATTTATTCATATATTTTTAAAAATATTAATTAAAATTAAAATATAATTTAAATCTATCATTAGATATATTCTCGTACGAAATATTTATTTTGAAAAGTCAATTTTTGCTATTAAGTGAATTCAAATATATAAATTATAACAAAATACATAAGTTTACTTATGTATTTTGTCATATATGTATTTATCATATATGCAATGATATATCAGGCCATATATTATAGAATCTATATTTTATTGAAATATTACTTAACGTGTAACTAAGTGGTTATATTTAACTAGTTAGCATAATATACCTGAAGGTGATGTGCATTACCATGGTAACGTTGCAGAGGTCATGCGCACCACATCATTAATAATCATATGTATCTATATAACGATTCGTAACAATATCAACATGTATAAATAATATGTATTAATATATATATGTATATCAATAGATAATATTGTAAATTAAATATAATATTAATTAGATAAATAATAAATATGAATTTATTATTTTATTATCTTTTGGGCACAATACCATTGTATTTATGGATATGCATATCATTCCATTATATAAAAGAGTTATACTATATATATAGTATCGCTATGTATACCTGTCAGTTTATTATTACCTTTAATTTGAAATAATATCATAAATGTATGCTATTATTTCAAATTAAAGGTAATAATAAACGGACAAGTATGTCGACTATATTAATATAACAAAATTTATATGCATATCAATAAAAAATATATTTAAATATATACAATATATAATACACATTATATTGAATCTAATATTGTTTAATATCTAATGTCTCTATATTAATACATAGAATTACATCCAACCATCTGCAAGTACGAGAACGTAAGTATACTTTTATTATTTAGATAATAGGAAAGAACCCAGAACTTATATTTATTTATTCATATATATATATATATATATATATATATATATATATATATATATATATATATTATATATATATATATATATATATATATTATATATATATATAATATATATATATATATATATATTACATATACAACATCAGCAAATAAACACATGTTATATGATTGTCTACCGACGTCGCGTTATAACGTAAGTTAATGAATGAATGAACTTAAATCCACGAGTTATATTTGACCTCTGCCTCCCACGCAGTGTTCCGCGGACACACTAACTTCTATTGATTAACTTAACTCGCCCATCCCACCCCGGGTTTACATTTGACCCCTGCGCAGTGCGCACTGACGCATGACCTCTGACCTCACGCAGTCCGCCGGACACCTTAACCTCTATTCGTTCTGTCCTACGGACGGCAACGTCAAGAACATCTTCTGCTGCACGCGCGGAGAAATAGACTTCAGGTGTTGCGATTACGAGTTAGTGGAGCGTGACTTCCGGTATACATGTGTATATAGAGCTATACTATAGTACTATAATACTATATAGTACTATCATATATATATAGGGGAAAGTCTCCGATTACCGACCCCTAAATGATTATTTGTAATCACTTATTCAATATTAAATATATTTATTTGAAATTTTGTATTTAGGGTAATATTATGGCAATGAATAATGTGGCTATTTTAAATTTTTGATATAATTATATTTACAAGAATAAACAGGGGGGGTCGGTAATCGGATACATGTACCTAATACCGACCCCCTAAAATAATCGTGATATAAATAATTGTAGTATTATAATATCCAATAAAAATAGTAGATATACATAAATATAATTAATTATAACATTCACGCAATTTATTTTGTATTGAATTTATGTTTTAATAGTAATATTAAATTTAAATTTAAACTGTATTGTAATTATATTAAAATAGTGTATATTATTATTTAATATTTATTTATTAATCAGTATGTATATTATCAACTGTAATTATTAATTCTAAATCTATATCAATGATACACAAACAACTTACGACATATTTTAAAGTAAAATAGGTGAAACCTACGTATATATTTTTATTGGATATTATAAATCACATGGGGTCGGTATTAGGGGGTCGGTAATATGAAAATCATATGGGTTGCTATAATTAAGATATATTGGTTAATAGTTTTTCAAATTAAATTATTTTAATAATAGTTATACAATTTTATTGATCTACAATATTATGCGCAGTATTAAGTTTTCTTTTAAATAATAAAGTATTTACAATAATTTAAAAAAAGTTATTATTCAAATATTTAAAAAGTAAAAACAGAATATTACATTTTATCAAATAACAATTGTAGGATTAAATATTTTTTTAAAATAAAATACTTATTCATATTTATCATTAAATTACTAACAGTTCGTGTATATATTATTTTTATATATCTCTTATAGTTAATGAGATACGAGAGGGGGTCGGTAATCGGGGACTTCCCCTACATACTATAATATATTTAACTATATATTGTTAACTATATATTGTTAACTATAGTTAACTATATAATTAACTATAGTTGATTTCTTAATTTAATTTATTTATTATCTATTAGCTTTACACTTTGCAATATTTATTATTTTGCCATTATTTAATTGTATAAACTAATTTATTATACTATATATATTATAATAGTATAGTACTATACTATAGTATAAATATATATTTATTTATAATATTTTATTTATCGAATCACGTATAATAATATCGGATACAAATGGACCCCTCAAGAAGTCGTAGACTTGTAAATGTTATACATAACTGCGAGGGGCCCCGGACGACACAAAACAAATAGTAAAATTTTTGTTCTTGTATTTTAATTTAATGTTTATTAAGTTCTTGAACAATTGTGTTAACACAAGAGAAAATAGGAACTGCTTTTAGTCGACCTATATCTTATTATATGTTGATTATTCCACTGAGCCATATACTATAGAACCACACACACACATATATATATATATATTTTAATACCTATATATATTAATATAATCTAATGCACCCTATTTCCATTAAGTTATAAATTGGATTTTTTAATTGCCGTTTATTAATATTTTTGATATTGTTATTACATTTTATTAATAAGTATGATTATATATATATATATATATATATATATATATATATATATATATATATAATTTAGATGTGATATCTGCATACAACAATGTAACGTTACATATCACCGTAACACGGGTGTGCATAGGTGTGCCTAATACCATATCGACATCGTGTACTTTATGTGTACACAATGGTTATGTATTGGTTGTAACTTATAACCAATCATTATTAATCATTATTATAATCTTAATATTATAATTTTGTTATTTTTTCATTTCAATGTTAATATATCGTTTGATTATTTTATTTTGTTAATTATTAATATTATTATCTATCGATATTAGTTAGACCTAATAATTAGACTTATAATTATTAGATGACTTGGTTATTTAGTTACATCTTTTAAATTCTGTAGGTGTACATTTATTATTCAACACAATATGTTAAATAAAATGGTGGATGAATAAATTATTATTTAATACATTTTCATTTATAAATACATTTTTGATATAATGATCAATATTATAATTATGAATGCGATTATTAGATTAAAAAATATATATTATTAATATTGAGTATATATTTTTTTATAATTCGAATAATAGTTATAGGGATAGTGGCCCGTATTACCAACCGGTCCGTATTACCAACATTGTTCATAGTAATAAAATATGTTACTTTAACAAATAATAATAACAAGAATATACAATCAGCAATGAATTTCGTCGGAAGAGATCATAGAGCTAGAGAGAGGCATCTCTAGATCTATGGAAGAGATTTATCTCTATAGTGAAATTCGCTATAGCGAAATAACAATATATCGTCAACTTGTCGAGTTACTTAATTAAGTTATTAATTAGTTAATTAATTAATTAGTATGTGTTAATACACGTGATACACAGGCCCAGCGTTAATTAAGACTATGTGCATTATATTTATTAATTAATCAATACTGTTAATTATATATAATACAATATTGTTTATAATAAATATATCGACGTGAGAATTTAAACAATACATACTACGTACAATAGGTTTATCGTAATGATGTCCTTGATTAAGTAGCATAAATAAGTTGTTTTTAAAGTTAAACAAATATCCCACTTTAAAAAATATTACGGAACTTAGAATATATAAAGGATATCAGGATACACAGGGGTCCTATACACACACACACACACACACACACACATATATATATATATATATATATATATATATATATATATATATATATAGCGTATACGCTCGGTGCGAGAGTGGTGCGAGTAGACCCTAATCAATACATCTCACATCGAACATACGCACACATTCACGCACACACGCACACGCACACAGGACAACGCCAGATACCGAAACTTTTCGTAGGAATGACAAGCTAATCTTCCTGGTGATCATCGGCATAATGGTGTCCTACATCATCTACAACCTGTACATGAAAACACCGAGTTAGTCGTTAGCTCATGCGCCTAAAGGGGTCACGTGATGTACTTCCCACTAACAGTATTTCCACACTACTAGTATCGGTATTTTCATACTATTGTAATACATGCTAAACTAATATTAAGAATATAAATAGTATACATATACTATACTTATATAATACATTACAAGATATATATATATATATATATATATATATAAATTTTGTTTGATTCAATTTTAAATTATATATTATATATAATATATTATATAATATAATATTATATAATATAATATATTATATATTATTATATACAATATTTTTAATTCGGAAACCGTATATAGGTTTATCGATTATAAACAAAACAAACGGTGGCCATATTCGACATTCTGCATTAAGGGGGTATCCCACTACCAATATTTCCGGAAATAATGTCCGGAAATGTTTGATATAAAGTGATTTTCTAGCAAGTTGTAGTGGGATATCCTCTTTAAAGTTACTATATTTCCGGCAAGTTACCGGAAAGTAAGGGGGTACCCGACTGGGTTTCCTACGATTATAGTTAACATGCTAGATGATCACTTTCTAGCAAATATTTCCGGATATTATTTCCGGAAATATTGGTAGTGGGATATCTACCCCCTTAATGCAGAATATCGAATATGGCCACCGTTTGTTTTGTTTATAATCGATAAACCTATATACGGTTTCCGAATTAAAAATATTGTATATAATAATATATAATATATTATATTATATAATATATTATATATAATGTATAATTTAAAATTGAATGAAACATAATTTATATATATATATCTTGTAATGTATTATATAAGTATAGTATATGTATACTATTTCTATTCTTAATATTAGTTTAGCATGTATTACAATAGTATGAAAATACCGATACTAGTATTTCAACCCAATAAATCGTAATCAAAACAAACGGGGACCATATTCGATACAGACCATTTTAATTAGTTTAATAATGATCTATCTTAAGAATACTAATAATTATGATGATGATGATTGTGATGATACACGGTTTACTAGACACTGTAATAGGGACTTGTAGGTCCCTTCGTTCGTACGGGAAGAAATTAATAATACGAATTATAATAATAATTAATAATCATTATTATATATATATATACCTATATATATATATAATATACAAGTATAATAATAGCTAGATACACCTGCAAGTCTAACAATGCGTATTAAATGTACATACGGCACGGCAGTAGCAGGCACGGGAGTAGCAAGGGCATGGTTATGGTTCTATGTAGTAAATAATTATTAAGTAACTAATAGAAAGTCCCAATAGCAAGAGCTTTGCTAATAGGTAGTGTAATAGTTTTAACATCAGTGATATTAGGAATGAAGTAGAAGGAGATGAAAGGTATACCTATACGTATGGATATAATACGATGGAAGGTATATATACTAGGAATAGCTACTATGTTAGAATTCAGAAAAAGGTTATTCAAAAGAAACCGAATTTGTGCGCATAAGATAAATACGTTAACTATAAGAGATTTAGTTGAAAGTTAAAAGGTGGACTATTATAATTTCATTAAAGATAATTAGTTCGAGTTCAAGCCATGGGTCACTATGTATGATAACTCTTAGGTTTCCACCACAGAGCTAGAGAGAAAGAGCTGTCTCTCTAGCTCTGTGGTTTCCACTAATATTACTTTGATCAGCTTTAGATCCTAAACTGATTGATGAACAAATCGGTAATTTGAGAAACCTTCCAGGAGTGTTAGTATGTTATATCATACTATATATATATATAAATATATATATATATATATATATATATATATATATATTGACATTATTACGAGTGTGGGACTATGTTGGATATTTTAATGATTTAAAAGTTGTGTGGGCGAAATTCAAAAAATATACATGTAAACAAATATCTAATAAAATACAATTCCTATTTATTTATACTAAATAAATAGAACAATTGTTATTGATAATCAAAAATTGTGCTTTGTATGGGCTACAATAGATAGTGGAAAGTAACCTAATACGGACACTTTAGCAATAAATGGTCTTAACGTTTTATGACTCGTTATTTTTATTCAAAAATTACAATATATTAATATTATATGATTATAGATATTATTGTGATTTAATCTTTTAATTCCATAGATAACGGGGGTGTCCGTATTTGGTAGCCATGTCCGAATACGGACACCCTATAGACATATATGTTATAATACGGACACCCTATATACCACTAGATAAACTATATATTATTGATGTATCATGAATCAATCAGAAAAATCACAATTACATTATTTATAATTAATTTTATGAATAATTTAATTAGTTAATATATTTATTTTTATTATTTTTTAATTAATAATACAATTTATGTATCTAAATAATAACAATTTTAGATTTATCTTTATTGGTGGTATTAATATTATAACGCACGCGCTTTTTATGAAAATCAGAATAATTCATACGCTGCGCGCTGATTAGTTATACGGTGTCCGTATTAAGACATATAGAGTGTCCATATTAGGGACTTATATGACCTTTAGATATATGCTTATAACTTAATTAATATTTGATAACAAATATAGAAATTATATATATAATTTTTAGAATGCTTTATTTTTTAATAATATCGATATATTTGTATCCTATTAAGAAGATTTTAAGTAGATATTTTTTTTCATAAATTTAAAAACGTAATAAAAAAATCAGGTTATTGGATATATCAGCAATATTTTGAATAATTAAAAAATAAAAAATACTTTTTTAGATTATTTATATGATTATGAGTATTTTATTCATTAAACATTTTTTTGTAGGATTTTTGGTTTCTGAGATACCGAGAATGTCCGTATTCGGTTACTTTCACCTACTTGCTTTATTTACCAGAAGACTCTATCAAGGATGTCTATATCTACGTGTAATATTGCCAACAAAGATACGGAAAAACCATAACAGCAGATTTAAATAGGTACTTATTAAAGCAGTAATTTTAACAGTAGATTTTCGAACATTCTGATTTAAACACTGATTTAAAAACGTATTTAAAACATCTTTCTACTGCTTTAATAATTATGTATTAAAGCCTGGTTTAATAATCTCCACATATAAGATAGGATTTAAATCTGTCTTAACATATATTACTTCTTTAAAAAGTATTTATCCTACCTACTATTATTGTTTGCTGGGATGATATTGAAAAACCACTTAAATGACTACCATATAATTGTCTACACTATTTACAATTTTCATATTAAACTTATTAACCATAGGATTATTAACTATAACTAATACCTACAACTGAACACAAATAACCCCAAGTCTAAACCCTGCTATCTCTCTTAACTCAGTCTTAGATCATATATTACGTAGATATAGGTGATTAAGTTAGGTAGATACGTACCTACTAATAATTTGTCCAATGAAAGATATAACCATATATGGTAGAGAACGAAGTCACTTCGTTCTCTATGGTTATAACACTCAAAGAATTTATGATAACAATACCAACAGCGCCACCTATATAGGGTCATTTTCTAGTTATTTATAAGATAAATTTGTATAAAAATATAAACTTTTAATATGTAAGATAATATAGTAAGCACACATATATGCATATATGTTAAATTTAAAATTTATATAATGAAAACTAAAAGGTAAGAACTAATATATAACAAATCAATATGATATATTATTAGTAAATGCTGTACATATATATGTGGGGATTAAAAGCTACTTTATATTGCATGTAATTTAATAGAGCATTTAAAACATTTTCGTATAGAATCCGTGACAAACCTACATATATTTCAGTGATTTCGATACTACTGCTATCAGTTGAAATCCTGACTATTAATCACGTTGCGTAGATATATTTGTACCCTATAGGGATATGTCTTTGGTACTACAGTATATGTTGTGAATATAAAAAATATACGTATTTAAATGAGTATTCTATGGATAAAGAATGTGTCGCATAATACCTGATAACAATATCCAAGTGAATGCTATATATAATATATAGTATATTTTTAAATATATATTATAATAATATGTTTTCATTTAGAAAAAGTTCAAAGTCAAGACAATCCGCTCACAGACTATCCGCCCACAGACTATCCCACCAGTTTATATTAATATATATATATATTATATAATAATTAAAATAATATATTAACGTACACTGTTATATTAATTATTATCATTAACGATAGTGTATTTAGATTATTCATACACTGCGTTTTCACATACTGTCCACCTCACAGTAATAGCCTCATAATAGCAGCATAACAGCATCAATAATAGCCTCAAATGTTATTCATTGTGCTATTACTGATGACTTAATCACATCAATTATAATGTAGCACTATTATCTACTTTCATTAAATTGTGTTCAATTAAATTAATATGACCGTATTTCCATTTACTGCAACAAACTTCACAAGTTTATTCTAACAATTCATCTCGATCCTATGTATATTATTATTCTTAATTAATCGTATTTACATTATGTATTATAAAATAACATCATTAATCAATCAATCAGCCGTTATCGACTTAACGCTCTCTCCATTACCAATACACTTATCCGTTAACCTTAGTTTGACATAACACCCACCCCCTCTACCGTACTCTACACCCCTCTCACCCCTATAGTATTCTACCCCCCTCCCTACCGTACTCTACACACCCCCCCCTACTGTACCCTACACACCCCCATCCCTACCTTACTCTACACCCCCCACCCCTATAGTACTCTACACACACTCCATACCGTACTCTACACCCCCCTCACCACCCCACCCCTACCGCAGTAAGATGAGCTCCAGAATATCGGTAGCGGTGAGCCGGGAACCGTTGGTCTACCACTCGACGATGAAGCTCAGCGAAATGAGGGCGTCCGGTAGAATGAAATAAGCCATTCAGCGGCTGATGAGCCCTGAGGTAGACGAGGCGAGGTGTTGTCAATAAAATGATATGAACGCTATACCATTATTGTGTTATTACGTTATGTGTTATTGACTACAGAAACACGCGTAGATAATGTGTTACGGGTAATAGGTATTGTTAGCTGGGTGGAGTGTTTTCATTCTATCCGGGGCTACTTTGGTGAAGTTTTCACTTATAAGTATATATGGCTATAATATTTCGAAATCGATCTCATATTAATGTATTCGTGGTTTTAACAAAAGCCTATAATTTATTTATACTCAATTTAATAAGATACATTTATAAATATAAATGTAAGAACTCTAGATTGTAAAGGTCCCGATGGGGTTCGAACCCGCCTGCGAACTGCCTATGTAATTAGTGATAACCAGGTAAGAGAGATTCACGAGTCCACTTGGATCAGTAATATAATGTGTGTGTGCATGCAGAACTAGTATTAATTAGTAAGTGTATGAAATGTAGCCGTGAATATAATAATAATATTTATTAGAATAATTATTTCGCTTTTCTAGTTTATAATAATAATATGCTTTATCCTCATGGCTTCAACATAATATAGCATATTCGCCGTTATTATCCACCCTACAATATACATAATCATATTAAACTATAATTATTATTACACAACTCTGATATAGTTGATGTAATTGCCGTTAGATGTTCGTCGTGTGCCACCAGACATATGCATAGACTAGATATGATGTATCCGTTCACACATACCCCTATTATAGATAGCATTGGTAGAGGAGTATCGCGTAAGTATAGGTGGCAGTAGCAGTAATCGTATATAATCATCGTGTTACTTTGGGTTTTATTATCTTGTAGCAGTGATTATTGTGAAGCGGAAGTTATATTACTATAAAAATAGAGTGTTGAAATTCAGCCTAGTGTAATCATTTAAAGGTGGATAATTGGAGACTTTCACGTATACTATACTAAATAAATAAAATTGGTTAGGGTCTCCCTAATTTCCAGAGAGAAATTCAATATGAGAAATAGACCTAGTCGTGTTTTAATAATATACGCTACAATTACGATTACGATATAGGATATAAATAAATAGCGCAATATTAATCATAATTCGATGAATGGTGAAATGCAGCTCGGCCCAAAAATCCTTTAGGGGCGGGTGGGTGGGGGGCGGGCGTATGGGGTAGTCGTGTTTTTATCGTTATACTAACGGAGTGGGTTGGGTTTGGGTTTAGTTATACGGTTCGTATACCCCGACGTTGTTATGGTTATGTTCTCCTCGCCTATAGACTAGGTCAGCTGTCATTTCCTCGATGCAGACACACGACCCGCCTATTGTTAGCCACACCAACTTGACAAGTCGCATTCTCTGTTATTAATGATGATACCAATGCCACAGATTATAGAACTCGAGTGTTTTTATCGTATTTCATCGCGGTCTACGAGTATGTATTTGAATTTTATATACAACTCATTTTTACGTAAATGATTTTTATACGGTTATATTAAAATATTTATACGACATTGAATACCCATTATATTATTTAGAATAACGAAATACATACGATAGAAAAACTATCGAAACCAAATTTATGAATAAATTCTTATTTTTAATAAAATATTTTATAGAACTATAAATTATGAATAAATTTTTATTTTATAGATAAATAAAGATCTTCGATATTCTCGATATTCACCGATTGAAATATACAACTGAACAGTTACTATTTCGGAGCACAAACATTGCAGAGAACAGAACGATGTCCTTGCTAATAATAACTAGTGAATATAGCCGACACTACTGATGTATTACTGGGTAGATCACATGGGCGGTGAGGTTAAAGGTCAAGCAGTCACTCTGATGTGTTTATTTCAGTGTGTAAATAGTATTCCCTAATAGTGTCAGGTGACTATCTAATATCACTGATCATGTGACGTTTAATCTAATCACATGGTATTGTGATCTACCTCTGATCACATGGTATTATGTTCTCTCTGATCACATGGTATTATGTTCTCTCTGATCACATGGTATTGTGTTCTCTCTGATCACATGGTATTGTGTTCTGACTGATCACATGGTCTCAGATCACATGATACACAGGTGATTGCGATGGTCTGGGAAGATAACACATAACAATAAGCACCTCATTATCTATATTGGTCATGATGAATACAGGTTGGAGCGACAACACATCCACCAATAAGGTACATAGATTATTAATTAAGATTGATTAATAAGATACGTAGATTTATTCAGATATTAATGTTTTCTTTGTTATATTCAGAGATAAGAAATAAAGTTTTGAAATCAAAGGTAAATAAAATAAACTGGTGGACATGAATCATTGTCCATATGAACATCGTTCTGTGAACATATCAGTTCTATACAACCTTACACAGGCTGTCTGTATAAACACATACAGTACCATCTCGTACGACGCATACAGACCCGTATATCACATCAACACACACGCACACACAACACCTGTATACGTAAGTGAACGTAAAGGTCACGACACATACAAAACACCGACGAACATCTTTGTACAACTTTTTAAAAATTACTATACATATATACAATTACACGGTGAATTATGTCGACGATTATTTAAGGGTCAAAATAAAAAATTTGAAAAATTAAAAAATTACACCTATTACTATCGTCGTTAAATGAACATACACAGCGAGATGGACTTATTGTGTAGGGCCGTCGTCAGATTTCTCACTCTGACCACGTTAGCCCTAGTGGTCATCGCCGAGTACACCCGATACACCTCGAAGTGACGGCTGTGCTTGGCGGAGAACTCAAACTGATTGGCCGAGAAGTGGAAGAACGAACGGTCCGGCGTCGAAGTGGTCTTTACCTCGATGAACACCTGTAGAGGTCGCGGGGAGGTCACAGGGAGGTCGTGTGTAATGCGACGGTGGTAGGCGACGGGTAGCGATTAACATTATTGTAGCCGTGTACACGGATAGTATAGAGGCATGGTAGTATAGATAGACGATGCCAAGGTAGCAATGTAGTTACGCTATGGGTATTACGTAACATCGCGTCGTAATTGATGACGTCGTAATAAACACAGCTAGTAATTCAATTAGATGAACGAAGTAGATATATGTGCTACAAGTGGTGCTATGAAATAGTGAATAAAGTACTAATTGATAATATTTATTTAGATGCGCCCTGTAAAATGTACCCTGTACACATTGTATAGGGTACATTGTACCCTAGCCAGAGTTGGAAAAAATCATGATTTTTTTAAAAAAATCAAAAAAATCAAAATCACATTGATTTTTTTGATTTATTTGATTTTTTTGATTTTTTTGATTTTTTTGATTTTTTTGATAGAATAAATAAATAAATTTATCAATACAAATTTTATATTATTTAATCAGTTTTATTTATTAGATTTATTAATAATAGTAATCCAAACTATTAATTACATTTTATCAAATTATAAAAAAGTTTATTTATAATCAAAAAAATCAAAAAAATCAAAAAAATCATTGATTTAATCAAATGATTTAAATCAATTGATTTAAATCAAACAACTCTGACCCTAGCTGTACACATTATACTTCTACACAGGCTAAGAAATACTAGAGGAAAACACCTATTACATCTTTATTAAACTAAATATTAATATTCATGTTTAGTATCCATATATATATATATGATAACACTTTAGAGAATCACTCTACACATATTATTGTTGAAGTTTTTACGTCAACTCGTCGTTATCTAAAGTATAAAGTTGAAATATTTACCAACGATCGGTACGCCAGTGAAATAAAGAATAATACGAAATAAAATAGATAAAGAATATTATTGCTAAACATGATAATATACTATTTATAAATAATGATTCATAGTAATCTGTATTATGACTACGCAACAGAACACCGGTACCTCTAGCCACAGACATCACCGCATACTGACCCTGTTCATGGTGCCTGAGACAGACTTGACGTCGCTGTCAAAGTATCCGCTCTCCGCCATGAAGCTGATGTCGTAGGGCAGACATTGCTCCTCGTCTTCGTTAGGCCACATCACGTCATGCACCACCGCCTCGGGCAGTTTAGATAGGGCGACCAGCGTTCTAACGGATCAACGGGGCGGGATTAGCTAAAGGGTAGCGCACATCGTGTATTATGGCAGCGGGGAGTTTTGATTGGGCGACCAGTCTTCTAACGGGTCAATGGGGCGGGTAACGGCAAGGGTAATCTTGTCAGATGATATTTAGTGAATCTATTGCGATTGTGTACGAGCATGCGATGATAAAGCTCGATTACAATATTGAGGTACGCGTGTACTAAATCAAGCTTGCGGCGGTCGTGTGATGATATGGAGGAGGAGGAGGAGCCACGTTAGGTGGTCACTACTATCGGATGATTCACCCTTTTATTAAATATATACACACACACACACACACAAGAGTTCTAGGCTAAAATAGGCTTAGCCATTATTGTTAGTATGATCGTACGTGGGCTCTCCGTGGTGAAAGTTTGGCGGGTGTTCGGAGAAATCAAAGTATTTAACATTACGGAGATAGCTAAGGATTATCCTAGGACTTATCTTATCTCCGCGCAACCGCCACCCGAGTAATTATAATAAGAAGAAGAAATATTATAAGCCATTAATGCTATCTTATAACAGTGATACCCTTCGACGTACTACGCGCTCCGTTAGCTATATTAACGCGGCGGCGGTGGAGAAGGGAGGTCGCGATGCAGAGGTCGCGTGTAACTATCTCAACACCTCGGAGCCCCATCTCGAGGTCGCGCGAGAACCCCCGCGCGCGGCGACACTAACTCGTAGACGAAACTTTCGCCCCAATATCCGATCGTGTGACGCCCTTTCGTAGAGCGTAACCTTGACCCTCCGCCGGAGTTCATCTCGTTGGCGGCGGCGAGGAGTTCATCCTCTCGCAGCGCAACGGTGGATGCCATACTGTCGATCACTTCTACGACAGGGGGGGGTGATCATAATGAGAAGCGTGAACAACAACAACATTTTAAATAAATAATTATTATACAGATTTGATAAGGAGGGCTGCGCGTTCATCTAAACAACGCTATTTTAGCTCTATCTAAACAATGCTATTTTAGCTTTATCTAAAAATACTAAGGATAAATAGCTAATGGAGATAATTACTTAATTTTTTTTATTCAACGGATACTTTCGTCCATATTACAGGATCTATCCTTATATAAATGTAGTTAATTTGTAATGGTGTACAAAAATAGTCTCAATTAGTAATAAACATTTTTTTTTCTTTCATTAATATGAAGTTTATTATCATTTATTTGACTAATATAAAATATAATAATAAATCCAACATGATTCATATAGATGTATATGTTATACATTTACAGTTACAATTTCAGATAAAAATAATAAATATTAAAAAAATAGTAGGCATTTACATGTGGTTCCTAAGTGAAAAAGTAAAAACTTAAAAAAAGGGACTTTCAAAGTTTTTTAAAACAAATAATCACAAAAGATTATAAAATATATATATATTACATTTATATATATATATATAAATGACAAGTAAAATATAATGGTATATAAACAACACTGACATAATATATAGTACTAATATAGAGTACTCAAATATATATTATAATGCGATATAAAAATAAATATATGTATAGAAGTTATAAAATATAAATTTATAGTAATAGTTTAATAATGGTTATAAAGAATTATAAAAAATTAATAATATAAAATAATGAATAATATAAAATAAATACAAGAATATAACTTAGTCTTCAATATAGTCTATAGACAGAGATAATTATATAATAATATAGAAAGAACGAATTTCTAAATTATCTATGGAAGTATCGGCTTTCAACCAATGATATGTTGTTATATACATACGTTATTTGTTTATTAATTATATGGAATGTATCTATATCCATTGCTTAATGTAAATATAGAAATTTGTTTAGTAAAATATTTGTATACGATTTCGAAATATACAATTAAATGTGAAATAAAGTGAATTAAATTATTTACAAAAATACCGATTATATTAATACATTTCCTGTCAATTTCAAATAATTATTATATCGATTACGCTTATACAAACACTTTATATTGATATAAATACTCAAAAATAATCAGAGAAATTTTACAAATTTATAAATAAGATATTGAACATGGATAATATGTAATACAATTTTGTTGTTAAAATAAAAAATTAATCATACTTTAAGTCGCGCCTCTTTTGCATGGATATAATCGCATATTAGAGAATAAATGAACTCGCGCTACCCTTAAGCTGTACATTTTTTAGATATTATATGAATGAATGAATGAAATCAGTTTATAGATAATTGTCTAATATATATATATATATATATTCATACATTTTTAATCTTGTAATAAATGACGAATTAATAGGCGTAGCCCATTGTACATATTGTTTTATTTATTATTATTTATAAAAAATTATATTTTCTAAAATAAAATTATTCATACATAAAATTATATTATAACTATTTAGAAGAGTATTTACAACCGTTATACTTATTGTTAGAATTGTTATAATTATATAAATATATAAAATATATATATAAATATTCACATATATATGATATACACATAACATATCCATAAATCATGAAATAAATTATAGTAATTTCAAATCCATTTTACACAGAAGTATTTCTCTCTATAATGGATAAGTTAGACAAGTATACTGGATTTCAAAATGACTAGTTTTATTATTGACAAGTTTATCATAACATATAACCTTACTAGTATATAAAGAATATATATGATATACATATATCTATTTTATAATCATTGTGTTATAAGTATTTTTATTTATGCATATCTTGTTATCGAATACAAAATATTATTGATTTTCAAAAGAATATAACACATATAAATATATATAAGTAAATTGAAAATAAATGAACACATTAATAGATATATATATAATTTAAATTTATAAGAGTAATTTTTTTTGTAATTCATCAAATATTGAATGATAATGGTTATTTATAATGAGAGTGGAATTATCCTATTGCATGTAAAATATTGGAACTTGTGAACAAAAGATGACCTTAAGGGGACGCGATACCATCGTTTGGTTTACATTTAAAAGATACGAAAAAATGCTATTTTTAGAAATCTATTAACTCAAAAAATATTCACTTTTTTTTATTTTTTTTATTTTTAATCTATTAAAAATATTCCATATTTTTATATTATATGTTGAAATTGATAGATGTTTACACATCTTTATGTTATATGTTTCTAAAAAAAATAATTGAAATATCTGATAAAAAATGTTAATTTTCCAACTAAATTGTTAATTAAAATTTTTTTAAATATATTTTTTAATTTTGACAAATAACTTTAATCTTACAGGTTTTATCTAGTTATATTGAAAAAATGAAGAAAAAATATTCAATTGTACAAAAGTTAATACTAGTTATGTCAGCATGATTAGTCACAAATAATTATTCTGAGTAAATCAAGTTTCAAATATAATATATGAATATAAACAATATGATTATACAGGTACAAATAATATAATATAAACAAAATGAATAATGTAATGAACATAATTAAAACACCATTTTAAAGATAATATTTGAAATATTATAATTTTACATTAAAAAAAAATTTGATAAATATTTTTTGAAAAAATAAATGGTATCTTAATTAAAGTTCGCGTCACCTTAATTAAAGATATATTATACATTTATTATATAATGTTAAAAAAATAGGTTGCTTCAAAGTAAGAAGCAATTGCCCATATGTGTTATAAGATCATAAGATCTATTCCGTCCTTATCAAGGGGAGTGCTAACCTTCTCTCCTTTCTTATTACACAATATAAATAAGTTTTACATTATTATATATAGTAGGCATTATTTCTATTTTTAAAATACAATTTGTAGTTTTTATTAAATTCTGACTTAATTTAAAATAATAATTTTATAAAATTTATATATAAAGTAGAAGCACATTTATATGGGATTTTTAAAATAGTCATAATTTAAATATTTTATTCAAAAATATAATTAAAAACGTTTTTAAGTTTAATTTAATGAAAATATGATAAATTCATACTTAAAATTCATATTTTATAATATAAGCCACAATTATATATATATATGTGTGTGTGTGTGTGTGTGTGTGTATGTGTGTATATAAATATGTAACAGGTAATATACAGTTATTGGCAAATAAACAAATTTAGCTATGACTCTCTGGTCCACATCTATAATTGATTAAGACACTCCCATATCTAAAGGTGGGTGTATCTACTACAAAAATAATCTATTAGTCATATATTTGGCTCCTTTATAGCGCCATATATAGTATTTTAGTTATATGTAGTATATTATATCTATATATATATATATATATATATATATATATATATATATATATATATATATATATACATAATCACATCAGAATAGTTATTATTTGAACTGATATTATAAATTATTTAAAATATAAATAGATAAATTATAATTATAATTTAAATAATAATTAAATATTTATAATTTTGTTATTCCGCTTGCAATTTTAATCGATTAAATATAATTTTATCAAACACTTATATTATAATTAATTTTCCAAAATATAATAATTAAGTGCGTGCATACATTAGATTATGAGTTCATAAGTTTGTATTATTATTTACTATATATATGATATATGTGTTTTTCTACAATACATAGTATTATACTAAGTATATATATGGGAAGAATTATATATGATAGTATTATTTATAGTCTATCAGTAAGTTTAACAGTTTATGTATCAGCGTATCATAGAAAATAGATGATTTATCATCACATACCGTAGTCATTAAAATAGTCAACTAAATGGAGCATATCAATCACAAACAAGGTGGTGAATTAAAGAGAAGTTATTTTATGCATATATATATATATAATCATTTTTCATTTTTATTCTTATTATTTGTATTATAATATTTTCAGTTATATGTTATTATTCTTGTTTTTTTTTATTATTTTATTTATTATTAATTCACGTGCAGTACTAGCAGTGATGGGATCACCGATCCTTTTTTCCTAGATCGCCGATCCCGATCCTCAATTCGTTACCCGATCCTTCCCGATCCCGATATTATTTATATATTTTATTAAATTAATTAATACGATTTTATTTCATAATTTGAAACAATATATATGTAGGTATAATACCTATGTATTATAAATTGTTAATAATTGTAAATAATATTTATTATTAATATATTGTATTATATTTCAATAATAAGTCAATTGAATTAAATGCATATAGGAATGTATATGCATATTTAATGTATATCATATATATGGTCTATATAGACTATATGACATAGTGCATTAAATATAATTTATTTATATAAATGCAATGCATTGGATACAAATATTTAGCATTGTATGGCAAAGTCGGTAGTTTACTTATATGATATTAATTGATTAAATTATATTATGGTAACAATACAAATTATCATTTAAATACTACGTAGGTTTAACATAGTCTTGCAATACCTTGGAAAACATTACAAAATAATGATTAATACAATATCATATCAAAGTAATAATACAATACTAAAATGTTAATATTCTACTAAATAAATATAATAATATTAGAGTATCGTATATGAATGATGGGCACCGATCCTTTTTTATGGATCGGGATCGCCGATCCCTATCATTTTCCCGATCCCAATCCTCCATTAGTTACCGATACTTTTCCGATCCCGATCCACTCTTTCTTACCTGATCCCGATCTGATCGCGATCCTGCCCATCACTGACTACGATGAATGTTATCATTTTGTTTTTTTTTGTTAATAAATCAATATCATCATCACCGTATGTCATTCTACGAATAATAATTCTACTGAGGTGATATTGCATCATCGCTTACGACTAACCACAATCCTTGGTGGGTTTAGACTTCAGCTTGTTGAACTCGTTATTCGAGTCGACCTGATTTCCTCCCAAGAACTCTTCAACGCCTTTACTCGAGTCATCTTCTTTCTCGACTCCTTTCTCCACTTCTGTGTCTGAACTTACTTCTGTCCATATTTCCGCGTCGTCTATATTCGTCATTTCTTGATCCTCGTCTATTGTTATTTCTGCTGCAGTAATAGCAAGTATAGCTGTTATAATGTTCTGCTTTATTAGTACATTAGTAATCAGGCAATTGAATAAGTTTAATGCAAACATATGTAATAATCTATATATATATATATATATATATATATATATATAATATATATATTTAATCAATTTTAATTTGCAAGTATCTGTCATTTATTTGTTATTGTGATTCAATGATAATTGCTGTGTTATTCAGTAATTTATTAATTATATATTATAAATGTGAAATGTTGATACTTTTAATTAAATAATAAGATGTTCATCAAGTTATATAATATTGTTAATCAAGACATACTAATATATTAATTTTAATAATGGTATTTAATATAAATATATTTATATTTAATAATATAAATGTATTTATATTCAGTTTTAAGATTTCATACTGTTTACTTTAAATATATCTTATAATACAAGACTAATAATTATATATCTAATAGTTATCTTTATAATATAATTATCATTGATTTTACTTTAATTAAATTAAGATTCATTATAAGAATAATTTCTTAAGAAAAATTAGAATATTTTTCAATTATGTAATGACAGAGACGTTATTATCCACGTTATAATACATCCATTTGTAAAATCGTACTCTCTCCATGCGACATGAAAGTAGTGGCAAAGGGCAGAGTGAACTGTTAGTGGTGATCATTCACAGTGTGATATTCCCTCACATAATGTAATTACTACATGCAAAGGAAGTTCAAACAATAAATATTATCAAATATTTAATAATTTACTATCATTTATAAATATTTATATATTTGCAATGTGATATACTTATAAGAGAAATAATATTTAGTTTTTTGAATCGATTTTTAGAGTGTAATTCACTGGCCTAATGAATTTGGAAATGCAATCAATAAATATCTATTTAAATATTAAATAATTTATTATATAAATATTTATTTAAAATATTTATATATCCGAATTATATTTAGTTGATTGAATGCGCACGCAAACGCAGATATGCGAGAGCGCGTGTGTTTAGGCGTATTACCATGAGAGGACGGGTTAGCCAATGGGACGTCAGCATCGACAACCTCGACATCTGCGTTGGGTGTAGGATTCAGTTCGATTTCCAGCAGCGCGCATCTATCGTGTGGGGTGGGGTGGTATGGGGTTATGTAACTTGTACGTGCGTGTGTGTGTGGTGTTATGCAATCAATGAGAGAGTTTAAGATGTATATGTATACATGTATATATGTATATATGTATATCTGTAATGATAAGCCAACACTGGCTGTAAACTAGCCGCACTAAAGATGTGGAGCACACCCTTCAGGTGAATAGTTGCAACTATTTGTAAATAATGATAGAGGTTTTTATAGAATTCACAATTCATACGTTCAAGAGAGCCGATCATTTAATAGTACACAATTATATAAGACCACTCTTAAATATTATTTTATGACCTATTTCATTGGTCCGGACAACTATAACAACAACAACAACAACAACGCCTGTCATATGTTAACTCGTTACATAAATATAATTACAGTGTATATATTACTTAAAGTATCATATTATACACTACACTACGTATGTATGTATGATATACACTCTAGTAACGGGTGGTATTAACCTGAGGTGGTTCTCTATGTTGCGATCGCCTCTAGCGAAGAACTTTGCAATCTCTTTATTCAGCACAGGCGTGTTCAACAAGTACCCGTCTTGTATGAATATCTGTGTAGGGCGGGGTGGGGTTTGGGTGTAAGGGGTGCTTGTAGTAACAAGGACTGTTAGCTGATACATTGAGCAGATATAACGGTAGACTATCTGTGTAGTCTGTGTATCTGATCACCTGTAATGCTACAGAAATCACACCCTAAGATAATAGTAATAGTAATAATAATAATAATATTTATTAGAATAATTTTGTTCGTTTTCTAGTTTATAATAGTAATATGCTTTTTCCTCTGAAAGGGTTTTTATAGTAAAATAGAATATATTCCATTTATTGTATTTATTCTATTTTTATCACCCATTGATGTATGATATAATGCGATATGATGATGTAATGATGATGCAATGATGATGTAATGATGATGATGTAATGATGAACCTCTATGCTGTTCTCGTGTTCGCGAAGGCAGCATGGACATTTCTCCGAGAGAATGCGCTTCATCAGTGACTTGGATAGTAAATTCACTTGTGTTTTGTAGGTGACCTCAAGAGAAGATACCTGATACGTGATCGCATGATGTAATCGCATGTAAGCGTGTGTGCTATAGTAGTACAGCAGGAACTACAGTGTGTACTACAGTAGGCAGTACTACCAGGCACTATAAAGTGCTGTAGGTGCCGCCAGTGCTATTCGATCATAAAGTGCTGCAATTAATACGGCGGCCATTGTGCGCATACAATAATTGCGTTATATAAAGTGCTAGTGCAATATAGTACACGTAGAGAGCTAGTGCGAGTGCGGGTGTGGATTATAGTTAAGAAGTTGCTCAATGAACATATCTAGGTAGACCTCAAGCAGTGTGATCTACACAGAATGAATAGCACGTGTCCCTAGGTCAGCAGGGCTTCATTACAATTATAGGTGTATCATTTAGAACATACATATGTTATGGATATTATATTTATAATAGATATTGATTTATTTTTATATATAGTCGAAAATATAAAGTATACATATTTTCTAATGATAATATAGGTTATCAAAATAAATATCATAGATATAGATAGTATGTGGTAAGGCTAACTTTGAAGTATTTAGCATTAGAGATGAGACGTTCGATGTTGTTTAAAGTTCTGTAGAACTGCGGGTACTGGTTATGTAATATGTCCTGTGTGTGGGGTGTGTGAAGTATAGGTGTAGTAGTAGTAGTAGTAGTAGTAGTAGTAGTAGTAGTAATAGTAATAGTAGTAGTAGCAGTAGCAGTAGTAGTAGCAGTAGCAGTAGCAGTAGCAGTAGCAGTAGCAGTAGCAGTAGCAGTAGTAGTAGCAGTAGCAGTAGTAGTAGCAGTAGCAGTAGCAGTAGCAGTAGCAGTAGCAGTAGCAGTAGCAGTAGCAGTAGCTGTAGTAGTAGTAGCAGTAGCAGTAGTAGTAGTAGTAGTAGTATTAGTAGCAGTAGTAGTAGTAGTAGCAGTAGTAGTAGTAGTAGTAGTAGTAGTAGTAGTAGTAGTAGTAGTAGTAGTAGTAGTAGTAGTAGTATTAGTAGCAGTAGTAGTAGTAGTAGCAGTAGTAGTAGACATACCTGTATACACTTAAAAGCCTGTATGCAATACAACTTCGCAGGTTCTCTCTCCAGGGGGAGACACTCTTTGTAGAGGATGTCCCTCTTGTACAGGTCACTGAACGTCTTCACCTTGCAGTAGAGAAGCAGATTCTCTATGGAGGTCCTACTGTCTTCATCTGTTGGGGTAGTAGTGGGGGTAACAGTGGGGGTAGTAGCGGGGGTAATAGAGGGGTAGTAGTGGGGTAACAGTGGGGGTGACAGTGGTGCTTGTGTTACTATAGTGATGGGTTACTATGTAGTGTTCATCTATTGCATCGGTAACAATGGTGGTAATAGTGGCTATAACAGTAGTGGGGCTAATAGTGGTGGTAATAGTAGCTATAACTGTAGTGGTAACAATAGTGGGGCTAATAGTAGTGTTAATAGTGGTGGTAATAGTGGTTATAACAGTAGTGGGGCTAACAGTGAAGCCTGTGTTACCATAGTGACGGTTACTTATGGAGTGTTCGTGTGTAGTGTGGGTAACAGTGTGAACAGTTATCTAGTTGTAATAGTTGTCGCTATAAACACTCTCAATACAGTGCCTTACACTACGTATTCGACTAGGTTACAGAACTAGTCTACATAGTATTAAATCTAAATACCACGAGATACCACGCGAATATCTCTCAAGGTCACCTAATGTCACCTTCAATTTAGCGCGCGCTCGTTTACAGACATAATTAAAACATCGGTGCGTATATCGAACGAGAACATTGAGATTTATAGCGACTATACTGTTATCCTATCTCTATTTACGTGTACTTTACGGATGCGGGGCGCCTGATTCGGTGACGAGCGCGCGCCCTAACTGTTTCGCGTGAGCATGTCGACGTCTACGCAAGGCGTAATGGACGTGAGCTGTCGGCTGATCACCTCGGACAGTTGTACGTCTAGTATGATTGGTTCGGCTGCGAGGGAGGTGTGTTTACTGGCGACGGTGGTGGTGGGGGCGCCGGTGGTTCTGGTGCCGGACGAGCTAACACAAGGCCATATCTCAGCTTCGTGTATTAGTTTGCATAGTTTCTGTGTTGATTAGCTTATATATATATTTATACGCGTATATATATATATATATTTATTTTTACGGCAGATTTTAATATAATTATATTGAGATACTTGCCGGTAGTCTATTGAGTAAGAAAATAAAAAGTAAATAATGATAAATTACTTATTTCAATAAATGACTATTATATATATATATACACACACACATAGATAGCAGTGTATGAAATCATTGTTATCACAATTGCAGTGTACATACGACGTACGTTGTACACTATTAATACATGTGTCGGTATTAAACGGTTGCTAATGAATCATTGTACAGAGAGAGAACACTTCAGTAACTCGCCGAGTTAGATCTACATAACGCGAACGTAGAGGTCGCGCTGTTGTCACGGAGTAACACTCGTATCGCCAACATTACGTATGATACATGTTAACTAAAATTGAATCGATCGCGAGTAAATAAGTTTTGCGATAGTTGTGAGCTGACCGTAGCCTCTAGTAAACAATGCAGGCATTCTGCACCCTAGCTACACGCCCTCCACACTCGCACAGCGCTGACCTTGACATTAAAGTTGCAGTACTTAGCGACGTGACAGAGGACGACGTACATGTCCTTGTAGTAACTGAAGGACGGCTGGTCTTGAGTTAGGCTCCACTTCGCCTGACCATCTAGGTGTTTCAACAGCTCGCCGTAATCCCTGAAGTTAGGCTGGTCTGCCATTCCTAGGCTGTAGAGGCGGGGGTATAAGTGTATTGGTCAGCATGGGTTAGTGTGCAGTGATGAATATATAGGTCGACCCTATATTTAAGGTCAAATACCTCGAAAGTCTTCTGACTATTTTATTTGTCCATTTATTGTTTTTCTTTTATAATGATTACAATAATAACATTTATCTTATCTTATATACAGTGATATCTACATAATGCTATATATATATTGGTCAGCATGTAATGACATATATGTATATATATAGGAAAGCGTGTATATATATATATGAATACGATGTACACATAATAACCATCGATATAGTGAGAAAGTGGATAAGCAATTGAATGTAGTGTATGGCACTATCTGGTAAGGACGCCATAGTCACAGCCTACTATCTGGCCCACTACTTTTTATTTATACATATATATATTGATGATAACTACCAATTTTAATGTACTTTCTATACTAAAAATAAAATTATATATTTAAAATACATTATATCAACATTACTCGTAATTTTTCGTATTTAAATTGAAGATATCATACTATTTTATTGATATTTATAATCTAAATCCATTGGTATAGATAGAAATCACTTGAATCTACTTCGACGAAAAGCCTACTGTTTTAATATTTGACATATATAATATGACTAATATCCAATCAAAATCACTGATGCCATTTTGTTAATTTATTGATAAAAGTGCCAATCGCGTATCTATCTTTACATGCATTGCGTGCGTCAATTGCTTATACAATTTCTTTATATCGATGATCATAACATACAATGTTATGTTAACGTTGTAAGCGAGTAATTAACACGTGATACATATAACCTATTCTATATAGGCCTTAGTTATACGATGTGGTCAATGAGCTAGTAGCTGAATATAGATATGTTGGTAGCGTGTCGAGGTCGTTGTTTAACCTTGAGAAGAAATCAAGTACGTCTTTATCGTAGAATTCACTCGGCAACAGTTTCTCCATGTAGAGACCGTGTTTGCTGAACAGGGAGACGGGGTCTTCCTTCCAGAACGACTTGATGGCTCGCATTCGACCTTGGCATTGTTCGTCTGCGCAAGGTCATCGCGTGATTAGCGTCGCGCGATAGCTAAAGTTATGATACGCGTGTGCTCGATAATAGAGGAGAAGTGAGATTATTATAAATACTTCTTATGCCTATCTGGTTAAATGCATCATTGTAATGTATGTGTATGTATTAACATCTAAACATAATAATAATACTATATATACAGTAAAATCTATCTATAAGAAACATCGGTATAATAACAATATTTTTATAAAAAAACTACTATTTTTAATAAATTAATCCCGGTAAGATACAAATATTTGATTTATTAGAAAAATAACCATGTAAAATATATAAATATACCCCTCTATATGAAATTATTACATACTGTTTTAATGATTTGCATTTTACTTATATAAATTAAATACTACCATAACCACCACCACTACCACTACCACTACCACTACCACTACCACTACCACTACCACTACCACTACCACTACCACTACCACTACCACTACCACTACCACTACCACTACCACTACCACTACCACTACCACTACCACTACCACTACCACTACCACTACCACTACCACTACTACTACTACTACTACTACTACTACTACTACTACTACTACTACTACTACTACTACTACTACTACTACTACTACTACTACTACTACTACTACTACTACTACTACTACTACTACTACTACTACTACTACTACCACTACTACCACTACTACTACTACTACTACTACTACTACTACTACTACTACTACTACTACTACTACTAATACTACCACTACTACTACCACTAGTGCAGACTTACCTCTTACCACCCAAGTACTCTCATCATCGGGTATAAACACTATTCTAGAGACGATCACCTGTTTGTCTTCGTCTGATAGCGCTTCGAATATACCCTGGCAACTAATGTATCTATAAGGGTGTGTGCGAGTGCGTGTGTGTATGGGCGAGTAGTTATAGGTGAGTAGGTGATATATATTATTATATTATATTGCATTGTATGACATAATCAACTAGGTCAAAGTACAGACTGTATCGTAGTTAGTGTGGAAGATAGAGAGGTAATAAGGGTTATAGAGAGTAGTAGACAGCGACTGACCTATAGAAATGGTTAATCTGATGTCTGGTGACAGTCATCACTGACACAGCAGTGATCCCCTTGAAGATGTCCACCACGAGGCTAGCGTCTATCTCGCGCTTGATGCCGGTGAAGTTACAGAAGCTTAGTTCGGTGGTGTCGTTGTCAGCTTCGACGGGGAGGGTAACTGTCGGGGGTGGGGGGTGTGAAGGGGTGAGGGGGTGTGTTGTGAGGGGGTGGGGGGTGTGAGGGGGTGAGGGGGGGGTGTGTGTATCATCATTATCATCATCATCGTAACATAATTATATATATATATATATATTTATGTTTATATATTTCTGTTACATACAATAATAACTATTTCTATAGAATTCATTATTTAGAAATAAATATATTTAAATAATTGTTATTTAGATAATGTACGATATTATTCTGTATCATAATTTTGCGTTGAAATTTAATATAATAATATAGATATATATATTTAAAAATGAAAATATAAATTATATTCTAAAAATAAGTTAATTTGTAAGCGATAAATTATCGCTACAATGATTATGATAATGATTATAAATAACAGACGATAAGCTAGATCTAAATACGTAAACGCCGCATCGCTATAGAGTAAGGTCACGTGGAGGTCATGTGCTTACCGTGGACGTAATCTACGAAGCCGCCCAGACAAGAGAAGGCAGCTTTACTGTACAGCAGTACGTGGGGGTTCTTCACCCGGGGGTTACCTTTGATCAGCTGCTCGGGAGATCTCACGTCGTAATGGTCGGTGACTGTCAAGGTTAAAGAGGTCGTAATGGTCGGTGTCTGTCAAGGTTAAAGAGGTCGTAATGGTCGGTGTCTGTCAAGGTTAAAGAGGTTGTAATGGTCGGTGTCTGTCAAGGTTAAAGAGGTCGTAATGGTCGGTGACTGTCAAGGTTAAAGAGGTCGTAATGGTCGGTGTCTGTCAAGGTTAAAGAGGTCGTAATGGTCGGTGTCTGTCAAGGTTAAAGAGGTCATAATGGTAGGTGTCTGTGAAGGTTAAAGAGGTCGCGGTGCTGATTACGATGTTATCCGTCAATTACGCGACGTTAAAGGGAATTGAAATAGTTCTGATACCTAATAAAGAGCGGGGTAATTCTATTACGTAATAGGGAATGGGGGTTGGGGTTAACTCCATTACCTAATATGGGGGCCGGAGTTAACTCTGTTACGTAACTTAACGTCTATGATGCATACATACAGACGCACAATGTTATACAGTAAGTTATGTGTGTTCGTTAGTGTAAGATAGGTACACAGTAGCACACATGAATAGACACGAAGCTTAACACTGAATAGGAGGACACTTGTAAAGTATTAGAGGTATAGTTGTCTGTTAGTTATAGCTAGCTACAGCACTAGGGTGCACTAGCTATAGGTTGTGATCAGCTTGTGATAGGCTGTGATATCACGGGCTATCTCTTAATATGGTTAGGTGTGGTGGGGTGATGGATTCTCATACTTTACCAATATATATATATATATATATAAATATATATATGTATATATATAAATATATATATATACATATATGCACAAGTGTGTGTGTATACTACAAGAGTTAAACATTTATTGTGAACTGGAATCCACTTCCCGTGGAACAGGCATATGGCAAGATTACTTCCATCCTCAGTAACAGAAGACGCAGTGCTACTTGTGGTGGTTATGGAGCGCAGTTTCTTCAAGCAAGGCATTACGGAGCTCCAGTTATCCGCGACTATATTCATTATCACCTGTGGGAGGAGTGGGTTAGAGTGAAGAGGGCGGAGGAAGTGGTTAAAGTATGGAGGAGGGGGGTTAGAGTATGGCATAGCAGGGTTAAAGTGGTTAAAGTGGTTAACGAGGACGGACTTTGGGCGAAGTAGAGGAAATGTCACTGAAGGTAATGAATAGGTATGGAGAATGGTAAGGTATTAGCAGCAGATTATATAAAAAGTGTTCATCCTAAAGTAAATATTAATGACACAGACATAATGAAGTGATACTAATAAAATGAATATTGAATCACGTATATATACATATATTGGATACTAATGGACTCCTTGAGAAGTAGAGTGGTTTGAGAAATAAACAATAGGAATCATGGAGGTCATCGAATAGAAGTGCTTCGGTAGTTGTACGAACAGTGAGCTATACGAATAACTAATGCATCGACGGTAAACTTCATGTCGTAATACTATAGAATACATGCGAGAGACTATGCCGTTGACAGTGCTTATTAGACACGTCTTATTAGCAGATACATCAGTGATATCACTGGCTTATAAGGCTGAGATATCACACCTGTTAATATGGTTAGGTGTGGTGGGGGTGTGACGAATGCTCATACTTTACCAATATATATCTAAACAACTGTGGAACACTTAGTTGTAGGTTACAAGGTGAAAGAGAGTGCAAGTTAAGGGTGGTCTATGTCTTAAGGGGATGTCACACGATGCACGCATCACCATGTATAGAGATAGCAAATAATGATTCTAATAATGATTCTAGAAAACAGTGCGCGTAGAATTCTACTCATTGAATTGAGCTAATTTTGTTTGTATTCTATTCATTAAATGTATACACATGCAGCTAAAGGAATTTTTATAATATATATTATATACTATATATATATGTGCATAAACATTTTACTTTGTAAATTTACAGAATTTCTATAGAAATTTTTATTTTTTTGCAATTATACACATACAAATTTAGAAAATTTCCACTATAGGAGTATTCATATATATGTTATTTATATAATACAATAACAATTAGTAGAATACATATACTAGTTTTTGATAAACGCTCTTTTATACACCCATACCTAGCGCGAAATAATTATTTTGAGAAAACAGCATTTGAATATATATGAATACATTATATATCATATATAATGAATATATATATAAACCACTTTTTATGTTATTTTTAGACTGTTTTCATAAATAATTTTTTACAGATACTAAAAAACAAATCATAGAATAGTATAATGAAATAAAAAAATGTTAAATAAAAAAATATTTTCACCAAAACAAGGTCTGTGACATCCCCTTAAAATGTAAATAAAAATAATTGCAAGAGATAACATATGGTGATACAAGAAACGTGGATTTTTACTTAAAAGATATTTATTACAAATAGTATAACATATAAAAATTACAAAAATTACAAAAAAAATAATTAATTAATAAAACAGACTTTTTATACAATGTATTAAGATAGGAGATATTTTTTTTTATGTAATTTAAAAATGTTTCAACACCTATGGTTTTGATTCAATTTATATTCTGTAAATTTCATATAGTTATTAAACAGATATAATTTTAATATAACTTTACTTAATTAAAAAAAAATGGTTCTCTGAAAACCCAAAATATTTTGAGACAAAATATGATGCTAAATTAAATTATTTTTTTTGTAATTGTTTTAATTTATATATGTTATACTATTTGTAATAAGTATCTTTTAAGTAAAAATTATTATACATATAATATTAAAGATATTGTGAAAATGTCATCAAGTTTGGATAATTATTGAGAGGGCTTAAACATTTCTAAGATTCAAAATAAATTAAAATCAATATTTTGAGTAAATCAAGTTTAAAGTTTGACTATATTTATTTTAAATTTTATGGTTATATATGTTTATTAGTTGTATATTTGACTACATTTCTAGTATTATAATATTATATAATACCACACTAATATATCGATAACATTATTATTATATTTATTATAAATTAACAATAATTATATATAAGCTATATTTATGACAGTTTTTAAAAAGAAATATTTTTTTTGCCTCAATCAAAGATCGATATTCTAGTGAAACTACTAGCAAAATTATTCGATTAGATTACTTATTTAATCGATGACACGTTGCAGTATTAATTAATATAACCTTATTGAATGAAAACTATTACCATTATTATTAGTAATTACATTTATTTATTATAATAGTAAATATATTGATAATTGATAATCTTAAAATTAAATTAATTAATCATATAAATCTGGTAATTTTGTACGATTAGTATGTTTAGATCAAATATAAATATATATTAAATATATATTTAAGAATATACCTATATATAAATTTATGTATATATATATATATATATATATATTTATATATATATAATATATATATATTATATATATATATATTATATATATATATATATTATGTTTATAGTATTAATGATATATAATATACGATTAAAGTGTTTATATGTAATACATATTAAAAAGGTCATATATAAATTTTGAATTTTGTTTTTAATTTATGAAAATAAAATATGGATATATATTGAACTTTTTTTATAAGACAAAAAAAACAAAAATATATTCTATAACCAACCATAAGTACAAATTATTTAAAAAAAAAACATTTTTATAATGTTTGTCGACAATATTAAAAGTTATCCAAAATGTTGCATTTTTGTTCATAAATATGTATTAAATATCAAGTACAGACTATTTTATATAATTTATTGCAATAATATATTTATTTATATAAATATATAAATCTTTTAAATACAAATACATTTGTGAAATAAAAAAAAATGAAATTTTTCAAAAATATTTTTAACAAAAAAAGCAAACAAATATTTTAATAATTTTATATGTTACACTTAGTATACTTTATATAATAACAATTTTATATTACAATCTTGAATATATCTAAGTTTAAACTATATTTCCAAACTTTTATTTTTTGAAATGTAAAAATTCCTATACATTACATGTTAATGTTTAAAGGAACGTCGGCTCCCCTAAACATATCCCAAATATTCTAAAATTTTGTTTATGATGATATATTATAACAATAAAAATAGTCTCAAATTTTTGTAAAAATCCATTAATAATGTTTCGATATAGCCACTCTTAGTGCAGGTGTACCTAGCGTAGGAACACGATGCTAATGATCTATACGAATGCAAACTTATTCACTGGTGTATTATATTCTCAGTTGTTATACAATTGTAGAGGATTAATAAGAGTGGGAAAGATTGAGAAATAATGAGAAATTTGAGAAACGGGGAGACATAATGAGAAATAATAATAGATATATAATAGATTATATAAATACCTGAGCACAATTTTTGAGCTCGATGTTCTTGATCGTCGGATAAATTGAATCGAACACATTGGAAATTTGTCTACACCGATAGTTTGTCAGCGTTTCAATCTTAGTAACAAAGTCTTGGCTTTCCTATGATTATTAACGATCATTAGAAGTGTGTTTAACATCGATGTCGGTGATGCGAATATATTCGTGTAAATGTAGGCAATCATAAAAATAATAATCAATGATAAAACAATAATATTGTCCCTCTTATCAAGCCCCTCTTAGCGGGGGGGGGATTCTTTTAATTTTAGAGCGTTCGTTATCATTATTGTTCATAAACTATTTTGCTCTACAATATAATTCATTATCTAAATCGATAAACATGTAAACGAACGCCACCCTCCGTTGATATTAATCGATGATGTAGGTAGAGATGTTATTGTTATTGTTATTTGGTGGAGTCCTTTCATCCCATCCACGAACTTAGATGAAGTTTTCACTTATAACCATATATGGCTCTAATGTCCCTTCGAAGCCGCTCTCATGTTAAGGCATCCATGGTTTTAGGAGAGCCGATCATTTATTTATACACGATTATGTAAGATCGCTTCTAAATAATATTGTAAGACCCATTTTATGAAATTAATTAATGGTCCGGACGAGGCTCGAACCCACGTCCTACTGCTTGTGCGTCTGACGCCTTAGCCACCGAGCCACAAAGGCAGTTATGAGTTATGTAAACCTGAATGCTGAAGAAGTCCACGACGCCCAACTTCGAGAAGAACGCTCTCCACGTAACGATGTTGTAATCGCTGCTGCTGTTGGTGCTGCTGGTGCCGCCACTATCGGAGGTCGTGTCCTGTGTGCATGTCCTTACGTAGCCGAAGCTAAGCTGTCGGTTGTGATTGTCTAGCGGGGAGGAGAGAGAGAGAGTGTGGGTGTAGTATAGTGTATAGTTCTATATGATGATGATTATTATAATATATTTATACATATATATACATATATATACAAATGTATATATTTCATATAAACATGGACATGGACATGATTATTGAATGAATTGATTCATATTATTAATATTTAAATAAAGTAAAAAGTGATTATATATATATATAAATATATGTACTTAGTAATTTCATAGGGTTACTAGTTATATAATTACGAAATATAATATGCTATAAATAAAATAATGATCACGAGTACGAAACGACTTCAAACAGGAATGACTATTCTTATGATTAATGTATTAACATATATTATAAATATTGCGTCTCCGGACCTCTATAGCATTCGTGCATTCGTGCCAGTACATGAAGTACCCAACCCATGCATAGGTACAGAGTTCGTACTCGTGATATAGTATAAAGTAGGATACATATTTGTGTATAGCTTGAAAATGTATTAATTGTTAGAACAAATACAATAACCTATATATATATATATATATATATATAGGTTTCTATTTGGCTCAACTCTGTTATATTTTTGATTCACGAGTCCACGTAGGATTAGTTCATTAATGTATTACGCCTAACGATTCACATACTAATTATTAATACAATTACACATAATTAACAATACGATATTATAGAATATTTATTTCTTCATTTAAATTAATTAATTAAAAATGGGTTTTGCTTATCTATATATCTTTATACAATCTGTGAATAGATGCATGCACTTTTATTTACGGGCATTGTACAATGATATTCCCTTTTTTTGAAAATATATAAATATTAATTAATTTTATAATAATTTAATTTTAATTTAATAATCTTTATATACATACTAAATATAGACTTTTACGGATATATTTTAATTAAACATATAATTATATATATTTATGTTGTTTATTGGTTAAATTTATAATATATATTTTAAATTAAATTAAAATGATTATAATTAACAATGTTTAATATGCAAGAATTGTATTATTGCACGAGATTTAATAAACTTTGTGCATTAAAAAATAGAATCCATGAATTCATACACTACTATGGAGTGACAGACCATCACTAATAAGTTATTAGTAATAACGCACTAACTGATAATACACTAACCTGTGATTTTACTCAAATCCAGAGGATTATTGTACAATTCCGAAAACATCAAAGGTATTTTATATTCGGCTAAAAATGTAGATATTTATATTTATTACGTAATAACAATATTTCGTTCACTAAAATAGTATTAGTAGTAGAGGTATCGTAATGAAATCTACAAATCTAATATGGTTGATATGGCATTATGGGTATTATATCACTATATAATTACTGGTAAAGTAAGCATGACGTATAGAGAATAGTTCTAGTTATTGAACTGATATGTAGTGAGGCAAGAGATGGTACGAGTTGTTAGAGTGGTGCTAAAACTAGGCCCCATTATACCTCAGAGGTTAGAGTGGTGCTAAAACTAGGCCCCATTATACCTCAGAGGTTAGAGTGGTGCTAAAGCTAGGCCCCATTATACCTCAGAGGTTAGAGTGTGGAGGAGAGGCTTATCTAAAGTGAATGTATGGCGATATAATCGCTCGCGGCTATTGATATGTTCAGTTGTATGTGTGTGTATGTGTGTGTGTGTTTGTATGTGTGTGTATGTGTGTGAGTGTGTGTTTGTATGTGCAGTCATTAAAGTAATATGTACATATTATACGTTATTATTACAATATGGGCAATTAGATTATACTAGTGATTGTTGTGATTCTAGTGTGTGTGGAGGTCAACGAACTGGCTACGTAGAGGTCGGGATACGGTGAGGTGACTATCGGGAAATGTAGGTCGTTCAATATCGACCAATCGGAAGCCTGCAAATGAATCTTTAAGTAGGCCGTGTACGCTATCAATAATTTAGGAGTGGCGACCTGCAATCGATGGAGAGAATTAGCTTAGAAGTGAGGGTTTAGTAGTAGGGGTTAGAGTGGTAGGGGTAGAGTGGTAGGGTAAGAGTGGTAGGGTATAGTAGTAGCCTACTACTAGTAGGGGTATAGTAGTAGGGGAAGAGTGCTAGGGTATAGTAGTAATATTGATAATTTAATTAATCTGTAAACATATATTATATATCTACATATATAATAATCTCATTC
Source organism: Osedax fenrisi (assembly GCA_964019155.1). NCBI lineage: Eukaryota > Metazoa > Annelida > Polychaeta > Sabellida > Siboglinidae > Osedax > Osedax fenrisi. Next base: position 52,884,521 of record OZ025244.1, on the reverse strand, counting down.
CAATATATATATATATATATATATTTTTTTATTTATATGTTTGTTATTATATTAAATATAATTAATATGGATAAGGATGAATTATGAGTCAACTAACATATTGCGAATATTTCAATGCATCTGTAGGAATCTGTAGAAGCGTAAACTTATTGTACACAATTGACATTCATTAAACGAGTTTATTATATGCGATGAAATATCTAAATATAAATAAATGATTATAATTGAATCAACATTTTATAATTATTATAAAATAACTTTATATTAAAATATATGGAATTATTGTAAATTTAAAAGAATAGGATTTCAAATATAACTTACTTGACATTTTAAAGAGATAATAACAAATAATAAAATAATACCACTGTATTTAAAATTTACAACACTTTAAATATACAAACTTTTATCGGAATAGAATATTATACAATATTGATATATAATTATGATTATAAATATATAAAATACATTTATTCAATATGCATTTTTTTTAGAAATTAATTATTTTTTATTAACTATATTTAATTCTATTTACAAATAAATAATTATAAACATGTATGCTATATAATAGTATAATTAGAACATTATCAAGATTATTGCGTATAGTGAACCTGTCCAATAATCGACCTCGACACAAATTTCTCCCTCATGATGTAGTACACGATATTAGAAGGTATGAAATGCTTCACTCCGATACGCTCTAGTATTGACCTCACCTATTATGTGATCGAGTATGTTATTAGGAATGTGTGTGAATGAAGAATACGTACAATGCAGGTTACAAGTAACTACTACTACTACTACTACTACTGCTACTGCTACTTCTACTGCTACTGCTACTGCTACTGCTACTGCTACTGCTACTGGTACTACTACTACTACTACTACTACTGCTACTACTACTACTACTACTACTACTACTACTACTACAACTACCACTACTACTACCGCCGCCGCCGCCGCCACCACCACCACCACCACCACCACCACCACCACCACCACCACCACTACTACTACTACTACTACTACTACTACTACTACTACAACTACCACTACTACTACCGCCGCCGCCGCCGCCGCCGCCACCACCACCACCACCACCACCACCACCACCACCACCACCACCACCACCACCACCACCACTACTACTACTACTACTACTACTACTACTACTACTACTACTACTACTACTACTACTACTACTACTACTACTACTACTACTACTACTACTACTACTACTACCTGAATGTTAGCAAGATCACCGAGGCAGTTCAATAGTCTTGAGGACACGATATCGATGTCGTCCTTAAGTAGGTCAAAGTACTCTTGTTGCATTCCTTTCTCGGCTGAATATGTAGTGATATGTTGACAATATTGAATTTGTAAGTGAAGGAGATGGAATATACTATAGTACAAATAAATCATTTCCAATAAATGATTGAATATATATATAAGAGAAGTGTTAACAATATTGATTACTAATTTATAATGACGTTTTAATTAAATAATCAATATAATGATAATATTAATAATCATAATCAATATCATTTATATTTTATTGATTTATAAAAATATATTAATTAGATGTCAAACATAAATAGTATTATTTATTTATACAGAAATTAAACTTAGATATCGCTTAATCTTTAATATCGTTAATTATCTATTGACAATTACAAGATTACAATATCGAATACAATGAATTAACTAGGTACTCGCTAACATTCGATTGGTGGGAAGAACAGTTCGCTAGGTTTAGCCACGCCCCCTTTATCCAACGGTAAGCGCACTATTTGCACGAAGCGATTGAATGCGTGTTGATCCTCTCCAATGTAGGTACACATCAGCTCTAGCCATCTGGCTAAGTGTACTATGGTTTCTGTGGTGGTGATGGTGGTTGTGGTGATGATGGTGGTGGTGGTGGTGTTGGTGGTGGTGGTGGTGGTGGTGATAATGTATGTAAGTACACATCAATTCTAGCCACCTAGCCTAGTATACTATATAGTATGTGTGTGTGTGTGTGTGTGTATAGGTGTAGGTATGTGATGGTGGTGATGTTATGGCTATAGATTTAGGAATGATTTACACAACGGTAAAGGGATGGAGGGATCAACGATTATGGAACACTCTCAAAGGTATGGGAGTACCTGAACATTTGATTGTCATGCTTAGTAACTTGTATACAAATCAGGAAGCGACTATAAGGACAAAGTATGGAGAGACAGGCAACATAACGATTAGTAAAGGAGTACGCCAGGGTTGCATTCTATCTCCATTGCTATTCAACATCTATGCAGAAAAGATAATGCGAGAGCTCTAGATAAGTGGGACAAAGGCATTGGCATAGGTGGAAGGAAAGTATCAAATCTGAGATATGCGGATGACACCACATTGATAGCCGGTAATAGCGAGGACCTTATAGAACTTATAGAAAAAGTCAAATCGTCGAGTGAGAAAGCTGGGTTATATCTAAATGTCAAAAAAACTAATGTGATGGCAACAGGAGAACTAGATTCTATAATAGTTGATGGCGAAAATATAGAAGTAGTTGAAAGATTTGTGTTCCTGGGAGCCTTGATAACAAGTGACGGACAAATAGATATGGAATTACGCAGAAGAATTGCAATGGGAAAAAGTGCAATGGGGAGTCTGAGGAAAATTTTTAAAGATAGAGATTTAAGACTCGCCACTAAAGTAAAAATTGTACAGACACTTATTTTCCCGATTATTCTATACGGTGCAGAAACCTGGACTCTAAAGAAGAAGGAAAGAGCAAAAATCGATGCTTTCGAAATGTGGTGTTGGAGAAACCTGCTTGGAGTGACATATATAGATAGGAAGACAAATATAGAAATCATTGCCAGCATAAAACCCAAAAGAACGCTAGAGGCAGAAATTGTCAAACTTGCCTTATCATACTTCGGACACGTGGTGAGAGCGGACTCGATGGAGCTACAGCTGATGCTAGGAAAGATAGATGGTCAACGGCGAAGGGGTAGTCCACACATAAAGTGGCTGAACAATGTGCAGAATTATATAGCCAACGACAACATCATGAAGATACTAGCAGAAGCCAGAAATAGAGTGATATGGAGAGGAACAGTCATGGACGTCGCCAGGGGTCAGTTACGACTCGACAGCACAAGGTAACAAGGTAAAGGGATGTGTTAGCAGATTTATATTTCATTTATGTTGCATTTTTATAATTATCTCATAATATATATATATATATATATAATATCATTAGAAGATTATAGATATTATTATTGTTACTAGAAACAAATAAAAGCTTTTAATAATAAGAGAATAATAATAAATAATATAATATATTAAATATAAAGATACACACACATACACACCGTTGACTACAGATAGCCCCTGCCCTAACCTGGTTTGTTAGTATCGAGAGCGTCGATGATGGTACCGCCCAGAGAGGTCATGTGGTCAGCCCGTAGTGACGTAATGCCTAGTGACTTAGACACTCGCTCGTCTATTACGTCGTTGATCCTCGGATGCAGGTAACTATGGGGTGGGGGGTGACACACGGACGGAGGGGTTAGGGCGGCGGTTGATAGGCACTAGGGAGGTGTTAGAGAGGGGGTAGGCTGGCGGTGGTTGGGAGGGGTTAAGGTAGGTTTAGGCTGCGATTCTACACGAGTAGAATTAGGTTTCGAGGCGTCTGCCATCTTTTACATTACAAAACTAATACTAAACTATAACTTCAATATTTATACTTTATACTTTCGATTATATTTTCAATGCTATGTATTTGCTTAAATAAATTATGAATCAAAAACCTAACTGCAGCTTAATACAACGCCGTAATGTAAAGTATAGGCGACGACCGCCTCTTAACCTAATTCTACTTTCGTAGCGTCGCAGTCTTGGCGAGATGTTAGGGCGGAAGTGGTTGGGACACAATACTCGTAAGTGAATAGCTTAGTCTAGTGTTCTAATGTTACGTTACTGATCATGTGTATCTGTACGCCTTTACTAAACAGTGTGCATGCAATTTGTTATTCAACAAATATAATCTATATTTTATACCATACCTTCATATATATATATATATATTTTGAAATTTTGAAATATAAATCACATATCTGATGGAACTGAGGATCAATAGGCTGGCTACAAGTGCCTATACTATATACAGCCCCCCCACCCCCAGTAAACTATGTACGCCCCCCCCCCACTCTGGTATACAGATGTAGCCCGTACCGTATACTAACTATAGAGAACAATACTTGAACAATAGGACGGGTGTCATCATCTGACTGAGGCTTCTGTCGGAACAATACACTATATCCGCCGGCTTCTTCCATATCAGCTCGCCCTCTGTCAGGTGAAACATTAGCTATAGGTCACAGGTCAGCTTTACTATCCTACTATATTATACTATATTATATTATATTATATAGTGTATAGAGTGTTGTATTATAGTTTAATAGATTGTGTTATCATCTATTATATAATCGTATTGTATATCATTGTATTTTAGCATGTTTATACTATATAATAATACTATTATTAAACTATAGTACTATATAATAATAGAATATAATATTTTAGTGTAATATTTGTTTTTATCTTATATTACATATTTACTTTATGTTATTGAATTACTATACTATTATCAGTGATAGGAAGGATAACGATCTAGATCACTATAATGATATTGATCGTCTAATGCTCGATAGTTACAAAATGATCGTGATCGAGTATAAGATATTCGTCGAGTAGACAATCGTTGATACAATGATCAGTGAACATACAACTTCATAGAGAATTGAATATGTATATAAAGCTTAATTATACACTAGCTCATTTTATACACATAGGAATATATATACGTTGTTATATAATAAGCTATAATATAGACTATATAAACAAATTATATTCTAAATCACTGCATACTTTCGATATAATATATTACAGAATAATATTTAGATCACTAAAAAATGATATATGCTTTTATGATTTATATATGATGTATAATATTATTAAAATACTATATAGTATTACATATTAATTTAATATCCAACATACAATAATACTATTAGTAGCAGAATATTCAATAGATAAGGTTTAATAAATATATGCCATTATTTTCAACTTTTTTTGCACTCCACCCAATTGACTTTTATGATTATGCTAATATATATAACAAATAATAAAATGTAATAATTAATTTAATATATACATCAATATATATATATATATATATATATATATATATATATAATATATAATTATTATATTATATATTATAATAATATATATAGATTTTACAATAATATTATATTGTTACAATAATTTGATATGAAATATTACATTTAATATAATATATGATTCATATGAATATATATATATATATACTATTATAGTAACTATATGAATCATATAGTATATGATATAGGATTATTAATTTTATATATATATATATATATATATATATATATATATATATATATATATGTCACATATAATTATTATATGATATAATATGTGTATATTTATTCAATATACATTCAATCATTCAATGATTGGATTATGGTCAAAAGCTTCGAGAATTGAACGCCCTCAAACTTGTTTATTATATGTGGTAGCCAGTAACCTCGTACGAGGTAATCTCGTACGAGTAATTTCGTACGACTTGTTAAATTTAATTTATTTCATAATAATACAGTTTTTATACGATTATATATAATAACTTATTATATATTGATATAATATATTGTATTATATATATTCGTATAAGAACTGTATAATTATGAAATAAATTAAATTTAATAAGTCGTACGAGATTACTAAATAAGTCGTACGAAATTACCTCGTACGGGATTACCTCGTACGAGATTACTGGCATTCTATAATGATAATAATAATGTGATTAATAAATATCAATTATTTTCATAAAAGAGTACATATTATTCTACTCAACAAATGTTATATGATATATAATATATATATATATATATATATATATATATATATATATATATATGTCACATATAAGAATACCTCATTATAATAATGATTTAATATATATCATATATTATATGGTATATATTATATACATTTAATAATATTTTATTAATACAATAAATTTATAAATCACGATCTAGATCATTCAATGATTGTATTAATAAAATATTATTAAATGTATATAATATATACCATATATATTAAATCATTATAATAATGTGATTAATAAATATAAATTATTTTCATAAAAGAGTACATATTATTCTACACAACAAATGTTATATGATATATAATATCAATGGGGTTGTGGCTCAGTGGTAGAGCGTTCGCTTTGCATGTGAAAGGCCCCGGGTTCGATCCCCGGCTTCTCCACTTTTTGCGTTTTTATTCAATTCATACTGTGAATGAAATCAAACTCCCTCATATATATTAATATATGTTTACTAAAAATGAATAACTGACAATAACACACCATTTTATAAAAAATGTAGAATTCAATTTTAAAATGTATATATAAACACCTAATTTTTAAATATTTAATATTTAATATTTAAATACATAAATATATCAATATAATTTGACATATATATATATATATAAGTTAACTATATAAATTTATATTATAAACAAATGTATAACTGGGAAACACTGGACCTTATATATATATATTATATATATATATATATATATATATATATATATATTTATGTGTGTATTATTAGTAAGCATATATTTTACTCAGTATTAATATCATATTGAGATGTTATCTATTTAGAAATGTATCATGAACTCAACTTTGACCCTGCTAATTTATCACATTTTAATTTATATATATGGATTATAAAATAATATATTGTATTACAAAATAATGTGTATAATTATGTCAGCTTGGCAAACAAAGATATATTTGAAACATATTTATTTTTTACAGATTACATGATTTTTCAGTAATAATACCTATATATTATTTAATTTATTTGAAATATTTAATTTATTATTAATTCTGAATTCACCAAATTGTACTCTATTCAAAATGTTTTATTTATATTAATTTAATATATTTAATAATTATAACTGTAAATACAGTAAATTAGATAAATAAATAATATATAATATATTAATTTTTGAAGAAAAGTTAAATTTAAAAGAGAATAATTATTATAAGTCATTTATTTATTAAATTTTAACTTTGATCGAAAAATTAACACATTTAATATGACATTATCTTCAAATTTAATTTTATATTAATCATGTACATAAAAAAAACATAATCCTTAGTAAATGATTTTAGAATATAGTAAATATCACTTTAAAATATGTGGATGATAATGGGGGAGGTTAAAGTTTAATGACTAAACAATTTAAAAATTGGTAATTCTTTGATATGAAATCATAGATAGCAACTATAGTTTAATCTAGTAAAATACAAATCTATCTACGAAATAGACGATCCATGTCAAGTATAGTAAATTATTCGTTGGTAATTCATTGTATGGATTCATAAATAAGTACACTAGTTCCTTATTTATATATATATATATATATATATATACATTATTTAATTATATACATATTAAATTATAAAACTAAAATTTGCAAACATACATTAAATAAATTAATTCATTATTAAAAATTTAAAACTTAATTTAAAAACTGGAATCAAATTTAAATTATGATCATGGAAATGATAATTACTATGCTTTGCGAACTATATTTCAAAAATCTAATTAAATCAATACCGTTAATCAGCTATTTCTCATGAAAACAGGTTTTTACGGCGAAATCGATATTCAAATTTGGATTTTTTGTTACTTCAATTCGGTACCCATATTTAGTACCCATATCTGTTTATCGAATGCAATTACAAAATATCTAACTGAGCTGCGTGTGTGTTCGAGAGAGAGAGCGTGATTACCATAAGGACTTTACCTCGAGTGCTGCAAATCTTGCGTAGAATAGTTACAATAATAAATCATCAGTTTTACATGTTTATATAATGTATAAAAAATAAGTTTTACGTAAAACGATTTATAATTAATTTATTTAAGGATAATTTTTTTAAATATTAGTTTTTAAAAATTTAAGTTTTTTTTATATTATTTTATATAAAACGAATGGTATTACATAAATATACACTAACTTACCCATACCAACCCACCACTACTAGAATATACAAAATATATGTGCCTGTTTTAGGGCTGTTCGATATAAGATCACATTATATATTTATTAAAATATTATTTACATACAAAGGGTGTTGTAGTTGTTTATTTAGCCTAAGTTTAGACTATCAAACCCGCCCTGTTGAATAGTAGGGTGTTTGGTAACCAAATCAATGTTCTTTAAAGTAGCAGACTATATTCACCAATTTTAGTTATAAAATGTAATATTATAATTTATATCACATTTATTTATTTAATAATAATACTAATCTATAAATAAAATGTATGCTTTGAAATGTTATTGTTTAATTACCTATTTATTTATTTTCATTTGCTTTTGTTTGGTTAGAGAATGATTAGGCTTTGTTGATAGTTTAAGTGGGTGTTTTGTGGACTGAGGGTCAATTTAGCCGGTTACCCTAGTAGCATGTCATCACTAATTGTTTATTCATTTTATATAGATATTATAAAAGAGCATTCAATTTAATATTATATATACAGTGCGCTCTCGATATACCGGCTCTCGATACACCGGCAAACGCGTTATACCGTCACATCTCTGAATGACCGATTTCTTTCCTATCTCTTCAATGATAATAATTGTCGATGCACCGGCACTCGTATACCGGCTCCGGCGCCTAATATCTAGGCACAAAAGTCGAATTGTAATCGATATACCGGCATATATATACATATTTCCCAAAATTGCTCACTATGATTCATACTTAATTGCGAGTAATTACTCCTATTCTAGGAGTCCAATAGGACGTATAAGTGCATGTGTATTATTATGAAATAAAATTCTATTTGGTAATCATTATAATCATGTCTCTCAAACGCAAACGTACACAACTGACAATAAATAATAAACTTGATATAATACAATATTACGAAGAAAATATGCGTTTAAAGAATATAAAGAATATATTATGTATTAATAATAAAAAGCAAACTACTTTATCTTTTGTAAATAATTCAAAATATTTTATTTTATTTAGCATTCGTTTCATACCAACATAATAATATTTTATACCATCTTATACGAGTTTATACCTATTTTATACTATTATAATAATTAAAAGTAGTTCATTTTATTTTATTTTGCATTCGTTTCATACCTTTATAATAATATTGTATACCATTTTATACGTGTTTATACCTATTTTATACCATTATAATAAACATAATATGTAATATTCTTCTTCATATATTATTTATTTTCTGCTAGATCGATATACCGGCACTCTCGATATACCGGCACAATTCCTCATTCCCGATGGTGCCGGTATATCGAGAGCTCACTGTATATATATATATATATATATATTGTAATGTAATTGTATAATTATAATGTAATTGTATAATTGATATGTATATATATATATACATAGAAAATGGATATGAACAATTATTATATAATACAAATTTATATACATTGAAGAAGATAATACTAGGGAATGTGTTTAAAACTAAAGAAAAAGTTAATAATAAGTAATCGCTATAGCGATGTCGAAAGCGATAGAAAACCTAAAGAAAAATAATATATTGACTATTTTGCTTCTTTTACACCAACAAATGCAGCCGATATCGGACCGATTATATACCATGATATCTTCTAATATGAAAAGCAGATAGTTTCGGTGAATTCAGTTATATTTACAGACAGATATCAAGTAGGTCAATGCACGCTTTATGCATTCGTTTATATATAAATTATAAATTATCAAATTTTAAATATTTACTTAATCGACCGATATCTAATAAATATTCTAAAACGAATAATTTGAAGCAACCGCGATATTAGGCTATAAAAACCTTCTGGTTAATATCGAGCTTTTGTGGTGCGAAACCAGCTTTAAATTAATACTTTCATTAGGATTATTAGAATTGTGTATTTAATAGCGTATAAGGAAGATGAGCTATAGAGATAAAGCGTTTGATTCAAGAGTAACTAAGAAACTTACCGACGTCCATAGCCGGCAACCAATCGCATTGCTGCATGGCGTTGCAGATCTGACTAGCCAGCGGTTTAAAGAAACCGTGCACTTCTCTCATCTGCGGGTAGTAGGATATGAACGTCAGCACTCCCTGTATCTCCTCCGCGAATAGGCTGTTCTTCTGTTGTGTGAGAGAGGGGTGTATTAGTAAAGGGGAGGGGTTGTAGTGAACGTAATAGAGATGGAGGGGTTGTTGTCAAAGTAACGGAGGGAGGGGGTTTAAAAAAAAGTAATAGTGGAATAGGGTTATAGAGAATGTAAACATGGAAAGGGAGGCCCAAAGAGGGGGTGTAGTGAAGATAACATAGGAATTGAGGGGGTTGTAGAGGAGGTATCAGTAGAAGGGGAACTTAAACCATTAAGAGAAGGTGAAATAGGAAGGGGGAGTATTAGAGAAATTATCAGCGGAAAGAGAAGTTATAAAAGATAAATGTAGAGGAGTGTAGTGAAGGTACAAGAGAAACCAGGTTAGTTGAATGAATGAATGCATTTATTTACCGAAAATTGGCTATAATAATCGGAGCGATACCCGTAAGCTTGGTTTAGCTTATACTAAGAATTGCTAGGCTATCTATCTCTATGAATGCGTATGACTCACCCTGAATGTGTGGTAGGCCTTGATGAACAAATGCACTAGACTCTTCCTCAGCCACTGATTCCATTGGCTGTCGTGATCTATGTCCTCTCGCGACGAAGGTAACTTAAAGTCTCCTGTACGGTACACAGGTTCAAAGGTCAATTAAAGTTAGGTACATCAATAATTATGAATTATAATTAAGCATTACTTAAATATTATACACATAGATATGTATTAGTACGTTTATTATTATTATTATTATTATTATTATTATTATTATTAGATTTAGGCTATTACATATAAGCGAGAGCTTTTTGAGTTTAAAATTAGCCTTAAATAATACGCCGAATTCAATATTAAAATATAAATAATAGAATAATATATGACTAATCTATATATATATATATATTAGGTTGGAGTGAATTTTGAAATAATTATGGCTGTCTGGTTATGTCTGGCGATAGTGATGTAACGTTATATGTGGAACCTAAATCACTAACGCGAGACATAACCAGACGGGTATGATTATTTCAAAATTCACTCCACACTAATATATATATATATATATATATAATATTATTAATGCAACGATTATGTCTCGTAATTTAAAAATTCATAACATATACGCACACATATAACAATGACCTTGAATAATGAATCTGAAACCATAGGAACGCAGTGGCAGATAGGCGAACACCCTTTGTTTGTCGACCTGTACGAAAGGAATACACACGTTATAGTGGGTAGCCTGCCGTTTTGTTGGGGGTCGCGTGATTTTATAAATTGTAAACATTAAAATAAATAACAAATAATTATGTCTTATATATTATGTAATTATAAGGTAAATATAATTTTAATATGTATAATATGTTAATATAATTGTAGGGTTCGAAAAAAATCTGATTTAAAAAAAAAATCAAAAAATTCGGATTTATTTGATTTTAATGCAAATAATTTTTAAATTGTAAAATAATATAATAAATAGATGTTTATTTAATTATAAAAATTGAATAAATAATTTTTCTACTGCTAATAGACTTAGAAATTTAATTAACTATTAATGTATATTTAAATTTATAAAATTATATATAAATATTAATTATCTATAAAATTAAGTAAAGATATATAAATTAATAGAATTATATTTACCATGCCTGAGAATTATTTATTACTACATAGAGTGGTTAAACTTGAAGGTTAAAGGTTAAAGGTTAATAAAAATGTGATATTGTGTATGTATTGAATTATCTAAATTAATGTATACATTATATTATATGTTGTTGCATAATGCAACATTAAATAATTATTATTGAATGGGGGATGCACAAGTTGGGAACGGTTTTCAAAATGTTACCAGCAAATGAGGCGGGCGGGCGGCGAGCGAGCAGTGTATACAGTTTAAAATATATTATTTGTTTATATTCAGTGAATATTATTCACTCATCAATGCATATATATATATATGTGTGTATGTGTGTGTATATGTGTGTGTGTGTGTGTGTGTGTGTTTATATGTGTGTGTATATATATACTATACGTTTTATATAAGCTTTACCAATATCATTATGAATTAATGCATGAATATCATAGAGATAGAGAATTTATCTCTAGCTCTATGATGAATATAAACATATAATCTATTTTTATCTGATACACTATGCGCGTTCGCCGCCCGCCTGAATTGCTGGTAACATTTTGAAAATCGTTCCCAACTCGTGCAGTAACCTTATTTAATTACTAGTGTTTTTATATTATACTTAATACTTATTTTATTATCTAGAATTTTACAAATAAAAAAGTTTTTATGATTAATTTTAATTTTTGATAATTATTTAAATAAATTACTTTATATTAAAATATGTGTACATAAATACAAGCTTTGCAGCTTTATTAACTCAAAGTATATTTCTTAATTTTGAATGAACCAATCTTTTTTGGATTTTATATAGAACAAAATAAAATTATATCTTTTTCCAATAATGTCTATGATATACATAATTCTTATTTATTTAACATTATATTTTTTCCTTTGATGTTTATGAATCATAATTGATGATATATATACAAAGATTTTCCGAAGGAAAGATATAACACTTACGCGAAATCGTGTAATTCGAATTTGTATACAAAATACCCTGGTGCCACCTATAGCGGGTTACTTTTAGGAACTATGCGTTGTTTATAATGTAAATTCGTATTTAACTATACACTTTTAAAATGTTAAATAATATGCTTTAAATTAATATTTATATGATGAAAATTAAGTGTTCATTACTAATATATAACAAACAAATATGATATGTATGTTTTAAATGCTATAAGTATATATTTAGTGAGTAAAGGCTAATTTATATTGCATGTAATTTAATAGAGCAATGAAAACATTATTGTATGCAAACAGAGCCGAACCTAAATCTATTTCAGTGATTTCGATACTACTACTAGCAGCGGTTGGGGCTATTACTAAATTACGTTGCATGCATAGGGAGTGTTATATCTTTGCTTCGCAAAATCTTTGATATATATATATAATTATCATTTATTTAAATATTAATGATATACCATAGCATCCCATATCCATATTGGGATATAGGAGGCCATCATGAATATAATTATTATATTATAAAAATCATGATCTAATAATTATATAATATACTTTGGGAAATATTGATTTAAATCAAAAAAAATATGATTTTTTTTAGGCTTATTTAAATCATGATTTAAATCATTCGAACCCTGTATAATTGTATTCAGATAAATCAAAAGCAAAACAACCACATACAGTTGCTGAAGAACTTATTGTTCCTTGCGCTAAATATATCGTGAAATCATTTCACTGAAATGTATTGCCAATAAAAAAATGTCAATTAAAATAAATTAAAGACGTACAAAAATTTACTTAGGGGTCATTTTATAAAAAAACTTAAAAAGGGGTTGCTTAAGAAAAAAGTCTGGGAACCACTGGTATAGTTTAAAATATCTATAAATATATATTTTTAATAAAGATAATACTAATAACAGGGTTCCATTATTATCGGTAAAAACAAGTTTTTACCGGGCAAAAATGGCAAAAAATGTCAAAAACCTATCTCTACCATGTTAATTTACAGTAAAAACCTAGTACTCATAAAATATAATACCTTTAAAAAAAATGTTATATTGAAATTTAAAGTCGTATTGATTCATTTATATAAATGTTATAGCTAATTAATCTAGCAGCTTTATTTGAAAATTGACCAAACATTTTATTACTCTGCTTTAATTATGCCATTTATAATAAATTAATTAAAAAAAATGCAGTATGGATTTTGAGGTCAGCCACCCTAATTCATATGGTAAATTAACAAGTTTATGTAATTGGATACATTTTATAAATGAAATAAAATCATATTGTGCTATATATTCATAAAATTACACAATTAAAATATTACTGAATAGTTATATAATAATATACAGTATTGTAAACAATATTTTTTAACTATATTTAATTTCATGTATATATTTCATCATTATTCTATTCAGTATATTTAATATTATTAATTAAATATCATATAAAATCAAATAATTAATACATTAAAATAATTTCTCAATGAAAATATTATTAGTTCTATTGTTTAATACATATATATTTTTTTACAATATTACCTTTTAATAATACAAAAATAAATATTATTCTATTCAATATTTTTTATATATATATATATATTATAGACTTATTTACTCATTTATTTAAATTTCAATATCATACAATATATATTGTTTATTAAAAAAAATGTTTCTTTACATAAAGTCAAAATTAATAAAGTTAGTTTTTAAAAAATGTTATATTTATGATTTTAATGTAGTCCCTATATACATTATTTGGCTTAATCGTCTCCGTCTTCGTCGTCTTCGTACGACCGGCGAGCGAAGCGAGCCAACCCGACCTTCTACGAGCGAAGCGAATCTCTCTCGGCACACTTTTTTCGCGATATACTAATTTAATAATCTATAGATAATAAAACCGCTCTAATATTAGTATATATCCACTAAATTCTTAGTACACGAGTAGTATATATTATACGCTTATAATTATATACTAATTTATGTATTTATATATTTAAATAATCTCTATTCATCGATGAAATGGATCTATTGTTCTCTCGATTCTCTATGGCGGAGATGGGTAAAAAGTTTGTATCGCGTATACGGACGTTATAAAATACGTTAAATACGCACTTTTTTTGCTATTCACTTATATTACCCGAACCCTAATAATACTAGATTTCGATAAATTTAAATTTCGAGTTTATAAAAAAAAATGTCCTATCTCCGCCATTAAAAAAAAAATTACGAAATATTTTCGTTAACGTAAAAATTCTACGGGCGATCTTATAGCGCGTATACGGACGTTATAAAATACGTTATATACGCACTTTTTTTACTATATATTTAAAGTATACTATATAGATAATAAATTAGTACTAATATTACTATATAATTACTATATACTTAGTAAACGAGTAATATTATTATAATGTCACTTTATATAGTATATTTATATATTTATATATTTAAATAATCTCTATTCATCGATCGAGGCATTCTATTGTTCTCTCGATTCTCTATGGCGGAGATAGGTAAAAATCTCTATATCGCGTATACGGACGACATAAAATACGTTATATACGAAATTTGTTCACCAGTTACTAATATTAATCGAACCCTAATAATACTAGATTTCGTTAAATTTAAATTTCGAGTTTATAAAAAAAAATGTCCTATCTCCGCCGTTAAAACAAAAATTACGAAATATTTTCGTTAACGTACAAATTCTACGGGCGATCTTATATCGCGTATACGGACGACATAAAATACGTTATATACGCATTTTTTTCGACAGATACTAATAATACTTCGACTCCAATAATACTAGATTTCGTTAAAGTTAAATTTCGAGATTATAAATTTTTTTTTCCTATCTCTACCGTGTAAAAATTTAAATTTATAATATTCGTATCGCGTAAAAAAATCTATAATATATAGATATAATTATAAAAATAACATTTATGACGAGTATTAATATATATCGTACGTACTAGATTTCAGTTATTCGGTTTAACGTGTTTATAATAATTATTTCCTATCTCCGCCATGTAAAAATATATTCTTAAAATTATTAGGTGATGTAAAAAATCAAAATCCACGATAATGATTCGATTTCAATAATTTTAACTTTACTAAATAGATAATTAAAATTTAATATCGTGGTGTAAATCGTGATATCTAATATTGAATATTCTTCGAGTTATGGCCGAAATAGTGAAAAATACGTGATTTTAGAGTGGTAAATTTGACCAACTTCCGGTAACGCGTTCGTCTCGATTATAGATTCAACGGATGCGGCGTACGAAAGTACCTAAAATAAAATGAGAAAAACCATTAATATATGAAGCATTTGGGGTACGGATCGATTTTAATATTTCACCAAAATTCATCGTACAAATGGTCAAGAAAAAAACTTGCAATTTATAAAAAAAAAAATATATAATTTCTATTCTATAATGTTAATGGTAATGAGTAGATATAAATTTAGCCATCCGATATGCATTTACTATGATTATTCGCCACATAAATGGCTTTAAAAAGTACATTTCCTATCTCCACCATGTAAAAATTTGAATTTATAATATTTGTATCATGTAAAACATAGATAATCTATAATAATCATTGGATTTCCATATTTGTAACTTTATAATTTATAGTATAATTAATATAATTTCATTATTTTTTACTTATTTTAATAATAATATAATATCTAGATACTAAAATAATTTAAATATTATAGAAAAGTATAATAGTGTAAATATTATGAACTAATACATTTAATTATATTATAAATTTATAGATTTATAACAACAATTATAAATTTATTAATATGTATATTCATTCGATGTGATAATAAATATATTATATAAGCATTATTTACTTATTTTATTATTATTATACTATCTATATAATAAAATACTATAAATATATACGAATAATTCATTAGCGTAACTATTATTTACAAATATATATAATTATATTTATATTTTTATAATTTTATAACGCAAATTAGAAATTTATAAATATGTATATTCATTCAACGTGATAATAAATATAGTATATAAGCATTATTTACTTATTTTATTATTATTATACTATCTAAATAATAAAATAATATAAATATTATCGAATAATTAATTCACGTAACTATTATTAATAAATATATATAAATATATTTATAATTTTATAATTTTATAACACAAAATATAAATTTATAAATATGTATATTCATTCAACGTGATAATAAATATAGTATATAAGCATTATTTACTTATTTTATTATTATTATACTATCTATATAATAAATTAATATACATATTATCGAATAATTCATTAGCGTAACTATTATTAACAAATATATATATATAATTATATTTATAATTTTATAATTTTATAACACAAATTATATATTTATAAAATATGAAATTCTAATAACTTATTTTATAATAGTATCATATAGTTAATTTTACTTATTTTATTATTACTATACTATCTAATTAATAAATTAATATTAATATTATCGAATAAGTCATTACATTACTCAATATTAATTATTATATTTATATTAATTAATTATATTTTAAAATTTTACAAAAAAAAATATATCTTTATAAAATAGATATACTTACAAAAATAAGATTACTAACTATTATAAATATATATCATACGTACTAGATTTCAGTTATTCGGTTTAACGAGTTTATAAATATCATTTCCTATCTCCGCCATGTAAAAATATATTCTTAAAATTATTAGGTGATGTAAAAAATCAAAATCCACGATAATGATTCGATTTCAATAATTTTAACTTTATTAAATAGATAATTAAAATATAATATCGTGGTGTAAATCGTGATATCTAATGTTTAATATTCTTCGAGCTACAGCCGAAATAGTGAAAAATACGTGATTTTTGAGGGGTAAATTTGACCGACTTCCGGTAACGGGTTCGCCTCGAATATGATTTCAACGGATGCGGAGTACGAAAGTACCTAAAATAAAATGAGAAAAACCATTAATATATGAAGCATTTGGGGTACGGATCGGTTTTAATATTTCCGCAAATGTCATCATACAAATGGTCAAGAAAAAAAAATTGCAATTTATAAAAAAAAAAAATTCTTATTTCTATTCTATAATGTTAACGGTAATGAGTAGATATAAATGTAATCAATCGCGATACATTTACTATGATTATTTGCCTCATAAATGACTTTACAAAAGTAAATTTACTATCTCCACCATGTCAATATTTGAATTTATAATATGTGTATCATGTAAAATATAGATAATCTATAATAATAATTTGATATAATTGATTTTAATAATTTTAACTGTATCGAATAAATTATTAAAATGCATTATCGTGTTATACATATAGATTACTATATGTAATAAATTATTTCGATAAACAATATACAACTTAAGCTGGAACGTGATAGTAAGTTATGCTGGAACGTGATAGTACATTATGATGGATTTTTAGCTGCATTACTTCCCGAGTGAACTTATAAAAGTATATTAAAATATATTGTTATTTTCACGGTTGTGGTTAGGTTGGGTTAAGTTTTAATTTTTGGTAGTTTTTTTTAGCTGCATTATTGTTTTGTGTTTGGGTTGGGTTTGGGTTTGGGTTTGGGTTGGGTTTGGGTTTGGGTTTGTGTTTGGGTTTGGGTTTGGGTTAGGTTTGGGTTTGGGTTTGGGTTTTGGTTGGGTTTGGGTTTTGGTTTGGGTTTGGGTTTGGGTTTAGGTGGATTGGGTTGGGTTTGGGTTGGGTTAAGTTTTAATTTTGGTAGGTTTTTTTTAGCTGCATTACTTCCCGAGTTTTCCTATAAAAGTAGATTTTCACGGTTGTGGTTAGGTTGGGTTAAGTTTTAATTTTTGGTGGTTTTTTTTAGCTGCATTATTGGTTTGGGTTTAGGTTGGGTTTGGGTTTTGGTTGGGTTTGGGTTTTGGTTTATGTTTGGGTTTGGGTTTAGGTGGGTTGGGTTAGGGTTGGGTTAAGTTTTAATTTTGGTAGGTTTTTTTTAGCTGCATTACTTCCCGAGTTTACCTATAAAAGTAGATTTTCACGTGTGTGGTTAGGTTGGTTTAAGTTTTAATTTTTGGTGGTTTTTTTTAGCTGCATTACTTCCCGAGTGAGCTTATAAAAGTATATTGTCACGGTTGTGGTTAGTTTGGGTTAATTTTTAATTTTTGGTGGTTTTTTTTAGCTGCATTATTGGTTTGGGTTTAGGTTGGGTTTGGGTTTTGGTTGGGTTTGGGTTTTGGTTTATGTTTGGGTTTGGGTTTAGGTGGGTTGGGTTAGGGTTGGGTTAAGTTTTAATTTTGGTAGGTTTTTTTTAGCTGCATTACTTCCCGAGTTTGCCTATAAAAGTAGATTTTCACGGTTGTGGTTAGGTTGGGTTAAGTTTTAATTGTTGGTGGTTTTTTTTAGCTGCATTACTTCCCGAGTGAACCTATACATGTATATTTACACAGTTGTGGTTAGGTTGGGTTAAGTTTTAATTTTTGGTGGTTTTTTTTAGCTGCATTACTTCCCGAGTTTGCCTATAAAAGTAGATTTTCACGGTTGTGGTTAGGTTGGGTTAAGTTTTAATTTTTGGTGGTTTTTTTTAGCTGCATTACTTCCCGAGTTTGCCTATAAAAGTAGATTTTCACGGTTGTGGTTAGGTTGGATTAAGTTTTAATTTTTGGTGGTTTTTTTTAGCTGCATTACTTCCCGAGTGAGCCTATACAAATATAGAGATATGTGTGTGTATGTGTGTGGTCATAGTTATGTTCACTGTTATGGTTAGGTTGGATTAATTTTTAATTTTTGTAGGTTTTTTTTAGTAATAAAGTTGTTTTCGTAATAAAATTATTTTAGTAACTAAGTTGATTTAGTAATAAATTTAATTTTTTGTAATAAAGTAGTTACTTTTTAGTAATAAATTAGTTACTTTTAGTAATAAAGTAGTTACTTTTTAGAATAAATTTAGTTCTTTTAGTAATAAAGTTTATTTTTTTTAGTAATAAATTGTAGTTCTTTTAGTAATAAAGTAACATTCTTTTAGTAATAAAGTAGTTACGTTTTAGTAATAAAGTTTAGTTGCTTTAGTAAAAAAGTTGTCCTACAAGGAGCGTTAGCCCTTGATGCGGGAAAAAAGTAACCTAGTCTACATATATATTATTTCTCTTAATCGTCATAGTCGTAGTCGTCGTCTTGGTACATTTTTGGCGAGCGAAGCGAGCTAACAGACCTTCTACGAGCGAAGCGAATCTCGCTCGGCACCAATTTTTTCCACATTTATAAATCTAATACCCTCTAGATAATAAATCGTCGATAATATTTATATATATCGATTATATTATTAGGACACGGTTAGTATACGTGATTTACATATAATTTACATATATTTATATATTTATTCTATTTATAAATATTCTATTCATCGATCGAGGCATTCTATTGTTCTCTCGATTCTCTATGGCGGAGATAGGTAAAAATCTCTATATCGCGTATACGGACGACATAAAATACGTTATATACGAAATTTTTTCACCAGTTACTAATATTACTCGAACCCCTACGATACTAGATTTCGTTAAATTTAAATTTAGAGTTTATAAAAAAAAATATCCTATCTCCGCCGTTAAAAAAAATTACGAAATATTTTCGTTAACGTAAAAATTCTATGGGCGATCTTATAGCGCGTATTCGGGCGTTATATAATACGTTATATATGCATTTTTTTCGCAATATATTAAATGTATACTATATAGATACTAAATTAGTAATAATATTACGATATAATTACGATATAATTAGTAAACGAGTAATATATACTATACGTACTATATTTATATATTTATATATTTATTCTATTTATAAATATTCTATTCATCGATCGAGGCATTATATTGTTCTCTCTATTCTCTATGGCGGAGATAGGTAGAAAGTCTATATCACGTATACGGACGACATAAAATACGTTATATAGGATTTTTTTTCGCCCGATACTAATATTACTCGAACCCCTACGATATTAGATTTCGTTAAATTTAAATTTCGAGTTTATAAAAAAAAATGTCCTATCTCTACCGTGTAAAAATTTAAATTTATAATATTCGTATCGCGTAAAAAAATCTATAATATATATATATACTTATAACAATAAGATTACTAACTATTATAAATATATATCATACGTACTAGATTTCAGTTATTCGGTTTAACGAGTTTATAATAATTATTTCCTATCTCCGCCATGTAAAAATAAATTATTAAACGTATTAGGTGATGTAAAAAATCAACATCCACAATAATGATTCGATTTCAATAATGTTAACTCTATTAAATAGATAGTTAAAATATAATATCGTGGTATAAATTGTAATATTTAATATTTAATATTCTTCGAGTTATGGCCGAAATAGTGAAAAATACGTGATTTTAGAGTGGTAAATTTTACCGATTTCCGGTAACGTGTTCGACTCGATTATGGTTTCAACGGATGCGGAGTACGAAAGTACCTTTAATATTTTGAGAAAAACCGTTAATATATGAATAATTTAAGGTACAGATCGGTTTAAATTTTTCACCAAATTTCATCATACAAATCAGAAAAGGTTAAGAAAAAAAAATTGCAATTTATAAAAAAAAAAAATTCTAATTTCTATTCTATAATGTTAAGAGTGATGAGTAGATATAAATGTAACCATCCGCGATGCATTTACTATGATTATTTACCTCATAAATGACTTTACAAAAGTACATTTCCTATCTCCACCATGTAAAAACATGAATTTATAATATTTTTAACATGTACAAAATCAAAATCTATATTAATAATTCGATTTTAATAATTTTAACTGTATCGAATAAATTATAAAAGCTAACTTGGGCACTTGGGTTTGGGTTGGGTTTGGGTTTGGGTTGAGTTTGGGTTTGGGTTTGGGTTGGGTTTGGGTTTGGGTTTGGGTTTGTGTTTGGGTTTAGGTGGGTTGGGTTGGGTTTGGGTTGGGTTAAGTTTTAATTTTGGTAGGTTTTTTTTAGCTGCATTACTTCCCGAGTTAGCCTATAAAAGTATATTTTCACAGTTGTGGTTAGGTTGGGTTAAGTTTTAATTTTTGGTGGTTTTTTTTAGCTGCATTATTGGTTTGGGTTTGGGTTTGGGTTGGGTTTGGGTTGGGTTTGGGTTAGGTTGGGTTTGGGTTAGGTTGGGTTTGGGTTGGGTTTGGGTTGGGTTTGGGTTTTGGTTTGGGTTTGGGTGGGTTGGGTTTGGGTTTGGGTTTGGGTGGGTTTGGTTGGGTTTGGGTTTTGGTTTGGGTTTGGGTTTAGGTGGGTTTGGTTGGGTTTGGGTTGGGTTAAGTTTTAATTTTGGTAGGTT
Source organism: Osedax fenrisi (assembly GCA_964019155.1). Classification (NCBI taxonomy): domain Eukaryota; kingdom Metazoa; phylum Annelida; class Polychaeta; order Sabellida; family Siboglinidae; genus Osedax; species Osedax fenrisi. The sequence goes on along the minus strand of OZ025244.1, from coordinate 52,862,341 downwards.
TTTTTTAGTTGCATTACTTCCCGAGTTGGGTTGGGTTGGGTTTGGGTTTGGGTTGGGTTTGGGTTGGGTTTGGTTGGGTTTGGGTTGGGTTAAGTTTTAATTTTGGTAGGTTTTTTTTAGCTGCATTACTTCCCGAGTTAACCTATAAAAGTGTATTTTCACTGTTGTGGTTAGGTTGGGTTAAGTTTTAATTTTTGTAGGTTTTTTTTAGCTGCATTACTTCCCAATTGAGCCTATAAAATTATAGTGATATGTGTGTATATGCGTGTGGTCATAGTTATTTTCACTGTTATGGATAGGTTGGATTAAGTTGGATTAAGTTTTAATTTGTGTAGGTTTTTTTGTAATAAAGTTCTTTTAGTAATAATGTAACTACTTTTATTAATAAAGTGTAGTTCTTTTAGTAATAAAGTAACTACTTTTAGTAAAAAAAGTGACACAGTACACAAGTAACCACTCTACAAGGTGCGTTAGCCCTTGACCTGTAAAAAAGTCACTTGTATTGTTATTATAATTGTAACTTTATAATTGTATATTATCTATTACATATAAAATCTATAAATAATATATAATAGTAAATTATATAGACAATAGTAGGTTTAATATAATATAGATACTATTATATTTAATTATATAGACAAAATTAGGTTTTTACCATGGCAAAATCATATTTTTACCGGACAGGTTATTACCATAGGCGGTAAAAACCTATGGAACACTGACTAATAATAATGATTCTAAACTATTACTGCATGTCTAATGCAGCATTAATAATGCTAGATACAATACTTATTGATAGTAGAGGTCACGGATATCTCTACTGAAGCAGAATTACATGTTAACCTCTGGCATGTAGGTCAAATCTTTCAAAGGGAACGCCATTACTATCTGGGTCTTGGAGTCTTTGTTATCTGGTATTACCTATAGGCACATTGTTATATAATATAACAATAGTATTATATAATATAGGCACATTGTTATATAATATTGGCATATTATTATATAATATAGGCATATTATTATATAATATAGTAATTACTAATTAGGTATCATAGATATCTCATATAATAGAAATTTAAATGAAATTTGAATTAAAAACCTGAATCACAGACGATAATTAGTATCAAATTAAATAAAAATAAATAAATAAGAATATTTAAGTTTTAATTACAACAAATATTATTTTATAACTTTATTGTTATGATTTAACAACAAATATAAATAATTATAAATTTTGTAGTTATATATATTTTATAATATAATAAAATATCTCATTCATATATTTTCATAAATATTTACAATATTTATAAAACAATATTGAATAATTTATTTAGATTATAAATATTAATATATGATAATAGTTTAAATTATATTATATATTTTAAATAATATATATATATATATAAATAATATTGAATAATTTATTTAGATTATAAATATTAATATATAATAATAGTTTAAATTATATTATATATTTTAAATAATATATATATATATATATGTAAATACATATTAGCACATACTCTCAATACTTAGTAAAGTTGAACGTTAGTGTAAATTAACAGTAAATTACCACTCACTCGGCTACTACTAGCGACACCACTTACCTGAAGTTCTGACACATTCAGTTGTTTACTGATGAGCAGATACTGATTAGTCATCTCGTTGTTACATATCAGCTGTACTATTCCGTTCTCCTTCAGTCGTTTCTCAAACGTGGTCTCTATTCCCTACAAGATGGGCTGGCATGAGTCATTATTGTATTGCTGGTTATAGGCTGGCATGAGTCATTATTGTATGACTGGTTATAGGCTGGTATGAGTCATTATTGTATGACTGGTTATAGGCTGGAATGAGTCATTATTGTATGACTGGTTATAGGCTGGTATGAGTCATTATTATATTGCTGGTTATAGGCTGGCATGAGTCATTATTGTATTGCTGGTTATAGGCTGGCATGAGTCATTATTGTATTACTGGTTATAGGCTGGCTATAAGGCCGAGATGAAACCTAAACATTACGATTGAGTGTGGATTGACTATCTGGTATGATGGATAATAAAAGAGCAGGTTAGAGTATGAAATTATTCGAATTATAACTAATATCATAATGCTTCCGTATAGTTAGTTCTTTAAAGTAAATTACACTATATTAATATGTTTATTATGTCCTTTACTTATGCATTGACCCAGATCCTTTCATTTTGTGTCTAGGGACTGTAAAGGGGGTATCCCACTACCAGTATTTCCGGAAAAAATGTCCGGTTTGCTAGAAAGTGATTTTCTAGCAAGTTGTAGTGGGATATCCACTTTAAAGTTACTTTAAAGTTACTATATTTCCGGCAAGGTGCCGGAAAGTAAGGGGGTATCCCACTACAATTGTAATTACCGTGCTACATCAGTGACTACAGCGACACCCTACTAGAACCGCTGCGGTCACTGCACCCCGACTGACCATATTACAGATGATCAGGATGCGCAGGCGTTGCAGGAACAACAACAGAGACGGGTGTACATCGTTGAAGCGAGCCGACAGCATGTTACAGGTCTTGTCCAACATGCTACTCTTCAGGGGCAGTTCTATCCTCGTTGTCCATCTGCGGGGGTCAACATAGAGGTCAGCAAGGGCATGCGCGATCGCGGTGGTATTGCATGTTAACTAGTATTTAATATAACGATATTTCATTTAGATCATCGATATAAAGACAATGGATAAACAATTGATGCACGCAGCAAGAAGTAGATACACCAATATATATAATTATCTTTTTATAAGTGAAGTTAAATTTACAACGAAGGGTAATCCCAAAAAAAAGCATTGACTTTACACCTACCTATATGCATCTAATTATGTGTGTCACTCAATAGTAGAGAACAATAGAGAGCATTAAGTTTACATACCTCGCAGATGAAGAGGGAGAGTTAACATATCAGTATCTAATTATGTGTGTTGAGCGATAAGCAATAGAGAACGCTATCAACATATGCTATTGAGGGAGATCTAATGATCACTATATTGTTATTGTTATTTGGTGGAGTCATTTATTCCAATCCACGAACTTAGATGAAGTTTTCACTTATAACCATATACGGCTCTAATGTCCCTTCGAAGCCGCTCTCATGTTAAGGCATACATGGTTTTAACGAGAGCCGATCATTTATGTATACACAATTATATAAGATCACTTCTAAATATTATATAAGACCCATTTTAATGGTCCGGACGAGGCTCGAACTCGTGTCCTACAGCTTGTGTGTCTGACGCCTTAGCCAACTGAGCCACACAGGCAGTTTTATATATACTGTATATTTAAGTTCTCTTATTCATCCATAATCAATCAATAGTAAACAATAGATAACAATACACTTATATAGTATATAGTATATACACATCATCGATATAAAGAAAGTGGATAAGCAATTGAATGTAGTGTATGGCACTATCCGCTACGGGCGCTTCAGTCGAAACCCACTATCTGGCCCACTAATTTTTATTTAAAATTAATATTTATTTATACATATATATATTGATAATTACTACCAATTTTAATGTACTATCTATACTAAAAATAAAATTATATATGTAAAATACATCATATCAACATTCCTCGTAATTTTGTGTATCTAAATTGAAGATATCATACTATTTTATTGATATTTATAATCTAAATCCATTGATATAAGTCACTTTAATCTATTTCGACGAAAAGCCTACTGTTTTAATATTTGACATATAAAATATGACTAATATCTAATCAAAATCACTGATACCATTTTGTTAATTTATCGATAAAAGTGCCATTCACGTATCTCTTACATGCTTGCGTCAATTGCTTATCTACTTTCTTTATATCGATGATACACATATGTAGGTGGAATAAGAGAGATAGAGAGAGGGTAGAGTGTTCATTCGAATCTACTAGATAAATAGAAACAGAGAACGATACATCTATATACGCGGCGTGAGGTATTACACATGCAACGCCTACTCGCGTGGGGGGGGGGGGTCATGAACTTTAACCTTTCAGTGTCAAACTCAACGGGAGATTCGTGTACGGGCAGTATGTAACCCATACAACCGCTGGCGTCGAATGACAGGTTGTAGTTGTTGGAGTGGATCGAAGGCCTGTCAGTTATTCTGAATACCGACTTGAAACCTATCCCCTTCTCCCCTACGATAGTCGGTGCTCATTGTATAGTGTTACACTTTTAATTCTTATATTTAATGATGTGCGATTATTCAATATTTATATGTTATACTTGATTTTATATGATCAACTTCGATATGTTAATACTGTATAAAATATATATATTATTAAAAACGATTTTTCTAAGGAAATATACATAACATGGAGAAAAAACAATGGAGAAAGAAATTGAGAGATGAGGATAGAGATAAATAGGAAGGAATGGAGAGATAGAGAGGGATGGATAGATAGATAACCCTACCCCTTCGCTAGCTAAACTCACCTATATATCCGCATACTTTGGTCTTTGTACTACGACCCACATCACAGATAGCGTAAATGTCTTTACTTTTGAAACCTTTTTCATTGTTCTCTACGACGATCTTGTTAGATGTCAACGTGAACTGCAGTGTCGCTACCCTGGTGGAGAGAATGTGCATTAGAATAGATGCATCGTTATTTCTTACAGAGTTTCTTCAAATAGATTTATTTTTATCATTAAAAATCATTATAAAATTGCTATGATAATCTACAGAGATTAAAGGGTAGGCGCTTTAAGGGTAGGCGATTTAAATTATTAATGTATTTTTTTATTGTGTTTATATATATAAATTTATCTGTAATTCAAAATAAACATAGAATAATATATATAATCCATACGGATTAATGTATTGAGCTATTGTTGAATTTATATATGTGAAAACTAAACACCCCATTGATTAGATAAGAGTATGAATATAAGTAATATTATAAGATAAGGAATGTGAATATAAGAGGTAAGATAATGAGTATGAACACAAGATATAATATAAGGAATGTGAACACAGTAGATAATATAAGGAGTGTGAACACAGAGGTAAGATAAGTAGTGTGAACACATTATATAAGATAATGAGTGTGAACACAGTAGATAAGATAAGGGAGTGTGAACACAGTAGATAAGGTAAGGAGTGTGAACACAGTAGATAAGATAATGAGTGTGAACACATTAGATAAGATAATGAGTGTGAACACATTAGATAAGATAAGGAGTGTGAACACAGTCGATGCGATAAGGAGTGTGAACACAGTAGATAAAATAAGGAGTGTGCACACATTAGATAAGATAAGGAGTGTGAACACCATATATAATATAATGAGTGTGAACACATGCTATAAGATAAGGAGTGTGAACACATTATATAATATAAGGAGTGTGAACATAGTATATAATATAAGGAGTGTGAACACCGTAGATAAGATGAGGAGTGTGAGCACAGTATATACGATAAGGAGTGTGAACACATTATATAAGATAAGAGTGTGAACACAGTAGATAAGATAAGGAGTGTGAACACATTATATAATATAAGGAGTGTGAACACAGTAGATAAGATAAGGAGTGTGAACACTGTATATAAGATAATGAATGTGAACGCAGTAGATAAGATAAGGAGTGTGAACGCAGTAGATAAGAAGGCACAGAGGCCCCAGCACACACCTGTTACTAGTATCATAGGTATTATCATCAGCGTTCTGTATAAGCTCCAGTACGAAGTGGGTATCCTTACTGTACAGATCACTGGACAGTCGTGATAAACTCCTGTCTGTAGTTGGGCAGGGGTATCACATGTTAGTTAGTGGGCAGGGGGTATCACATGTATTGTTAGTGGTGAGGGGATATCATATGTTTGTTAGTGGGGAGGGGGATCATATGTTTGTTAGTGGTGAGGGGTATCATATGTTTGTTAGTGGGCAGGGGGATCACATGTTAGTTAGTGGGCAGGGGGTATCACATGTATTGTTAGTGGTGAGGGGATATCATATGTTTGTTAGTGGAGAGGGGGATCATATGTTTGTTAGTGGGCAGGGGATATCACATGTTTGTTAGTGGGCAGGGGGTATCATATGTTTGTTAGTGGGCAGGGGGTATCATATGTTTGTTAGTGGTGTTAGATAGTCTAGAACTACATTACCACTGAACAGAAACACTCTCTAGAGCGGTGTATACAATAAATCTATTATATGGTTGTTTGTTATGCGAGAAATCAAATATGAACATGAAGTAAACTCTGCAATTCAATGCATGTATATATGAAACATACTTACACATGCACAAGTCATACATATGCTAATGAGATTTGTACGTACGTACACCCACGTTTACATTTATACATGTATATCCGCATATACATACGCTAACATCGCGCATACCCTCGCACACACCCTCACCCTCAAACATACCCTCGCACACACCCTCACCCTCAAACATACCCTCGCATACACCCTCACCCTCAAACATACCCTCGCCCTCAAACATATCCTCGCACACACCCTCGCACACACCCTCACCCTCGCACACACCCTCACCCTCAAACATACCCTAGCACACACCCTCACCCCCACCCTACTAACCTAATCTCTGCGTCTGTTGATCGAACAGTTGCCTACTCTGCGCCGACATCTCGCAGCCCACGCCGAACTCCTCGCGGCGGATAAACTCCACCATGGCGCGACACTCCTCCACTGTACTGGGCTCTCTCGCTGGCTCTTCTACCGGCTCGCCCTTAACCACTACCGCGGCTGTCATCTCGGCATCCTCCTCTGGTACCAGGTCTGCTAGATTGGACAGGCTGAGAACGCTTCTACCGCTACTAGAGGTCGTAGGTCGCGTCGCTCTCGTTCCTTCTCGAGGTCCCTCCTCCTCCTCCTCGTCCCTTGGTTCTTCCGATGTGCGTAGGTCCCATTCGGGTATTCCGAGTGGGCCCGACAAACGGTTCAGTCGATGCCTGTAATCCGATTGGCCGACGACTCTAAGTGCCACCTGATTGGCCAACGACAGTAGCGACAGTCGACATTGCTCCTCGCCTAGGAAACTCGTCAGTGGTTCCAGGAATATCTGAAGTTCGCGCAGTAGTATGAGTGGTCAGGCGTTATTTATTGATGCTAGTGTGTAAGTCACAATAGTGGAGGGCGTAACATTGAAATATTTTATTTTTAATTATTTGTAAACGTAAAATATACTATTGTTATTTGGTGGAGTCCTTTCATCCCATCTAGGAACTTAGATAAAGTTTTCACTTATAACCATATATGGCTCTGATGTCCCTTCGAAACCGCTCTCATGTTAAGGCATCCATGGTTTTAACGAGAGCCGCTCATTTATTTATACATAATTATATAAGATGAAATATACTATTGAAACATAAAGAATGTAACACATAGCACAGCTACTGTAACTTTATTAGTATGTATTAACATCACGTTACCAATCAGATTGTTGTGTTTTATTAATACAACTATGAAATATATATATTATTTGACCTCTTCAAAAACTTAACGCGACAGCTATCGAGGTTATGATTACAAATAGGTCAACCATGTTTATATGTTTAGGACGGATACCAATTGATACTGAATTTTAATTATATATTAGAATTTAGTATTAAAATGTAAATATAGTCGACCATGATAGGTTTTGTAGATCTAAAAAATTTGCTATATAAACAATATATTAATGTTAGCATTTAATCGTATTTATATAGTTATAACTAATTTATAATTAATTAATAAAGCGCTATATAAAAAAGGCATGTAATATGCGCATATAAATACATTCACGATGAGACCAACAGTTAATGTTAGAGCTAACTGATGATGAGGGGAGAATAGTAACGATAGTGATGAGACAACGATAGTAGAAGCATAGATACATACACCACGTTGTACCGCCGCCCGCAATGTTTACCTTGTTAGCCAAACGGCAGCAGATCTGGAACGGAAGTTTAGTCAAACAGCGCAGAATGAAATCCACACACTTGCGTTCTTTAATTTCGGTGACACCCGTTTCTATTGTTAACGCAGGTAAAGCATTACGATCGTTGTATTATGGGGTGTGAGAAGATCATGCCATTTCAGTGTTAAAACGGTTTAAACCACCATTGGAAAAACAGGTTTTTTGCCATAGTTTTTACCAAGGCAAAAACTAAAATGTATTAAATAAATACATAATAAATAATCTATATTCAATGAATAAATTCTAATTAATATCTTAAAAATAAATATTTATCTTATATCCAACAAAGCTATAAGATTAACTTAATTATATTTATTAAAATTAAAAATATAACTTATATATAATTTATAATATTACTTACTTATTATTATATTATATTGTATACAATATATAAATAATACTGAATCATTTTAAATAATACAAATTATTCATATACATGTATATATATATATATTTTTTCAATAAATTCAATTTTTTGATCTCATAAATTATATTCTGAATAATGTTTATTCAATAAGAATTATCTATATTATATTATATTTATATATATTTATATATATAATTACTTAGTAATCATATATTTCTAAATATTTATTTTACTAATAAAGAAATATTAAAAATAATATTCCAAAAAACAATCATTTTATTCACAGTATTTTATTTTTTTGATTTTCTATAGAAATTATTTTTATTTTTAATTGAAATCTTTAAAAAATTATAAAATCTGGTTTTCTAAATCAATTATGTATTTATAATATAAATATATAAATTTTATATATTTACAATAAATACATTCGCTTTGAATTTATAATGAAGAGTATATGTTAATAATAGAAGTTAATAATAACATTTATGAATTTATAAATTCTTTCTAAATCTATCTATTCAATAATGAACAAGGTGGAAGACCACAGAACCTGATATGGGATCAATTTATTAGAATTAATGAAAATTCTAAGATTAAGGCTAAATGTAAAAAAGTCATAAAATATATAGTAATAATCAGGGTTGGCAAAAACCCCAAAAATCTAGGATGTATATGTGAGGTTTTTGGGTTATTGGGTTTTTGGTGGGTTTTTCTTTATCTTAAATTTAAAAATAAAAAAATATAAGAAAAAAATATATATATTATATAAATTATATAATATAATAGTGTTGTAATATATATTAATGTAATACTATAAAGGTTAATGACATTGTAAATTGTAAAATGGCAAGTATTCTAATAAATGATTTATAATTATTATTATAAATAAATATTAATAATTAATATATATTTGAAATATAATTATATTTATACACTAAATTATAATATTTATTTATTGAATCACATATAATAATAGCAGATATAATAGACTCCTCAGTATAAATATAAATATCATTATTAACTTACTTGTAAATTAATTGAAATGATAATTAAATAATTATAATAAATTATATACTAAAATCCAGAAATATTAATGAAAACAAAAATTAAAAACCTCCAAAAAACCTAAAAACCCCTAAAATTAGCAAAAGGTTTAAAAAAGGTCCAAAAACCCAATAACCCAAAAACCCCTACTTCTGCCAACCCAGGTAATAAGGTAGCACACTGTGCAATGCACAGTTATAAATGCACTATGATAAATGTAAAATAGAAAACACAGAAATATCAGTAAAAGCTTGTATTCAGTGTATTCTTCATATATAATGTTTCTATTATTTTCTAATAAATGTATTCTTCATATATATATATAATATATGATATTAATAGTTTTATTCTACTATTATAATTCTAATATATGAATAAATAAATAAATGAAATTATTTGTATCGATGAGGTTTTGGCCGTATTTGCATGGCAAAAACAGGTTTTAACAACAGTGTTCTGAAAACTGTTGTAACGGAACAACAGTTTTCAGAACACTGTGTGATGTCAGTGTTAGTTATAATAGAATGCGATGGTTTACATACGTGTTAGTAGTGTTAGCAGTAGTAAACACAGTACTAAGCTCGATGATAATGTAATAAACATAATTATAAACAAACTAGATTATATACGACGCAATAGTCGGGGAATAAGAAACAAGGTCCTTAAGATTATATCATTAAGATATATTGCAGAAAAGGGTAAACAATATTTAAACCAATCATCTGCTTATCCAATCAGCCATTATTATATTTAAGTAATATAGTGATGGCTGATTGGAGGCCACTAGATGTCACCTGTGCATCATCACCACCACAGTCATTGACTACAGCTGTTTTCACACTACTAAAAACAGCCCGATATCTTGGAATATAACAATCGGGTGGTTTCGGTGTGAACGGCTATATACTATATACAGTAGACCGGTTCGTTCGATTCAATTTTTAATCCTTCATATAAAATATAATACATATCTATATTTTAGTATAATATGTATTAACAATTTTTATAAAAAAATAGTTACCTTTGGTCACATTTAAAGCTTGAAATATAAATTATTATTTTTAAATAAAATGTATAATATTCCATGTATAATAGTAATGACGCCATCTTATTATCTTTGATGTTTACAAATATTTAAATTAATATTTAAAATTAATTATGTATTTGTATTATATTTAATGAATTAATATAATATATACCATTATTTATATTTATTAATAATATAATATCTATATTTAATTTATATATCTACAAATTACCAATATTAATGTCTCCTAAAACTCGAGAAAATACACCATTTTACAGAATTAATTTTAAAGTATTTATTTCAAAATAATTCAAAAAAATAATTAATTTTTAAAATTAATATATATAATTATACTTTACATAAATTTGAGTGATCAGATTGTATTGAATTGTGGATATGAGTTAGATATAAATGTCCTTTATACAAATACAATTTAAAAAAATTAAAAATATGTAAACATATTTTGTATTTCATATTTCAAATAAAAATCCAAAAAAATTTACAAATGATGTTAATTTTTTTTCTAAAAATAATTTTTAATTTTTTAATAATTAATTTGAATTGTATTATTATTATCTATAAATTATATATTTTAATTTTTAAAATTAAATTGTAATAATTTATTTATATTAAATTATACGATTTTTAGACATTTTTTTTTACTAAAATTATTTTATAAAATTTGGGCATCTAGATTATTATGAAAAATATTTTGTATTGTTTATACTACTTCTAATATATGTTTCTAGGATATATCCATAGTTGGCTTAAAAAAAATCATACAATTTTATAAAAATTGAATAAAACTTATTTCTATATCTCCCCCATGTTAAATTTTATATGTATTCAATGTTAAAATTAAAAGGTCTCGTGACATAACAATATTTAAGATATAGGTCTAAAATTTTAAACACTTATTTATCATAGCATACATAATTGTCACAGATGTGAAGGTTTATAAAATTAAGAAAAAAAATTGAGTACGAACCGGTCTAATATACAGTATATAATATACAGTATAATATAGCAGTATATAATATACTGCTATATAGCCTATACTGATATCAGGCAGGTCAACGTACGCCTGAAGCGCGTGTTAATATATAAATTACCTATTAATCTTTAACTTGTCTTATTATAACTTGTTATATGGTAAATGTTTTAAAACGAATATATAATAAATAATTTGTATAGCTAAGTATATGACTATAAAAAGTGTTTATGTGAAACCATATTTATTCTACTATACAAATGTAATATCATATTTAACATGAATGGGGTTGTGGCTCAGTGGTAGAGCGTTCGCTTTGCATGTGAAAGGCCCCGGGTTCGATCCCCGGCTTCTCCACTTTTTGCATTTTTATAAAAATCTTGCCAATATCATGCAGTTTTTATTGGTATGAAAGCAGCTTTAAGAGCATCAAGTGTAGTAACAAGTCATTGTCTAAAATTTATAAAAAGTTATATTTTCTAGTAACAATTCGCTGTGCTTGTTGCTCGCTATGTGAACAGCTAATTTGCTCGATACCAAGCGCAGTAACAAGTCGCCGGCCTCTAATAACAAGTCGCATCACTCGCGGTACTTGATGCTCGCTATCTGAACCCCAATAATAATTTATACCGAGCATCAAGTGCAGTAACATATCATCGTGCTTGATGCTCGCTATCTAAACACCAAAAATAATTTATACCGAGCATCAAGTGCTGTAACAAGTGCTGTAACAAGTAGCCGTGCTAGCGGTGTGCATACACCACTCTACCTACATCGCTGGCCTAAACCTCTATTACGGGAATCCTCGAGGCCTAGCTTATGAATGATGCGCAGACACTCCGCAACGAGCCCCGCGGTACCGACGTTACCCCCGCTCTCCACGAGGTCCACTAGTAGGGTGCCGCAGAATGTGGTGACCTCGTCTTCATCGCTGTTGTCAAGGTCGCGGCCGGTCAAACGGATGACCACTCCGTCGGGGGAGAGTTCCAGGGCTTTCATGTCCTTCACTGTTGTGTATTAGTGGTAGGGGTGAGTGTAGTGGTGTAGCAGGGATGGGGTCAAATAAGTATTTATATTTGATCAATGTAATGACCCCATCCCTGCTATGTAGCGGTTTAATAGTGTGAAGGTGCTACAGAAGCTGAAACTAGTTGCAGTGCGTTCATGTCCTTCACTATTGTTCAGTAACGAGTGGTTTTTGTAGCTATACAGATAGATAGATACAATTTATTTTTATAAATACAATGAATTCATACATTATGTTATGCATAAATATTATAAATCGGAGAGTTTATAAAAATAGGATATCAGAAAAGAGTTTCAAAAAATGTCAAGCTGAAACCTAGTATAGAATGAAACCTTATATAGCGCAATATAGATATTAAATTCTACAGAGGCTGAAACTAGTTGCAGTGCGTTCATGTCCTTCACTGCGTGTATCGCGGTGATAGTTTGGTAATGGGGGTGTGTGTGTGTATGTAGTTATCAGGGATAGGGTCAAATACGTATTTGTATTTACATACACTGATTTTGTTTATGTGTATTTGTATTTGTATTTGAATAATTATTCAATGATGTATTTGTATTTGTATTTGAGTGTTGTATTTGGTGTATTTGATCAAATACAGTTTCAAATAAACTTTTAAAAATATTTTAATTAAATAATTTAATAGAATGTAGAATTTAAACAATTATTTTATGAATGTAAAAAAATTAACAAAAAATTTACCATTTATATTAATTATAATAATACATTAATTAAATAATAAAAATTATATAATAGAACAATACTTTTCAAAGAATGTTATGAATACTATATAAATAATTTATGAATTTATATAGAAAATGTATGTGTTATAAATTATAACTTATTAATCTTAATATCCAGTCAACCAGTCTATTGTTTAGTTTTTTATTTTATTGATTTTCTTTAGGAATTTAATATATTTTAAATTGATTTCAATAATTATTATGAAATCTGTTATATGGATAAGGATTATTATTTTATATAAAATATGATCATATGATTTAAAATATGATTAAATCATGATTTAATATTTAATGTATTAATATTTGTATTTTGTATTTGTATTTGATAAATGTATTTGTATTTGAATAAAAATATAATAAATATTAGTATTTGTATTTGTATTTGATTCTTTAAGAAAAATGTATTTGTATTTGTATTAGTATTTGATAAAGTGTATTTGACCCCAACCCTTGTTATATATTAGTAATGGTGTAAACTTACTACATTGGTTAAAACTATTGGTCCAGGTTAGATGCCCGGTAGAGGTAGATTTATACTTATAATATACTTATAATATACTTATAATATACTTATAATATACTTATAATATACTTATAATATACTTATAATATACTTATAATATACTTATAATATACTTATAATATACTTATAATATACTTATAATATACTATTAATATACTTATAATATACTTATAATATACTTATAATATACTTATAATATATATATATATATATATGTAAATATATATATATATGCGAAATTATAAATATGAAACAATGGTCAATGAATAGGGACTGAGCAGAGATTGTCAAATAGCATATGTATTATCAGAACACATTAAATTACTACACTGGGGTAGTCAGTTTCATGATTAAACATAATGAAGTGGTTACTTAGTTACTAAAGTTACTCCGTCTCTCAACATGAATCTCACACACACACCGCTCTCGGTTAGTTATGAAGCTGTTCAAGTGTAGTAGCAATAACGTGTAGGTAGGTAAGCACAGGGGGGGGGACATGTTACTATATCTCTCAACACACACAGTGTAGTTATGTAGGAATATCTGTTACAGTGGTTACGTATGAACTCGTTTAGTTGGCCGCAATAATGACAAGCAGGCACACACACACACACACACAAGGGGGAACATTTACTCAATCTCTATAGACATAAGACATACAATAATTACCATGAATCGGTAAAGCGTAGTAGCTATGAAAAGCAGACACACAGGGGTGGGTAAGCTATCCTACCTCTCTCACACACACACTCACTCAGGCCTTACCGTGTTGCCGTAAGAACTTGTTGAGAGGGCCGTAGCACCGTTGATAGCGGTTTGACCAGTGCGTCCACTCGGCTATGTCGTGCAGTCGGGGGCAGCCCCGGACGTGCTCCACCGCCGCCTCCATACTCGGGTCTACAACCGGCGCGGTGCTGTACGGGGTAGTGTGAGAGGTGAGTTATGCTTGCTAGCGTATGGGTTACAGGATACTATAGCTACTATAGATACTAAAGTCTGATTATCTACTCGTGTAACTAACGGTATATACGTATATATGTAAATATTGAAATATGAAAACATGTACTAATTATTTATTGTAGTCGATATAAACGTACATTATTTCAATAATAGTATGTCACTATTGTATACGTGAGGCAAATAAACAATATTATTAAGGTGCGTAAATCGAGGCTAGTGCCTATAACTGATTCGGAATTCAATGGAGTGGTGGATAGCATTGGAAGATACAAATATGAATACATATTTTATATTCAAAATAACATATTTAAATCTAAACTAATTAAATGGGAGTTTTAATCAAATTGTTCGAATCTAAAATCAAAAATATATAAAATATAATATATGTAAATGATATTTAATGCAATATAAAACTAGTATGCTTAATATATATAGTGATAACGATATACCTCTACGAGTAATACACCTAAAGCCTATAACACTTGTCACCAGGGTTGATTCGGTTTTTAAAATTGGTTTTATAAAATTGGTTTTTTTAAATGGGTTTTTTTATCGGTTTTTTCAAGTTGTAAAAACCATGGTTTTTACGGTTTTTAACAAATTAATTTAACTTTTAAATTATCAGTTATAATTGCCTACATTATATGTTATATCAGGGAGTGGGTAGGACTCTCATCTAATTACACTTACATGCCTACAATACAATGATTATATATACAAATTTAATTACGCCACTATTAGGCAGAATATTCCAATTTTTAATTGTTTATATATTGAAATGTAAAAATATATAAACAATTCATAATTGGAATATTCTGCGAATAGTGGAGTAATTAAATTTGTAATAATAATAATGATAATTATTATTAATAATAATTATTATATATAATAGCCAAATATTACCAAAATTAATCATTTTACTAAATAATATAAATTAAAGTACTATTTTAGTATATTGTAACTTATCCTAACATAATATTAGTCATTTTTCATAATATTTTATGATTTAAAATTATATTTGATTAAAATTATAATTTTTAATAATAATTAATGTTAATTTCACATTGCGATATATAAATAGATGTGTATGGAATAATATTTTTCAATGAAAATTATTCATCATATACATTTTATATTTTGGATTAAAAAATGTTAGGTTTTATAATGATATCTGGTATATATTATCTACTTATTTAAATCAATTAAATGTTGTAAAATGATATATACTTATTTAAATAAATTATTGAACTATTGTATTATATCATTAAAGCCCCTTTGATTACATTTAGATAATAATCTATTTTATTATATCAATAATATAATATTATTAAATAATATTTGATAGGCTTTATTTTTCATTTTACTAATAAATATTTTTTATATTATATAATATACTCATAACAATCAAAAATATATATATTCTACGATTCCAACTCTTCCATTATGTGATGTCTATATATTTAAAATTATGATGAGAATAATACAATTTAGTTAATTTTTTTTTATAAAAAAATTATAATTTGAACTTGTTTATATTGAAAAAACCGATAAAACCGTAAAAACCAATAAATACCGTAAAAATCGCTAAAAACCATAATAACCGATAAAAACCGGGTTTTTTTGTTTTTACGTAAAAACCATAAACCCTGCTCGTCACACATGACTAACTCGTGATCCAATAGGATAGCATCCACATAGTACAAGTTATCAGTATTGCCCGCGTCGGTGTTAGATTGTCGTACAGCTTCGCACAGCAGATCTATGTTGGCTCCGTAGCCTAGGCTGGCAATGTCTAGTACACGGTAACGGTTGCATAGGGCTTGGGAGAGACGGTCCTATGGGGGGGGGTAGTTAGTTAAGGGTTGCATAGGGCTTGGGAGAGACGATCCTATGGGGGGGGGGGGTTATAGGGGGTATAGGGGGGGGTTAGGTAAAGGTTGCATAGGGGGTATAGGGCGGGGTTATATGGGGTAGTTAGGTAACGGTTGCATAGGGCTTGGGATAGGTCATACCACTACCACCACCACCGCTACAAACACCACCGCTACCACCACCACCACCACCACCACCACTAGCACTATAACCACTACTGCCTCTACCACCACTACCACCACCACCACCACCACCACAATCACCACCACTAGCACTACCACCATCACTACAACTACCACCACCACCACCACCACAACTACTATACCACCAACCTTTTCGCTAATAGTATGATAGCCGCATGCGTACACAAATCTAGCGAGTTCGTCCATATCAACAGCTGCTGCTACGGCCGCTCCCTTACTCGTAGCTTGGTCCCCCCTGTTACTATCTCCTCCTGCTCCACCATCAGAGGTGTCCATAGGCAGAGACTTCGAGGACTGAACATCTACACCCATATCCGCTAGTAACATCTAGGGGATAGGAGAGAGAGAGAGTGAGAGATATTAATGGTAGTTAATGCGTGTGTGTGTGTATGTGTGTGTGTGTTCATGTGTGTGCATGTGTGTGTGTGCATGTGTATGTATGTGTGTGAATGTATGTGTGTGTGCGTATGTGTGTGTGTGCGTATGTGTGTGTGTGCATGTGTGTGTGTGTGTATATGTAATGAATGAATATTATAGCTCTATTCGAAAATATCACAGATCTCACAACTGTTGCATATATATATATATAGGTATAAGTGTATAAATATATATGTGTATAATGTATACTGTATATTGATACGTATCTACTATATTGGCTAACATTGACATACGCATGTATCTAGTGATAATTTGTATTACAAATATTACCTATTTGATAACTATTTCTATAGGAAGGTTCAGGCAATCTATTGAATCACCGCACACTCTAACAGACAGACGATATGTAAGAGATGGTGTAACACAAATGTGGGTGTTTGATAAAAGCATATATCTAAATAATAAAATAGAACAAATCACATTATGAAATCCTAAACACTCTCTTTCTACGCTCTTTCAATCACATTGGGCCAATGATAACAATACTAATCTATCAGCAAATATTTTATTTTCGGTTTTATTTTCTAATTCATATTATATATATATATATTTATTTATATTATATATATATATTTATTTATATTATATATATATATATTTATATTATATATTCAACGTATATTCCGCACTGAACATTATCGACTCACATGAAAAATTAACTCAAGCTAAACAATCTCTACAAGATGAATACGATAAAATCGAAGCTGAAATTCTCGAACGAAACGTCAAACTTGTTGAACAATCAAACGAGCAATGTAAGCATGCAGAAAGCTGGAAGCTGATCAATAAAATAACTGGACGGAAAAATTCAAAAAAGTTAAAATCAAAGCTAATAGCAAAGAAGAACGCGTAACTAAATGGTATGAACATTTCAAGCAATTACTGGGAAACAACAATGAAGAGTACGAAACAAGTAACACAGGAATCAAGACCATCAGTGGAAATAATTCTAACATAAAAACTGGACCTTTCACGCCTGAAGAATACAGCAATGTTAAAGAACGATTAACGGATGGTAAAGCCGCAGGACCCGACGGAATTGCTCCTGAAATCCTAAAATACTGCAACTTCGACGACATAATCCTTGAATTTTCAAACAAAATGCTGATACATCATGAAATTCCAAATCAATGGCTAAATTGTAACATCGTTCCTTTTCCAAAATCAGGTAATCTCGAAGACGTAGGAAACTACAGAGGAATTGCTCTTTCTGCAATAGCTGCAAAAATGACGAACAAGATGATATTAAATCGAATTCAACCTCATATAGATCCGATACTACGTCCGAATAAGAATGGATTTAGAACTGGAAGATCCACGACGTCGCATATTTTAGCACTCAGACGTTTAATCGAAGGAGTGAAAAGCCACAATCTCAAGGCTATTATCATTTTCGTTGACTTCAAGAAAGCATTCGACAGCATAAACAGAGTTACAATGCTACATATTCTGGAAGCCTATGGTATACCCGAAGTAATAATACAAACGATCGCCCTAACCTATAAAGATACACACGCAAAAGTAATAACACCCGACGGAGAAACTAAAAACTTTGAAATAACTAAAGGTGATACTCTGGCACCATTTCTATTTGTGATAACACTGGATTACGCTATGCGACAAGCCATTGGAGGACACGAAGAGGAACTCGGATTCGAAATCACAAAGAAACAAAGTAGACGTCATTCAGCAACAATATTAACGGATCTCAGTTACGCAGATGACATAGCTCTAGTATCCCAAGAAGTCGAACAAGCTCAACTCATGCTAACAAATATTGAAATAGAAGTCGCTAAAATCGGTCTCCATATAAATGCAAAGAAAACTGAAATAATGTCCTTTAACTACAACACACCAGTCAACATTGAACTAGAAAACTGCACTGCAATAGTAAACGTAGTTAACAATTTCAAATACCTGGGTGCGTGGATGTTGAGCTCACAGAAGGACTTCGAAATTCGTAAAGCACTTTCGTGGTCAGCAATCCACAAAATGAAGTCAATCTGGAAATCCAAAATGAACATAAATCTGAAAATAAGAACCTTCAAAGCGACAATCGAGCCAATATTACTATATGGAAGCGAGTGCTGGACAATAGATGCTAGTCTACGTAAGAAAATCGACGGATGCTATACCAGATTGTTAAGATTGGCGACCGATACTTCATGGAAAGAAAAGATAACCAACGTTCAACTCTATAGAGGACTGCCAAAGATTACTGATGTCATTAAAGAAAGAAGACTGCGACTAGCAGGTCATTGTATAAGACACAATGACGAAATAGCGCACAATCTAATATTATGGACACCAAA
This sequence comes from Osedax fenrisi, assembly GCA_964019155.1. NCBI lineage: Eukaryota > Metazoa > Annelida > Polychaeta > Sabellida > Siboglinidae > Osedax > Osedax fenrisi. The sequence goes on along the minus strand of OZ025244.1, from coordinate 52,842,872 downwards.
GACCGGTAAAAGAAACAGGACGACAACCCAAAACATTTGTAGATATTCTAAAGAACGACTGTGACTGCGAAGAAGAAGACGAAATACGTTCATTGATGATGGATCGTGCTGGATGGAAGAAAATGTCAAGATCTGGTCGAGCGAGAGCTCGACTAAAGTAAGTAAGTATATTATATATAATTATATTATATTAGCGCGCGTTGCTATCCTTCTAAAGGGCTTCGAAACAAAAGCTTCGCCCACCTGTTTCAAGTTCGCCAGATTCAGTACGGCCTCCAGAAAGTGACCGCGGAAATCTACATCCGACAAGGGTGGTTCCTTCTCGAGTTGAGCCAACCGACCCAAGGTCATGACCCCTGACAGTAGCTCAGCTTCGATTACGTCGGTCATTAGTTTGTTAGTGTCGGCTGTGGAGGAATGAATAATATACATTTTGCTTATATACTATAAATAAATAATTAATACACATGAAATATGAAGAGTTGAATAGTTAAACACTTGGGGGCGGGGCTTACCGTCGAATAGAGGTACGCAGACGTTCAACGAGGTGATCTGTTGCCGTTTACCGGGTTGTGCGTAGTGCGGCTCCACCAGGTTATAGGAGGTGGCGCTACCTTCCCCGCCCATTTCCTGGTCGTCCCCAGCTTGCCCGCTGTAGTCGTCGTAGTACTGAGGCGTGAAGTCCTCCTGGGTGCGTAGTGTCTCTTCTAGATCTTTAGCGACTGACTTGAATTGCTGTATAGTGTGTGTGTAGTGGTGTGTGTAGTGGTAGTGGTGTGTAGTGGTAGTGGTGTGTGTGGTGGTGGTGTGTGTAGTGGTAGTGTGTGTAGTGGTAGTGGTGTGTGTAGTAGTGTGTGTAGTGGTAGTGGTGTGTGTAGTGGTGTGTAGTGGTGGTCGTGTGTGTGGTGGTGGTGTGTGTGTGGTGGTGGTGTGTGTAGTGGTAGTGGTGTGTGTGGTAGTGGTGTGTGTAGTGGTAGTAGTGTGTGTGGTGGTGGTGATGTATGTAGTGGTAGTGGTGTGTGTGGTAGTGGTGTGTGTAGTGGTGGTCGTGTGTGTGGTGGTGGTGTGTGTAGTGGTGGTGGTGTGTGTAGTGGTAGTGGTGGTAGTGGTAATGGTGTGTGTAGTGGTAGTGTGTGTAGTGGTAGTGGTGTGTAGTAGTGTGTGTAGTGGTAGTGGTGTGTGTGGTGGTCGTGTGTGTGGTGGTGGTGTGTGTAGTGGTAGTGGTGGTAGTGGTAATGGTGTGTGTAGTGGTAGTGTGTGTAGTGGTAGTGGTGTGTAGTAGTGTGTGTAGTGGTAGTGGTGTGTAGTGGTAGTGGTGTGTGTAGTGGTAGTAGTGTGTGTGGTGGTGGTGATGTATGTAGTGGTAGTGGTGTGTGTGGTAGTGGTGTGTGTAGTGGTGGTCGTGTGTGTGGTGGTGGTGTGTGTAGTGGTAGTAGTGTGTGTGGTGGTGGTGATGTATGTAGTGGTAGTGGTGTGTGTGGTAGTGGTGTGTGTAGTGGTGGTCGTGTGTGTGGTGGTGGTGTGTGTAGTGGTAGTGGTGGTAGTGGTAATGGTGTGTGTAGTGGTAGTGTGTGTAGTGGTAGTGGTGTGTAGTAGTGTGTGTAGTGGTAGTGGTGTGTGTGGTAGTGGTGTGTGTAGTGGTAGTAGTGTGTGTGGTAGTGGTGTGTAGTAGTGTGTGTAGTGGTAGTGTGTGTAGTGGTATGTGTAGTGGTAGTGGTGTGTGTATTGGTAGTGGTGTGTGTAGTGTATTAGAAGACAGTTAGTTTTCTGATTTCTTTCCTTGTTTATATTATATTCGTGTGTGTGTGTGTTGTTCCTTCAAAAGGGCTTCACAATAAAATTGACTATTTTATTTTGTTATCGCTAATTAAAATCTTTGATACTTTGATCGAATTTTTACTTTGATGTTTAAAATAATGACATGATATAGATTGGCGATCGAGAAATCACACCAATGGTGAAACAGTGAATTCAACAAAGCTACCAGAATATCATTAACAAATATTATATTTATTATTCTTTGATGTTCTAAAGTGGATTTCATTCACTAGTATTAAAATATACTTATAAATATATAATATATATATATTAGAGTTGTAAAATTTCAAATATTTGCAAGCAACAAAATCTAATCTTATATATATATATAAATCTATAATTAAGGCTCCAAATTCCAATAAAATATTTGAATCCTAAAATCTAGGGTCTCAAATATTCAAATCCAAACCATCTTCGAAGCCTTCTAATCCAAACCCATCCTTTAAAATTATAGAAAACATTGATAATCATAAGTCAGAGTTAATCGTCAAAAGACGTGATAGATGTTTAAATTAATATTAAATAAATGTACTTATAAAATACAGTATTTCTTTAAATAAAGTCTACTTCAACTATGAAATGATGCCATATATATTATTTATTTTACTTATATGTATTAAGTATAGATTTATATTTTTTTTTCAATTTTAATCTTATTTTAAATACTCGACTCGACTTAAAAATCAACTATTGGGACACGATTTCATAATTTTTTAAAAAGAATCGAATATTTCAGACTCAACATTTCTTTTAATAGAACTCGAAGTTTTACAACCCTAATATATGAATATATATATATATGATTTAATTGCTATACCGATACCTTTCTGAATTATTTAAATACATCATACATTTAGAGCGAAACAAAATATATACACGCTTAATATATACCCCCCACCCCCCCGTTGTTATAGTAACCTTGATGAGACGAGCGTGAATGGAATCGCCTTTAGTTGAGATGGCTATGGTACAGGCGTACACCAAGATAGTGGCAACAAGCGGCTGGTGCGTGAATACATCCTGTGTAAGGGTGGTAGTATAGGGTAGGGTAGGGTAGGGTAGAACTAATGTAGGGTAGGGCTGATATAGGGGTGTAATAGGGGTGGAATAGGGGGTGATATAGGGTAGGGTTAGTGTAGGGTAGGGGTGGTATAGGAGTGATATAGGGTAATGGTGGTATAGGGTAGGGGTGGAATAGGGTAAGGTTAATTAATGAAAGTATAATATAGGAGTAGTAGAGGGTATATATGTATAAGTGTAGGGTATGGTATGGCGGGATAGTATATGTATTGTATGAAATAGGCAAGGGTATTGGTAATAATTGATCGTATTTCTTTCGAATTAAAATATATATATATATTTTTGAATATAGTTTATATTCGTATATAGTACATATAAATATAGTGTATATAGTTTACATTCGTATGCACCGATCGTATAGGATAGCGTACGCAGTATTAGGTAGTATATGGAAGTAGTGGATAGAAGGAAGTAGTAGATAGAAGGAAGTAGTAGATAGAAGGAAGTAGTGGGTAGAAGGAAGTAGTAGATAGAAGGAAGTAGTAGATAGAAGGAAGTAGTAGATAGAAGGAAGTAGTAGATAGAAGGAAGTAGTAGATATAAGGAAGTAGTAGATAGAAGGAAGTAGTAGATAGAAGGAAGTAGTGGGTAGAAGGAAGTAGTAGATAGAAGGAAGTAGTAGATAGAAGGAAGTAGTAGATAGAAGGAAGTAGTAGATAGAAGGAAGTAGTAGATATAAGGAAGTAGTAGATAGAAGGAAGTAGTAGATAGAAGGAAGTAGTAGATAGAAGGAAGTAGTAGATAGAAGGAAGTAGTAGATAGAAGGAAGTAGTAGATAGAAGGAAGTAGTAGATAGAAGGAAGTAGTAGATAGAAGGAAGTAGTGGATAGAAGGAAGTAGTAGATAGAAGGAAGTAGTAGATAGAAGGAAGTAGTAGATAGAAGGAAGTAGTAGATAGAAGGAAGTAGTAGATAGAAGGAAGTAGTAGATAGAAGGAAGTAGTAGATAGAAGGAAGTAGTAGATAGAAGGAAGTAGTAGATAGAAGGAAGTAGTAGATAGAAGGAAGTAGTAGATAGAAGGAAGTAGTGGATAGAAGGAAGTAGTAGATAGAAGGAAGTAGTAGATAGAAGGAAGTAGTAGATAGAAGGAAGTAGTAGATAGAAGGAAGTAATAGATATAAGGAAGTAGTAGATAGAAGGAAGTAGTAGATAGAAGGAAGTAGTAGATAGAAGGAAGTAGTAGATAGAAGGAAGTAGTGGATAGAAGGAAGTAGTAGATAGAAGGAAGTAGTAGATAGAAGGAAGTAGTAGATAGAAGGAAGTAGTAGATAGAAGGAAGTAGTAGATAGAAGGAAGTAGTAGATAGAAGGAAGTAGTAGATAGAAGGAAGTAGTAGATAGAAGGAAGTAGTAGATAGAAGGAAGTAGTAGATAGAAGGAAGTAGTAGATAGAAGGAAGTAGTAGATAGAAGGAAGTAGTAGATAGAAGGAAGTAGTGGATAGAAGTAAGTAGTAGATAGAAGGAAGTAGTGGGTAGAAGGAAGTAGTGGATAGAAGGAAGTAGTAGATAGAAGGAAGTAGTGGATAGAAGGAAGTAGTGGATAGAAGGAAGTAGTAGATAGAAGGAAGTAGTAGATAGAAGGAAGTAGTAGATAGAAGGAAGTAGTGGATAGAAGGAAGTAGTAGATAGAAGGAAGTAGTAGATAGAAGGAAGTAGTAGATAGAAGGAAGTAGTAGATAGAAGGAAGTAGTAGATAGAAGGAAGTAGTAGATAGAAGGAAGTAGTAGATAGAAGGAAGTAGTAGATAGAAGGAAGTAGTAGATAGAAGGAAGTAGTAGATAGAAGGAAGTAGTAGATAGAAGGAAGTAGTAGATAGAAGGAAGTAGTAGATAGAAGGAAGTAGTAGATAGAAGGAAGTAGTAGATAGAAGGAAGTAGTAGATAGAAGGAAGTAGTGGGTAGAAGGAAGTAGTGGATAGAAGGAAGTAGTAGATAGAAGGAAGTAGTGGATAGAAGGAAGTAGTGGATAGAAGGAAGTAGTAGATAGAAGGAAGTAGTAGATAGAAGGAAGTAGTGGATAGAAGGAAGTAGTAGATAGAAGGAAGTAGTAGATATAAGGAAGTAGTAGATAGAAGGAAGTAGTAGATAGAAGGAAGTAGTGGGTAGAAGGAAGTAGTAGATAGAAGGAAGTAGTAGATAGAAGGAAGTAGTAGATAGAAGGAAGTAGTAGATAGAAGGAAGTAGTAGATATAAGGAAGTAGTAGATAGAAGGAAGTAGTAGATAGAAGGAAGTAGTAGATAGAAGGAAGTAGTAGATAGAAGGAAGTAGTAGATAGAAGGAAGTAGTAGATAGAAGGAAGTAGTAGATAGAAGGAAGTAGTAGATAGAAGGAAGTAGTGGATAGAAGGAAGTAGTAGATAGAAGGAAGTAGTAGATAGAAGGAAGTAGTAGATAGAAGGAAGTAGTAGATAGAAGGAAGTAGTAGATAGAAGGAAGTAGTAGATAGAAGGAAGTAGTAGATAGAAGGAAGTAGTAGATAGAAGGAAGTAGTAGATAGAAGGAAGTAGTGGATAGAAGGAAGTAGTAGATAGAAGGAAGTAGTGGATAGAAGGAAGTAGTAGATAGAAGGAAGTAGTGGATAGAAGGAAGTAGTGGATAGAAGGAAGTAGTAGATAGAAGGAAGTAGTAGATAGAAGGAAGTAGTAGATAGAAGGAAGTAGTAGATAGAAGGAAGTAGTAGATAGAAGGAAGTAGTAGATAGAAGGAAGTAGTAGATAGAAGGAAGTAGTAGATAGAAGGAAGTAGTAGATAGAAGGAAGTAGTAGATAGAAGGAAGTAGTAGATAGAAGGAAGTAGTAGATAGAAGGAAGTAGTGGATAGAAGGAAGTAGTGGATAGAAGGAAGTAGTAGATAGAAGGAAGTAGTAGATAGAAGGAAGTAGTAGATAGAAGGAAGTAGTAGATAGAAGGAAGTAGTGGATAGAAGTAAGTAGTAGATAGAAGGAAGTAGTGGGTAGAAGGAAGTAGTGGATAGAAGGAAGTAGTAGATAGAAGGAAGTAGTGGATAGAAGGAAGTAGTGGATAGAAGGAAGTAGTAGATAGAAGGAAGTAGTAGATAGAAGGAAGTAGTGGATAGAAGGAAGTAGTAGATAGAAGGAAGTAGTAGATAGAAGGAAGTAGTAGATAGAAGGAAGTAGTAGATAGAAGGAAGTAGTAGATAGAAGGAAGTAGTAGATAGAAGGAAGTAGTGGATAGAAGGAAGTAGTGGATAGAGGGAAGTAGTAGATAGAAGGAAGTAGTAGATAGAAGGAAGTAGTAGATAGAAGGAAGTAGTAGATAGAAGGAAGTAGTAGATAGAAGGAAGTAGTAGATAGAAGGAAGTAGTAGATAGAAGGAAGTAGTAGATATAAGGAAGTAGTAGATAGAAGGAAGTAGTAGATAGAAGGAAGTAGTAGATAGAAGGAAGTAGTAGATAGAAGGAAGTAGTAGATAGAAGGAAGTAGTAGATAGAAGGAAGTAGTAGATAGAAGGAAGTAGTAGATAGAAGGAAGTAGTAGATAGAATGAAGTAGTAGATAGAAGGAAGTAGTAGATAGAAGGAAGTAGTGGATAGAAGGAAGTAGTAGATAGAAGGAAGTAGTGGATAGAAGGAAGTAGTAGATAGAAGGAAGTAGTGGATAGAAGGAAGTAGTGGATAGAAGGAAGTAGTAGATAGAAGGAAGTAGTAGATAGAAGGAAGTAGTAGATAGAAGGAAGTAGTAGATAGAAGGAAGTAGTAGATAGAAGGAAGTAGTAGATAGAAGGAAGTAGTAGATAGAAGGAAGTAGTAGATAGAAGGAAGTAGTAGATAGAAGGAAGTAGTAGATAGAAGGAAGTAGTAGATAGAAGGAAGTAGTAGATAGAAGGAAGTAGTGGATAGAAGGAAGTAGTGGATAGAAGGAAGTAGTAGATAGAAGGAAGTAGTAGATAGAAGGAAGTAGTAGATAGAAGGAAGTAGTAGATAGAAGGAAGTAGTAGATAGAAGGAAGTAGTAGATAGAAGGAAGTAGTAGATAGAAGGAAGTAGTAGATAGAAGGAAGTAGTGGATAGAAGTAAGTAGTAGATAGAAGGAAGTAGTGGGTAGAAGGAAGTAGTGGATAGAAGGAAGTAGTAGATAGAAGGAAGTAGTGGATAGAAGGAAGTAGTGGATAGAAGGAAGTAGTAGATAGAAGGAAGTAGTAGATAGAAGGAAGTAGTGGATAGAAGGAAGTAGTAGATAGAAGGAAGTAGTAGATAGAAGGAAGTAGTAGATAGAAGGAAGTAGTAGATAGAAGGAAGTAGTAGATAGAAGGAAGTAGTAGATAGAAGGAAGTAGTAGATAGAAGGAAGTAGTAGATAGAAGGAAGTAGTAGATAGAAGGAAGTAGTGGATAGAAGGAAGTAGTAGATAGAAGGAAGTAGTAGATAGAAGGAAGTAGTAGATAGAAGGAAGTAGTAGATAGAAGGAAGTAGTAGATAGAAGGAAGTAGTGGATAGAAGGAAGTAGTGGATAGAAGGAAGTAGTAGATAGAAGGAAGTAGTAGATAGAAGGAAGTAGTAGATAGAAGGAAGTAGTAGATAGAAGGAAGTAGTAGATAGAAGGAAGTAGTGGATAGAAGGAAGTAGTGGATAGAAGGAAGTAGTAGATAGAAGGAAGTAGTAGATAGAAGGAAGTAGTAGATAGAAGTAAGTAGTAGATAGAAGGAAGTAGTAGATAGAAGGAAGTAGTAGATAGAAGGAAGTAGTAGATAGAAGGAAGTAGTAGATAGAAGGAAGTAGTAGATAGAAGGAAGTAGTAGATAGAAGGAAGTAGTAGATAGAAGGAAGTAGTGGATAGAAGGAAGTAGTGGATAGAAGGAAGTAGTGGATAGAAGGAAGTAGTAGATAGAAGGAAGTAGTAGATAGAAGGAAGTAGTAGATAGAAGGAAGTAGTAGATAGAAGGAAGTAGTAGATAGAAGGAAGTAGTAGATAGAAGGAAGTAGTAGATAGAAGGAAGTAGTGGATAGAAGGAAGTAGTGGATAGAAGGAAGTAGTAGATAGAAGGAAGTAGTAGATAGAAGGAAGTAGTAGATAGAAGGAAGTAGTAGATAGAAGGAAGTAGTAGATAGAAGGAAGTAGTAGATAGAAGGAAGTAGTGGTTAGAAGGAAGTAGTGGATAGAAGGAAGTAGTAGATAGAAGGAAGTAGTAGATAGAAGGAAGTAGTAGATAGAAGGAAGTAGTAGATAGAAGGAAGTAGTAGATAGAAGGAAGTAGTAGATAGAAGGAAGTAGTAGATAGAAGGAAGTAGTAGATAGAAGGAAGTAGTAGATAGAAGGAAGTAGTAGATAGAAGGAAGTAGTAGATAGAAGGAAGTAGTAGATAGAAGGAAGTAGTAGATAGAAGGAAGTAGTAGATAGAAGGAAGTAGTAGATAGAAGGAAGTAGTAGATAGAAGGAAGTAGTAGATAGAAGGAAGTAGTGGATAGAAGGAAGTAGTGGATAGAAGGAAGTAGTAGATAGAAGGAAGTAGTAGATAGAAGGAAGTAGTAGATAGAAGGAAGTAGTAGATAGAAGGAAGTAGTAGATAGAAGGAAGTAGTAGATAGAAGGAAGTAGTAGATAGAAGGAAGTAGTAGATAGAAGGAAGTAGTAGATAGAAGGAAGTAGTGGATAGAAGGAAGTAGTGGTTAGAAGGAAGTAGTGGATAGAAGGAAGTAGTAGATAGAAGGAAGTAGTAGATAGAAGGAAGTAGTAGATAGAAGGAAGTAGTAGATAGAAGGAAGTAGTAGATAGAAGGAAGTAGTAGATAGAAGGAAGTAGTAGATAGAAGGAAGTAGTAGATAGAAGGAAGTAGTAGATAGAAGGAAGTAGTAGATAGAAGGAAGTAGTAGATAGAAGGAAGTAGTAGATAGAAGGAAGTAGTAGATAGAAGGAAGTAGTAGATAGAAGGAAGTAGTAGATAGAAGGAAGTAGTGGATAGAAGGAAGTAGTGGATAGAAGGAAGTAGTAGATAGAAGGAAGTAGTAGATAGAAGGAAGTAGTAGATAGAAGGAAGTAGTAGATAGAAGGAAGTAGTAGATAGAAGGAAGTAGTAGATAGAAGGAAGTAGTAGATAGAAGGAAGTAGTAGATAGAAGGAAGTAGTAGATAGAAGGAAGTAGTAGATAGAAGGAAGTAGTAGATAGAAGGAAGTAGTAGATAGAAGGAAGTAGTAGATAGAAGGAAGTAGTAGATAGAAGGAAGTAGTAGATAGAAGGAAGTAGTAGATAGAAGGAAGTAGTAGATAGAAGGAAGTAGTGGATAGAAGGAAGTAGTGGATAGAAGGAAGTAGTAGATAGAAGGAAGTAGTAGATAGAAGGAAGTAGTAGATATAAGGAAGTAGTAGATAGAAGGAAGTAGTAGATAGAAGGAAGTAGTAGATAGAAGGAAGTAGTAGATAGAAGGAAGTAGTAGATAGAAGGAAGTAGTAGATAGAAGGAAGTAGTAGATAGAAGGAAGTAGTAGATAGAAGGAAGTAGTAGATAGAATGAAGTAGTAGATAGAAGGAAGTAGTAGATAGAAGGAAGTAGTGGATAGAAGGAAGTAGTAGATAGAAGGAAGTAGTGGATAGAAGGAAGTAGTGGATAGAAGGAAGTAGTAGATAGAAGGAAGTAGTAGATAGAAGGAAGTAGTAGATATAAGGAAGTAGTAGATAGAAGGAAGTAGTAGATAGAAGGAAGTAGTAGATAGAAGGAAGTAGTAGATAGAAGGAAGTAGTAGATAGAAGGAAGTAGTAGATAGAAGGAAGTAGTAGATAGAAGGAAGTAGTAGATAGAAGGAAGTAGTAGATAGAATGAAGTAGTAGATAGAAGGAAGTAGTAGATAGAAGGAAGTAGTGGATAGAAGGAAGTAGTAGATAGAAGGAAGTAGTGGATAGAAGGAAGTAGTGGATAGAAGGAAGTAGTGGTGGTACCTTGAGCGTTCGGCACAGGGTCGAGATGTAGAGTTTGTGTCGCTGAAAGGTTCGCTTACGAGAGAACGCGTGTTGCCCGGCGCGGGCTGCGTTCTCGAGGCACGCGTCCACGTTATCGGTGATGAGGGCTTCGAACTCTCGCAGCACCGACACTGAAACGGAGGGAGGGGTTACAGTGCTAGTCACGTGTGTACGAGAGTTGTATTCGTGTCTATGGTGAAACGTCGACGAAAATAGTTATTTATGGTGTATAAAACGTCGGTGATTTCGTGCTGATTTCCAACATAAACTATACGTCATTCAACAATAAACTCATCAAATACACATCAACATATATATAATAATAATAATATTTATTTGAAGTATTTTTTTATGGTTTTTAGGTTTTGTTTTATTGTTTATCATCGGTATGTTTATCATAACGGTATGCTTGTTCCTCAGAAGAGTTTCATAATAATATTGTATATTTTCTATTTTTAGCGACCATACATAATTATCTCTCTTTCGGGAGTATTATTTGAATGGCAGTGGATCAAAATAGATCGGATTGCATGCTCTTCGTTCATACTAACTGATATCGGGGAGACTATTAAGTTTCAGTGAAAACTTCTCAGCCCTGGCTATCAGGCCGGCTTTCACATTCTCCTTGGCCATCTCATCGTATTCTTTCAGTGAACCAGTGCTCTCGCGATAGCTTCTCTTCAACAGCTAGCGGGCGGGGGGGTTAACAGGGGGGGTTACCAGGGAGGTCGTAGAGAATTTTAAGGATTCGGGTAAGTTGCGGGGAGTAGTGGGTTATGGGTAGGTTATAGAGAGGGGTTAAGGGTAGGTATGCATTATTTCTAAAAACTCTGAAAATAGTATAAATATTAATAAAACGGTGGAATCTCCAAACATTATAAATTGTATACAAAAAATGCGAGGTTTATTCTAAAGTTTTGTATATTCGTAAAGTACAGTACATACTAATGTGTAGTATTTGTGATACCCGAGTATGTTTGTAATGCAGAGATACGCAACTTATATCTACTTTTAAATGATTAATTATATATTATTCTTAAGATTAATTATATGTTAATATTTTAATGTAAATAGTTTTCGATAACGAATGAAAGCAAAGCTTTGCCGTCCCTCCCCCCGCTGAGAAGGAGAGAGAGAGTGTGCGTATTACGTCTCACCCGTATGTGCTTGATTAGACGACGCAGCGTAAGTATTCATTATTCTAATTGTGCTTAAATTATCTCTTGTGTGCATAAATATGTGTCCATAAATAAATAAATAGTATTAATATATATATATATATATATATATATATATATATATATATATATATATATAAATATATATATATATATATATATATATATATATATATATATATATATATATATATGCATGTGTGTGAATGTACTAACCCCAATCATACTATTAAAATTAAAGATTTTAATTCCGAGGCATAATGCACTTTTAGCGTTGAATTTTCGCAACAAATATGTCTGAAATTTCTCTAGTTCCTGTATGTACAATAATATGTATACATTATAATCATGCATTATATAGATATTTATGAACAATTAAAGTTAACTTATATATTTATTATAAATATAAGCGTGTATATTTTTGAGATTTTATATTTTGTTATTATATATAATAAATTATTATATTATATTATATATATATATATATATATATATATTATAGCGCTATTCATGCGTCCAAAGTAGTTTCATATATAGTTTCTATTTTACATATTAAAAAATATTCTCTTACAAAAAAATCCTAGAAACTAATCTGTAAACATCTCAATTATTATAATATAGTATAGCCTGCCCAAGCACATTAAGAGTGATGATAGAGTAGGTGTTCATGATGGATATTATTGGCACACCGTAAGCGGGTACCTATGGGTATGTATATCGTAATATTTTTAAATTTTTTTAATTTGAATGGTTAAATAATATTCGGAACGGGGTCAGAAATTAGCACGGGAAAAGATAGGGAAATTAGCATTACAAATTACATAAATGTGTATTTTCCATAGAAATAATAAAGATGCAGGTATAATATTTTGAGGATGTATGTAATATATGTAGTTTATACGAAATATATGATTAGATTATTTAACAAAATTTTTTTTTTTTATATACATATTCAAAATTAATCTCAATTAGTAGCTCAATATAGTAAGCTAATAAATTTTTTTTTCATAAATAGATAAGTTCAATTTTTATAACTTAATGTGAGTAAATTTTAAATAAAAAAAATATATTCAATAATTATAATTATTGATTATATAAATAATCAGTAAAAAAAATCCAGGACATTTTTATAAATAATCTAATGATACAATTCATATAAACTACATATATTACAGTCGTTCTATAAATATAATGTATGTATCTCAATTATTTCTATGGAAAATAAACATTTATGTAATTACATGCTAATTTCCCTATATTTTCCCATGTCAATTTTTGATAGCATTTATTTTGACACCAGATTGGTGGGTAATACACCTAATAATTAAAAAATTATAAAACATGTATTATGATATACACACCCATATGTACCCTCATATAAAATTTCAACAATATCCATAATGGAAACATTATGTTTCATCACTCTTAATGCGAGTCATTCGAGAGTAATTTATTTTCATAATCCATGATTTATACCCTTTTTAAAACAGGTAGCGATTTTGTAATTTTGCACAAAAATAAAAAAACTAAATTAGATACTTAATATAATCACCATATCTATTAAATACATTATGTGCCAACTGAATAAAACAAATATCATCACTCTTAATGCATATTTATATACACATATATATATATATTGAAATATTGATACCTAAAAAGAATAATACATAAATGCATCCGAGCTATCTATAATTATCATTATTATAGAATACTACATATCTCGAAATTTATTGAAATTATCAAATAAAATTCTCTTGTGTATATGTTTAGGTTTACTAATAATGTTTAAATCTACCGATTAATTCGCAACAACTTCTGAGTGTTATATATATATATATATATTATACACTATTAATTGTGTACAAAAAATGCGAGGTTTATTCTAAAGTTTTGTATATTCGTAAAGTACAGTACATACTAATGTGTATTATTTGTGATACGCGATTATGTTTGTAAGCAGAGATACGCAACTTATATCTACTTTTAAGTGACAAATTACGTGCATACCAAATTCGAAGACCTCCATAGATCGTTTGAGCTGATGTAACTGGACAACAGGTCTAACACGTTGACCGTGGAAATGTTGAAAACCTAGTTGATAAAGAGAGATAATATTAGCGATGAGTCGTAGTGGTGAGTCGTAGCCGTCCGTTGCTACACTCTGCTATGAGCGATGACGCAAGGTATAAAAGGTAATAATTAGCTTTCAGAAATTCACCGTCAAGTAATATGAACACCAAAAATAATTATTTTATTTATTAATCGTATAAATATATATATATATATAAATTTAGAATAAAAACAATATTATCTATGTTAGTAAAACGTATTTCTATGGACGTTTGCACGCTGGCACAGTCCTGCACTCACATCGCTATCGGGAGGCATGTGGAACAGTTCGTAAGCTGCCGGTTGAGCTGCGAGAGGGCCGAGGTTCAACGACGAGAATTGCTGACTGCCCTGGGTTACGTGGTTTCGCATCGCCTCGCTGATGTCGTATATAGTTAGCACGTGTCTGTTCTGTAGGTGGCGCCGCTAACCGTTACTAGTGATTATAGGTGGCGCCACTAACCTCTACTAGTTAGTATAGGTGGCGCGGGTGTTTTGATTTTTTTAATTTTTATTTTTTTAAGGGAAAACACTAATCATCAATAATTATTGATGATTATAATCGATAATCGATAATCATCAATACAATACTGATTAATTAATTATTTACCGCTATTATCATATGAATTAAATATTCAGATGAAATTAAGATCAAATAATTTAAATTAAAAGATCAAATGATATTTAATTTTTACCCTTATTTTATACATGTAGTTCATAATAATAATTAATATAAGTATATTAGTATTATTAGACTTTATTATATAAAATGTATTATTAATTATTATTTATATTCTTTAATCATGACATGTGTTCCATTTACCTAGAATTGTTTACGTCATTTAAGAATAGCACTTAAAGGTGGGCACGACAATGGCGATCGAGTTAACATAAATAATATAGGAAAACATGGATTTTGTTAAGGTATTTTTATTTTATTTTTTTATATATCACTTATAATTACATTATATTTATTATTGTTTATTTAGTAATGCATTATTTGTATAAAATATTCATATATATATATAAATATGTTTTTTTAAGTAGAAAAAACACACTTTTTTCTTCTATATGTTCAATTTAATATTTATAAATACGAATCAAAACGATTTACGATAAAGATTTGTTCTATGACGATATTATTTGAATCGCTAATAAAAAGGGGTGGACCTCTACAAGTAAACCCCGCCCCCTTTTCAAACCCCGCCCCCTCCCCACCTCCGGCTCCGTTCTAACCGACATCATCGTTCGTATGAGGAGGTCTGTTTTCTTCAGCATCTCTTGGTGATACTGAAGTGAAGGCAAGGCGTCAAGACTCTGCAAGCCGAGCTCTTCGATGCAGTCCACTTTCAGTGTCTTACACATTTTCTTAGCAATCTTCTCCATCGATACCAAACTGGTACGAGGGGGGGGGAGTGTTAGTGTACGTTAGTAGATATGGGGTATATTAATGTAAGCGTTAGTAGTAATATAGTAATGTAAGTTATAAAGATTAATAAATAATATAAATATAATAAATATTAAGATTAATAATATATTAACGTAAGTATATATTAATGTAAGTTATAAAGATTAATAAATATAAATAATATAAATATAATAAATATTAAGATTAATAATATATTAATAAATATAAATATAATACATATTAAGATTAATAATATATTAATGTAAGAGGTGATATACACATCTCGTGAACTATGTTCTCCCTCTATAAACAACTGGCGTGGGGGTAGGGAGAGTGTTAACGTATACGTTAGTGTGCTGCGTGCTACAAAAGTAGGCTGAGGTAGACAGGCTTGCGAAGCCTATGCTTTACGTTATACATTTAAACTGTGCGGCGCATTACACCTTTGTAAACAATTTCTATAATGTAAGAGATGCCCGTCAACCTGATTGTACTTGTTTAGAACTGCAGCCGTAATGGGTTAGTGTGTATGCGTTAATAGCATGCATACTGAGGGGTCACTAGTGAGGGGTCACTAGTGAGGGCTTTAGTGTTAATGTTACATTATGTGAGTGGGGCTTTAGTGTTACGTGCATGCATAACTGAGGTCCATGTCTATGTACACTAGTGATGTAAATGATGCCAGTCAAATCTAAAGCATGATGTAGTCTCAGTCTCAGTTACCTAAAGTTTCAACTCAGCTGGGCTCGTTTGGCTAGAGCTCGGCTCGGGCTCGTTTTTTTTCCGAAAATTAAAGTATCGGCTCTGCTACAAAAGCTTGGCATCATTTACATCACTAATGTACACACACACATACACACATATATACACGTGTATAGCCATCCGCTAAAACCGCATGGATAGATGAGCAACGATTCGTCAAAACACATGCGAGTATTTTTATAGATATAATTATAAACGCGTTTTTTAATAATCCTATTATAAATTGTAAACAATTAATTTACAAGTATATTCAATAAAGAGTTATTAATTAATATTTGTAAATTTATTACATAACTTTACATATATGTGACCTAGTCATTCTATATATATATATATATATATATATATATATACATCATACGCATACTACATATATACATATCTAATTATCTATTCTATACCGCGTGCATATTCTATTATGAAACGCCTAATCAACGAGACACGTACGCCATCTATGGGGTACGTTATCATTAGACACGCGGGGGTAAAGGGGGGCGCGTTATCATTAGACACGCGGGGGTAAAGAGGGGCGCGTTATCATTAGACACGCGGGGGTAAAGGGGGGCGCGTTATCATTAGACACGCGGGGGTAAAGGGGGGCACGCTATCATTAGAATCACGGGGGTAAAGGGGGGCGCGCTATCATTAGAATCACGGGGGTAAAGGGGGGCGCGCTATCATTAGAATCACGGGGGTAAAGTGGGGCGCTCTATCATTAGAATCACGGGGGTAAAGGGGGGCGCGCTATCATTAGAATCACGGGGGTAAAGGGGGGCGTATCATAACGCAATGCGGCCGACTTCAGGATTAATTATATCGTCAGTACGATATCGATGGCATACGTAGCAGTGGAGGTGATTCCGATACACTTTATCAAATACATCACTAAATAATAATTCAAATACAAATACACCAAATCAGTGTATTTAAATACAAATACATATTTGACCATTGTATTTGTAACACCGTATTAGACTATATTATTGACGTTTCTGTCATCCACACCAACACATCTCACTCGACGTGTATTATAATGATATTCTCGCGATGCACTATATATTAATATTGTACGGGTGGTTATTATCAATACCTCCTATACCATAAAGGTCGCGTTAATTGAAGGTTGAATGTTATTATAAGTTATTGACATTATTATTAAGGAGGTCTTGTTATTATAGGTTGTTACAGTGGACACAATAAATATAAAACTATCTACCGGTTTCCTTGTATAGTGAACAGCTCTGTTACATATATATATATATTTTCAAATTTTGGTAGTTGATAAAATTAACCTTTTTTCTTTGCTGAGTTTTTCGATTATTTCCGTAGCTTTGTTATTCAATTGATGCATTGAAAACTATATAAAGAATACCAATGTTATGGTAACTGTTATATAAATAATAATATTAATCATGAAAATAATAATTTAATTTTAAGAAAATTAATAATATTAATTTTACGGAAATTAATAATATTAATCATAGAAATAATATTATTATTTAAAGAATTATTTATATTAGTAACATAAAGAGTAGGACTATTTATATATAATATCTAATTAATGAAAAGATCGATATGCACTATAGTGCCCAGCGAATATATATGAACCTGTGTACTATTCTTAACAACTTTTTGATCAGATACAGGATATTTGTTCTCTGTTTTGTGACTCGTTTTCTCACTCTCCGTAGCATAACTAGCAACATTTTGTTGTTGTTGTTGTTGTTGTTGTTGTTGAAGTTGTTGTTGTTGTTGCAGTTGCTGGTAATTTTGTTGTTGTTGTTGTTGCTGGTAATTTTGTTGTACGTAATTTTGTTGATTATAGTTCGGTTGTTGGTAATTTTGTTGTGTATTTTGTTGATAATAATATTGATTAGGTTGTTGCTGGTACTGTTGTTGCTGTTGATTATAATTTTGTTGATGATATTGTGATTGTTGTTGATATTGTTGTTGTTGTTGATTGTTTTGTGGTGTTTGGCAACTCTGCCCTTGCCCCGAGTTGAATCCAGAATTCCCCTGTTCCTGCGATTCAGTGAAGCTTTTCTTCGCCTGTAAAATGTATGAGCCGATTATTGTACTGGTAATTATTCTACCTATCTTAACTGTTTTTATGATTAGTGATATGTTGCTCACAAAGGTGAAATGGGTGCCGAGGATAACAGAAAGGACATGAACTTTCTTACTCTATAGAGTAACTTATAAGTATAGAGGACAGGACATGAGTGACTCTCTCACTCGTACAAGTAAAGAGGACAGGACATGAGTGACTCTCTCACTCGTACTAGTAAAGAGGTCAGCGCGATACGGGTGGTGGCCATAGACTAAGGAGGGCGCGGGTTGTGTACATTAGTGACCGGTGTGTGCGTTACAACCGCGTAGGGTATTAGTGTCGCAGGAGAATGAAGAGAGAGCAATCCCCTGCCAACGTCGTGCGCTGAGTGATCGTTAACCATACTTTGCGATTTTATTCGGAAATAGGATCTATTTCGCTTGTCCTCGTTTATATAAACTACAATTTCTACAATCTACTGACTAGTAATTCGAGTACAACATCAATAAAAAAGTCAATAAAACTATCTCTACTATGTTAATTTACGGTAAAAACTGGTAATAACCGGTAAAAATTGGCCAAAAAAACCTAGTACTCATAAAATATAATACATTTAAAAAAAATTGTATATTGGAATTTAAATAAAATCGATTCAATTTCATATAAATGTTGTCTAATTAATCTAGCAGCTTTATTTGAAAATTTGACCACAAATTTTATCACTGCTTTAATTATGCCATTTATATTAAATTTATTTAAAAAAATCCATATTGATTTTGAGGTCTGAAATTCATATTTTAAAATTAACAAGTTAATATAATTGGATACATTTTATAAATGAAATAAAATCATACTGTACTATATATTTATAAAATTACACAATGAAAATATTACTAAATAGTTATACAGTAATGTATAATAAATTTGTAACTATATTTAATTTCATATATAAAAATAAATATTCTATTCAATATTTATATTTAATTAAATATCATGGTATAAAATAAAATAATGAATACATTTAAATAATTTTTCAATGAAAATATTAGTATTTCTATTATTTAATATATATTTTTTTTTACAATATTCCCTTTTACTAATACAAAAATAAATATATTATTCTATTCAATATTTTATATATTTATATTATTGACTTATTTTGTCATTTATTTAAATTTCAATATCATATTATTTATTTTTTTAAATTTGTCTTTACAGGTAAAAACCTATGGAACATTGGTTTGGTTTGGTGATTTCGTAAATAGTGAAAATTCTACTATTTAAAAATAACTATATATATTATCATTGCACACGAGATCACTCCCTTTGAAATATTGGTATTTACTCTAGGTACAGCTTACTCGTACATCGGTCAAAATAAAGCATCGTTTACACTGACACTCTTGAATCGGTGGAAAATCATAAATGTAATCAGATAAATATTTTTGTAACTTTATTGTACTTGTAACGTTAATTATTGTTAGTTAAATAGTTGGTTACAGCAAGGGCAGGGTATCTGCTATTTTATGAACTATATTTTCCGCTTGAGTGATTTATCGTACTGCATCGTAGTACTGGAGTACAAATTTGAATTAGATACAAAAATCAATGCAAAAACCTATTTTTAAATCATTGATTTCAATATTATTATAATTAAATATACATTATATTGTCTGGATTGTTGATATTAATAATTCAAACCGAATTTATAAATAAATTTGTAATTTTAATAAAATATTTATATAGAAATACAATTTAAAAAAATATGAATGTATTTTTATTTGACAAATAAATATCCTTGATATCTTTAATTCAATGATTTAAATCATTGAACTATAATTAAAATAACCACTGAAAAGTATCTAGTTAGGAATACAAAAAGTAGCCATTGCAGAGATAGCGAGCGTATATCCTTGATTATAGTGAAGTAAACAGATTGACAGTTTAATTTAAACTCATGAATCATATAATAAAATAAGATAAACATATACGGATTAAATTTCGTAAAGGTTTATCTAAGTTATGATTTTCTCGCTACTATTAATTCTAATGGAATCGTTATAATAAATAGTGTACATTCGATTCACGGCTAAATTATCGATATAAAGAAAGTGGATAAGAAATTGACGCACGCAATGCATGTAAAAGATAGATACGTGAATTGCACTTTTATCGATAAATTAACAAAATGGCTTCAGTGATTTTGATTGGATATTAGTCATATTATATAAGTCAAATATTAAAACAGTAGGTTTTTCGTCGAAATAAATTAAAGTGACTTCTATCTATATCAATGGATTTAGATTATAAATATCAATAAAATAGTATGATATATTCACTTTAAATACACAAAATTACAAGGAATGTTGATATGCTGTATTTTATATATATAATTTTATTTTTAGTATAGATACATTAAAATTGGTATAATTTTAGTAGGTATTTAGTAGTAGGTTTCGACTTCAGCGCCTCTGTTGCAAAGTGCTATACACTACATTCAATTGCTTATCCACTTTCTTTATATCGATGGACTAAATGCGATGAACGAGAATTTGAATACATTCATAAATTATGACTCATAATATTGAATCATATTAATAGTTATATTTATATTTTTGTTGATAGTTTCTTATATATATATATATATACTAGAGAAGCAGCCGACCACAGAGTGTGATCAGCTCTCGTCACTCGACCTCTACACTAGATAACCTTCGTATTAACTTTCGTGTTAACCTGCTGTGAGGAGTCCTCGCTCTCGCTGGTGAAGTGGGTGTGCTGACGTTTATGTCCGTGCTTTTTACCCATATTGTTGTAGTCGTTGTAGTAGTAGTAGTAGTAGTAGTAGTAGTAGTAGTAGTAGTAGTAGTAGTAGTGTGGTTAGCAGCAATACAGGCCGCTATCTGTGTGTTCCGCTAGTGTAGATCTGTGACGTATGGCATAATTTTTTACAATCCATATATATATATATATATATATATATATAAATATGTATAATATATATATACTATTGGGAACACATTAAAATAATAAAAATACGTAGCTATATTAGAAAAATACAGATATAGATATATTTATATAATATTATGCGTATATTATATATATATATATATATATAATATATAGTAGACTATATGCATATATTCTAGGAAATCACCTTTCTTAGTGATGGATGCGCTTTGCACATTTAAAGTGAAAAGTCGGCACAATACCTAAGCGTATGCCTAGTTTTACATTGTTATTGTTATTTCGGTGGAGTCCTTTCATCCCATCCAGGCACTTAGAAGAAGTTTCACTTATAACCATATATGGTTCTAATGTCCCTTCGAAGTAGCTCTCGTGTTAAGGCATCCATGGTCTTAACGAGAGCCTATCATTTATTAATAAACATTAATCTAATTACATCTCGGGCTCACTTGGCGAGAGTCTCGGCTCGGCATCAATAACCAAAAGTCTCGGCTCGGTATCAAAAAGCTCAGTATTATTTACACCACTAGATGAAATTTTCATTATTATTCACTGAATCGTGAAGTTGGAGCAGATTATTTTTTTTAAATTGATGTGAATGTGAAATATATAAAAATTAGTATTAAAATATAATTTCAAAAAAGCATCATTTCGACTCTGTAATGTTTTGTAAAAGTCTCAACTTGTTTCGGGCTCGTTTGGCTAGAGTATCGGTTCGGGCTCGTTTTTTTTCGGAAATTGAAAGTCTCGGCTCCGCATCATTTATATTACTAATGTATGCGAGTATAGAAAAAACGCATTGATATAGCAACGATTCGTCAAAACACATGTGAACATTTTTATAAATATAATTACAGATGATTTTTTTAATAATCCTATTATAAATTGTACAAAATTAATTTATGTATATTCACGTTTTGCTAGTCTCTGTTCGACTCGGGCTAGTTTTTTTCCTAAAATGAAAGTCTCGTCTCAGCATCAAAAACAAAAACTCTCGTCTCGGCATCATTTACATCACTACTTTTGACCAGCACAGTATTTTTTTAAAGGAATTATTCGGGGGAGATCCACGTACGGCGAATTGAAAATGCGAATGCGAGCAAGTGGGGTCAAAATGGGGCGGAGCTTAGACGCTCACCGGATTATCTAATGAGTTATTTTTAGATAAGATACACTGTATGTGTATATTTTACAGTGTATTTAGGCGTAGTACTACACGTGTGAATACGCTATGCTATATAGATATATAGTATTTATGCATAGTAATACTCATGTGTTTTACATTCGTATTGAAATTCTATTAACTGATATTAATTATATGTACTATTTATATACTCTATTTGTATGTGACTATGTATATACTACTGTTTACAACTTATTTTGCGTCTAAGCTCCGCCCCCTTTTTGACCCCGCTCGCTCGCATTCGCCTTTTCAATTCGCCGTTCGTGACTGTTATCCAATTATTCCATATATACATGTTTAACATGATGTTTCTCATTCAGATTTTATTTTCGAGTTAACTAGAGCTTATAATTAATTCGTGTGTCGCACGCCTTTCGTGAACTTTGCTATTTATAGTTATTTAAATAAATTATTTATTATTTACAATTCAATTATTAATAAATACAATTATTAATTGTATTTATTAAATAAAATAAATATAATAAAACAAATACAGATACTCTATACGGTATAGGTATATGGGTATAGAGTATATACCTATATATAAATTATAATATTATAGTAGATGACTGTATGTATTTAATTACTGATAAATTAATATAATTAAATAAATATATTATAATTTTAATATTTGTTGTTGTCAACAACTTCTTCTATAAAAAGATATTAAAAAATAATATATTTACAAATTCAAATTAAAATATAAATTTTATAATAAATATGTGTATTCATATTTAATAATTAAATATACATTTTATAAAAGTAAATAGATAGTATATTTATTTGTAATATTTATATTAGCGAAGATACAAACATTATTCGTCTATTTAAAACACTTTTAAAAACGCATGTAAATTTTAAAATTCAAATTATACTAGTGGTTCCCTCTGTATGATATAATTAATTCAAATGGTGTTAAAGAGCAAGGACATTAATACATTTATTTATATTATTCAGAACCATATCAAAGATTTTCCGAAGGTTTGCTTCATAAAATCATTGACCATGGTATATAATATGCATATTAACAAGACCTCGTACAAAGAGTTTGCGAAGCACCTTCGGAAAATATTTGCCTCGTATAACCTCGAGGTTATAGGATGTCTTGATATTAATAACATTAATGTACTTATCGTAATCTTAATTTATATAATTTTTAATATAAATCATTCTAAATTAAAATGTGTAATATAACTCATTCTAAATATAATAAAGGATTCTAAATAGAATAAATTAAGTTAATAAAGTATAATTATATTGCATGACGTATAAATTTCTAATACAAATAAATTATAAATATTGTAAATACGATAATTAAATTATATCCATTTTAAATAAATCATATGAATGATATAATTTATAAATTAAACGTTATATATAATTTTAAGATAGTAAATTTTTTGAATTTACAAAATTAAATAAATTTAACAATTCTATTAAAAAAAATAGTGAAATATATATTCAAGACCTCCTATAACCTCGTTGTTATAGGAGGTATTGATATATTACATGACACCGAATAATATAAGCTAGTTTAAGCTATATCTTCTACATTATAATTGGTATATTTATACAGAATAGATAATGCGCATTTTGCTTTTGACTTATTCATTTATATTGTAAAAAAACTCTAAACAAAAATTCCTTTCTAAAAAAAATGTATTCAAAAAATTCTTATTTAAATAAACCTTGGCTAATAGCAAGACCTCCTATAACCTCGAGGTTATAGGAGGTCTTGCTAATAGAAGGCTTAATCTAATTATATACATAATAACTATACAAATTCACTATTTATTACTTCCACTAATCCAATTAAAATAACTAATATTGTTGAAAAAAGTAACCAACAAATAGTATCGATTATCATAACTTTTCATTTAAACTAATTATTCAAATCATTTCTTCAATAAGTAATATATCAAGACCTCCTATAACCTCAGGTTATAGGAGGTCTTGAATATATTATCATATTTAATTAACCTCAGTATACAAGTATATAAGTATATTCATCTCTTTTATAATATATTTTTGTTGTTGTATTTTATGTACATAAGTATTATTATTATTATTATTATTATTATTATTATTATTATTATTATTATTATTATTATTATTATTATTATTATTATTATTATTATTATTATTATTATTATTATTATTATTATTATTATTATTATTATTATTATTATTATTATTATTTTTATTATTATTATTAATAGGTATATTCGATATAAATATTCATGTATTAAGGGGGTATCCCACTACCAACATTTGGCAATTTACCGGAAATATTGTAACTTTAAAACATTTTTCTATCAAGTTTTAATGATATACCCCTATAAATTTATTATATTTTATGCTATTTGCAGGAAAGTAAGGAGGGTTTCCACTAAAATTGTAATTAATTTGATAGAAAATAGTTTTAATATTACGTTTTAAAGTTACAATATTAGCTTCAGAAAATCCTTGAATATAATTAAATTAAATAATAATGGCTTTTAGAAAACTCCTTGGTTATACCTGGGTTTATACCTTAAGAATTCTCAAAGATAATGATATATATAAAAAAATATAAATATAATTTTTAAATTTATATATAAATTAATATCAGGAAATAATTGTAATAAATAAGTTTAATTATTTGTAAAATAATAATACATAGAGGTTATATATCTTATAATTGATATAAATTCGTTAATTCAAAATAGTATCTATTATTTAATGATAAATATAACAATTACAATATAATAATAAATTTAAAATTAATTTTTATTATGATAAATATCATAATCATTATTATAATAATCATTATTATTATATGATATGACTATCATTATAATGATTACGTACATATAATATAATTGATTTCAAATTATTTTGTATAGGATGACATATTTATTTTAAAACGTTTCTTATATAAGAATTATTCAAATAATAAAATATTATTTAATAATATTAAAATATTTAATATTATATTTTATATAATATTATTATATATTATTATATATATTATATATTATAATATATTATTATTATTATAATTATTAAATAATAATAAAATAATTATATATAATATAATATTTAGAGTATATTCAATATAATATTATTATAATTAAATTATTAAATATTGAATATACTCTTTAATAGCTATATCTCGAATACAAAAATATGTTAACAATTTGTTTTTGTTAAACAATGAATTATCTGAAAGCAGGCCGCCGTTTTAAATTATTATAAGAATTTCAGAGTTCAATGTGACTTGTACTTATATATGCACTACTGCACATTATAAGATATTTTATATTAACACAATATTGTATATGCTCAATTAGGGATATAATGCAACTAAAAAAACAAGCAAAATAAAACAAAACTAAAGAAATCACACTACCGGGGTACGATCATAAAGGACGAGTTGAGTAGCAAAGGTTACATTTTAAATGTGAAATAAATTTATATAGGCTCATTTCGGGATGTAAGGCAGCTAAAAAAAACAAACAAGACAAAACTAAACCAATTAAACAAAATAACCCATAAATACTAATACAATATATATATATATATACTATTAACTCGTATTTCAAATGTAAATTCTAACCCTCAACTACTTCTTTTTGATCATCAAACCCAACCCCAATATAAAAATTGAACTCTGACATTCTAATAATAATAATCGGCAGCCTGCTTTCAGATTCATGTTAACAATAATATCATATTTAATAATATGATATTATTAATAGTTGATTTATTCATATTACATATGAATAATTCAACTATGGTCGCCATAATGGTGGATGCTAATAATATCTGGATATATAATTACTATCGTTTACTATAATATTTACTATAATATTTACTATAATATTAAATGATTATAGTCGCTTAAACCAGCGCAACCGTCGACAGATTATGACTATCGAGGAGTGTCGCGCTACGCTGATGCAGTCCGTACCGCTAGAGCGGATAGACAGTCTCACGCTGCCGTGTACGATGGCGTCTACCGGCGAATGCGGACACTGCGACCACCGGCGCCCCCTACCCTGCAAGAAGTGCGGCGGTCGCTCTAAATCGACGTTGCCGCGAAACGGAACCGGGTTATCCCCACCCCCGCCTCAGTCTAGGAGAACCACAGGTACCGTTACACCGCTGCCGGGCCCGTTATATCGCGGTGTG
The DNA here is from genome assembly GCA_964019155.1 of Osedax fenrisi. Lineage (NCBI taxonomy): Eukaryota > Metazoa > Annelida > Polychaeta > Sabellida > Siboglinidae > Osedax > Osedax fenrisi. Next base: position 52,817,236 of record OZ025244.1, on the reverse strand, counting down.
TTCTGCGATCGGTGTCACGTGACGATCGGCTGCGTAGCCGTACAGCCGCCGGTACCCGTAACCCCGAAACCGGAGATCCAGGCCCCCGTAGCGGTCGCCCCGCCGCCGTCTAAACTTAAACCCACGGGCATGAACGTCGCCGGCTATTCGCAGCTACTGTCACGGCCCGATTCAGCCTCTCGTTCGGTGGATAATGATGCAGCCGGTGTGCCGATGAAGGTGACTAATACGGACCCCGACGACGGAGGCATGGAAGTCGATCAAGAGGAAACCCAACGAGCGACCACATCCGAAGTAGGCGGAGAACAACCGGCTATACAGGACCCGGCGATATCTGGACGGGAGCCACCCGAGGGCGATACTAGTTCCGAAGCCGTGCCTAAAAGTAACGCCGACACCACAGCCGACCCCGCCTCCTCCTCCTGCCTGTATTCGGACGTGGCCCGGCTATTGCAACAGCGCATGGTCCACTCCGGTGATATCAACAGTACGTCCGGAGACATAGCCGACGCCGTAACCGATACGGTAGCGCCCTCTAGTTCGAACGAGGCGGCGCAGAACACGGCCACCGGCGTCCAGTCGAACGTGGATAGATCTTACGCCGCTGTTTGGAACGATCCGTCCTCGCCGACCGTAAGCAGAAGGTCGTCCATTTCAGCCGAGGCAGTGGAGAAAGCGACGACCTCCACCGCCCAGTTGACCAGTTCTCCCGGCGCTCAGTTGACCAGTTCTCCCGGCGTCCAGTTGACCAGTTCTCCCGGCGTCCAGTTGACCGGTTCTTCTCCCGCCGCCACTACCCCGTCGTCGAGACGATTTCCCTACTGCCCCCCCGCCGACGTCCACCGTAAGAAAGAAGAAGACCAGCGCACCGATTTCTGGTTGCCGTTGACCATGTCCCCGCCCGAAATGATGGACGTAAGCGAGCCGATCGCGCAACCCGACTCACCGCAATACCACCAGAAGCAAGAGGATGATCCACCTAAGCTGCAAGAGGAGGAGGAGGCGATGGAGGAAGTGGTTGTAAAGGAAGAGGAGGCGATGGAGGAAGTGGTAGTTGTAAAGGAGGAGGAGGAGAAACATCTGTGTAAACCATGCACAGATGACGAACATCTCGTGCAGAGTCTGACGCCCGACCAGATCAACATAGTAGTGGACGTAATCAAGATGGCCGTCGCGGATAAGAATATCTTCTTCTTCGGCGAGATACTCGAATTGCCTCAAGTTCACATGGTTACTCCCCCCCTCCACCACCTATCTATCATCGACCTATCAACCATTCATTCTCTCACTAATCTGGTGTATTTGACTAAGCACACCCATGCCACTTGTTCATCGTTAACCTAAAGCCATATGAAAGCCATATAAAGCCATATTAAAGCCATATAAAGCCATATTAAAGCCATATAAAGCCATATTAATGCCATATAAATTCATATTAATGCGGCGTATTCAAACAGTTGAAGAACACCCGACACGAGAACTATGTGAATCTATTGAGACTGTTTGCGTACGGCACTCTATCCGACTATCTTAGTTAGTACATCTTTAATGGTATAGTAGTACAGCCTTAGTGTTATAGTAGTACAGCCTTAATGTTATAGTAGTACAGCCTTAATGTTATAGTAGTACAGCCTTAATGGTATAGTAGTACAGCCTTAATGTTATAGTAGTACAGCCTTAGTGGTATAGTAGTACAGCCTTAGTGTTATAGTAGTACAGCCTTAATGTTATAGTAGTACAGCCTTAATGTTATAGTAGTACAGCCTTAGTGTTATAGTAGTACAACCTTAATGATATAGTAGTACAGCCTTAGTGGTATAGTAGTACAGCCTTAATGTTATAGTAGTACAGCCTTAATGGTATAGTAGTACAGCCTTAATGTTATAGTAGTACAGCCTTAATGTTATAGTAGTACAGCCTTAATGTTATAGTAGTACAGCCTTAATGTTATAGTAGTACAGCCTTAGTGATATAGTAGTACAGCCTTAGTGATATAGTAGTACAGCCTTAATGTTATAGTAGTACAGCCTTAATGTTATAGTAGTACAGCCTTAGTGTTATAGTAGTACAACCTTAATGATATAGTAGTACAGCCTTAGTGGTATAGTAGTACAGCCTTAATGTTATAGTAGTACAGCCTTAATGGTATAGTAGTACAGCCTTAATGTTATAGTAGTACAGCCTTAATGTTATAGTAGTACAGCCTTAATGTTATAGTAGTACAGCCTTAATGTTATAGTAGTACAGCCTTAGTGATATAGTAGTACAGCCTTAGTGATATAGTAGTACAGCCTTAATGTTATAGTAGTACAGCCTTAGTGTTATAGTAGTACAACCTTAATGGTATAGTAGTACAGCCTTAGTGGTATAGTAGTACAGCCTTAATGTTATAGTAGTACAGCCTTAGTGGTATAGTAGTACAGCCTTAATGTTATAGTAGTACAGCCTTAATGGTATAGTAGTACAGCCTTAGTGGTATAGTAGTACAGCCTTAATGTTATAGTAGTACAGCCTTAATGGTATAGTAGTACAGCCTTAATGATATAGTAGTACAGCCTTAATGTTATAGTAGTACAGCCTTAATGGTAAGTAGTACAGCCTTAATGGTATAGTAGTACAGCCTTAATGGTATAGTAGTACAGCCTTAATGGTATAGTAGTACAGCCTTAATGTTATAGTAGTACAGCCTTAATGGTATAGTAGTACAGCCTTAATGTTATAGTAGTACAGCCTTAGTGGTATAGTAGTACAGCCTTAGTGTTATAGTAGTACAGCCTTAATGGTATAGTAGTACAGCCTTAATGATATAGTAGTACAGCCTTAGTGTTATAGTAGTACAGCCTTAATGTTATAGTAGTACAGCCTTAGTGATATAGTAGTACAGCCTTAGTGGTATAGTAGTACAGCCTTAATGTTATAGTAGTACAGCCTTAATGGTATAGTAGTACAGCCTTAATGATATAGTAGTACAGCCTTAATGTTATAGTAGTACAGCCTTAATGTTATAGTAGTACAGCCTTAGTGGTATAGTAGTACAGCCTTAATGTTATAGTAGTACAGCCTTAGTGGTATAGTAGTACAGCCTTAATGTTATAGTAGTACAGCCTTAATGGTATAGTAGTACAGCCTTAATGTTATAGTAGTACAGCCTTAATGATATAGTAGTACAGCCTTAGTGTTATAGTAGTACAGCCTTAATGATATAGTAGTACAGCCTTAATGATATAGTAGTACAGCCTTAATGATATAGTAGTACAGCCTTAATGGTATAGTAGTACAGCCTTAATGTTATAGTAGTACAGCCTTAATGTTATAGTAGTACAGCCTTAATGATATAGTAGTACAGCCTTAATGGTATAGTAGTACAGCCTTAATGGTATAGTAGTACAGCCTTAATGGTATAGTAGTACAGCCTTAGTGTTATAGTAGTACAGCCTTAATGTTATAGTAGTACAGCCTTAATGTTATAGTAGTACAGCCTTAATGGTATAGTAGTACAGCCTTAATGGTATAGTAGTACAGCCTTAATGGTATAGTAGTACAGCCTTAATGATATAGTAGTACAGCCTTAATGATATAGTAGTACAGCCTTAGTGTTATAGTAGTACAGCCTTAATGATATAGTAGTACAGCCTTAGTGATATAGTAGTACAGCCTTAATGTTATAGTAGTACAGCCTTAATGTTATAGTAGTACAGCCTTAATGTTATAGTAGTACAGCCTTAATGATATAGTAGTACAGCCTTAATGTTATAGTAGTACAGCCTTAATGTTATAGTAGTACAGCCTTAGTGGTATAGTAGTACAGCCTTAGTGGTATAGTAGTACAGCCTTAATGTTATAGTAGTACAACCTTAGTGGTATAGTAGTACAGCCTTAATGTTATAGTAGTACAGCCTTAATGGTATAGTAGTACAGCCTTAATGTTATAGTAGTACAGCCTTAATGTTATAGTAGTACAGCCTTAATGATATAGTAGTACAACCTTAATGTTATAGTAGTACAGCCTTAGTGGTATAGTAGTACAGCCTTAATGTTATAGTAGTACAGCCTTAATGGTAAGTAGTACAGCCTTAATGGTATAGTAGTACAGCCTTAATGGTATAGTAGTACAGCCTTAATGGTATAGTAGTACAGCCTTAGTGTTATAGTAGTACAGCCTTAATGTTATAGTAGTACAGCCTTAATGTTATAGTAGTACAGCCTTAATGGTATAGTAGTACAGCCTTAATGGTATAGTAGTACAGCCTTAATGGTATAGTAGTACAGCCTTAATGATATAGTAGTACAGCCTTAATGATATAGTAGTACAGCCTTAGTGTTATAGTAGTACAGCCTTAGTGGTATAGTAGTACAGCCTTAATGGTAAGTAGTACAGCCTTAATGATATAGTAGTACAGCCTTAATGATATAGTAGTACAGCCTTAGTGATATAGTAGTACAGCCTTAATGTTATAGTAGTACAGCCTTAATGTTATAGTAGTACAGCCTTAATGATATAGTAGTACAGCCTTAATGTTATAGTAGTACAGCCTTAATGTTATAGTAGTACTGCCTTAGTGGTATAGTAGTACAGCCTTAGTGTTATAGTAGTACAGCCTTAATGTTATAGTAGTACAGCCTTAATGTTATAGTAGTACAGCCTTAATGTTATAGTAGTACAGCCTTAATGATATAGTAGTACAGCCTTAATGTTATAGTAGTACAGCCTTAATGTTATAGTAGTACAGCCTTAGTGGTATAGTAGTACAGCCTTAGTGGTATAGTAGTACAGCCTTAATGTTATAGTAGTACAGCCTTAGTGGTATAGTAGTACAGCCTTAATGGTATAGTAGTACAGCCTTAATGTTATAGTAGTACAGCCTTAGTGGTATAGTAGTACAGCCTTAATGGTATAGTAGTACAGCCTTAATGTTATAGTAGTACAGCCTTAGTGGTATAGTAGTACAGCCTTAATGGTATAGTAGTACAGCCTTAATGTTATAGTAGTACAGCCTTAATGATATAGTAGTACAGCCTTAGTGTTATAGTAGTACAGCCTTAATGATATAGTAGTACAGCCTTAATGGTATAGTAGTACAGCCTTAATGTTATAGTAGTACAGCCTTAATGTTATAGTAGTACAGCCTTAGTGTTATAGTAGTACAGCCTTAATGATATAGTAGTACAGCCTTAATGGTATAGTAGTACAGCCTTAATGTTATAGTAGTACAGCCTTAATGTTATAGTAGTACAGCCTTAATGATATAGTAGTACATCTTTAATGGTATAGTAGTACAGCCTTAATGTTATAGTAGTACAGCCTTAATGTTATAGTAGTACAGCCTTAATGGTATAGTAGTACAGCCTTAATGTTATAGTAGTACAGCCTTAATGTTATAGTAGTACAGCCTTAGTGTTATAGTAGTACAGCCTTAATGATATAGTAGTACAGCCTTAATGATATAGTAGTACAGCCTTAATGGTATAGTAGTACAGCCTTAATGGTATAGTAGTACAGCCTTAGTGGTATAGTAGTACAGCCTTAATGGTATAGTAGTACAGCCTTAATGTTATAGTAGTACAGCCTTAATGTTATAGTAGTACAGCCTTAATGTTATAGTAGTACAGCCTTAGTGGTATAGTAGTACAGCCTTAGTGGTATAGTAGTACAGCCTTAATGTTATAGTAGTACAGCCTTAATGGTATAGTAGTACAGCCTTAATGTTATAGTAGTACAGCCTTAATGTTATAGTAGTACAGCCTTAGTGGTATAGTAGTACAGCCTTAATGATATAGTAGTACAGCCTTAATGGTATAGTAGTACAGCCTTAGTGATATAGTAGTACAGCCTTAGTGGTATAGTAGTACAGCCTTAATGGTATAGTAGTACAGCCTTAATGGTATAGTAGTACAGCCTTAGTGTTATAGTAGTACAGCCTTAATGTTATAGTAGTACAGCCTTAATGTTATAGTAGTACAGCCTTAATGGTATAGTAGTACAGCCTTAATGATATAGTAGTACAGCCTTAGTGGTATAGTAGTACAGCCTTAGTGATATAGTAGTACAGCCTTAATGATATAGTAGTACAGCCTTAGTGTTATAGTAGTACAGCCTTAATGTTATAGTAGTACAGCCTTAATGGTATAGTAGTACAGCCTTAATGATATAGTAGTACAGCCTTAATGGTATAGTAGTACAGCCTTAATGGTATAGTAGTACTGCCTTAATGGTATAGTAGTACAGCCTTAGTGGTAAGTAGTACAGCCTTAATGGTATAGTAGTACAGCCTTAATGGTATAGTAGTACAGCCTTAGTGATATAGTAGTACAGCCTTAATGATATAGTAGTACAGCCTTAATGGTATAGTAGTACAGCCTTAGTGGTAAGTAGTACAGCCTTAATGGTATAGTAGTACAGCCTTAATGTTATAGTAGTACAGCCTTAATGGTAAGTAGTACAGCCTTAATGGTATAGTAGTACAGCCTTAATGGTATAGTAGTACAGCCTTAATGGTATAGTAGTACAGCCTTAATGTTATAGTAGTACAGCCTTAATGATATAGTAGTACAGCCTTAATGTTATAGTAGTACAGCCTTAATGGTATAGTAGTACAGCCTTAATGGTATAGTAGTACAGCCTTAATGTTATAGTAGTACAGCCTTAATGTTATAGTAGTACAGCCTTAATGTTATAGTAGTACAGCCTTAGTGGTATAGTAGTACAGCCTTAATGATATAGTAGTACAGCCTTAATGGTATAGTAGTACAGCCTTAATGTTATAGTAGTACAGCCTTAGTGGTATAGTAGTACAGCCTTAGTGTTATAGTAGTACAGCCTTAATGGTATAGTAGTACAGCCTTAATGGTATAGTAGTACAGCCTTAGTGTTATAGTAGTACAGCCTTAATGGTATAGTAGTATATTTTATGCTTGTAACTTGCTACGTGAAACAGTGAAGCACACAGATAATCTAGTAGGCAAACTTCACTAGAACAATCTAGAATAGCACTATTGATTGCGGCGTTATAGGAAGAATTCACTCCGTCGTAGATATACTATTATGTGTGTGTATCAAATACATAGTAGAATACTTACTAATGTAGCGTACAATTCATCTGGCAACTTATATATATATATAAATATATGCTATTATTTTCAGATTTAGGTTTACACTCGGATTTTTGTAGAAGGTAAAGATTAACGAGACAATTACTTTATTTTATATCTTATAATATATATATATATATATATATATATATATATATATATATATATATATATATATATATATATAGAGTATAAGCTTCCTGTATTAACAGCCGCGTGTATTGACAAATAGGTTCTAATGAAAATTTTAGATATATTTGTTGGAATTCCAGATAATATCGCTTGCATCGATAATACTGATGTCTTGACACCGTTGTACTACACTATCTAGAATTTTACATCACATGTATCGACATGACAATATTTCATAGTAATTATAATTTAGGTATGTAGGTATGTAGAGATGCATATTTACAAACTTTGTAATTCATATATTATCAAGTAAATTATGAAGTCATAAAATACTGACTCTGTATTATTGTAGAACATATACATGCAAACATACACACATTGTATGGCATATGTAAATCAATAATGTTAATACATTTATTTATTTTAGTTTTGTCTCCTGTTTTATGTCATTCTGAATATCTATTTTCTATATTCAATAAATTCTATTATTATTATTATTACATACTCACATTTATATTCTTGATAAGTAATATCTTAAAATTACTAATTACCTGTCGATGAATTAAGATGTTTTTAATTGCAATTAATAATATTTAACATTAAAATATCAACATGATTAATATACTCTTCGATTGTACCGTACATCTTTGTATCATTGATAAGTAAAGATAGATATTATTTTCCATCAATTAATATCATGTCAAAGTGGAAGATCATTTAAAAAATATAATGTTATCTATATTGATGACTATGATGAACATACCATGCTATGCATGAGTCATACCATTATGCATGAGTCATACGGTATGACTAATATGATATTGCTAATGTAGACGATATGTAGACGATTACCAGATTTATTGTCCACGTGTATGAGAGAAATACTGTAAATATTTTTATTCCTGATTATATCAATGTGGATAAAGTATTATTCAATACTTTAAAATTACCGACCTGGTAAGTAAGTAAGTAATACTAATATTTACTAATATCACTCATTGAACTAATATAAATGAGACAAATGATAGTGAATGCTATGATGATATATTTTAGTCCATTAGTAAATCATATACACCCGATATTCTTAATATACTAACTGATATACATCATTATATATCTATTAATACTATCCACGAGTATGCATTATTATGTCATCAGTTGTCCCTAATTAAATCACGTGTTGAACATTGTCACATATCAAAGTTAATAAATAATAAATAAACACACACAGATTACTAATTATTTTACTTAATTATCAACAACAATAATAAAATATATTTTATATTTATACTTTTATTTTTCTTAATTTATGAAATACTTAATTCTATGTAATTAATATTATTGTAACAGGCAATACATTGCGATATAATCCACATCAAGGGTAGCGTATATTTTATATTTGATAATATAAATATAAATTCTGATATAATACTACTTATAATTGGTTTTAACTTTAAATTCGCCATATCCCTAGAATGTTCCTAGCATGTCGATATAACCTACTGCTAACGTATACATATAAATATATATATATATAAAGCATCACATATGACAATAGACATGTCTGCAGTATATAAAATTATCAGATTACTAAAATCTAGGGTATTATATATATATATACATATATATATATATATTGAAGAGATATGAACTTATCAAATTCATATAATTGTCTATATTTTCTATTGTCATACTTGATGTTATAATCATAAAATTTGGTTATATGTAATATAGATGAGAGGCAACAATGCAATGTCTAGTATCTGTCTAGTGTAATGTACACGATGACATAATCATCACCCCCACCCCCTCTTACCCCCTACTTACTTGTACTAACACCACAGATAGGAGGCAAGACTACCAGATAGAGCTCACCCAATCAGAAATCCACAAACTGAGGAAGTTGACCCTGCTATCTTGTTGTGCTGATCATTCGGTTATCCATCTAGATGTGTATGTTTGCATGTGTATTTAGGTGTGTGTGTGTGTTTTTGTTATTTTTGTTAAAGTATTTATTTAAGCACATCATTAATAATAACAATTCTATAATGTGGATCTAACAATATATATCATATATAGATAAAAATAGCGAATGTATACATTATATATATATAATATTATATATATATATATAATTCGCACGATAATATTACAAATAAACGAACATCAATGTTGGGCGATAAGGCATTTTTTTATTTCTTTTTAAAGATATTAATTGATAGATTTTTATTTCTGAGTTGCGGGGGTAGTTTATTCCATCTAATTGTTGATACGGAGCTGAATTTTCTCCTTTCGTATATGATGCAATGGGTAATCGGTTGGTGTAGTTTAATGGAATTTAGAGTCTTCAGTGTTTAGCCAGTTAAGTTTGTTACGTAAGTCAGTAATGCTAGTTGTATAGTTAGTCTTCTGTAGTCGGTATATATCTCTAATTGAGCGATTAATTATGTTTTCTAGTTTGCCTATTTTCAGTTTTTCAGATCCTGTGAATAGTGAGTTGCAGTATTGTAGTCTGGAAAGTATGATAGTCTTATGTATGAGTCATTAGTTTTGTAGTATTTTTATTTAAGTATTTTTATTTAAGTATCGTCGTATTTTTTTAAGATTAAATAGCTGTGCAGTCGTAGATTGAGTAAGTAAGCTGTAATGTTTATCTAGATTAAGTTTATTATTGAAGTTGACGCCTAAGTATTTAACATAATTAGTGGAAATGATTTTGTGTTGATTAATAATAATGTCAGCGAAGTAATTATGTGGGTCATTACTAATGACTCATTAGTGATATTTAATAGTTCATTTTTATTATGGTTTAGTAGTAGGTTATTATTTGTTAGCCAGTTTTGTAGTTCGTTTATACAGTCTTGTAGTTGGGTAGAGTTTGTTATCGTTGCGTGTAGTTCTATGTCGTCTGCGTATAAGTTGTAAGTAATAGATGGATAACGTTTCATAATTGTTTGTAATGGAATAAGATATATAGAAAAGAGAATTGGGGAAAGTATTGAACTTTGAAGAATACCGTGGTCGATGGTATATGATGTAGAGTAGTTATTTCTGATTTTTATGGAATAATTTCTATCTTTAATAAAATTAGAAAACCATTTTATCTTTTATTCAAAAGTTTCTAAGTCTCTCTATTAGTATGTCACATCTGAGACTATCGAATGCAGAGGATAAGTCAAGTAGTAGTAGCTCTATTGGTTGTCCAGTATCTAGTGAATTATATAAGTCATAAAAAAGAGAGTACGGTGGTTTCAGTACTATGGATTTTACGGAATGCGTTTCGTCTTATGTTCAGCAAAATATTTTCAGTTAAGTAGTGTGAGAGATGAATATAAACAGTTTTTTCAAGAATTTTAGTTAGTAGAGGTATAGTTGATATATAGGTATTTAATTTGAGAATGTGTGTGTATGTGTGTATATGTGTGTGTGTGTGTGCTAAAAGTGTGTAAAAATAAGTGTGTAAAAACTGAAGAAGCATCTTTATCAATATAATAATTTGTATAATATTATAACTTATATACAATTACACTAGAAAATTACTATTATTTTAGTTTATAAATAAATATATTATTGTTGTGTAAGTGTTTACGTCCATGTGTATGTGTGTATGTATGTAATTGTGTATGTGTGTGTGTCTTGGTATGTGTGATAGATACCCGTGTGTCTGTGAAAACAAGGCACAGAAACACACATTTGCATATGCATATTATTCAGAAACCTACAAATCTGTGAATATTTTCATTTCTTTCATTGCACTACTAGTGCTATACTAGGCTAATGTTAATTTATAAATCACTAGAAATATCTGATGTCTTTGTATTAGATCATTGAATACAAACCCCTAAAAAGTATATATTTTGGATCACAAAACATAGTATATGACTGATAGAAAGTTACCAGCGCTGGAGATATGAAGCTAATCACCTATTCTTATTCATATCTATCTCTATATATATATATTGAGAGCATCAGTATAATTAACCCATCTTAGCATAACATTCTCTTATCAAGAGTATTAATACTATCTCCACAAAGTATATTCCCACTATATATAAATATACATATGTTCGCATGTACCTACATCTATAATACATCAATTATTAATTAAATATTATATTATATTGATTAGTTATAAACAGGGTGATTTAGCTCTCTCTATATGTGTATTGATGTACACGATGAATGTATACCCAAAGCTAGCTCTGCAGCCCACTCTCTATACTTAGATGTAATAACATCTATTACTAATATATACATGCGTTCAATAATATCTCTCTCTTGAGTAGGTGATCTTCTACAAAAGTCTCAAGGAGAAACTCTTCCTGGATACAAATCAACAAGTCGAGGTTAGTGTTATTTGTAGTGCAATATTGTGTCTGTATGTCATAGAATGATAAAGTTGTTATATAATATATATATATTTATTAACACAGATGTGTATATAGATATATATTTATTCTTATATTATCCTTTATATAATACTTGTTTACGTTATTATTTCGAAGACTTCTTAAAACATATCCAACAATAATATGTGACTCTTCATTCTAGTCTCTTATACTTCACTAATATTATGTATATACAACTCTTGTTATATTATACTTCCTTCGCTGTTATTCGAAAATAGTAAATTGTTTTTTCCGCCTTCAACTATTTCATTAGTTTTAGTGAATTTAGATTTTACTTTTCACAAAATATTAAAGTATCTCGTAACACGATTAAGTGTTAGTATTAGCTTGTTACTATTAAATAGTAGTACACAGACTGTAGATCGCGTAACCTTTAACCTAATGTTAAGACACTGCTACTATGGGCGCCGCAAGATGGGGGGATGAGGGGGATGTTTCCCCCCACTTTAAAATCTAGGTGAACCTCCTATGTATTGGTCCCCCCCACTTTTACCAAAACATTTATTTTGATTGGTTGGTCCCCATACATACACACCATCGTCCAGCGCGCCTATCTGCCACTCAACTCCATCAGATATCGTCTGCCGTGAATACATTTAACCAGTTGTTATTAGAATAACTATGTACGTCATAAAATCATCACTACTAAGCCCTCGTCACTAGGACATATTCAGCTGTGACTCACACGCCGGCACGGATGATTCATACACTGTACCGAGTAGCTCTACACCCTATCTCTATCGCTAAGTATATGTTCATCACACATGAGTAATGGAGATCATAGTGGAATGTAGCTCTTATGTACTATACCATCACTAAGTCCCCATCCCTTAATACACATTCACCACGCAGGAGATCATAGTGGAATGTATCTACTCGGATCTGGTGAACGGCCGTCTCAACCAACTGAAGGAGGAGTTCTACGTGATGACCTTCATGGCGCGAGACATCTCCGACCCCCGCGACCTTATCGACTTACTGAACGCCGTCAATCAAATGCTAGTGCTAAGTATTGATTGGAAATCGTAACATTTCGAAATCATCGATGTTCGATGATGTCGTAGATGTTTCGAAACTTTCTAATGTAATGATGCGTCTAGTACGTGGATCTTATTCATTGATCTAACGGGAAACTGTTTATATTCTATGTAATTAAGTTTTTATCTAACAAAGCGGACTATAGAATTATGCATTATTGAGATTAAGCGATATAAAACAGTTTTGTACTTCATTTTTGAAATAAGTTTGAATTTCATGATTTGTGGCAGGTTAAATGTGTACGTCTTTTGGAATTATTATTTTCGAGAACAAAAAATTAATTATATAAAATTAAGAAACAAATATTTATCTATTATTTGATCTATAAAGTATAATTCAAATCGTCATACAAGTATTTAAAAAGAGTACTTTATTGAAAGTACCAATTGAATAATTAATTTAAATTACTAGTAATAATTATTAAATAATCGGTTAAATAAATCTGTAACTTTGTGATTATTTATCAATTTTTAAAATACATAAACAAACATCAAATAGACTTTGTTTGTTTAAAATTTATTTTATACTATATTCACACGAGTTTGTTTTCCAATTGAATGCATGCATTTGAGATCACAAGAAATTGAATATAATAATTTCATAATATAATATACATATATTTTATATAATAAGTATATTATAATTTATATATATCTACTTATTTTTGTGTATTATAATGTATATATTATACACTAATACATATAATCTTACTTGATATATATATACTTGACCTATATAAATATTATTTTTCATATCATATATTTTATGTCTTTTATATTATACAAGTACATATATGTATGTAATATCATTTTCTAAATGGTAATTAACAATTTATTGTAATAAACTTTAAATATCACATTAACAAAATAATGTTTTTCATGTATTACTATCACTGAAAATTCAATATCTCATTGAATAATGGAAATAATTAATTTAAATTTTCAATATAAGTTTACAATACAATATAGCTGTAATGTAATTATTTTTTTTAAATAAAAATTAATAATGTTAATTTTGTCTTTTTTTATAAATGATAAATAAAACATATTATATATTTATTTTAATGAATGGATATGTAATAACAAATTTATTTCATAATAGAAAGATATCAAACTATAGAAACAAAAATTATGTGATTACTTATACTTAAATTAGTGTAATTGAATTTACTGTAAATGCTTATCTATTTATATTGTGAGTGAAGGACATACCTCCCCTTAAGTGGATATCACAAGGCACATGCCATTTCATAGTATACCACTCTCACTTCTATGTATACAGTATCAGTTGATTAGTAGTTGCCCCCACTAACTCTCTAGTACAACCCTGCACATACAACCCACAGGTCTGATAACTGTGATCGGGTACTAAAGGAGATCAACGATTGTAACAAATACGTCAAGGATGCCATCCAAGCCAAGCAAGATACTTACAACGAAATTAGTTTACATGTTAGAACCGTACAAACATCTGTATATTATAAATGTATTTATCATTGTAATGATATTATGGATACATACATTATCTGAATAATTCTTATAAAAAATATGGAATGTTTATCCTATTTTTTTTAGAAATTTACATTTTATATTAAGATTATATATATATATATTAAATATTATATTTAAAAATAACAATATATTATATAACTTGTATGCCATAATATCTAAGCTCGAAGCCTATGATGAAATAACAAAGAAAAAAGGTAAAGGAACTAACATAAAACCAATGGAGAAATATAAACAAAAGAAACCATTGTCGAAGGTGCAGGTTGTGAACTCAAATACTGACAATGATAACAATGTAAGTATGCTATGACGTAACTATATTCATGATGTAACAGCAACTATTATTCCTTCAGAGTGAAGTGGAGAGCATGAAAGTTGATTAAACATCCAAGTAGGAAATCATTATTTTTCTTGTATTATTTTATAATCGTAATAATAAAAACATATTTGCATTGATTTATTGATTATTATTATAGTTATATACATCACAATATATTATATAAGCATAACGACAGGCCTATTGTTATCATTATAATTAGTATTTTTATTTCTCCTTTAAGGTTTTTATGAATTCTTCGAGCCTCCTTTGAATTTCACAAACTTTTTCTATAAAAAATATATATATTAATAGTTAATTTTAAACTTAAAATAAATTTATTTGTTGTATTTAAATAAGATGTGGATATCTTTATGAGCACATCAAAAAATAGTTTAATGCGTTGCAATTATCATAGAATATATATAATAATGATAATTAATATTTAAAAAAAGTTGTAATTATAAACACACTTTATTATTATCATAGTATATTAGTTATACAAAATTAATCTGTTATCGTGGATTAGATATTTTAATTCATAAGTCATAACAATAATATCTTATATATGTATGGATTATACAACATTTTGAATATTTGTTTATTTATAATAAATAATCTATTATCCTAAAATTGCATGCAGTACAAATATATATGGTAATTGAAAAATATTTGCTACTATTATTTAATATGCTAAAAGAGTTCATTATTAATAATGAATTAATTATAATAAAATAAAGAATACAAATTATTTTAATTATAACTAAACTATACTAATTAATATAAATATTATTTACTGTATTACAGCAATTACTTGATTATATGAATTATGTGATTATTTTTTGATTGACAGCTGTCATCAGCTACTAACTCAGCTTAACGGCCAGCGTTACTTGTTTACTATCCAGTAGTGTTTTAAGTTTGAATTCATCATCGCCAATGTCATCTAGAATATCTTTTACAGTTCTTTCTAATCTCCTCGCTGCAACATAATATTAAGTAATCAGTCATGTAATTGTATTGAGAATCCAAATCATCAACGGCAGATGTAGTGAATATTGTTTTATATGTTATTATTATATAACACTCTACTATATCAATGCAGTCTGTAGTATATGAATGAATGAATTCAGTTTATAGACAAAGTCTAAGGAGAATCAGTGAAAGCGATTAGCTTTATTGATTCGAAACCTCCTAACAGTATGTGTAATGTCATATCATCATTTCCATTCAAATAAAATAATAAAATAGAAATAATGATAAACATAATAATAAAATCATAGTAATATAAAAAAACAATGACATGATTATATAAAAGGTTAATCACATACGAAAATAATAAAATTTAAAATTTGAAACAAAGATAAAATATAAAATTACAATAATAAAGGAGATATAAATAAAGTTGATAAAATTATAAAAATAAAAGTTGTGATTCGTGATTAGGCATTCAAAGTTAAATTTAAATAACACTACACCATATAAATGCAGACTGTAGTATATAATAGTACTCTATATTATTTAGTATTGTTGTCCGTGGTATATTCAATGTATATTATTATTAAATTATTATCGTATTAATATTATTTTATTATTATTTTCTTCCCGCATGAGCGAAGGGGTCTAATGACACTATTTTAGTGCAAATAAACCTAATATCATCATCATCATCATCATCTAATATATTTAAAGAAAAATACTAGATAATAAATATAATTTATTTGAAATAATATATAGGTAAATAAATACAGAAATTTATATATATATATATATATATGTATACATATACAAAATTATATTTAGTAAATGAATATGTGAATTAAACTAAAATAACGAATTAATTTTTTTAAAGTATTGGCTTTTAATGTTAAACAATTGATTGGTGAAAAATGTTTAAATAGATCATATTAATTATGGGGGTATTATTTTATGAAATTAATAAGAAATGTATACTAAATTTTAATTGTGCGAAAATCATGATTAGTTTATATTAGATTTATAATAACTTATTTACAAGAATATAGAATTAATTATTCATATTATATGGAATATGATAAATGAATAATATTTTTAAATACATATAACATGATATATATGGAGATGTTCATGGTGTTAAGCTAACTATATGGCGATCGTGGGGATGCGGTGAAATACGTACTTTTATTTAAATTAGTAATCAGTGATGTATTTGTATTTTATTTATTTTGACACTTAAAATATAACAAACACTTTATAAATTAAGTAAATTTATGAATTTAAATAGTTTTTAACATTTATAATTTTATATAGGTAATATTTTATGTTTTATTAATAATAATAATTTATAATATAAATGATATTATATCAAAATATAATAAATATATAATGAAGTATTTTGGGGTTAAAGTGATGTTGGACAATGTTAATTTGGGATGAATTTAAGTAATGCTATTTTTAATAAATGTGTAAAGATAGATTATAATATTAGTAGTTATCAGTACAATGGTATTTAAGAACCATATTTTAGTAATTAATATTTGGTGATAGAAATCTTAATCACATAGTTAGAATTATTAAGTTCATTTCAAGTTATTTCAGCTAATTGCATTTTAAATAATGCCTTATGAAGGTCAATACTTAAATCTGAATATACTCTAATTTAATGCATAGTATTTGTTTATGTTGTTTGCGCATGTATCTGTATTTATAAAGAAATATATAACTTAATTATTTTGTTAAAATACTGCATTTAGATCAATAATATACATGTAATACACGGTGTATTATACACCAGGACACATTTACATATTAAATACATATTTATTAATAAAATGATCACTATAAATATAGTTTTAACTATTTTTTAGGCATCACAGATTATATTGCAAGTCGTATCAGATTACTTAGCTATTCATCTTACATAAAATATATGTGTATTATATTCATATTTGCAGATTTAATTAATTAAAAATAGTTATTAAAGTATGTATATTGATAAATACTAATAGTATATATATATATATTAATATAAATAATGTTATTTATTATTAGTTTATAGTCATCCCAAATTACTTATAAATTCATTTAATACCTGTATTCATATTTTGTATCTGTATTTAAATGTTTCTATTTGATAAATTGTATTTGTATTTAAATTTAACCTCATCCCTGATATATATATATATAGATTTAAAAATATGAAAAAAATTTTATCGACTACAAAAACAGTATTTAATTATCAAATTTAATATCATAATTAATAGAATCACATAAATACATGTTTAAATATTTAAGAATATAAGATTAAAATATTATAAATTATATGATAATAGTTTACATCTAAATCGACGTAAAAGTCAAATGTATTATTGAATTAAAATTTATAATAAATCAATTTAATGATTTTGTTGTGTTGTTGTATGTACTCTGTTACTTACCGATGTTATATTAATTGTGAATAGAATGTGCCAAGTTAACATATACATATCAACATAATAGATGTACGTAATAGTGGAATACATGTGATGTACTCTACTAAGATAATACAGTAGTGTAAGGTAGGACACTAACTTTCAGTGGTGATCACCTGTTGTCTGAGAGAGTTACTGGTCGCGTTCAACATACGGTTTACTTTCCAGAATAGGATCACGTCGTGACAGGATACCTAGTTAACGGAGTGCTTGTGTTACGGGAGGAGGTAGTGGTGGTGTTAGCATACATTGTTAATCATGACATCGTGATAGGGTATCTAATCAACATAATAGTAGTGTTGCGGGTGGTAGTAGTGGTTATTGAGTTGTTATGTAGTTATTAATCACAAATGAATTATGAAACTAAACAAATTCAGCAGCAGCTATTAAGTGCACGCATTAATGATATTATTGTATTTAATTACACGGTTTATATATTCAATAATAGTATTGAAAGCTTAACGATGAACATATGTGTAATTTCCACGCCATAGTATATATTATTAGAACTGCTGGCATCATTGATGAAATACTGAATTCATAGTGAAATTACTAAACCTATATATATATGATATAAAGTGAAGTCTGCAGATATATCGGTTAAAGTAATATACATTTATATTGAAATGAATTAAATTCAATTCGTTAATTACGTAATCAATATATAATTGATATAAATTCGTTTTGTATTTTATATTTTTTATTGTCAATTTCTTGTCATTCGTTTCCTATAAAGGAACATGGCTCGGTGAGATCGATACAATTTTGGTTTTGCATCTCACCGGGTTGGTACATATTGTCATTGTCATTATTATTAATATGTTATTTATGTTACTATATTCAACAGGTCTTGAATAAAGTTATACGAAAAATCTTACCTTTGTTACATATATATATAAATTATAATTTTTTTTTCAATATAATTTAATGAATTCATAGAAAATAAATTATTAATCACATTTTATAAATGATCTATTTAAGTATACAAATTAATTAATGTTTATATACACATATATAGATGTGTGTTAAGTTATACTAGCTATTAGGTTAATATTGTATACCTCTACTAGCTATAGTTATACCTCTTTCTCTTTGAATCCCTGCGTGAAATGATAGAAGCCCTTCCTACAAAAGGCTGCCTTCAGTAGAGACTTATCTATGAACATGATACGATACAGAGGCTTGTAGATATCTTGAACCTGGTGGGGGGTAGGGGGGTGAAGGTTGTTCGCTTAGTTTCAGTACATATACACGTACTAGGTAATCAGGTAGAATACATAAAATAAAGGTTCATAAGTGAATGCAATTAATATATATATATATATATATATATACATAAACACAAATACAAATATATATATATATATATATGTATATTGGTTCAGAAATAAATGAAATATTTACCTGTCTACTAATATCTATGGTACAAATTAAGAATTTGAATTTAAAAAAAAGTATAAATTACTTATAGAATCATTAAAACTGAATAGTTGATGAGTGTTAAATAATGAGTATCACTGGTGTTTCTAAATGATATCCGATATAAAGTGATTACATGCCTTAGAGCCGCGACTGTATCATGCTAAGCTAGTCTAAGAGTGTGAGGTGTGTTGAATACCATTTTGTTATCGACGTACAAGTTCTTCAGTTCTAGGTTCTTCTTCACAGTGATCATCTCTTCGTTTGTTAGGGTGGCCACGATGTGCTGTGTACGAATGTCATATAATGTCACTGCTTAGAAACATGTATATATACATATAATAATAAATAATAATTTATTAGAAACTATGTTTTATCGTTTCTTTTTTGTTATCATATGTATTATTCACCTAGATGGCTTAAAAATATTATTGTTTGTAAATAGTCATATGTAACTATATATAATGAATATTGGCTTTTAATATCTATCTATGTATCATAGTAGTTTTATGAATGGATGTTAGAAGTCATAAACACACATACACCATGGATGTAAAGAAAGTGGACCTGTGCAATTGAATGTAGTGTATGGCACTTTGTGATAGAGGCGCGCAGTCGAAACCTACTACTAAATGAATACTACATTTTTAATTATTATTATTTATTTATACATATATATTAAATAATTACGATCAATTTTGATGTATTATCTATACTAGGAATAAAATTACATATTATAAACACAGAATATCAATATTCCTCATAATTTGTTGTATTTAAATTGAAGATATTATACTCTTTTATTGATTTTTATAATCTAATTCCATTGAAAAAGATAGAAGTCACTTATATCTATATAAGTGACATATATAATATGGCCAAAATCCAATGAAAATCACTGATGCCAATTTTGTAATTTATCTATAATAGTGTCATTCGCGTGTCTACCTATTAAATACATTGCGCGCGTTGCAATTGCACAGGTCCTCCTACTTTATATCGATGACACATACACACATAGTGACCTTTCTATCTACGAACATCTTCTTAAGTTCGTCGTAGATGAGTGATTTAGGAGTGTCGACTTTCTTCTCGTATCGCATAAAGTACCAGTAGTAGTAGTCTTTGCTGTCTAAACTCGTCATGCGTGAGATTTCCTGGTTCACTAGGGGTGAAGGTCATGTGTGTTATTGAGCTACGGCTAAGTCAATAGATATATATAGATATATCAAAGATATAGGTAAGGAGTATATCATAATCAAATGCATTTGATTTATTAATGTTAATCTTAGTCTGTCTAATATAGCCATTTTAGTTTAGTTTTGAAAAAGTTAGACTACTGAAACATGGCATTATTGTATAATTGAGAAATAATTAAATAACAATCACTATTCACATATTATAAGTATTCATGTATTAACTAATATGTATAGACTATGTCATATACGATATTATACTCATTCGTATACATTATAAATATACACATTTCGCACATGATTATATATAATACATTACATTTCTCTTTCTGCTTAGTTAAGCACTTGATCATGTAATCGATTGCTTCGTCCCATTGTTGTTTGTTCTTCACGTTTCCATCTTCTAGAACATTCTCTTGTATCACTTTCTATATATATATATAGTTGTATTATAAACTCTTTTAATACAAATAATTTAGATTGATAAAATTCTATATTAATATAGGAAGTTAACAAAATATCTACTATCATAATAATATATTAATATAAAATAAATGATTTTAAATAATTTCTCATTTGTAATGAATTCTAAGTAAATATTTAAAATTTAAATATTTAAATTTTAAATTATCATTAGTAATGTAGAATGATGCAATGTATCATCTGACTTATTTAGCAATAACCTGTATTAACGTCGCTATGCATTGCTACACTACACTACACTATACACAGTGATGGTCACGATCACGACTTTTCAAGAGCGCCGATCAATTTCGTCGATCATTTTCTAACGATCATCGATCTTTTTACTCAATCATTTTTTAACGATCGTCGATCGTGTAATTATTTCGATCATCGATCGTATTATTATATAAGCGTATGAATTCCGGGCTGCTGCATGAACCACTAATGATCCACGCAGTACTCGCGAGTACTCACCCATTCACGCCGTCATATCAATATATTTATATATATATATATATATATATATATACCAATGTATCAAATTGGTAAAGTAATTACGTAGAAGAAAAAGATATGTTGTTATCTACATTTAAGAAATATGTTATTAGACATATCCCAGATAACGAGGTTTATATTACTACACCAGAACAAAGCGAAACTAATTCAGATGAATTCTATGTTATTGATGACAATGGACCATCCACTTCTAAATCAACGGTAGAAATAGAAATACTTAATTATATAAATAGTAAAAATACTAATTTAGATATGCTAAATAATTATCCTATTATAAAAATGTTATTCATAAAATACAATTCTATACTCCCATCATCCGCGCCGGTGGAAAGAATGTTTAGGATTGCTACCAATATAAATAAACCGAAACGCAATAAACTAAATGATACTAACTTTGAATTGTTAGTTCTATTGAAAGCAAATTCATTATATTAATATTATTTTATTATTAATTTGATCGTATTTCAACATTTTCATAAATAAAAGTTATTATTATATCCACTATTTTGTTATTTCTTGATATAAATATATATAAATTATGTTTAAATTTTGTTCGCGATCAGTTGCTAATGATCGTCGATCATTTTCTAACGATCGTCGATCATTTTACTCGATCATTTTCAAACGATGATCGGTGATCGTGCCCATCACTGACTACACAGTACACTATACACTATACACTAACTAGAACATCTTTAGCTTTCACCTCCCATTTGTGTTGTTTCATCTCCGACCGAACAGATTCGTATAACTTGTCGGCTATTTTGTCTTTTGTTTTCGCACCACTGAATTACACATTGCGTCAATATATAATATAATAATATAACATAATACATTGGCTCGTTTAAAGTGAATAATATAATATCTATATAGATTCCTATAGCAAATATATCTGAAATCTGTAGAAATAAAATAAGATATAAAATAAGCGCTCATCTATTAATTATAAATCATATTTTCAATATAAAATATCATATATTAGATTTAAATGAAAGACAAACAACGTTAAATTAGAGGTTTCACTAATTTCATAGAATACGAGTGTTCACTAACTTTAATAGAAATAACTATAAGCTAACTTTAATAGAATATAGGTGTACATACTAACTTTAACAGAGATGCAAATTGTTCAGTCATAGTTTCGTAGGCGACATCTACAGATTTCTGCTGGAGAACGACTTCATTCCACTTCCTCAGTTTGATATCGATGGCAGTGTTGTATGCCCTATTGTTGTTGTTGTTGTTGTATAATGTTCTATTGTTATTGAGTAAACTACACATGTAATATATTGTGTAGTTTATCATGTGATACTAGAATAATTGATAATTGTAATCCTGGATTGTAATCAATAAGTATTATTGTACAGAATAACCTAAATTATGCTGTTTAATAAAATAAATACTTTATTAAAAATATATTATAAATATATAATACGAATTAAGCATTTAAGCACATTTTTAACAATGGATATAATAATATATTGTGTATTTAGATAACACTTTAAAAATATTATAAAACTATTATGTAATAAAAAATAAAAACAAATTATTAAAAGTGAATGTCAATTATTCTATAAATGTCTGGATAAACAATAGAACAATAGAAACAACGAAATTTAATAATTATATTAGTAACATTTTTGCATAGTCTCGGTCTCTGTTAAATAATTAAATAATTTCATATTATTATATAAGATTACTGTTGAAATGAATAATTACTACTATAAATTATAGTCTATACTAATTCCAAGGACAGGACATCGGCTCTCTATATCTGCAATGGTTACTTTTTGTACTCCAGGCTATATGCTTTTCAGTGGTATATTTAATAATATTTAATGATTTAACTCTTTGAATCAAAGATATCAAGGATATTTATTTATCTGTCAAATAAAAATGCATTCATATTTTAAAGTTTAATTCTTAATAAATATTTTATTAAAAATAAGAATTTATGTATAAATTAAGTTGTTAAAATTAAATTGAACGATGTTTATTATATATTATTAATGTTGACATTCCAAATATAATAATGTGTATTAAATTATATTATGAATAAATCATAATCATATTGATATAATTGATATAAAAACAACTTTTTGCATTAATTTTTGTATAAAATTAAAATTTGTACTCCTGGATCATGATGTTATATGATAAAATACCTCAAGCGGGAAATAAAAGTTTCACAAAATATGCATCAGAAGACGTCCTGTCCTTGCTACTACTACCACCACCAATACCTCTGTCACCATCTTATTATAATTAAATTTGTAATGCTCAATAATTTTATTTTTAATATTCAATATGACTCAAATAGACGCTAAAGAATTAACAATTTAGATCACTACTACTACTACTACTACTACTGGTATTACCAACCCGACGTTGGTGGCCTGAGAAGCGGGGATATAGATGTCCTCGAATACGTAGTCCATGAACGCGTCGCTAAGGTTACGCTCAAACGATTGTTCCCATTGTTCTGCGGAAATGTGCGACAGATTTACCACCTCGTCCAGTATGTCAGACCGTAACTTCTCGAATAACTCGTACTAGTGGAGTAGGGGAGAGGCATGATGTTGGTTAGGCTAATGCACCGTGTATTCTATTATCTTTGAGTGGTGTGTGATTATTTTAATTATTAACTGAATTGAATCTCATATATACATACTTCTAAAACAATTATTATTGTTATCATACATTTAAATCTATATATATATATATATAAATAGGTATATATTAAGTTATAGAATAATATTATGATGATAATGAGATAAACAAAAAACTAATTTAAAAATACTTTTAAAATAACAAAGTCACCAGTAATTTCCAGAAATTTCCATTAAATAAATTATAATTTTAGCTCATACTTAATATATATGAAGAGTTATTTATTATAATTAAGTTTCATTATCATAACATATATAAAGTAGATTACAAGTTATATATATATATTCAAAGAATCAACATTTAATTAAAAATAAAGTTCAGTAATATAAATTAAAAAAAAAATTATACATATTTTACTATAATTTTAATATATTTGTAATGCTTTGTAATGTTTAATATATTTTATATGTTATTAATAAATGCTTATTTATGATACTTATAGTTACTTTTATGCATCAAGTCCTATATAATTTTTAAGATAATATATTAAGTTTAATGATTTTATATAATATGATTTTTAATTAAAAATTTATTTATTTCAAAAATCATATATTTCGCGGTCCCTTAAAAAAAGTGTATATATAATCTTTAAGGGGATATCGTAATGGATAAATTCATTAAAATCTATAAAAAAAAAAATGTGTTTGTATTATGTAATATTGATTGATATTTTATTTAGTAACTATGAACAAATTATCTATGAAATCAGTTTAGTAATAGAATAAAAAGCATATTTTATAGCATGCCATTTTAAAATAAATTATTTATTTTTAAATCTACATTCTAAGTATTATAAATTGTTATATAATGTTTTATATCTAATATAATCAGTATTTAAAAAATTTTAAAATTGGATTTTTTACATTGATTTGATTTATACAATCATTGATATATATTATATAATAAAATTGGTATTATATAATATATATATATAAATTCTATAAACATAAATTTATATATAGATAAGAAAACATAAAACTATTATTTTATAATATTGATTTTATATTAGAAGAATGTGTACTTTTATTATTTTATAATTTATTTATTAAATTTTATAGAATTTATTTATTGTTGACTTTTCAAATGTGTTTTACATGGAATAAATTGTGTTGCTATGTTTACATATATGAGTGTTTAAATAAAGTACAGAAGTGATCTACCTAATTTCTTTTGCTATATATAAATACAATATGTATGCTCAATTCCAGATAGACTATATTCAAAAATATAATTATTATGTATTGAGGTTTATAATATTGGTGAAAAAAGAAAATAAATTAAATTATGTTTATTGTTATATATACAATATATATTTTGTTGTCTCTAGGATTATAGATATGAATGTACTTTTTATATAACAAAAAAACAGTTTTTAAATTCAATATAGTTTTTTGGAAACACTCAATAAACTGAGGCAATGCAATCTCTATACATTTAAATTCAACAAAATGGCCGTCCCATGGCGATATCCCTTTAAGATTCATGCATATAAAAGAGAGATACATTATTTATATTAATATGATTTTATTTCTTTATTATTAACTTCATAATATATATGTATCAATTATATACATATATATATAATTATTTATATAATTTATATTTTATAATGTATAAGAATGCATGTCATTTTGTATGAAAATAATATGTTGGAGATAAAAATAATAATAAAAAGTATTCATATTACTACTATAGATAATTTTACTTAACTTTTTCTTAACCTTATCCTAAATTACTAGTAATTAATAATAATTTATCCATACTTTCTTTGTACATAATTACTTTTATCCTCATCAAAATTACTAGTACTCGTATATATATAAATTAATAATCTACTTTATTTGGCTACACTCACTAACGTAATCAAATTTTCTAGCGAATGGGAAGCTGTTCTTCCACTCCACTTCAATATTGTACTGCATCGCTATAGAGTAGATAGTAATGGTATTGATTATATGAAGTATGCAACCTAGCTGTGTGAATTGTATTAAGTTGATAGGTAATCAATAAATGTAATCAGAAAATAGATGTTATTATTGCTATTATTATACATATATATCAGGGTTGTTGGTTTTTTTTTTAAACCGGTTTATTTGGCTTTTGTGTGAAGAATATTGGTTTTTATTTTATAAAATAATTTGTATTAATAAATTTTTATATTTAATATTATTTCAAATAACTTATATATAATAAATACTTCTATGATTATTATTATATATTTCGTGTTTATTAAAAGTATTATATATAATAGTATACTATAATATAATTATACAAAGATTCAGTTAATTCTTTCCAAATCATATTTTTATTTCGGCCAGGAATGTTTTTTAAATGAATAATTTTATATAATACACATACTCTATACTATTATTAATAATAATTTATTAATAATATTGATACTAATATTAAATGATACTATAGTATTGAAATTAATATTAAATAATTTTATATAAAGAACCAACAAAACTGAACAACCATGTACATACTCACGCTTCCTTCCAGTTGTCAGTGTTAACTTGTTGTCAGATGAATACACATTATATAATTATAACAATTATAATTGTTATTAATCATTCCAGAGTGATATGTAATTAACTATATTTAATACATCTATCAATACTTTTATTTTTATGAATTAAATTATTATTTATCGTATTATATTTTTCATATTATCCATGATATATTTTACATAATATACGTAATATATACTATTATTAATAATATTGATACTAACATAATATATTAAATTATACTATAGTATTGCAATTAATATATTTATTAATAATTTTGTATAAAAAAACCAAAAAAAAACGAACAACCCTGATATATATATATATGATTTTTATATTTATGTATATATATAATATGTTTCTCGATTAGACTTGTATTAGAACAGGCACATAAACAGGCACATACACTACACGTTGATATGAAACCTCTGAAATCGACGGCTTGCTGTTCAACAGAGTTCTTCACCATCTGCCAGAAGCACTCAGACACCGCCATCGAGAGGTTGTTCGTGTTCATTTGGGTAGCTTTAAGTGCCCCATCTCTGTATGTGTTGTGTTAGCCTACGATTAAACTCAGCCGTTATCTATGAGACCACGTGGAAGAGAGGTATGTACTGTAGTGTACGATATTGTTATTGTGAAAATACACACTAAGTAGGTCACACTAAGTATGTAAAATGTACATATAATGTACGTCTATTTAGTATGCTCGATATCATATGAATAATGATTAGAAATAAACAATAAGGGAAGTTTAACTTAAAATAGATATAATCACATATTCGCATAAAGGCATAGGCATGTGTAATATTGTTAATCTAGGTTTTATGAAATCAGGGAAATATAAATTCTAAAAAGAGTATTCATTATAGACTATAAGCTAATGCCACTTATCACTGATAACAACACTAGTACACTCTAATGAGATACACATGATACACGTGGATAAGTAGTGATAAATACCTGAAGAGTTTTGAATTACTAAAGAAATCTTGTTCATATTGTTTAATTTCACTTATAGAATTATTGGAAGCTCCATCTATAAGATAAAAATTCATAAATTAACTATATATTAGATAATATTATAAATGAGTCTGATTTTATACTAATAGTTTATATAAAGCAATTAACGTATTTAATAAATAAATAGAGATTGTTTAAATAATAAATATTAATTATTGGAATCATAACAATTTTTCAAAAGTAATGTTTAAAATATAATTTAAAAAAAACTCACTTGAAAGTTGAAATAGAATATATAAAATATTCAGATTTTTTTCTATATAAATATTTAATTAATTTTTTTAATAATTATATCTAATATATTATTTATGAATAATTATATTACCTATTATTTATATTTGTATCCGTTATAATTAAAAATAATGATACTTACCTTTTCCAGTGACAACAGCGAAATATCCTAATGCTTTCATTGGGAAGAGTTTACCTTCCAAAATTTTTTGTATCTGTAAAATATTTTTTTATAAATTATATATCAAATCTATGAATAAACAATATGCCACAATATAATCCTATGATTATTTATATTTAGTTAAATATTTAATTGCTATATTAATTAAAGATGTTATAGCTAGTCAGTTTAAATTAACATGAATTTTTTCAAATTATGTTTTTTATTTAATATCTTCTATTTAATTTTGTAATATACTACAAAATAAAATATTTTTATAGATTTTGAAATAATTAGTTATCAAAAGAGGATATTATTTTAAAATATGGAATTATCCTATCTTTTAAAATTAAATATTTACAAGCCCCATAAATCTTATACTCATAAGAAAATACTATTAAAAAATGTATATAAACAGATACATAATATAATATTATTACTATTAATACATGACTAACCCTGACTGGATCATAAAGCTGTTTTTCAGCTAAATCTACTTTGGTCAACACGAATATTGTTCGTTTTCCTGTGGGATCAACAGAGTTCACAAGTTCGGTGACATTTGACCTTTCAGGATCTAGTGATCCATCTGAAAAAGATAAATTTTTAATAATGTATATTTATTAATAATTCTGATATAATAATAATGCAAAGATAAAAGAATATTATTTTTAAATTAACATAATTACATTATAATAAAACATTGTAAATTTCTCTAATTTGTTATTGTTGAAATAACTTAATATTAATTGGATAAGACAATTTACAATTTTATGATTTACAAGTTTTTACATTAAAAATAATATTGTAAGTAACAATAACG
Organism: Osedax fenrisi; assembly: GCA_964019155.1. Taxonomy (NCBI): domain Eukaryota; kingdom Metazoa; phylum Annelida; class Polychaeta; order Sabellida; family Siboglinidae; genus Osedax; species Osedax fenrisi. The sequence goes on along the minus strand of OZ025244.1, from coordinate 52,788,282 downwards.
ATACTATATTGAAATAAAACATATTTAGGTATACATGATATTATTAAAATTTAAATATGGAGCTGTAGTTTACAATACATAGATGTATTATAAATGTAATATACACAGAAATCTATACTCATCAATTATTCTATTTTTATAAAGATATCATTATATATATTTTTTTTATTATAAATATAATTTATATATTATAAAATATTTTATATATATACCTCATTATAAACATATAAACATACTCAATAAATAGTAGTACTTAATTCTATAATCTGTGTAGTAGGACATGCAAAGACTTTAGAAGTGCTGACCTTGTATGCACAGAATTATGGCGTTGGGATTTTCAATGTGCTGCTTGCAAACTTGAATGATTTTTTCTTTAGTGTTACTAGCCATATCCATGGTTACAGTCTGAATGGGGAGAAAGGGGTGTTATTGGGGTTATTAATCATTATCGTGGATAATCTGAGTAGGTGGATGAGGAGGAGATTGTGTAGCAAGAGAATATGGATAAGTTTGAGTTGGAGAAGATGGGGGAGATGGAGGGGTATGAGAAGTTTGATGATCTGGATGAGGAACTGGTAAAGTAGGAGAAGATTATGAGGAGGACGAGGAGATGTAGGAGTAGAAGGAGGATGAGATAGAGTGATGAGGAAGAGGGGGAGGATGAGGAGGATGATAATAGTGTCTATGATGACTAACACTAATGATTCCTGGGAGATCTATGAGGATCATGCGCTGTATACCTGGCCCTTTAACTGTCATCGAGATAGTCTACAAAGTATGGGAGGAGATATTACACGTTCGCTGTGTGTTGTTATGCCGCACGATGTGAGTGATAATAGGAGTCATGTTATAGTGTGGTGTGTCACTTGAAATAATTTATTTAAAAAGAAGTTTTTGCATTGATTTTTGTATAAAATTAAAATGTTTGATCCTGGACTATGATTCAATACGATAAAATTATTCAAGCGTAAAATAAAAATGTTACAAAATATGCGTTAGCAGACATTATCAGTTATACATGCGGTAATTTAAAATTGATATAATTATGTATACATGTATACAATTATATATATTATAGATTATGAAATAGAATAATGGGTTGATATGACTATGTGGAATAATAAGAATGACTCACCTCCGAACTGATGGTGTCCCCAGACCGAACACTTCTTAGCATTCTCTTCTCTATTGCTGATCGTAGTTGTACCAGCTGAGTATGTATATATTAGTGTATTTGTATGTGTGTATGTATGTGTATTTGTATGTGTGTGTATATGTGTGTGTGTGTGTGTGTGTGTGTATATGTATTTGTATGTGTGAGTGTGTATGTGTATTTATGTGTGTATGTATATGAGTGTGATATTTAGTATATAAAACTGTAGTTGTTATGTATTTCATATATTTTATATGTCATGTATACACTAATATACTGGTGTGGTATGACTAAATATATTACGTATATTTTGTACGATTTCTCAAGAATTATTTAATATTTTTAGTTCATTGTAGTAACTTATATCACAACCAGCAGATATATACGTTATAATGTTTATATTGCTTAGCCATTCATTATAGTGATTTCAATTTATTTTAATTAATAATATAATAAACTGAATTTTAATGACATAATTAAATATCATAAATATTATATTATGAATATATAAGGATAGTATACCATTAGCATTGTTTATATAATGCTAATTTCTTTAATAAATGTTATTAATTATAAATATAGCTACTAAATTATGAATCATTACCTCACTTTCTTTGGTGAGGTCATATTCGTGAGTATCATCGTTGAACTGAGCTATGTGGTAGGGTCCTTCACTCAAGGTGACCTTGACGGGAGCTCGGGTCATCATTTCCCCCGAACCTCTGAACAATGGGCATAGTATTAGAACACAATGTAGGTCACTATTGTATACTATTATATACTATTGTATACTATTGTATATTATTGTATACTACTGTATATACCTAAGGGGGAGGCCACACTTGCGAATATACACTAGAATAATTAAGTTTTGTTATATATCAATGTTAGGTATTTGTGAATGCGGGTGTTTCGAGGTAATCGTCAAGCGTGGCATCCTCACCTTAACTCTAGTATGACCTATGAACTCATTATTGGTTTCTTAGTCAGTGCTCATAGACATTAGAATTAGGTAAACTACCATTTGTATACTACTGCGATATAATAATATTCACCATCTGAATGATGTTAGCTTCATTTGTATTACGTTGAAAACTCAGTGATATCTAGGGAATTTTACTTTAAAAAAATGTGTACCAATTAATTGTATGAAATACAGTGTATTTACATTGAAATTGATGAATGAATGAATCATCTGTGAAACAACTCTACCTAATTGTAATGTCCATACTATAGCATTGATATAGGTATAACTAAGGTTATCTAGTTAAGTTATAACTAAACTCAGTAATAAAACATTCTATTTTAGTTAAATTTTTATTAAGAATCTAAATACAATATATTAATGTGTATATATTACATTATATTACAATATATTTACTATATTATATCTATTATTTTATATTATAACTATATCAATGATATAATTATCTAATTATAAAATATTTCAATGATAAGATATAATAGCTACCTTGGAAATATACGAGCTTTAGCAATCATTTCAAGAACACTAGTTTTACCAGAACTCTGATCCCCAACAACGATCACCTATATCAGTGGTAATCATATACAATATCATCATTGTCATCACATATTCATTAAATAGTATATATATAATAAATTATATGTCATAAATCAAATTATTATTACATATTATTTTACTACCAATTTTTATATTGTATTTAAGGGGATACAGTATTAGTAGTTTATGATATATTTTAATTGTTTTATGATATAAAATATGATATATATATATCTAAAATAAAGCATGCCAGATTTCTATAGCATTTATCTATAGTCATATATAGATAGATAATTGTAGGAACAAATAGACTATTTAAAATATGAATTAAATATAATAATATTGAATTTTACTATTACATTTCAGTGCACTCTTGAAGAACTTATATTAGTAAATACGAATTAATTCATATTCATAATAACATATACATATATTATTACCATTATTAAATTCTATTATATAACTTCATAACATTAAAGATAACATTAATTGAATACAATAGTGTATAGATAATAACTTGACATAAGTCAGTAGCATATATATATATATATATATATATGGTTATTAATATTTTGGGTTTGAGTTGGTTTCACTGGTTTGGTTTAATTTCGATTGGTTTAGTTGTATATATTAAGGTTTTTTTAGCTGCATTACATCCAGAGTGAGCCTATAAATACATATATAGGAAATCACTCAACCTTCTTGTTACATTATTCATATTATATATATATATATATATATTAAATATATATATATATATAAAATAATTATTCATAAATATAATATAACTCATCCTAAATGTTACAGATACATTATTATCTATCATACACTACAGTAATATATAATATATATATATATATATATATATATATATATATATATATATATAAACTGTTCGAATTATACATTCAATTAATGTTATCTTTACTGTTAAAATGTTATATAATAGCACCAAATAATGTAAATATATGTAGTCTATTGTGAATGTGAATACAATCATATTGACAACTATAAGTAGTCACACTGAAATGTAAGAGCAGGGCCACATTTTCTCAATGTTTCAATTATGATATACTTGTTGCTACTTGGCATATAAACTATATAGAACTATATATCTAGTTTATAAAGATAAGAAAATATAGGCATTATTCCAATTATTTATCCCAAAATAGAATTTATAGCAGAAGTATGTATCTATTTACATGTAAATGATGCGAGGATCGACATTTCTCATATGAATAAAAATGAAATTTTAACTTATCAAATCTTATTAATTTTTAATTTAAATGAACAGATTCATTAATATATCAATAGATTTATTGATATTAACTATAATAAACTTGACATGAATTAAAGATAAATATGGGTAATATATCCGGATTAAGAACAACATGTATATATATATATATATATATTATAATACCTAGTTACGATGTGATAAAGGTAGAGATACTAGAGTACAAACCCGTGGTAAACTCTCCTGTATATTAGTGGAGTCATTAAAACCCGACAATTCATCCAGTACCTCTGAATACATTTCAATCAACGATGGCTGTAGATATATCAACAGTTATTATGTAATAGGGTTACGTACTAGGTATGTTAACAGTTTATATCAGGATAATGTATTTTTGTTATAAAAATGTTAATATTATTTATGATGCTAATCATTTCCTATTCAATTATATAATTAATGTCTAATTGATATTAAATTATAAACTAAATATATATATATATATATAATATAAATGTATCAATATGAAAGAAAATATATGGTTAATATGTAATATTTCATCATTGCAATAATCGTTATAATGTTAATAAAAATGAAATTATTAAAATATTTTAATTTTGATAAAGAATATTTATATTGGAATTTTTACAAATGTGAATATAACACATAATTCATAGATAGCGTAGAAAATCAGACAATGAATAAATACCTTAATTCTTCGAGAAGATATGCGTTTCATCTTATTCAACATAGATTGTCTTCTGAGGTCTTTGTTCTCTTTCTCCAATCGATAGATTTCATTTGTTAATTTATTCTATTTATTGAATTGTAATATAAATATGCTGTTATTTATCAATTCATATAGTTTTGTAGATAGTTCTTATAACTAGTAGAAAAAAACTATATATCAAGCTTAACATATATATGTATCAACACAAATTTAAAATCAAAATATTACATTTCCTTAGAAAAAAATTATATATTGGAATATTTAATTGTTTAATATTTATAAACTTCAGAACTATGTAATATATTTTTTTGTGTAATTAGTTTGAAATATTTAGAATATTTATTTGATAAAACCTGAATATTGATTAATTCATTTTGTAGAAACTCTATTTTTTTCAGATATTCTGCATCCTATGAATTAATTATTGATTATTGATTGCATAACATATGTTATCATAATAATGAATTGTATGAACTATTAGTCATTTAGTAAATAGTAATCCAACATGAAATCTTGATATAAGGAGATAAATATCTATAATTTATAATATAAAATGTATATAATATATATTTATATAATGATAATATATGAAATACATCATATAGTGTACTAAGAGTATAGTTAATCCAATATATCTGAACTTATCTTGAGTTCCATATATAAATAAACTGACATAATTACATTAAACATAAAATTAAAACTTGCAAATGAAATAACTAATAAAGGTTGCATTATAAACCAAATACTATAGAGATCAACATATAATAGATAATATACTTATATTTTAAAAAGTTGTAGTTTAAAACTTTAAAAAACCCAATTAATACTATGAATATATAATTATATTTTAGGGTAGAATACTAAAGGATATTTCAATTAATACTCTTTAATGTAATTTGTATCTATCATACTCTAGATATATTTATACCCCTTATCCTTATATTATAATAATCGAGATAGAGAAAGAATATAGGGTATAAAGAGATCGAAGAGAGTGAGAACAGGAGACATAGAATAGGAAAGGGAGAGGAAAGATGTGGGAATAAGGGTAAAGATATATACCATGGATGTGGTGCTTACAATGAAAAGCATGCGTTATCGATTTATTTGAATCTAATCACATGTAGAATTTTATCCTATGAAATTTCAGGATAAAAATATACGTGTAATTAGATATCGAGTTAAAACAATCATTACATCATCGTCGTCATGTGACCTTGTCTCCCGATTGATCTCCGTTGCCCGCCATCATACTCTTTAGGTTACTGACGCCCGTTGATATTATGTTAGGTTTATCTTCCCGGTTCTCTGTTCTAAGTTCTGTGTGGAGTACGAGTGAGAATTAGTCTACTTTCAATGCGATATGTATATATATATATAAATCCGCGTATACTAATAGATCTAGTGCGATTAAAGCTAATCTCTCAACTGTATATTATGATAGTGAGATTATACATATAATGATGTAATTAAGCGAGCGTGCAACGCTATTAGCTTGACATTAGGTGTGTGTGTTAGGGTTATGTTTGCTAGGTTATTAGGGTCGAGGATAGCATAAGCTGAATGATAACCGGGTAAGCTAGGAGGAAAACAGCTATACTTCAAGCTCTCGTTACATCACAACTAATCAAAACCCTAGCTGTATAAGTAATACTTATACAGTACTGTATACTTATAAAGTATCAGTACTGTATACGCTATCTTTACAGTGGTCACATTCCAAGTAAGCGTATCGTACGCATCTAGAGTGACTCACTGTAAACAGGAAGTACTACTACTACTACTAATACTACTACTATGTGGTAGCCATGCACCAGACTCTAGTATACCCTGGTTAATAATCCATAGTGATTTACTTTCTGTGTAGGCCTTAACTTTGTCCAGTAGAGCGCGGAGTTTGTCCATTCGTATCTTTATGTGATCCTACATATATTTAAATATAATTATCTGTAAGTACAGGCATATTTAAATATATCCTAAATAATATATAAATATTTCTACAATCCAATATTATTAAATTATATAAAATGAAACGTTTAATCGTTGTAACTAATTAATTGATTAATGTATTACATTGTGAACGACTAATTATTTAAGTACGCGAATATCGTGTTCCTACAAGTATTCTAATCGAAGTCTGTTCATTGGTTGATGCGCGTTACCTGCGAAATCGTGGGCAATCCGAAGTCCTTGAGTCGCTGCGACCAGACTGCGAGCAGCTCTTCGCTGGGTAGCCTATTTCTCAGCCACGACATATCGGGCAGCGACTGTCTCCAAGAATCGTAGGTCTGTTACGCGAGGGGGTGTCATCATCGTCATTACAGCGGGGGCATTACGTCGCGCATGTCAGTTTTTCTCTTATTAATAGCATTCGTTGAGAATTCGCGATAACGCAATTGTTTCTATAGCGCGAACGGTTTATGTTTTAATTGTTAAACCGTAAATTATAAAAATCTATGAACAAAATTAAAACAAAAAATAATATTAATACTATAATTTTAGATGAGTATTATTGTATGATTTGAAGTATAGTTCTTTATATAAAGTAATTTTATTTCATTATACATATATTTAACAACAACTTTAATATTACATGGTTAATAATTATTTGATAAAATTACAATAAATTAATACAATATTTAATTGAGAAATATATATATATATATATATATATATATATATATATATAAATGAATTACAAATATGTAAGACAGTCTGGAATATAAAATAGTCATTCATCTATAGTATTGGTTATTGGTATTTATAGGTATTTATTATATTTATCCTCTTTTATTTATTTAGAACTTATCGAGAAATTATAAATCATAATACTGGGTCTCTCAGTTAATATTAGGTATTTTTAAAAATTATAAGACTAAAACAACTTCTTGATAGATTCATTTATATTATATTATATATTCATTTATTTAACTTATATATATATATATAAGTTAAATAAATAAATATTATTATATTTTTCATAAATTATAATCTAATCGAATATTTAGGTAAATTGATAATATTATATACAATTGTATTTCTAATATCAACATAAAATTAAATTAATATTAAAATTATACAATTTAATTAAATTATAATTACAATTAACCAATATTATAATTTACAATACATATTTCACATTATGTTTAATATGATTTGAATACTAACCGACATTGCAGAAGCACCTCCCGCTGCTATAGATCCAGTAATGATATATCTGTTGTGTTAGTTGTGGCATATAATAAGTTCAATTCAATCAAATTTGTTATCATATTATAATATATTTAATTATTCACTCCACAAAATTAGTAAATTTGTTATAATTAATTAATTGTCGTAAAAATATACATGTACCGTACCAAAATTATTTAATTTTCCCTAGATATAACGGAATATTTACAACATATGTTAGAAGTTATAAAAGGATTATAACGTACTCTTATATTTACTAAATATTATTTAGTATATAAAATATTTATACTATTTTAAAAATTTAATTTTATCACAATTCACACTTAGTTTTGAATAGTATAATAATGTATAAATAGTATCTATTATAGTATCTATTGGATACTTATTGCATAATTGAAGTAATACACTTAAAGTAAGTATGCCACTGCGCATAAATACACGAATTATATGCTAAGATATATAGATTCTGATGTACATATAGATAATCACACTTTTTTTTAAGTTGTGTTTATTATATTCATTTCATTAATAATTTTATAGATATAAATAAGATTTAAAGGTTAACAAAATCGCTATTGGTCGTGTTTACATGTAAATAGATAGGCAAAAATCATAACATAAATTATTACAATAATATTGTATATTTGAATTGATAAGATTAATATTTTATCATAATATAATATATACAATTATTGAAAACGTATGTATATTAGAAATAAATGATTATCTTTATTAAAATATATATAAATTGTCATTTAAACAATCAAAAAATAATAATTTTCGTGGGGATTGAATATTATATAAATATTTTTATTATTTTATAATAAATTTTGAAATTAGGTTACTTTTATAGAGTATGCATTATTAATATTATATAAAGATACTGCAATAATTAAAAATAATTAAATTTTGTACTTGGAATGCATTAAAAAAAAAGAGTTGACAGAAACAATTTCTAAAAAGACATTTTAATTATAATATCTAGAAAATGTAATAATATTTGGGAATATGTTTTTTTTACTATTTTTTTAAATACAAGAAAAAATAAAAGTATGTAATCTCAGTTAAATTTTAATAATAATTTATATTAAATTATACTTTATATATAATTTAAAATTTACAAATTTATGTCTACATTATACATTGTCATAAATTATATAGTATATAAGAATGTAAAAATGTATAAAGAATTTATAAATCAATATATATAGTAAATATTATTTTTGTAGATTATTTACATAACATTAATAATAAATAAAATCATAAAACATATATATTCTATAGTATGAAACAAAATAATATTACAAGAGTATTTAAATTATAAATTGTAATATTAAATAATATTTTTATAATATCAAAAATAAATTGATATATTTTAATATTTTAAATATTGTCAATGCAATAAATATTTAAAATAAAATTGTTTATTATACACTACAATATAAAATATTATTTTATACTTTTATTTTATTGATTTTGTATTTAATAATATATTTTATAAATTTTTTAAATATTTCACATCAATATTTGATCATATGATTCTCATCAAGTGATTTATTTTATATAAAAATTTTTATTTATAATTTGAATTTTTTGAAAGTATATTTCAAATCTGTATGTTATATAATATATTTTAACATATATTTATCAATATTTATTTAAACAATCTAATAAATCATTAATCTATTCATATGTAATTAACTCTTTATAAATTAAACATATATATATATATTATATATATATATATATATAATCTTAATTTCATGATTAATAAATTGTATTCTATAAACTAAATTGTTGATATCCTATAGATGATGTAGAAAAATATTGATATAATATATGTTGGATGCATAGATTTGTATTTTACATAGAGCGGTATTATTATATCTCACCAATGTACAATTATTCAACTGATATGGTGCCTCGATGTAGGAAACTTATGAAGGCCACCATCATATGACCAATGCATTTAATAACAAATATTCAAATAAATAATATTGATTTTTAATTATATATTTGATTACTTTTCTATATATATTCAAAAAAATAATATTGATTTTTAAATACATTTGATTTTTTTTCTATATCTATTCAAACAAATAATATTAATTTTTATAAATATATTCAAATAAATAATATTAATTTCTATATATATTCAAATAAATAATATTGATTTTTAAATACATTTGTTTTCTTTTCTATATACACTTATAAAATTCATTTCAATTATATCAAAATAAACATCTATATTTATTTAAATTATATAATTATATTGCAACATTTAATTTGATTAAATAATACTTAATATGTGATGGTCGGTCATCTTAAGTTTCCTAAATCGAGGCAACATGTCTGTTGAAGAAAAATCACGTGACTACAAATCTAGGTAAACTATAAATCTATGGTTGGATGGCTAATTTAATTTGGCTAATATATGAAATATATGTATATTAATTTATTTATATAATAAATGCACATATTTAAACTATTAAAAATATAATATAATAGTTTTTACAAACTACAACAAATATAAAATAATATTACATTAATTTGTTAACAAATTATTATATCAAATAGAAGTATAATCAAATAAAGTATTTTATTATATAATTTAATTTATGGCTTTTATTTATTGAATAAGATACATTTTATATATATAGGTTAATATATAAATTAAATCTTTTTGGATTAAAAAATACTTATAATTATATATTTATAACGAGGGATGAACGAGTTGGGAATAATATTCCGATAATTGAGGCAGGCGGCTCCGGGAGCACAACCTGACAGTTATAATTGAGTTATGTTTATATTTACTGTATGATAATCTATTGATAAAATGCGATTACAAATTATACTAAATTATTTATTAAACACACATGTATAGTGTGCAAAATCCTTGGTATGTGTATTTGGCTAAGGCATCAGACACACAAGCATTAGGATGTGGGTTCGAGCCTTGACCGGAACATTCATTAATTCTATAAAATGGGTCTTCAAATATTATTTTGAAGTGATCTTATATAATTGTGTATAAATAAATGATCGGCTCTTGTTAAAAATATGGATTCCTTAACATGAGAGCGGCTTCGAAGGACATCAGAGCCATATATGGTTATAAGTGAAAACTTCATCTAAGTTCTTTGATTAGATTAAAGGATTCCACCAAATAAAAAAACAATATATATTATACATTCAATATAACATTGTATACTAGTTTGTTATTTATTATATAGTATAATATAATATAATTAATTGAAATATATATATATATATATATTAGTTTATGTGTGTTGGTTTGTGTTTGTGTGTATATATCATATATTATATTAAACCATATATTATATGGTTAAACATAATCGATGAGTTATCCTGAATACGAGTGTATCCTTTATCTATAGTTCAGCTATTAGCTCTCTGCATTGATGCATGTATATAAACACATACTCTATTTATAAATGCCCGAACTCATCGCGCGCTCGACGCCCGCCTCAAATGTTGAATACCGTTCCCAACTCATGCAGTAACATTTGAAACTATAGATTTTAGACTTTGATAACCATTTAATAATTTAGATATATACGAGATATAGTTTATATTATTAATCGAAATATAATATAATAATTAAATATAAAGGTAAATAACTTCCAAAAAAAGGATTAAATAAACAAATAAAGATGTTTATTAAATAATGTATGACATAATTAATATAAAACAAAAATATAATTATATAAATAAATCCTCTATTTTTAATTATAAGGAAAAATGTGTTCATTTATATTTAAATTTATAAAATTGAATATACATATCGAAAATTTATAAGATCATACTTTGAATATGAATAAAAAAGTAAGATTTCAAATGATTAAAATGCATTCATAACATTTTCTATATATAATTTGTAATGCACTCCACGCTTCTTTGTTACATATATATTACGTTCATGTATTACAAACCTCAATTTTGCGACTCTTCCGATAACTCGGATAATCGATCCAATAGTAGTGAAATTACGAGCTGTGTGAATTACTTGATATCGATGTTGTCGCACATTTCTAAATCTTTTTAGCATCGAATAATGTCTCGAAACTAACGGCGTCCCTCTCCAGAATAAACCGCGAATATTTGTTAAAGGCATACTTGTTATTTCTTTTAGACTTTATCTATCTAAATTTAAATATGAATTAGTTATATAGAATAGAATATCGATATTTATATAAATATCTACACATTTTTATATTTATAAAGCAAAGAATAATATAAAAGAAACGTTAACTTTTAAACTAATTAATTTATATTAGAAAAATATTTAGTAAAGTAAATTATTCATATAAATTTAATTTATTAATAATTTTACAAATATTACTTAAATTATATTATAGTATTCGCTGATATTTATGAGATATCATAACAAAAAAAATAGTATCTAAATATATATAAATTATTGGAAACTATTAGAATTAGTTTGTAAACACTGATAAACATGAATATTATATTGAACTATATTATTGCACCCTTGATATTAAATACAATTTTTTTTTAAATTATAGTAATTATAAATTAATCTCAATAATATTTATTCCATATGTTTTAGTAATAACTATACTACAATAACAATAATTAAAGAGATAATTATAAAAATTCTAATTATAAAAATTCATACCTGACAAATCATGATATAACTGTAATAAATGCAATATCTTCTGAATCAATAATTACTTTAACTAAGTATTTTTTTATTACTATTATAAGCTCTGATGTAAAATAAAACTATATTATAAAATATGTTTGTAATAAAGTAGAGTGTAGAACTAACTTGAATAAAGATTGATTATTAATATATACTTTCATTTTTTTTAGATAATTATCAATATTATAATCTATGTTAATTCTCTATTTAGAAAGAAATTAATAAAACCATAATTTTTCTCAAACTAGGTTTTTAAAATAAATTAACTCTTATAATTTATATCTATTTCATTTATGACTTATATATAAAATATATTTGTATATTTAACTACCATTAAAATTATTTTAATAGTTAAAATTAAGTAAATTGAAAATCATATGTATTTAACTAGATAATATTATAAAGATGTAAGAAATTTATGGTATTACTTAATTATTATAATCTCTATAAGACATTATAATATTGTATTCTCAAAGTATAATAATTATAAAAATTCTATTATCAGTTATATAAATAATTATACTAATTTTATATTATTGTGTGTAGTATATAACACTACACCATATCAATGCAGACTGTAGTATATAATAGTCCTCTATATTATTGTTGTCCGTGGTATATTCAATGTATATTATTATTAAATTATTATCGTATTACTATTATTTTATTATTATTTTCTTCAGGCACGAGTGAAGGGGTCTACATGACCCTATTTTAGTGCAAATAAACATAATATCATCATCATCATTATATAATTGTTGGTATATGTTAAGTAAATCGTATAAAAACTATGGTAATCGGACTTATGGAAAATGTTAATAGTTAAAATCTAGTGGGGTTCAAAATTGTAACCGTTAAAATATAGAAGGATATAATAAATATATATTACACACTAATATTATATTATATATATATATATAATATTATTATGAGTTATTTGAATATCAATTATAATAATTATATTTAAATAATTTAAAATAACTTAGATTATCAAATTGTGTTTATTGTTAAATTATTAGTATAATTAAATATGAATGCAACCTTTTAACTATATTATATAGTTAACACTTTGTTATGTATAGTGTATGCATTACAACGTTTTTTTATAATGAGGGAACTGTATAATACACTGTATAATAGACTGTATTATTAATACAGTCTCAGATTCTGAGATTCTCAGACTGAGTCTGTATTATTATAATAATTATTATAATAATAATTATATAATAATTATATATAATATATAGTATATATATAATATAATATATCTCATATATCGAAGCAGACCGTCGATTATTAGTATTATAATGTCAGAGTTCAATTTTTTTTGGGGTTGTGTGATTTCTTTGGTTTGGTTTTATTTTTATGTTTGTTTAGCTGCCTTATATAACCAAGTAAGCCTATAAAATAATGTGTTACTATAAAATATCTTATAATTATTATAATAATGCGTATAATGTGCATATATAAGTACCGCCCACCTTGAACTCTGACATTATTATAATAACAATCGGCGGCCTGCTTCGAGATAATTCATATATATAGAATTTATGATAAAAATTCAATGACATTTGACAAATGATTAGTGTGCATATTTTAAAAATAATTTTTAATTAAATTTAAAATATCATATACTTAGTATAATACTATATCATATAGTATATGAATCATATACTATGATTATCATAAACATTTAATGATTCATTATGATATATTATATATTATGTATTATGCATTATAATAATCATTATCATAATCATTATCATGATTGTTACATAATTATTATAATTATTATTAATAATAATATATGATATATCCTGCTATACTACCAATTGTATGATAGTTTCTAGTTTATAATATTTTATTTTATATAAAATATATTAATAAATATATATATGTAATTTTTAAATTAAAAATTATACCATTGTATATAGGAATTACACTTGAAATTATTTTCCAGATATTATAAATTCATTTAAATTTTAAATTTAAATTTAAATTAATATATTATTATATTGATATTATTATATAAATATAAAATAATATATATCACTTACAGTTAATATAATAGTTAAATAAATATATACATAATTTTAAATATAATAAATATGGTTTTATATGGTATATATGTGATATTATAATAAAGTGATATTCATTTTTAGAAAATATTAATATCACATATTCTAAATTATTTTGACATTAATACAAAGATTCTAATATATGTAATTTATTTATAATATGATATAAGACAATCCGGATATTTAAAAACGCATTTATTTTATAGAATACTATTTAAAATAATCAAATTAATATTAGCGAGTTATTTATAATTTGAAAGTATATATTAATATATATATATATATTAATATATTATATATATATATATATATCTACTAAAATGAACTCAGACCTGTGTTCCTTTAAAGTATGTCGCTCATTATACAGGAAAAACTCCTATCCACTAAATCATCATACTTTACTAACTTGCTTTGTAAATATGGCACCTCATCTAAGCAAGCCTACAACCTATCATTCACCTTAGTAGGTAAATCAAAACCCAGGCACCTTCCTGACCAACCGGATACAGTCCTCTGCTCCTCCTTTGCTAATTTCTTCCAGAATAAAGTATCGAACATCATAGCTGCTCTCCCCAATGTGAATGTTGATATCCTCACTCTCAACTCATATTCACTAGCTTCCCATAATCACTGGTCCTCCTTCACTCTCCCTACTCGTCCATATGTGCTCTCTCTAATGGCATCCCTAAAATCCAATTCCCCACTCGACCCTATTCCCCTTACTTTACTTCGTACCCTTTCGCCATTGCTAATTGAACCCATAACAATGATCATTCATGCGTCCCTTATTACATCGATCGTACCAAAGTCTATGAAACACTCATATATCACCCCAATTATAAAAAAAACTACCCTTAGCCACTCGAACCTGTCGAGCTATCGACCCATCTCCCAGCTTTCATCAATCTCTAAGACCTCAGAGCGAATTGTATCTGCTCAACTTATTCACTATATCACTACCAATTCAATTATTGATAAGTTTCAAAGTGCTTACTTACCCCATCGGAGCACTGAATCAGCACTGAATCTTATCATTAATGATCTACTAATATCCCTTGACAACAAAGCCCCGTGCTACCTTGTGTTACTTGACCTATCCAGTGCCTTTGACACTCTAAACCATGACATTCTTTCTTTACGACTCAATGAAATCGGTATTCATGGTCAAGTACACAGCTGGTTTATGTCATTCCTTTCCTTAAGGTCCTCTTCAGTGAAAATCAACTCATCCTTCTCTACCCCGTTTATCAGCACTCATGGTGTTCCACAAGGCTCCGTGCTTGGTCCTTTACTTTTTATTATTTATATTTTACCCATACAATCCATATTTCGTAAATATCCTTACATCCACTACCATCTCTTTGCAGATGATCTACAAATTTATACTTCTTTTCCTATTTCCTGTGACTCCAACTCAATTCAACTGTCTATTTTTAACTGCCTCACAGAACTTACTGACTGGTTCTCCCATAATTCCCTATCACTTAACATGACCAAAACTGACACCATAATTATCTCCAGACCTACCTACCCCCTAATCATCACCCACCCCTTTCTACTAGCCCTCCCTACATCACAATCCATAACAACTCTTGGTTTCACCATCAACTCCCACCTAGATTACTCTGACCACATATCTATAATGATTCGCAATGCCAACTATTTTCTTTACAATATTAGAAAATCACGTAATAAATTGACTTTTTCAATGACTAAAAGTCTAATACACTCGCTAGTCTTCAGTAGACTCATATACTGCTGCTCACTTCTATGCAATCTACCCCTAAAGCTTATGCTTAAACTTGAGAAGATACAACGACGTGCTATACGCACCCTATATAAACTGAAGTTCTCTTCAATAGTATCAATATCGACTCTAATGCGATCACTCGGCTGGCTTAAGTTTAGATATCTCTGCAGGTACAGACTACTATGCATCACCCATAAGGTGATACATCTTAGATCTCCCGAGTACCTAGCTGACTTGATCAGTATGCATACCCTTAGTCGAGCTAGCAGGAAATGTCACACGATGAAAATTGTGCAACGCTCGACTATCTCTGCTCACTCTGAATCTTCTTTCTCTGTGGTAGCTCCAAAATACTGGAAATCTCTACCATATGACATTAGGTGTTTGAAATCCTTGTCACTATTTAAATGTAAATCTCCAAGCACCTATTAACATTGTAACCTACCTTTTCCTTTATTTTTATTGTACTTTATTTATTTTATTTTTGTTTCCTTCTCATGACGCCCATAACCACCACGTGATTTTGTAGTCAATAAAATATTTTAAAATAAAAAAAAATATATATATTAATTATTAAATAATTAAATGTGTAACAATGATTATGCTCCATGGATTATGATTTGCAAAATATGTGAGTGTATACACTCCTCTATGTTCATGAACATATTCCTTGGAATTCCAAACTAATATAGGCTTATTATAAGAATGTATTATAATCATAGACATTAGAGTGAGGACACCCCACTATATATCTATGATTATAATAAATTCACATAGAATTAAAGTGTGTAGGTAGATGTATAGTAAAAGTGAGTGTTAGTATATACATTTTTAATAATCTTAGGATAAATATATATTATAAAATGTTATAAATTATCCTATTATAGAGTTATATTATACTAAACTACACCAAATAAATTAGTGGAATTAGGCACATTTTGGAACTACTGGAGGATATCCCTGAGGATATTGAACAGTTGCAGATGCTGTATAGGATAATTTAAATTAATTTACATTTAAAAAAAGTAACAAAGGGAACTGCTCATTGTACAGGTATATAAGATTGGATTCCTTGTTTTGAAGGAATCTGGACTACTGCTGCAGGAGTATCAAATATGACCAAGAACTCCTATAACCACTCCCTGCTATAACCTCGGTTATAGTAGGTTTTTATATTAATGGGTAACTATATATTTAGATTCTGGGCGTAATTGGAAGACTCGGTATGGAGTAGGTTAAGTAAGTGGAGAGATCCAGTGAGATTATATTGACAGGGTAATGTAATGGCAGATGGTAAATACGTAGTATTAATACAAGATACATCAAATACCTCCTATAACCTTGAGGTTATATGAGGTTTTGATATATCTAGAATAGTATTCACCGTAAGTGTAAAGAAGTGAATGGGAAAGTTGTATATCAGTAATATAAGCGTATTGAATGCCAATTGTATGGTGATCGGTGAAGTTGTTAGTGAATTAGATGGGAAGGTTCCGATATAAATTACGAATTTTGTGAAAACGACATGTAATTAAAAGGAGGTTAACCTCCTTACAATTGTACCCAGTAAACACTATATTAGTTGATTTTGAATACACAATGCCTAAAAGTTCCGGAATCAATTCTTCTCTTTGATAATAATTTGCGCCCAAAAACGTCGAATTGTTATGTCGTATTGTTATTGTACTTTGGGCGCTGCAGAGTCCAAAAACGACGAAATTGCGCCTAAAAGTTATTATACTATGGGCCCAAAAATTCTATTATATTATTTTCTGGAAACTATTTATAGCTTTATGTATCTATATATACATATATATATATATATATATATATATATATATATATATATATATATATATATATATAGATGATATATGCATATAGGTAATAACCTATACATGTATAGGTTATTTGCTTTTGATACGGTATCTCACAACTCAATTGTTGCATTAGCCGAAAGAGTAGGGACTCCTAAAATGTATACAAGTTATATCATGCATAATTATTCTGATTGTTCAACTCAATTAAAATATAAAAATGGAGTATCACCTAGTATACCAGTCAATCGTGGAGTAAAACAAGGTGACCCAATGTCTCCCGCTCTTTTAACTCCATTATAGATTATGTAACTGATAATATGCCAGGTAGTATTAATTTACAAGGAAATAGTACAATAAGCCATATGGCATTTGCAGATGATCTGGTTTTATTTGCGAAAGATGATGTAATGATGCAATATCAAGTTGATCATGTTTTATTTAGACTAGCTCAATGTGGGTTAAACGTTAACAAATCAAAATGCGCTACATTGAATATAATTATTAACCCAAAGAAAAAACAATGGATATGTAACCCATATAGTTTTATATCTATTGATAATTCTACAATTAAAGCGCTAAATATAGAAGACACTTATAGATATCTTGGCATCAACATAGGCGCTTTGGATAATAAAAATAATTCAATTAATGATGACCTCACATCGAAACTCTTGGCAATATCTAAATCTACTCTAAAACCCCAACAAAAATTGTTTATGCTCAAAAATCATCTAATTCCAAGTATGCTTCATACCTTGACTTTCTCTAACGTCTATTTAAATTCATTAAAAACGATGGATAGAAGTATTCGGGCGTTCGTAAGACGTTGGCTTCGACTACCTTCAGATACTTCACTCGGTGTATTCTACGCACCTAGTAGTATCGGTGGGATAGCTATCACTCGTCTTTTTCTGGCAATACCGGTGCTGCGGCTAAAAAGGATTTCATCCATTAGAAGGAATGATGACACTATTATTCAAACTCTTCCCGATAATGTTATTCTAAAATGGTCTACACCTCGAGTATACGATGAATACACGTTTATTGATAACACCTCCATAAATAAATATCATTCAATATATTTATTTAATTCTGTCGATGGCAAGGGTTTAGAATTAGGCACGCATAGTCCTTTTATTAATAATTGGATAACTTCTCCTATAAAGATGTTTTCTGGTCGCGATTTTGTAGATATGGTAAAGCTAAAGCACGGTCTACTATATACACATTACAGATGTAAACGTATGTTTCCAAGTTTAAATACAAACTGTTTAAGGCGAGGGTGTAATTATAAATATGACTGCCTAAATCATATTATGCAGACCTGTAGATTTAATTATAATAACATTATTCACAGGCATAATTATGTTAACGCTCTTTTAATTACTCTACTTAATAAGTACAAATTTACAACTATACTGGAACCACACATACGAACACAACTTGGTTTACGCAAACCTGACTTACTGGCTTACTGAAATGACATTGTTTATATTATAGATACGCAAATCTCAACTGATACAATAGATACCGATACTAATTACCGATATAAAACTGACTACTATAACAAACCTGAAATACTCTCCTACGCAAAAAAACTTACTGGTGCAAAGCAGTCTAAACTAAGTGCCTCTTGTTGGAACTGGCGTGGTATACCCTCATCCCTAACGTCTAAAGACCTATATTCGTTAGGCCTGAGGAAGCATGATATTACGCTACTCAGTATTCGTGTCATGACAGTCAGTCTAAATATTTATCGCAAATACTGCTGCAATGGATTATTGTAAAATCCTTAATTACCTGGCCTCTCCCTTGCCTACTTCGTCATATTTTTATTAATATGTTTTCGCTAATAAATTGGATAATTGGCTCTGGTTATTAACTAACCATTGTCCGAAAAAAAAATATATATAGATGATATATGCATATAGGTAATAACCTATACATGTATAGGTTATTACTATGTGTATCTTCACTGGGCGACGCCCAGTGGGCGTCCACTCGAATGTTTACCATGCTGTGGTTGCCGGAGTAATAGGTCGCTCGTTACTTTATCTTTGTTTCTCCAGCAATGACTGGCGAACTTTAGCCTTTGCATGCGTATTGATTTGCTAATTTTAGAATATCGCCATATAGTTGCTCATTTATTAAGGGGGTATCTCACTACAAGTGTTTCCGGCAAGTACCCGGACATATTTTAAATTTAAAACGATTTTCTATCAAGTTAACTACAATTTTAGTGGGAAACCACCTTACTTACGGAAACTTGACTGAAATATAATAACTTTATAAGGGGTATCCCATTACAACTTGATAGAAAATGGTTTTAAAGTTATAATATCTTGTAGTGGGATACCAAAGATCGTCCGAAGGACTTTGTAGTATCTATGGGGATACCCTCTTTAAAGTATCTCGCCATGATGTGTTTGTAACAGCTCCGATCGGAGCATGCATGTATATGTTCCATCAATCTTTTTCTCTAACGAGGTTTTTATAGTCCAGGTTACAGAATCATAAACAAACACGGATTCGACCGCAGCTCTGAATAATTTTCTTTTAAGACGAGTACTTAGATTTGATTTCCAGATCATATTCATGCTATTTAATGCTGCCCAGGCTTGAACGATCTTTATATTAACATCTCTTTTAGTTTATCTAATATAGATTCCTAGAAATTTGAAATCTTCTACTTGATTTATCACACTTCCACTGATACTTTTAATTTGAATTTTTATATTCTGATTGATATTGAATATATTCCGTTTTTTCAGTGTTAATGCAACGTCCAATTTCTTTTGCGGCTGATTCTATTTTCAGTAATAATGTATTATCATCTTTCAGAGTATTACTTGTTACGTCGATATCATCAGCATAGTTCGTATAATGGGTAATTTTTTCAGAGGGATATCGCTTGATTTTTATTTCTGTTAGAGTAACACCTAACTCTAGGTTATTATACAATGACGTCTTCAGAATATAGTCGAGACAGATTATAAAGACGAACGGCGCAAGTGTATCACACTGTAATATCCCAGTTGTGATTTCAAAGTAAGGTGTATCTAACCAGTGAGCGAGTATTCTTGTTGATCATCATAATTGCACAGACTGTATGTTTTGATATATTTACCTTAATTTTAGTCCCATGACTCTAGAATCGTAGGGGGAATCATCTCGCTCGATTTCACAACACATATTTTCCATCCTTCTCGATCGTCTACCTTTCGTAGTAGTTCACAGGTCCGTTTCTCTGTCCACTTGTTTGTATACTTTTTTCCTCTCTTTCCGTTATGGTCCAAGTTTCGCATCCGTATAGAATTATTGATAATATTAATGACTTGTATAGGTTGTATTTGACATGAGAAGTGATATTTTTGCTGTTCCTTATTTTTTCGAGTTTCACCATTGCCAACGTAACTGTAGCTAACCGAATACGTAGATAAATATATGATGCTCCATCATATTTTAGTGTTGCACCGATATATTTGAAGGTGTTTACGTCTTAAAATAGCGTTCTGTCCATAACGAATGTTGCGTTTGCGTTTTAGTCTTCTGGTATACCATACTTTAAAATTATTTCTTTAATATTTGTCAATTTATCGTGTCAAAAGCTTTTGAAAAGTCAATGAAGAGTAGAGTTATTTGCAGGTTTTTAGATTTTTCTCCTTCTAAAATTCGTCTAATAGTCAGAATTTGCCCCGTTGTAGATTTATTTGTACGGAAGCCATTTTAATGTTGTCTTTGGATTGGATCAATTGCTGGTCTAATCCTGTTTAATAACATCATGTTATATATATTTGCGGCGATTGCTGTTAGATTTATTCCTCTGAGGTTTTTTGTTCTACTTTTTTAGGAAAAGGAGGTATACATCCATTTGTCCAACTTACTATAGGTTTCTGGAAATAAATACGGTTACAGGATTCAATCAAAAATTCTTTGAAATCATCTATTTTCCAAACTTCTGCCGATATTTCCTCCAAACCTACTGCTTTTCCATATGATATATTATTTGTAGCTTTCATCAATTCTTCTTTCGTGAAAAGGCCGATTTTTATAGCAAGATTATTCAATATGTCATCTGAATATTTGCTGTGAATTGTCGATTGGATATTCTTGCAAAGTAACTCTTTGAAATGCTTATGCAAAAGTTTGATTCGTTAATTATTACTGTTTGCTTTTATTTTCACTTTATTTGATCTATTTCTTCCGCTGATTTCATTTATTGTTTCCCAGGCTAATGCATAATTCTTATTACTGGCCGCCTTTTGGTTTTCATATATATTTTTATTTATATAATTTTTTTGTTCTTAATCATGAGAATTAAATAAAGATTCCTGAGCAATTATAAACTTGTTGATATTCATCTATTTAGGTGAGATTTCTTTAAGTTGTGATGCTTTGTGCAGTGTATTACGTTTTTGACAGATTTTTGCTGTTTCCCAGAGTATACGTTTATTCAAGTTGGGTTTTATCGTTATTACTTTACTGGATGCATCTTTGCATATTTTTTCAAAATTTGTATATCTTGTACTTGCGGATAACATAGTTTCTGTAACAGAATTCGGAAGGCTCAATAATCTGTTTTTTAGTGTTACAATAAATGCATTTCTAATTTCAGAATCATGTTTCAATATTGTCCAGTAATATGGTTTGCATTTACTATGTTTCTTTTTATTAGCTCTAAGATTACATTTTATATCTGATA
The DNA here is from genome assembly GCA_964019155.1 of Osedax fenrisi. NCBI lineage: Eukaryota > Metazoa > Annelida > Polychaeta > Sabellida > Siboglinidae > Osedax > Osedax fenrisi. The sequence goes on along the minus strand of OZ025244.1, from coordinate 52,765,411 downwards.
TTATTATACGGTGACAAGATGCAATGCTATTAAAAGAGTTATAAGTTCTGAGGTTTTTTTTTATACTATAGTGTAATATATTCTTCCATTTCTTATTTATTATTATGAAGTAAATCTATGATTTAAATAATTTGGAGAATTGTGTGTCCATAATTTACCATATCTTTTCTGGAAATGAGTGTTTAGAGTCTAAACTTTAGATATAGAATATTGTTTTCTTTGAACATTTGGCAATTTCGATTTGTAGTTTGATTATAGGCATATTTATATCCAATGTCTTTTCCGAGGTATGTATTTAAGTCTCCTCCAACGATAATAACATTATGCTTTGGTATCTGTCTTATCAAACATGTCATTTTGGTATAGAATATCTCAGTTTCTTGTTCGTCACAAACAATTGTTGTAGTGTAATATGATATCACTTACGTTTGTGGATTTCCTTAAAACTTTAGTATCATAATTCTAGATGATATAATTTCGACACTAGCGATTGTGTTATAAGATTGTCAGCTGACGAGCATTCCAATTTCACCAGTTACATAATTTATATTATTCTTCCAGGCTGTTAGAGTTAGTAGTTTCCATTTACCATAAGCTTATTTGATAATTGTATCTTCGTGTACGAATCTATGCTCTTGAATGCAAATAATATCTTGTCCAGTTATTTTAGCTGAAGATATCAATTCTTGTATGGACGATTGTTGTGTTGTATTGTCATGGTTTACTTTCAATGGCTAGATAAAATGTGCGGTCGCCACTCTATACACATTTGCGTAACCCTGCACGAGTATCTATCTGGTACTTTGCCTTGCCAAAGGACAACCAGGATTTTATCCGGCACTGCTAATTGATTATTCGCAGCTAACCATTATATCTAATGGCCGACGGACATTGGCCGTTCCCCTATCCGCAAAATGAGGATCCGGTGGATTGGAGTTATCATAACCACATCACAATATCAATTTCGGATATATATGTAGAAATATGGATCTAGGATCCTACGAAAACTAAGCTCTCCACAAATGTACACTTCTTATATATTTATAAATAAATCATATAGGTTATATATATATATATATATATATATATATATGCAATTATTATTTAATAATAATAAATATAAGAAATATATTTTTACTATAATTAAAGTAAGAACATAAATGATATGTCTTTCAAATATTGGACCGATGCTTTGGTAAGAATTAAATCTAAACAAAACTAGCCTATAGGCTATAGTATACTATATATATGTACACTATTAATAGTTTTAACATATACATATATATATCTATTATATATTATTGAAAAAGTATGCATGTATTTAATCACACTCGAATGTGTACAGAGTTTAAATATGATAAATCATTATTATAAATTGTATTATACATTATAATTTGTATTATACATTATAAATTGTGAGATATTCTTTTATGTCAAATGAGGAGGACAATTCAGAGAAGATACGGGTTTACACTTTATTTGGGGGGGTGGACAATGACACTACTTAATAATACTCAATTAGACACAATTAAAAAAACCTTCTAATACTATTCTAAGTGGTAAATAATTTAATAATAATAGTTATAATAATAATAATAATAATTGCCACCAGCATAGCTGAGCAAAGTTAAGCACATCTGAACGAATGAAGCGTCGTATAATATATATGTAGAAGTCGACAATATATATGAAGAAGAATCATTAACTTCGTCCGTTTTATAGTTTATTCGAACTACTGGGTAGACAAAAAAGCTAAGCATATCTAGTTCTACCCGGTTAATTATTCGAGAATGAAAAATAATAATACAAATATATTTGTGATAAATAAACACATATAAAAATAAACACATATATATATGATAAAAATAATAAGCTATTTGATAACCTTATACAAAACTAAACAAACATTAAAAAGATCAAACCACATTTGATCAAATATAATTTAAATAAAAGAATAAGTGATTCAACAAAATAACAATAATTTCATACCAATATATTATTTTCATATATATATATATATATATATATATATATATATATATTTATATATATATATATATATATATATATATATATATATAATATATATATATATATTATATATATTATATATATGTGTGTGTATACATAATATATATACTTAATACATAATATATATATATTATAATGTCCTAATGTAAAAATAATATAGTTTTTCATTGCTGGTTTTGCTTTTACAGGACATATTCTGATCCATTAGTAGTAAGCGAATATAGCACCCATATATTCGTTTTCTCAGCTTACTGTCTTAGGTACATCATTGACTACCATATAATATAAATGAGTCAACAGTAGCTTTAAAGGCACGGCTCTTTAATTTGTTCCTCATGTTATATGTCAATAGGCGTTTCATTCTATACATAACCGTCCAACCGTGAGAGCCTTTATGTTTTATAAGTTTTTTCAGAGCTTGCTATCCATACTCCTTGATATTTGTTATTAGATACTTCTCTAATTAATTAACGGTGAAATACCTTTTCCACCATGTATTGTTGTAAAGAATGGGGATTGTTGAAGGTTATATCCGATAACTTTTGTTTTTCTAGTGTTTAGATTGCACAGTATCATGATACCTATTTTGCAGCTTCTATTTCAACTCTATGTAACAATTATTGAGCTTCATATATTTCTTGAGATATCAGTGCTATATTGTCAGCATAGCTTAAACAGGTTATAAAAGTGGAGCGATATATCAGACTCATAAATCATTACCAAAATATACTTAAGAAGATAAATTTATAATATCACTTGTTCTCTCTCTCTCTCTATATATATATATATATATATATATATAATATCATATTATATTAAAATAGTAACAACTTAAGAATAAATATATTTTATCAAATAAATGTTTTTAATTCACATACAAATAGATAAACTGGATTAACATTTGATAAACATTATTCATCACCATCTATCTCTTCAAGTATTTATTTGTGTACTAGTCATAGCATAATACTATTTAACCGTTCATTCGTCATATAATATCTCAGCAACATCTTTAAACTTATCATACAACTGAACGAACTTTCACAGGTAACCGAACTTATTGGCTTGCAGGTAGTTATTTTTAGAAACTTTATTATATTAAGAAATAATTTATTCTCATTTTCATTTTCTTTAATATTCTATATAATGAAATCGTCAATATTCATAAAATTATTTCTTTGTAAATATCGTCTTATCTGCTCTCAATTCGCTACTATCAAATTCTGGATATTTTTTAAACTAAAACATAAAATATAATTTATATATATACAGTCAACTCTCGGTAAGTCGGACTACGGAGAAGTCGGAATTCTCGATAAGTCGGACACATTTAGGTGGTTTGGTTGGATTTGTATCTAGTTCCATGTTAAATTAATCGGATAAGTCGGATAAGTTGGATTAGATAAGTCGGACTTTTCTATAAGTCGGACACATATTATTGTCATTTTTATGATTTTTATACTGGATAAGTCAGACTTTTTATAAATTGTCAGAAATGTTTACTTTAAATAATGAATATTATAATTTTAGTAAATAATATTATTGAATACAACATTTTATGTTGTTGATTGTTGCATATTTTCACATTTTGGTAACCCTTTAGCTCACCCTTCGCATCTCTTGTCTTATTTGCATGGTATTCTGAATCTCGGATAAGTCGGATGTCTCGCTAAGTCGGACACTTTTCCCGGTCCCTTGCGAGTCCGACTTATCGGGAGTTGACTATATATATATATATATAGTCAACTCCTATTTCAATTTTTGACTCCTATTTCAATTTTTGAAATAGAAAGTATCATAAATGAAACCAACGTTAAATACAGTAATGATACCTATAATTTAAATATGTCGGTAATCAAAGAAATCAGGGTTGAAATTACACCAATATTATTTCATTTATTTAATAGATCTCTATCTGAGGGTATATTTCCAATCGCTTTAAAAAAAGCTAAAGTAATTCCATTATTTAAAGATGGAGATAGGTCTAAACCTGAAAATTATAGACCGATTTCATTATTACCCCAATTCTCAAAATTATTGGAAACATTAATAAAAGTCAGAATTTTGAAATTTTTAAACAAGTTTAATATAATCAGTGATACGCAATATGGGTTTCGAAAAAATGTATCAACTTCTGATGCACTTTCCGATGTTATTGAAACAGTTAATTTAAATTTGGAACATTTAAATAATTGCGCTATCGTATCCATTGACCTGTGTAAGGCTTTCGATACTTTCGATCATGATATTTTAATTAAAAAGCTTAGTATATATGGTATAAGAGGGGTAGCTCTCAAATTATTAGAAAGCTATTTAAAAGATAGGCAACAATATGTTAGTTTTATGAATACTACTTCAAATATTAATAATATTGCATGTGGTGTACCACAAGGTTCGGTTTTGGGGCCACTGTTATTTGTATTGTACATCAATGATCTTCCAAACATATCTAATTCATTTAAGCCTGTATTATTTGCTGATGACACTAATTTGATTTTTTCTGATAAATCAATTACTGCTCTAAAAACTAATATACAACGTAACTTAAATAAGCTCTTTGATTGGTTAAATATTAATAAATTGTCCCTTAATGTTAGTAAATCTAGTTTGTTACTTTTTAATATTCGAAATAAAAATAATAATGTTAAATTGAATATCAATATTAATGATATTAAAATCAGACAAGTAACAAATTTAAAATTTTTAGGAATAATAATTGATGACAAATTAGATTGGAAATCACAAATTAATTATGTATCTACGAAATTATCTAGAGCTATTGGTATTTTAAATAAAGTGAAATTTAAATTGAATTTGAAATCTTTAGTATTGGTATATAATTCATTTTTTTATTCTCACCTTACATACTGTTGTCATATTTGGGATAATACATTTTTTTCAAATTTAAATAAAATATGTATATTACAAAAAAGAGCTTTGAAAATTATAAATAATGATTCTAATTATTCAACTTTTTATATTATTCATAAGTCATTACAATTTCATGATATCGTAAAAATGAATACCATAAAGTTTATGTTTAGGGCCAGGAATAATTTATTACCTATTAATTTGCAAAAATTATATTCAATTAAATTACATAATACCTATTTATTTCATAGATTAAAAGTTAGAACAGATAGAAAATCTTTCTGCTTATCTATCACAGGTCCTAGACTATGGAATAATTTAGATTATTCCATAAGACATATTTTAAATTTGAATTTATTTAAAAGAACTTTAAAAAAATATTTATTGAATAGTTATCATTAAATTTTTAATTGTCCTTTTAATTTATATTTTTAACTTTTAATTTGACTTATGAAAATATTAATATTATTAATTTTTAAATAACTTTATAAAACTATGACTTTAACTATTAGCTGACTCATGACATCACTTTATTTAACTTTTATCCGACTTATAATATAATTTACTTTTAAAATGACTTATTGAAAATTTTAATTGACTAATTTGTTATATTATTATTATTATTATTATTATTATTGTTATTATTATTCTAATTTTTACTTTTATTTTTATTTTTATTTTTAATCTATATATTTAAATCTATAGATAACTTATAAGTTTTTAATGTTTATTATAATTCAGTTGTATAGTTTGTTCCTATTTGTTTTATTATAACTTTTTAATATATTTTTATTATAATTTTATTATATGTTTATATATATATTTATATATTTTATTATAATGATGATTAGATTACGAGGAGTTTTTTAATAATATTATTGTATTTTTATTATTTTATCTAAATCATGTTCTACTATTTATAAAGAATATAAACTTATACATTTGTTACTATTTATAATTGTATTATTTTTAATTATTTTTTTCTTTTATTACATTTATATATTTATATTAAGATGTAGTAGAATAATTATGGAATTTGTTTTTTTTTTGTATTTCGTTGACTCTTAATTCATAAAGTTGTCATATTTTATATCGGGTAGTATGGATGTATTTGCTGGCTCCAAATGTTACCAGTGTATATACTATTGGCGAAAGTATATTCCCTAAGGTTTTGGACTTGATGAACCCACATTCGGAAAGTTGATATGTTATGGTGGTTTATGCTTTATGAGTTGATAATTTATTTTAATAATTTAATTTTTCACTCTATTTTTTGTTCTACTATTTCTTGATTTTAATTATATTCCTATATCATTTTTTCTCCTCGTAATCATAAAAGGGTGAAATACTTGATAAGCTCTGCTTCTTCCTTCACCCAGGCAATTGCCAAATCTGATTTTATTATTATTATTATTATTATGTATATATATATATATAGACCTCGAGGTGATCATTGTAGTTTATTGTTAATACACTTCTTAAACCGTGTCAATATACTTTATCTGAGACAACATGATTTTAGACCCAAAATTGCCATAATATAACTCCTGGATAACCTTATAATATCAGCTAATAATAAATCACCAATCCAAGCATTCTTCCTTGATCTTTCATCGGCATTCGATTCCCTTGACCAAGATATCCTTTTAACCCGACTAATAATAATAAGAATGACCAGAACTGTGCTAAAATGGATCTATAACTTTATTCGTGATCGCTACTTTTCTGTCAAAATTCATGACAAATTGTCATCACCCCGCATTCTGTCATATGGTGTTCCTCAAGGTTCTATCTTCTCGCCCATCATCTTCGCGATATACCTACTACCCCTCTCAAGTATACTAAATACCTTCCCCATTGTTCACTACACACTCTACGCTGACGACATTGAATAACACTCCGAAACCACAAAATCTACTGAATTACAACTCTTCATGGATACTATACATAACTGGCTAACATATAACCATTTACAACTGAACTCTACTAAAACCTAACTACTCAACATTAATGTTAACACCAACTTAGACAATTTTCCAATACTCTACATCGACTCCTCACCACTCACTCAGTATTCTACAGTTAAATATCGTGTGATTACCCTCAATCCTACATTATACTGTGATCATATCACTTCAATAATAAAGACGACCTCGCACTTTCAATATAATATTAGGAAAATGCTACCTTTCATTGACTTCCCTACGGCCAAACTCCTCACACACTAACTTGTTCTCTATAGACTAAATTATTGTAACATCTTTCTAATTGGTACAAAAACTGCCTCTATTACTAAACTAGACCGAATTATTATTAGATCTATACGAACAATCTACCAACTAAAAACTACTGACTACATATGTGACCAACCTGAGACTACAACTTAACTGGCTTACTACAACTTAACAAATTAACTATAAAACACCAACTCTTCTCCTTAAAATACTGATAACCACCGCACCCACTCCACTATTTGACTACTTTAAATATATTAATAACACCAGTTTACTGCGATCCTCATCTACACCCCTCCTAGAAGAACCACTTTACAAATTTACCAAATTTTGGAAAAAAACTGTTCACAGGAATGATTCGACTATATGGAATAAGATATCGAGAAATGTAATGAAGACAGCTATCACCTTCACAATATTCAAAAAAAAATAAAGAAATTTATCATATGACTATCCCATTGTTTAAACCACCACTTCTGTCACAATCAAATTCTTTGTTTTACCTCTTATTTTTGTTTTCTTGTTTTTCATTTTTTTTGTTCTCACACTCTCAAGAATATAATATTGGATAGCTTATTTGCCTGATCATACACTTGAATATCTCTATATATGAAATGCGTGTCAATTACTTAATTAATAATTAATGATCATTATCCATAATTATTTATATCGATGACTCGGATATGTAAATGTATATATATATATATATATATATATATATATATATATACAGAGCTGGGCACGATACTCAAAAAATGTATAACAGATACAATTACAATTACACACTTTTTTCTTATAATAGATACTACTACAATTACTTTCAAAAAAATCATAGTAGATACAATTAAAAATACAGAATGTTCTTAGTAGATACATCTTAGTAGATACAACTACATTATAATTATATAAATATATAGATATGAATTATATAGATATATATATTATATCATATAATATATATTTATATATATATATTCATCGATGTCGAATTTGATAGTCCATATCCAATACCTCCTATAACCTCAGATGTTATAGGAGGTATTGACATATCAAGGTACATTACACGGAATAATATCCGGAAATGTTTGCTAGAAAGTGAGTTTCTAGCAAGTTGTAGTGAGACCCCTTTAAATATAAAGTTACTATATCGAAAAGTAATGGGGTAACTCACTACATTCTCCTTAATTTATCAGCTGCCTCCTATACACTTGCCCATAATATCCTTATAAATGGACTATCCTCTATCGGAATATCTTGTACTTCACTCGATTGGTTCATCTCATACCTAACTGGTCATTTTTTTAAAACCAAATTAGCATAAATTCCATATTTTCTAAACCTCGTAAAGTTACTCATGGAGTACTTCAAGGATTGTCCTTGGTCCTCTCCTGTTCAATATCTATATACTTCCCTTATTTAAAATTATTGACAAATACCCCACTATAGTGGGTTCAATATCTATATACTTCCCTTATTTAAAATTATTGACAAATACCCCATTATAGTGGGGGTATTTGTCAATAATTTTAAATAAGGGAAGTATATAGATATTGAACATATATAGATATATATAGATATTTAGTCAACTCTCACTCGTATGCAGATGACATACAATTACACTGTAGATTGATAGACCCTAATAATGACATAAATGTACTTAACAACTGCATTACTGATATACATAACTGGCTCACCAACACATTCTTATCACTAAATTGTCTTAAAATTGAATCACTGCATATTAAAACATCTACTACTATATTCCTTCCACCACACATTACCATTAACAATTTGAGTATTTCTTATGCTAATAAAGTAAAAACACTTGGTATATTAATCGACCCAACACTACAATTTCACATTCCAATAAATCACTATCACAGTCAATTAACTACATATTACAAAACTTACGAACAATAACTTACGAAAACAATAATAACCCTTCATTAATTTTAATACTGCAATCTTCTGGCTACATCCCTCATTCTACCCCACATTGATTACTACAATTCCTGTCTCTATGCCTCTTCACAATCTAATAAATATACTCCAACGCCTTCAAAACTCACCTTCATAACACACCTGACTATCTCGCCAACTTACTAACTCCAAACATAACTATTTACGAACAACAAAAAATAAACAAATTAAAATTAAATACTCCAGTTCTATCATATTTAACATCTACCCAACATAAATCTTTCTCCGTCCATGCTCCACAAATATGTAAAGATCTACCTCACAATATCCGGTCATTTGACTCAATTGTAATACTCGAGTAAAATCTAAAAATATACCGTTTTCTCAATAAATACATTAAAAATCACGTCAGGAAACTTCCATAAAGAAGTTGAAGGAAGTTCCTAAACCAATTAGGTAACAGGTAACAAGTAACTAAAATTGTAGTTAACGTGATAGAAAATAACTTTCTAGCAAACATTTCCAGACATTATTTCCGGAAAAACTGGTTGTGGGATACCCCTTTTAAAAGGACATATTAAATATTTACACCTTATAACGTGTTCTTCAATAGATGATATAGAATAAATTTGTTGAAATGTAATGACATTTAATGATACCAACGATGAATCTTTTAGTGTATACACTGGTTGTACACACGCTGGTATACCATCGTTTATTTCATCTGAAATTATACTATGATCATGGCTCGAGCCATTACATACTATAGAGAAATATACATTATTACAATATACTATTTTTCAACTCAAAATAATCAGCGACCTTTACTTTCGAATGTTCAACACGAATATAGTAAATTATCAAATATACAAAAATAAATTATTAATATGTTATTAATTATTATTATTTAGAATTAATCATATTTATTAAAATAATTTTATCTTTCAATGTAATATATAATTTTGAATTATAAATCAATTATTATATAAAATATATGATCAAAATAATGTCTTTATTTTCAATAAATGTATATAATGGTTTCTGAGAAAATCACTATAATTGATATATCATAATTTTTAACAATACATTAATTTCAATATTTACAAAAGATATTTGATTAAAAATATATTGATTATTCATATATATTAAAATTAATTTATAATATAATAATATAAAATATTGATATAAAATACATATAATGTCCAAATAATATATTATTTAATAAAATGTATCTGTTTACATAATTTTCTTAGTAGATACGTATCGTAGATACTATTTATGACTAATAGATACGATTACAAATACTTTTATAATTTTTATAATAGATACAAATACAAATACAAATGTATCTACGATACTGATTTTTTGCCTTAATAGATACTGTATCGGCGATACTGCCCAACTCTGTATATAATATATATATATATATATATATATATATTATTAAAGCGTAAAATAATTTAGCAGTATATATAGGGGAGAGAACTGAGTATACTCCGTCACTATAGTGACCGATAATGTATATGCCTCAGCATACTTCTAATATATCTATAAATACTGAATTTTAAGATCTTATTTTTTTTGAATATGCTATAAATCATATAGGTTTATAATACTCTGATTTCATGTTATATATTACTAAATATTATTAACTATTTAATAGGCATTCAAAAGGCATTCAAAAGTATTAAAATAAAGCAAGTCCAGGGTAGTGGTCGATAGTATCATAATATGCAATAGGTGTATCGTAATATATTAGATTTATATTTTTTTAATTATATAATATTAAATAATTATATTTATGATGTATACGGCGTATACTATACGCACCTTATTTGATTTAATGATTTAATTATATACACACACACTCACACACATAAATAAGTATAAATATATATAATCATGTTTTTGTTAAAAATTTGACAACAAATGATTATGTAATAAATTAGAATAATTAATTAAATATTAAAAAAAAAAATTTACTTTATATTATAGAAATTTTGATTATCTAAATATTGTATATAGAACTTTTTATCCTATTTAGCACCATTTAAGCGTTAATTAAAACGACCACTACTCCGTTCTCGGCAACTACCCAGTTCCGTCCCCTACAGTTTAAATGATATATTACAACCGATATAATCAATTCAACTAAAAAATTCAATAATTCAAAAATATAAATTAAAAATTTAAAAACACAGGTATTAAAACCTAATATAATTTCAAACATAAAAATTCATTATTAATTTCACCGAATTCAATTTATGAATTATAGGATAGGAAAACAAATTAAAATACAAATTGTTTACGAAAATATTTAGACAAATTGCATGTAGGATTCCTATCATCAAGTAATGTTTTACCATATTCTAACTTCCGAGGTTATGATATATCAGTAGGTGTAAAATGTAAAAAAATGTAAAATGTAAAACACCTAAATGTAAAAAAGTATGTAATACAAAATTGATATGGGTTGGTAAAAATGCAGTGAGTTTAAAGTTGAATACACTGTATATAATTAAATAATGTAAAACATTATAATATAATATCTAATTTATATCTATTTATATCCTATTATTACATTATTTATAGTAAATAACAGGTTTTAGTATTCTAATAAAATGTATACATTTTTCGTTTATAAACGGTATTAATTAATATATATGTATTATTAGTATTAATGTATTAAAACACATAATATGTGTTTCGAAATAAAATAAAAATAATTGTAGGTTTCCTAGTTCGATTAATTTTTATTTTTTTTATTGTGACGGTCCAAATTCGATCTTGCTTTCGTCAGTTGTTCCGTCAAATCCGACACTTCGGCCGTCAAAGCTGTAACTTCTCGTGTATTCGCTACTTTTACTCGTTCTTCGATGTTTGCATTTTTCGCATACAAATTCTTTTTTCGTATGGCGATCATTAGACTCCTAGTTTTAGAAGTCAACATATTTTCCGCATCGAGTTGTACTCCTTCGAGTGTTTTAAGCTTATCCGCCCTGATTTGTTGCCGCCGTTCGACTGCATCTCTTCTCGAGTTAGTCTTCCGATTTCTATTCACCGGCGATATCCCACGGCCGTCGCCTCCTCCTCCTCCTCTAGACTGTGGACTTCGACGCGGATTCAAAGGACTTCTACCCGGTACGCCGTTCAAAGTAGGCCCCGATTGCTCGAGCCGCGTACTTTCACCGGCATTCGATCGAATACTGGGCGGTCTTTGATTACGATTTTTTAAATTCTTTCTAAATTTCCTACCGGCTAATACGCCACTAGCGATGATGCAAATAGTGCCTATTATTATGGGTAACAAGTACCAATTGCTCCAAGACATCGTAGACTGCAGTAGGTAATTATAAACGGTGTAGGGTGATTAACGAACTTATAATAAACAAACGAATTATATTATTAATATTTATTTTATATTATTATTTATAGTATACTATATACGATAACATTTTTAGTAGTACATATTTTCCTATCATAAAATATATAAATATCGCATCGTTACCGAATACGGACAGTGCCCTAATACAGACACTCTCGGTATCTCTGAAACCATAAATCCTACAAAATAAAATGTAATGAATAAAATATTTATAATTATATAAATAGTCTACAAAACTATTTTTTATTTTTTAATTATTCAAAATATTGCTGATATATCCAATAAACTGATTTTTTTATTACGTTTTTAAATGTATACATTCATATATGAAGAAAAAATTCAAAATAAAACCTTCTCAAGAATATATAAATGTATCGATATAAAATATAACACTATATTATTAAAAAATAAAGATTTCCAAAAATTAAATATATAATTTCTATATTTGTTATCAAATATTGATTAAGTTATAAGCATATATCTAGATGTCATATAAGTCCCTAATACGGAAACTCTAGATGTCTTAATACGGACACCCTATAACCAATAAGCGCGTAGCATATGAACTATTCTGATTTTCATAAAAATCGCGTGCGTTATAATATTAATACCACCAATAAATCTAAATCTAAAATGTTTATTATGCAGATACTTAAAGTGTATTATTAATTAAAAAATAATAAAAATAAATAAATTATTAACTAATTAAATTAAAATAAATTATTCATAAAATTAACTATAATTATGTAATTGTAATTTGTCTGATTGATTCATCAATAATATATATTTTATCTAGTGGTATATAGCGTGTCCGTATTATAATACAGGGTGTCCGTATTCGAACATTCCTTCCAAATTTACTTTCCCCTATATGTATACATAGTATGTAATACAATTCGACATTGTATGTGATAACAACCATGAATGTTTAAATATATAATTGTTTAAACATCGGTTATGGTTTGTGTACATATATATTATGAGTTAAAGTTTAAAGTTGATAGTACAATTGTCATTGTCATTGATATTAAGCTGTAAGGTAGGAGGAAGTTATAATCGGTTGGTTAACCAATTAAAACAATTGGTTTAATAACACGTCTGTTAACAAGTTTGGCTGTTTGTGTGTGTGTATGTGTTGGAGTGTGTGTGAAAGTTAACATGGCGGAATGTGTGCGTATATATTTACGAGTTATTATGTTTGTGACCTATACTAATTGCGGCAGAAAATAATCTAATTGATATATATATATATATATATATATATATATACGATGGTAATATATTCATTTACTTATATTTAAATTGTTATTATAAGCTACATTATGCGTTACCTTAATTTGCTATTTAATATAATAACTAATACTTTAATAAATATATTGAAAATATTTATACATAAGTTGAAATAAACCTTATAATGAATTGTTACTTAAAATTGTATTTAAAAAATGTACATACAATTTTATTAAAATTTAATTAATATTTAAAAATAAAATAAAATAATTATGTTATACCGTAAATGTATACATAATATATACATGTGGGATCTATAACATTTCATAAGTACACTATGTATACATATATGCATAGCTGGACTTGCGTCGTGTCCTTCTCATGTTTACAGAGACATTATAAATCTAAATATAAGAATAATGTTATTTATTTTATTCTAAGTGTGTACCCAGAATTTAGTTATAATATGTAGATGTCTGGGACTGCTAGAGGGACCATTTATATTAATACAATTGTATTAATATTAAAGATTAGCCCATGCATGCATGCATGGGCTAATCCATAAAGAGTAATGTATACTTAATATATAAATAAAGTATTTATATCGACGGGGTTAATAAATACCTATATATATATATATATATATATATATACTAAGCCCTCATCCCTAAATGCAATACCAAATCAGAATATCATACTACACCCCTCACCATTATCTCTACTTTGTTCCATCTCACTTACTCCTATTTCTTGGTATACCATTGAATTTATTATTTTTTAAACATATTTAAAAAATAACAAATCCAATCCAATACGCCCAAGCGTACTTTAGGTTTGAGGTATGTATACTAACCTATAGGTATGTACCTATTAACCTTTATTGAATACTTAAGGTTAAAATACCCTTTAAATTAAATCAAATTGAAAACCTTTCAAATAAGTTAAAGGGTATAGTAAAGGTACGCAAAACCATAAAATAAGGGAACTATTTGAAGGTTTTCAGAGCATAGTAGTAAAGGTTATTTGTTAACAGTGTGTATACACACCTATAGGTGGTATATCCGAAACGAAGATGAAGCTGCTGCACTAAACGGAATGCAAACACTCGATGACGTCATACAGACAGCTGAACCTACTCCTCTGTATATCACTTTAATCAAATTTTCAAAGTTAACTTGAGTACATTTACTCAAGGTACCTTAAGGTAGAATATATATATATATATATATATATATATATATATATATCATGTAGTATGAGTTATATATCTTGTAATTTGGTTTCAGTTAAACATGCATAGCTATAATAAAGTTGGTATATGGGTTAAGGTAATAATGTTGACTGCTACAAAAACACCACTCCGTGGATGAGAAATCAAATTATTAAATTAATTATGTTACTTAATATCATCTACAAATATTATGAAATTTAATTTAAATATTATAAAGCACAACTATTGTATAACATTCAACCGTTTCGTACCATTTATATAGTAAATATGTCAAGTATATATATATATATATATATATATATATATATATATATATATATATCATTATAATGATAAATCGAACTCGAGTTATCAGTATTGAATAGTGGGAGTGTAGTATTCTACATTAGTATCCTACATTAGTATCCTACGTGTACTAGTGATGTAAATGATGCCAGTCAAATCTAAAGCATGGTGCAGTCTCAGTATCAGTTACCTAAAGTCTCAAATCGGCTCGGGCTTTGTTTTGTTAGAGTCTCGGCTCGGGCTCGCTTGGCTAGAGTCTCGGCTCAGCTCGGGCTCGTTTTTTTTCTTCCGAAAATGAAAGTCTCGGTTCTGCATCAATAACCAAAAGTCTCGGCTCGGCATCAAAAAGCTCGGTATTATTTACACCATTAGATGAAATTTACATTATTATTTACTGAATCGTGAAGATGACGCAAATTATTTTTTTTAAATTGATGTAAATGTGAAATATAATAAAATTAGTATTAGGTACTACAATGTAATTTAAAAAAAGCATTATTTCGGCTCGGTAATGTTTTGTAAAAGTCTCAACTCGGCTCGGGCTCATTTTTCTAGAGTCTCAGTTCTACTCGGGCTCGTTTGGCTTGAGTTTCGCCTCTGCTCTGGCTCGTTTTTTTTCCGAAAATGAAAGTCTCGGCTCGGCATCAAAAACCAAAATGTTCGGCTCGGCATCAAAAGCTCGGCATCATTTACATCACTACTATATACCTATATACCGACTACAGAAGAATTACTATACAACTAGCATTACTGACTTACGTAACAAACTTAACTGGCTAAACACTGAAGACTCTATCAACTATAAAATACTTATTATACTTAAAAAGACTATTACTTATTATTATAAGTTAACTTACCCTATAATTTACGTAAGTACAAATTAAAACAAACACTAGAATTGTACGTAATATAAATTCAATTAAACTACACCAACCGATTACCCATTGCATCAAATACGAAAGGACAACATTTAGCTCGGCATCATCAACTAGATGGAATAAATTACTCATTCTCTTAGCAATACACAACTCTATAGAGTTGTATATTGTATAGATTTGTATATTTAAAAATAAATTTAAAAAATGTCATATTGACCACCCAACTAGCAATAATAGCCACATAACAGTATCATAATAGCATATCTAATTGCCTCACATATTTACATATTTACACACACACACACACACACATATATATATAATTAATTAAAACAAAATTAATTTTGTAAATTAAATAAAAAAACAAATAAAATATTTTATTATATGTATATATGTTATACATGTATTTGTTCTATATTATCAGTTTATAGCCTATATCCTACTTCATATTATATTTTAAATACACAATTAAATACAATAATAATCAATAGATTTAATAATACTAAAAAATAAGACATACTGTATTACATGATGTAATTTACATCCTATGATATTCACATACATATTCATGTTTATACACATATTTCAATGCATGTAAAATATAACTATCTTAACTACATATATTTGATTATATATATATATATATATATATATATATATATATATATATATATATATATATATATATATATATATATATTTAAACTTATATTTATGTTTATCTGTATAGTATTATATATTTGAGATTAGTAATTCATATTATAAAATATACAATAATATATATATATAGGTTATATATACTTTATAATATTACATAATTATTCACACTCTATAATGTAAAATTTACATAGTATTTAACTATATTATGAGTATATATTTGATGTTCATTATAATAAATATATAATACATCTATATCATAGAGATAGAGATAATTCTCTCTAGCTATATGACCCATATCATCAATATTTAGTTTTAATAACAGTTTCTATACTCCTTACAATTTATAAGTTATTTTTACTCTTTTATCACCTATTAATAATATATTTATTTAACACAATAGATGTCGATACAAGAAATTTCTATGTTTTTTACAGGAATAATTACACTGAATAATATTATTTGTATTCTAAGAATAATTCTTGCTACAATAAACGTATGTTATTTAATATTTATATATTTATATAGTATTTATAATTATATAAATATAGTTATTAATATTGTATATATAATGTTATATACAATATTTTAAATATTAATTTTAATTAAATTATTTTTTTTAAATTATTTATATTTAAAAACAAATTATTTAAGAGAATCCTTTGATTAGAATTAACATCGGATCTTTTATATATTATAGCTGTTTTTAATAATTATAATATATAGTCTATACTTAAGTGTGATTTGAATTGTATATAATATTATATAACTTATAAATAGTTTATTTTCACACTAAACACAATAATTGTGTAACTGTGCTTAGCGAATTATCTGAAAGCAGGCCGCCGATTGTTATTATTATAATAATTATAAGAATGTCAGAGTTAAAGGTGGCCGGTACTTATATATGCACTACTTTACATTTACATTAGATATTTGATAGTAACACAATATAATATTGTATATTCTCACTTGCCAAGTGACTTGGGGATATAATCATTATTATAATGATTATAATTATTATAATAATAAATTATTAAATAATCATTTATCATTATTATTATTATAATAATAATCATTATTATAATGCAGCTAAAAAAAACCAAAGAAATCACACAACCCCAACATAAAATTTGATCTCTGACATTCTAATAATAATAATCGGCGGCCTGCCTTCAGATTCACGGTGCTTAACGATTATGATGAGCGTTTTCGTGAAATTAAAAAGTGTAATAATCAGGCCTATATGTTCTGTTATATAGGTTATGTGCCTGTATGTTCAGATGGCGCCGCTAGTTATTATTAATATCATATATTATATGATATAATCAATATATTAATTATTAATTTAATATCATAGTTATGATATTGTCATACTATTCAGATTCATAGGATTCATATAATATATAATTTAGAATATAATATATTATATATATATATTTAAGTATATATTATAATAATATTATATAATAATAATATATATATATATATATAATTTATTATAATATCAAAGTATGCTACATAATTGTACTATTTTATACTTTGGGATAATTTTTATATAATATTTTATGAGTCTAATTTAAAATGTTTTAAATAATAATAAATAACAATGCCCTTTATATTATCAAACTACATTTTAAATGTATTGTTAATGATTTCAATTATTATTATTATAATAATTATAAAAACAATTCAAATTTGTTGGTATATTTTAATTAATTGTTATGTTATTATTTATATTGTCATAAATGAATACATTAAGTTCATAAAATATAAATTAATTAATAATTTAGATTTTGTGAAATAAAATATGTTATTTATATATATGTAATATTTATAAAGTGTATACATGTATTACACATATTAGTATTATCCTTTAAATCGTATTTATTCGTTAATAATCAAAGTAATTAAACCTACTAGCGCCATACTAGCTAACTTCAGCTCTAAAAATGTCCATATTTTAATTTCACATAAAAGATATGGACTGGTATATCTTTGCTGTACTATTATTATGATGATAATTATCCAAATTAAATTAAATTAATTTTGAAATTTTACTCCGATCGAATACATAACTTTAAAATAGTGAAATATCGTTAAAAGTGTAATATTTAGATGATGTAACAAAGACGCCTGACATATATTGCAGTAGTTATTTCAATGTAGAGTACATTGATTGGCATTTCACGAGCGAGGGCTGGCTTATTCGGTTACGCCTATAGATGAGTCATATGTTTTATTGATTTATATTTAGATATATTATATTTATATACCCGATATATATATATATATATATATCTATAAACGTATAGAAAGGTAGGCATAGATAAAGGCATATTCATATTTACGGACTCGCATATACATGCGTTTATATATATATATATATTCGTATATTTGTATATGTGAATATAGATAGTTAAATATATATATATATATATCGCGCGTATAAATATTATATCTAAATATAAATTAATGCACATCTGACGATACATAATATTCAATATTTAATAATATTTAATTTCGTGTTAATTGTTCTCAAGTTATTCAATATAAACATAGTGTAGGGAACACGGCTTGGAACAGTTAATGTATCTTGCACGCTGCTTCCTGTGCATAGAACACTGGCATGGTGAACTATTCACCGAATGGAATTTATATAATTGGCATATCAGAGACCCATTGGACAACAGATATACCTACGATGTGGGAGAAAGACGAACACGTTATCATTCACTCACCACGACAAGACGGCATACACCACATAATAACATATAAATACAATAATTTATTAATATAAAAGCAGTAAACATTAGAGCCTCGTTACGATATTTCTCTAACACGAGTTATAACTACAAAGTGTAAATATAAATCAATCGCCATTAAGTGAAATTAAATACAATTTTCCTATTTGTATACATTTTTTCAAGTATTTAATAAAAACACTTACAAAAATGTATATATATATATATATATATGAAAATGTATACAAATATATATACTACAAAATAATCAATAGTAAATATAATGTAACTAGGTATTATTAATTTGTACAGAAAAAAAAATATAAAAAAACTCATAAATAATAAAGTGTATAGCAATATAAAAAATAGGGAGTTCCTGTAGTTTAAAAATAGCACTTTTCCATATCCTTTCTCGATAGCATATCGCTATTAAAGGGTTTCATTATTACTTATATATAACTATACAGTATTGTATACATATTCCATGAGTATTAATTATTTATTATATTATATAAGTAAAATAAATAATATAGTATTTTACATGCGTTCCTTAATGAATTGGGTTCGTACACAACGGGGTTTAGTGCAGATCACTAATAAAGGATGTATTCACCGTAATGAAAGCTTACTAGCTATACAGTAGTGCATTATATTACTGGTTATGCCTTATAATGGGCGACAACCGCGGAAAAGATTCCATCTTATTTTGAGATCAACACGTTTATAATATAAACAACAAAAGAAAATAGAACAACAATAATATTTAATAAATAATAACAATAATTATCATTATTATTATTATAATTATTATAATCAACGAGTATTAACGGAAACATTTCATTCCATTCGGGTATATCATGTGGAAGTTTTCACAATGATTAATCATGTTTATGAAACACATTATCATGTTGACTATTGTAGACATTATAACGTAACAATTATCTATATAATTAAATTAAAATAATATGTAAACTACGTATACACTTTTTTATATGACTCATTCATATGTTATATCTTATATTAATTAACTACGATTTTTATTTTCCGTTTATTTGTTTTTATTCGTTCGTTCGTTACGGCGAGGGTTAATTATAAACCACTATGTTCGGTGTCTAAATAAACTAATTCACTCATTCATTAATTTATAACAAACTAAGATAATGATGTTTACTCGTATATTGATAATCACTCTCTGTGTGTGTGTGTGTGTGTCAAGAGTTGTCACTATTTATCAAGTTAGCTAACTGACAGTTTACTGATAGTGTATATATATATATATTGGTAAATTGACTCTACAATCAGCAATGTTTTTACAATTACACAGATACTTATATCTAAATCTGTTAATAATAATATGTATATATATAATGTATTTATTAGACATTTTGTATACTGTAGTTTATTGCTAATAGTTATTACAAATATAGTAGCTATAAATTTATAGTCATTATAATATTATACATTATTATATTGTCTTACAATCATATTGTATGTATAGTTCATATTAGGTATGATAGTTTCTGTTATTTGATCTGTTGAATTTAATTCCCTTCAATTATTATATTTCATAAATTTATTTTATCTTATTTCTAATTTGATATTCATAAATATTTGAAAAGAAATAATGTAATTATATATAAAATGGTAGTGTTTGACAAACATTTTATAATATTTCTGATAATTACCATAATTGAAATTATTGAAAACCTATAAAATAATGTGATATGTTTACAAGTAGTTTGTCTAGGCATTACAATTAAGAGAAGTATATCTAATAAAAGTATCTTTATTCGAGTCTTTAATAATCATAAGTTGTTATTATTTTAATAATCTTCAATTCAATATATTTGTTTTACTACTAGTATATATATTTAATTTATTAGAATTTATTTAGTGCATTCATTTTATATTAGTTATGTATTCTATTATTAATGTTCTCACTATATTACACATTCCCTCTGCCTGATCAGCACTGGCAGTGTACACACAGCTGCTGCTGCGTAGTTATCATTTTAGAATTAGTTCTAAACAATCTACGCTTAATACATATGTGTACTAATATAATTATATATTATAATAACTATGTAACATGTAACAGGTAACATTACGATGCTGTGCTTTGTTACATATGCAGCTGTAGTCGTTGCTATAATTAAATTAGCATCGCAGAAGCAGTGCGATATTATTTATTATATACGCGTTTAATCGTAGCATTATATTATGCATTATTTACTACTACTACTATTACTCTGATACGATAAGTATTGAATGCAAACTTATATCATATACTTATACCCTATACTATATCATATACTTATACCCTATACTATATCATATACTTATACCCTATACTATATCATATACTTATACCCTATATCATAAACACTATGCCTATGTGTTATGGTGTGGTCACCATATTAAGAATTACACACCTATGTATTTCCTCATAGTGTTTCATGGTCTATCTGTAATGGTGATACCTATCTGTACTCTAGCCCTTATCTAAACTAGTGACCTCTAACTATACTATTGACCCCTATTTTAGCTATTTATCCTATTTAAACTAGTAATCCCTAAATGATCTTATGACCTTTATCTAAACTAGTGACACTTATTAATATCATATATATAATACGAACTCACTTAACCACACAAGCAGTAGAACACGGGTTCGACCCTCGTCCGGAGCATTAATTAATTTTATAAAATGGGTCTTAAAATATTATTTAGAAGTGATCTTATATAATTGTGTATAAATAAATTATCGGCTCTCGTTAAAACCATTGATGCCTTAACATGAGAGCGGCTTCAAAGGGACATTAGAGCCATATATGGTTATAAGTGGAAACTTCATCTAAGTTCCTGGATGGGATGAAAGGACTCCACCAAATAAAAAATAATAATAATAATAATAATTATATTCTCCTTTATTTCTCCTTCATTTTTATTTCCTCTAAAGTTCTCCAATTGTTTCTAAATGATCTAAATTTAATACATATTTGAAACCAGAGGTTGTGAAAAAATAAATTATCCTAGGATTATATTTAACATTACGGAGATAGCTAAGGATTGTCTTAGGATTATTCTAGGAAACTTTATTTTCTCAAAACAACATACCCCTATTCTCATACTACATATAGCATTACAACTGTGTTATAATGGTAATTATTATAGTAGAGTAGTTAATAGATATTTCAATGCAAACTGCATATCATAAATCTATAGATTACTAACACCCATGACATTATATACTTAATCAACAACCTATACTAATACACTGGTAAGAGCTTAAGATAATGCTAATTCCTTGACTAGAGGCATATATTTCATATATAACAACAATTTCGTTACACCAGGGTATATGTAATTATTCTGAAAGGTTTGCTACTTTAATCGATATTTCATTCTATAATCTGTGGTAACTCGATGCATTTATATATATATATATATATATATATAGATATTGATTTCTGTGCAAGTAAACTTGATTACAAATAAATGAGTGTTAAAAAATTGATTTTTTTATAAATGCACACATTCCATAGGCTATAATCTCAATAATACTAACTGATATATTGATTTACACATACCTACACTATTGATGTAAATATAAGTTTTATGTTACCTTTTATTTACATCGAAGACCTATAAACATATATATATATATATATATATCTTAATTTATATTAAAATATATAAAAAACTATATAAATATTATAATATATATTATATATATATAGTAATTGAAGTTACAAATTTTATAATATATATATGTGTGTGTGTGTGTGTGTGTGTGTGTGAATGTTTGTGTTTGATAAGGACAACATCTGTTAATGAATAACAATCTGTATGTAATATGGTAGTGCACATATACACATACACACAAACATACACACACACGCATACACTAATGGTCCTATATATATATAAGTAATACTTATATATAGTTATACTTATTAAGTATACTAATTAATAATTATTAATTATAAATAGTATGCCCTTACTTATTATATGGTATTAAGACAGGGTAATATAGTGAATGGGTTTAAGATAGTACTAATATAGTGTAAGAAAGTGGAGTTAAGTTCAGGCAAGAAGGTGGGGTTACTCTAGTAGCGAAGGGTTGCAACCATCGATATAAAGAAAGTGGATAAACAATTGACGCGCACGCAATGCATATAAAAGATAGATACATGAATGGCAATTTTATCGATAAATTAACAAAATGGTATCAGTGATTTTTATTGGATATTAGTCATATTATATATGTCAAATATTAAAACAGTAGGCTTTTCGTCGAAATAGATTAAAGTGACTTCTATCTATATCAATGGATTTAGATTATAAATATCAATAAAATAGTATGATATCTTCAATTTAAATACACAAAATCACGGGAAAGTTGATATGATGTATTTTAAATCTATAATTTTATTTTTAGTATAGTTAGTACATTAAAATTGGTGTAATTATCAATATATATATGATAAATACATATTATTATAAATAAAAAGTAGTGGGCCAGATAGTGGGTTTCGACTGCAGCGCCCGTAGCGGATAGTGCCATACACTACATTCAATTGCTTATCCACTTTCTCACTACAGTAGTCACAGGGTTGCCACAGACCATTAGGAACATAGGCAGAGTTACACACACTACGACGAAGCAGTACTCGTTGCTACTAGTAGTACGGTTGATCGGTAGAGAGATACATGTGTGTAGGTACACCTATACCCTCCATCGCAGTGTATTATACCTATCTAACATTACGGCTAAAAGCTGGGGAAGCCATACTGGAGAATATTCTCTAACAATAACAGCATTCGACAATAGTTGAATATTGTATTCCGACTTGTTTGATGTATACACATCGCGATTATTATTGAAGTGTAGAGGCAACTATTCGGCTACTGTTTGGCCTCCCTCCATTTAGTAGTTGAGCCTGCATGTCTAGGTATCATGTCACATGGTGTTGTAAGTAACGGGTACACAGTGATGTAATGTTACTTGTTGCACTGTTTAAAGTGGATCACCTGCCTAATAGCGCATCCTAGCTAATATATGTTATATTAAAATAATACTTCTATATCGGGAATCTCTCTATAAAGAAATAATTCTTTGTCGAATATAAATATGGATTTTGTTATGTATTTTTTGGTATATTTATTTATCATTAATAACCTTAATTATGGTATTAATTATTAAATATTTATGATATAGATAAAATATTAATAACTATTTAATTTGTATATTATTATTAATATTATTATAACTATTATTAATAAATTAATTTTTTATGTTAGAAAATATATTTGTAATATACGTATATGTATATGAAAATAAAATTTTTAATATTTATTGATACTACAAAAATAGAAATAAAAATGATTATTATAATTATTATAAATAAAAACTACACTCACTAAAACTATACTAACTATAACTACTCCCAGAATGCCGAGAATAGACACAGACATTAAGCTAGACTTCAAGGATGTTCTGTTCCGTCCCAAGAGAAGCACCATCAAGAGCAGAGCTGATGTTTGTAATGACTAACTATCTACATTCCACTAGTATTTTCTTTTAAATACATATATAAATTTCATATATATATATATATATATATATATATATATATATATATATATATATGATTTGTCATTACATTTTTATTTAAATTTTAAGAAATAATAAATTAAAAAAAATTTGGTAATATATAATATATAAATAACCAAAAATGATATTATAATTATTGTACAATCATGACATACATTTATTTACTTATTGTAATCATTGATTATTTAAATGTTAATCAATGTATTATTGTCAATTATACAATATACGAATACTAAATATAATGCAAACTTCATAATCAGCTGTATCCTCATCATTCTCATCATCATCATCATCACCATCATCACCATCATCATCATCATCATCACTACAACTCTACCTCCACCCAACTCTTCACCACTCGCGTCGCTAATCCTGTGCCTAACCCAACAATTGTGCTGGCGTCGTGCAGGTAAACTTAAGCAGAGAGTTCTTCTTTCGTAACTCGAAGCAAACCTACAACGGTGTGCCTATAATGGCTTCTAACATGGACACCGTCGGTACATTCGAAATGGCGATGAGTTTATCAAAGGTTTACTAATATCACTGTTTCCCCGCCTGCCCCCTTTGTTATATCACTGTTGCCCCACCCCTCATTATGTAGTGGTAGTAATAACTAGTGATGTAAATAATGCCGAGACGACACTTTTGCTTTTTAATACCGAGCCGAGACTTTCATTTTCGGAAAAAAAACGAGTCCGAGCCGAGCCGAGACTCTAGCCAAACGAGCCCGAGCCGAGTTGAGACTTTAGGTAACTGAGACTGAGACTGCATCGTGCTTTAGATGTGAGCATCATTTACATCACTAGTAATAACTATTGACAAGGCAATTCTCTATTAATTTATACCTCCTTCATATATGCGCATCTCTATATAGAATCCTGTATTCTACACTATTTTAAGCTTAAGGTCAAGGTCACTATTTGTGACTAATAAGCACAGTTTTTATTGTTGTGTAATATGCTAGATGGTTGCAGATATTCACAAATGAAGTTTTTCATTTTCCCCCCCGTCCCCCCCTGTTGCAGCGCCCCTACCTATAGGCCATATATGGCCTAGGCTATATATAGCCTAGGCTATGATAGTAAGCATATTGTATACTGACTTGTGTACACAGTTAAGGGTACACAACATATGTATACCACAGCCTACACACATACATGGCAATAGAGGTGTGACTCATACAAACTATATTATTTGTAATTATAATCTAATATATATGATTTATTTTGAACAGGCAATTTTTATTAACAATAGCTTATACTAAAAAAAGAGATTACAATTTATTGATGTATTTCACATATAAATATTATCACAAATATATTTCATTATTTTTATATCTTTATACCATAACACCATCTAATAAAGATATCAAATTACATTATAAAATATTTATTTATGATAGTATGTAAATCTATATATAGCTATTTTCTATATATAGCTATATATATAGAGTTAACCAAGTTATTAGTATAGAATATATACTATATATATAATATTTATATTCTTTTAATATTTTATAATAAGATAATAATGAAATAATAATTCCAAGTAAAATGCATTTATAATTAAAATTTAATAAAAAGATAAAAATAATGATATGTAAATTATGATAAATTAATACTATATATATATTAATAAATATTTAATTAATTGACATTTTAAATTGTATTGAATAAAATGATATTAAATATACTAAATGCAATATTATAAAGTTTCTTCCCTGGGTTTCTTCTTCATCAGCTTATTTTATAATAATGTTTTCAATTAAAATAATAATAATTTTAAATAAATAAATATCATTCAATTAATTTTGTATTAATTTGTTATTATTTGTTAATTAACTTTGAAAATAAATGTTAATATATATTTCATGATGTATAAACTACCCGACAAACAATAATTACTGCACAGGACTCCTGCAGGCGTCCTTATAAGGACTCCTGCAGGAGTCCTTATTTGTAACAATCGGCCTATCTATTATACATGTAAGCAGGGACAAATAAGGACTACAAAACGAATTATCTTCATCCTGCTAAGGACGAATAAGGACTAAAAAAGTAATATTCTGCATCCTGATAAGGACTAAAAAAGTAATATTCTGCATCCTGATAAGGACTAAAAAAGTAATTTTCTGCATCCTGCTAAGGACGAATAAGGACTAAAAAAGTAATTTTCTGCATCCTGCTAAGGACGAATAAGGACTGAATAACGGACTTTCTTAATACTGGTAAGGATAAATAAGGACTGAATAACGGATATTCTGAATACTGGTAAGGATAAATAAGGACTGAATAACGGACTTTCTGAATACTGGTAAGGATAAATAAGGGTCATATAAAGTATTTTCTATTCCTATATATAATAACCCAGAATTCAACTTACATCAAAAACTTAAGTTCAAAATTTAAGTTCAACTTAAGTCAATGGTAACTAATTTACTTAAGTTCAACTTAAGTTCTAAACTAAATTCTAAATTCAATAATAATAACATTTTAATATGTACACTTTAATCAATATTCAATTGCTATATATTCAATATTGAGCAATTAGTTCAACATGATTTCCAATTATATTATCAATATAATTACGATTAAAATTGTAGTTCAATGTGTCAATTTAATGAGATTATGATAATTTAGAAAAATACATAGGATTACTTAAATAAGTTTAGTTTTTAAAATACAATTTTATTTATTAAAAGCAGTATATTAACTTAAATATAAAAGTAAAATAATAATTAATAATTAATTTGCATAAATAAAAATTAAATCAATATATTAAAATAATTAAAATGTATAATATGTTATTCTTTCTATATTAAAACAAGTATATATACTTGTTAATAATTAATAAACAGATAAATAAACAGTAACATATTATACTACTGCGCAGGGTATATAAAGGACAGAAAAAGTAAAGTTCTGCATAGTTATTTGGTCTACATTTTTAACATTACTGTAGAAACCCTTTACAGTAGTATATCAGTATATTTATACTGTTCAGTGTGTTATAAGGATCAATAAGTGTATTAAAACGGAATTTATTCATGAAATTGTTTGTCGGGTAAGTAATGGTATTGTTATAATGAATATACATATTTTACTGATATGTATAATATAGTCATAAATATAGTAAGATATTTTAGATAAATTATACAAATACTGTTTTGATGAGACACAGTAATGACACAGTAATGACAATTATGTAATCATTTTTAGATTCAATGATTCATGATTTAGCTAACAATTATATGTTCTCACAAAACATCACTATAATATAACCCCTCAATAAATAGAACTATTTTCATATGATTTTTGTAATATAATGGCCTCACTATGTTTAATATATATTTTTTAATATATATATATATATATCGGGGAAATAATAATTATACCCTCAAATCAAATAAATTGATATATAAAAAATAATCGTATTTTAAAACTCAATAGTGATCAATTGTCGTTAATAGTTTTATTACAAGTTATAATTTATTAATTAATTATTAATTTATTTTTATAATTTATTAATAAAGAAATTAATTCAGTAAATTATCACTATTTATGGCAATTATCATTTTCGTAAATCAGTAGATATTTTACATCTATTGATTATTTTTAATATTTGAAATACTGTATAAATACATATTTGATATACCGTATATATATATGTGTATGTATACATGAGTGTATACATATGTCTGTGAGTATGCATGTATGTGTATGCGTATATCATTAATTACCTATCGTAAGTGAATCCCTGCAAACATTTCACAGTACAACGTGTTCACTTGTCTTCATAAACACTACACCCTCGACGACTGGAAGAACTTTGCTGCAAGTAATCCTGACATGCCACCCGTTAGTTATGTACACATATGTCACTGACATTTAGTTGTGTACACATATGTCGCTGACATTTAGTTATGTACACATATATCACTGACATTTAGTATGTACACATATGTCGCTGACATTTAGTTATGTACACATATGTCACTGACATTTAGTTATGTACACATATGTAACTAATATATTATTATGTAAATGCACGAATGAATAATATACTTGGGGAGTGGTTCTCGTAGCATTGCAAGTTTGACAAATACCCAGACTCCCTTTGTATCTACACAATATAACAACTGGCCACTGTCCATCTAATCAACACCTTCCTGCTACACAAATCATACTTCAAGTATCATTATTGTGAACTTATTTATAATAGTTATAATAGTAATTTGTGAATAAGTCTATATATATGTTCACTATACAGTAGACCGGTTCGTTCGATTCAATTTTTAATCCTTCATATAAAATATAATACATATCAATATTTTAGTATAATATGTATTAACAATTTTTATAAAAAAATAGTTACCTTTGGTCACGAAGCATTTAAAGTTTGAAATATAAATTATTATTTTTTAATAAAATGTATAATATTCCATGTATAATAGTAATGACGCCATCTTATTATCTTTGATGTTTACAAATATTTAAATTAAGATTTAAAATTAATTATGTATTTGTATTATATTT
The DNA here is from genome assembly GCA_964019155.1 of Osedax fenrisi. NCBI lineage: Eukaryota > Metazoa > Annelida > Polychaeta > Sabellida > Siboglinidae > Osedax > Osedax fenrisi. The sequence continues at coordinate 52,735,793 of OZ025244.1, read as the reverse complement.
AATGAATTAATATAATATATATCATTATTTATATTTATTAATAATATAATATCTATATTTCATTTTTATATCTACAAATTACCAATATTAATGTATCCTAAAACTCGAGAAAATACACTATTTTACAGTATTAATTTTAAAGTATTTATTTCAAAATAATTCAAAAAAATAATTAATTTTTAAAATTAATATATATAATTATACTTTACATAAATTTGAGTGATCAGATTGTATTGAATTGTGGATATAAGTTAGATATAAATGTCCTTTATACAAATAAAATTAAAAAAATAAAAAAATATGTAAACTTATTTTGTATTTCATATTTCAAATAAAAATCCAAAAAAATTTACAAATGGTGTTAATTTTTTTTCTAAAAATAATTTTTAATTTTTTAATAATTAATTTGAATTGTATTATTATTATCTATAAATTATATATTTTAATTTTTTAAATTAAATTGTAATAATTTATTTATATTAAATTATACGATTTTTAGACATTTTTTTTTACTTAAATTATTTTATAAAATTTGGGCATCTAGATTGCTATGAAAAATATTTTGTATTGTTTATACTACTTGTAATATATGTTTCTAGGATATATCCATAGTTGGCTTAAAAAAAATCATTCAATTTTATAAAAATTGAATAAAACTTATTTCTATATCTCCCCCATGTTATATTTTATATGTATTCAATGTTAAAATAAAAAGGTCTCGTGACATAAAACTATTTAAGATATAGGTCTAAAATTTTAAACACTTATTTATCATATCATACATAATTGTTATAGATGTGAAGGTTTATAAAATTCTAAAAAAAAAATGTTGTATGAACCGGTCTACTATACAGGCAATATGTGCATGATCAGTATATTATTATTCTATACCATTAATATATATATTGGGTATATTCATACAATATAATTTGTTATTATACTATATACACACACACTATATACACACATTTACTATACAAATTGTAGTCATATCATTATTATGTGATCACTATGAATACTATCACCCTATTATCACCCTATCAATATCACCATCAGTAACACATGTACACAATGTATATAGGGGTGTATTGATGACTAATGTAGTGATATTATAAATGGAGATCTATTATTAATGGTGGATGTATTTATTTATGTATATATTATTTATTTATATATGAGTCAATATTTCTAAGGTAAATTAATATAATATATATATGTATTATGTAGTATATTTCTATGCAATGATAAATGTGGATGTTGATCATATTAGATTACTATTCCACAAGCAGAATTTTTACGTTAACAAATTTAATTAATAATATCTATGATTTATTATATATTTCTTAAGACAAAAGCTCACACCATTGAATGTTTTCTATTGGCTAGTACAATTATATATTAATACATGAAGCTTCGCCCCTATACAATACAGTAATATAAATATTATTTATATTATAGAAAATATTGATATGTCACTCATGTGAATGTGATTTACCACACAAATTTCATTTTATAATGTCATGTGATCTTTATTATAATTTATTATTTATATATAATTTAAGAATATAATATATAACATATCATATATCATTAATGTATAAAATTGATATCATAGTGATATTAACTAACCTTACACAACATTATTTATTATATAATATATATATATATATATATATATATATATACATATATAATAATAATATTTATTTATTGAATCATGCTATGATTTATAATAAAAAACAGTCAATAAAAATGTACCAATTTACTCTTTGGACTATACCATACAATTAGTAATATTGTTTATTATGCTCTGATTTATGATATCTTGATAAACACAATAGAAAAACAGAATACCTAAAGTTCAGCCCCATACCTATAGTGACTAAACTACTGGGATATTGACCTCAGATTCTTATATATATATATATATATATATTTATATTATGATATAACATCATTGATATTGTATATATATATATATATATTATGATATTTTATATTGGATTAATAATGTCTTATCCATGTTTAAAACTAATTATAAATATACATGAGATTATCAGAAATAATTACATTTACTTTCGTGGCATTGATATGTCTTCTAATAGTTAGTTATGTGACAGAAATACACGTGTAATAGGTATATGGAGCCAATCACATTGCCTACATAGATCTATGTTCAAGCTAGGACATCTACTTTGTCCTAATACTGATTTATAATCATAATCAATAAATGTTATCAATTTATATTTAAATTTTCAATTTAATATATAATTTATAATAAATTATATTTTTAGTATACTATATTTTAAATACATATGCTAAATATAATTCTGTATTTATTTCAATATATGTATGTATAGACATTAAAGTTATTATATTTATATAGTATATATATATATATAGAAATATTATTTAAAATAAAGCTATTAAATTGCCATAATATAAAATTAGTAATAATTATAATTACTATAATATATAATGTATAATATATTACTATAGTAATAATGTAATTAAAATGTAAAATACTATATATTTATGTTACTATTTATAAATACATAATATACTATTTATAAATATATAATATACAATTTGCATTATTATATCAATATATATATAATGATTGATTTTATTTTTGATTAAATTATCATATTATCATAAATAATTAACTATTAACTTATTTTCAATAATTGTATATTTCTTTCAGATTATAATTAATATATATATATATATATATATATATATATGGATATATAGCTATATCTATTACATAATATATAGTATTGTTTACAAGTGTACCTATTGTAAGGTAAAGTAAGTAAGTTCCCTAAATAGGTGTACACAACGTGAGCAACAAGCACGGTAACAAACACAGTAACAAGTTTCCCAGTAAAATCTATTAATATTTTATTTTCGAGTTACTTGTTAGTAATAATTGTTACTTAAGTTGTTACCATACTTGTTGTTCGCTACCGAACCCTGGTAATAAGTCACCAACCCTGGAAATAAGTCAACAACCCTGGTTATAAGTCACCAACCTTGGTAATAAGTCACCAACCCTGGTAATAAGTCTCCACCAAATTTAACATGTTTTATTATGAATTACTTGTTACCAGACATCTGAACTCTTCAATTATGTTTACCCAGCAACAATTCTCGCTACTTCTCGTTCACTATTTTCTCACCCTACTTAAGTTATATTGAGCAACAAGCATAGTAACACACATAGTAATAGCAAAGATTTTGCGAAGCAAAGATATAACACTCCCTATGCATGCAACGTAATTTAGTAATAGCCCCAACCGCTGCTAGCAGTAGTATCGAAATCACTGAAACAGATTTAGGTTCGGCTCTATTTGCATACAACAATGTTTTCATTGCTCTATTAAATTACATGCAATATAAATTAGCTTTTACTCACTAAATATATACTTATAGCATTTAAAACATACATATCATATTTGTTTGTTATATATTTGTAATGAACACTTAGTTTTCATCATATAAATATTAATTTAAAGCATATTATTTAACATTTTAAAAGTGTATAGTTAAATACGAATTTACATTATAAACAACGCATAGTTCCTAAAAGTAACCCGCTATAGGTGGCACCAGGGTATTTTGTATATAAATTTGAATTACACGATTTCGCGTAAGTGTTATATCTTTCCTTCGGAAAATCTTTGGTAATAGCTTATTACGCATGGTGTATATATTAATAATAATAATATTTATTAGAAGAATTTTAATAATAATTTTTTTTCTGTTAATTATAATAATATTTATATGTTTTCTTCTAAAGGGATTCAATTTCTGTTGTTGTTGCCCATTATATGTACATTTAAGTCATCGGACGGGATGAACCCACATTATATAAGTTGGCAAGCTATTACAATAATGTTTGTTATATTTCTGTGTTGTGGTATCGACGTGAATATATTATTTAGAGATATTTAAAATTTTGTAATTTTGTTATTTATATGTAACGGTAATTTTATTTTTTTAAATTCAATTTGTATAAATTATATTCGTACATACCTATTCTATTTATATCCTATTACCATTCAATTATCTAATTGTAGATAGAAGATTCGATAAGCTTGATTCTTCTTATACCTTAGAAAACCTATATTTTTTTAGTTATTATCTTATATATTTATATTATTATTATAAATATTATTATACATTGCATATTAATATTTCTGTAATATTATTACTACTCTATTATATATTCAATATAAATCCTAATATTTTACTGTTTTATATTCTATCTTATTTAGTATATTGTTTTTGTGTGTTTGAATGTAATTGTTACAAGTAATAATTGAATAGCATAAGAAAACATAGTGAAATATACATTAAGATACATTAAAGATACATTACAAGAGAATATATATTAAATGATTTAGTATATACATAGAGGACATTATATATATATATATATAGAAATATAAATAGTTAATTTATTCAATTATAAATTATAGTTTACTAGATATTAAATAATATCTGTAAACTTATATTACCTTTCAGTACATGTGTATGTATATATATTGATAGCATAACAATATGCATGATTAATCATGAGTAACAAATATTTCTATTTCAGATATATTTCTTAATTAAAACTCATTAATATATAAGTGTGAATTTATATCTGTATGTGGGTATGTGTGTGTGGGTGTGTATTTGTGTTTGTATGTGGGTATGTGTATGTGTAGGTGTATTGGTGTAAATGTGGGTGTATGTATGTGGGTGTATATTTGTGGTTTTAATGATTTAATCCAATTAATTAATCATTATTTTGTATGTAATATAAATTATAAATCACATATGTGATTGATCACAATGTATAATATTATACAATTACACACACACACACATATATATACAACATGTGTATCACATCCATTGAATACCAATATATTCAAGGAGAACCTATCAATGATGATCAGTAGCAGTCACATACTTACACTATACATAGGCCCCACCACCTCCACTACCATCACCACTACCAGCAGCACTACCATCACCACCACCACCACTACAACTACGCACCACCACCACCAATACAACAACCCACCACCATCACCACTATCACCCATCACTACACTAGCACCACAACCCACCACCTCCACCCATCACTATACCACCACTTTCACCACCTTAGCATATGGCAGCTTCCAGTGGTATAGGTGACGAAGACCACAAGAAACTGACCTCTATTCTGGCCGCTGTTCCGGCCATACGTTACATCTGTATTGACGTTGCCAACGGTTACTCTGAATACTTTGTGGCCTTTGTGAGGAAGATACGCGCCCAATTCCCCGAGCACACGATCATCGTTAGTTTGCGAGACTTCTGTTATCCTAATCTCCCCTAGCATCATGAACCTCCTCCATTATCTTTATCATAATCATCATAATCATTCTCAGTCTCTCATTCTATTTATGCATAGATGTGCTGAAATTATAGCATCTTCACTATATCAGTGTTATAGTTTCGTTGAAGAGATTCTCTGTTGTACCTTCATCAATATGGCAATCATATTATATGGTTTTATAATATCAGTCAATTAACAAATGATTTCAATATTAAACAGAATTGTTTTACATTTTTAAAATTAATAAACAATATTTGTATTTAAACTTATTAATAATTGTACAAATATTATTAAATCCTAATCTTTAATAGGTTCTAATAATCTTATTACCATTTTAATAATCTTAATTATTAATTTAATATTATTATGTAACTGTGTATGATTAATGATCACTAACCACTATATACATAACTATTGTCCGGTAATTTACTATATGATATAGTCTATAATATAGACTATATAGACTCTCTATTGTCTATAGTAGGTCAAATGCAATTATACATATTATATTAATAAATTAGCAATAATATAGAAAATGGTGATATCATTATAAAGAATATTATAAAATATTTCATTTATTCTAATATTAAATCAATATTGTAACAAATATATATATATATATATATATATATATATATATATATATATATATAATATATATTATATATATATATTATTATTTAGAACAAAATAATAACAATTTTATAATAACCTATTTAAATTACTGTAGGTTATTTTCACATAGTATTATGTAAGTTCGTTTTAATATAATTTATTTGTGAGATTCTTATCAGATTTAGATTATTAAAGAAATTAGAATACTGCTTTTTTCCTTAGTTTAAACATATGCTAATAGATCACACTACACCACAGGCTGGTAATGTAGTAACTGGGGAAATGGTTGAAGAACTCGTGCTGTCAGGAGCGGACATTATTAAGGTCAATACACCCTTTCACCCTTAGTCCCCCCTTTCACCCTTAGTTCCCCCTTTCACCCTTAGTACACCCCTTTCACCCTTAGTCCCCCCTTTCACCCTTAGTACACACCTCATCGCACTCGCCTTGTTATACATGATGTATTCGTGTTATCTATTTCATATATACACGAGTTCTACACGAGTTGATTGACATGCTATGTGTACGCCCACTATCATATTAACGTACACTGTATACCAATGGTTCCCAGACTTTTTTCTTCGGCGACCCCTTTTTAAGTTTTATTTATATAAAACAACCCTAAGTATTTTTTTTTTAATAAAATATTTTACAAAATAATTTAACTTTTTAAAAAAATGTATTAAAAATATATAAAATATGTAATATATTATTTTTAAATATTGTGTATTTGCATTCTTAATACTAATTTATCAATATCTGGCTATGTTTCTGATAGAGTTCATCACAGGTATGGTTCGACTTTTAAATTATTTATTTTTTTATTTTTCAAATTTAATAAATCATAAAAGCCCTTTCACACAGATATGTGCTTGCAAAAACTAAAATATATTTAATTAATAAATTAAATAAATGTGGATAGATATTTTAACGAAATCCAAAAATTATATCCTACAAAATCCTAGTTATTTTGTTTCAAATTCGTACTTTGCACTAATTTCATATTTCATCATTACGAGTTCACTTTGTTCCAGGTTATATTCACCGATATCTTTAATATCAGAATAAAGGGATGAAGTTCTATATTATGATTGTCAATTTCTGGAATAAAAATTGTTATTAAAAAATGTTTAATTCATCTGAAAGATTAATTAAATGCATTATATCGTTATATAATATATTATATTGTCTTGTATTTCACTCGGAATTTTATTTTAAATAATCAACATATTCATTATATGTATGGAACATTGTGAAGTTCTTGTTTAAAGTCTTACGATATCAGTCATCCAATTTTCCAATAAATCAATGAATTTGAAATATAAATTTTGACAAATATTTATTTAATTGTATAATTTGTGAGTATAATATAATAAGTTGTCAAAGTCTTAGTCCATTTATTCACACATTTTTTTGAATAGCCGATTTATCAAATAACTCGACTTAATGAAATTAATGAAATTAATGAAATTCACGGTTTTTATTACTGTTTTCAAAATTGTTGATAAATATTCTGGAATAACTCGTGAAGCTAACGCTTATCTATGAATTAAACATTGTATGCTGATTACTGCTGGTGATTTATCTTTGATAAGTTTAATTAATCCTGATTTTATGCCTAACATACTTGGTGCTCTGTCAGTACTCACATAAATTAATGTTATCCATTCTAAATCGTTAAAAATTTAAAATGAATTTAATATATCAAATATATTTATTATTTATAAAGACTATAGATACAAATATAGTTGTCGTTGTAATTGGTTCACAGAAAAGGAAATCTTCTTTTATAGATTTATTTACTACCTATATAACGTACGAATACCATCAATTGTGACACCTGAGTTATGTCGGTGGATTCATCCAATTATATACTAAATATTGAACTATTTATGACTTAACAAATAACCTAAAATAAATTAAAAAATATAAGAAATGTAAATAGAATATGAATTTAACCATTTTTAGATCAGTAATTTATAAATGAATGTATATTTATAAATAATTGACAACGCTCATATGATTTAAGATATTAAAAAAATGAATTATTATTTATCTTAATGTCATACAATATATAAAATCATGCGACCCCCAAATAAACGTCAGGCGACCCACTTGTGGGTCGCGACCCCAGTCTGGGAACCACTGCTATATACACATAACGAGTCACGCATGATCGCCCCTATGCTGGCTGTGGTTGCTATATAAAGGGCACATGTATGTCCTATTACTAGCGACCTATAAACATACTACAGCCTTCACCTTTTCATTACCATTTACACTCTATATCAATGATTCCCGACCTTTTTTTATCGTGACCCTTTTTTTGACAACTTTAATATATACCATGACCCAATGACAAATTTAATTTTTTTATTATTAAACTTTAGTCAATAATGAATAATATTAACTATAATATATTGGATATAAATATTATTATAAATATATATTTTTAAATATATAATTGTAAAAATATATTGGCTCATGACCCAAACAAAAACCAAATGACCCAAATCTGGGTCATGACCTTAAGGTTGGGAACCACTACTCTATATAACATCTCTCCATACATTATACACCCACCCGCGTGTTCAGGTTGGAATAGGCCCCGGGTCGGTATGCACCACTAGGAAGAAGACGGGGGTAGGATATCCTCAGCTGTCCGCAGTGCTGGAGTGTGCTGATGCAGCACATGGCCTTGGAGGACATATTATCTCTGTTGGTATCCCTTATCTCTGATGATATCTCTTATCTCTGTTGGTATCGCTTATCTATGTGGGTATCACACTTATCTCTGTTTGTGATGATCAGTACAGTTATCTATACTTATTACAGATAGTTATACTTATCTAAATACGCATTACAATTTCAGAGGATATAACTATGTGATATTTAATAATAATAAAACATGATATCATTTTATTTCTAGTTATTTGTAGGATTAAAGAATACATTAATGTATAAAAATATAATATTTATTTGTATTATAAAAAATATTTAATTATCACGTTAGCACTATTCCTATATTCCCAATTAGATGTGTTAGTTGACTTGTATTCACAATTACTACACTAGTATACTGTATACATACCTTGTATTACTTGTATTGATGACAACTGACCTCTGCTAGGATGGAGGCTGCACTTGTCCTGGTGATGTGGCTAAAGCTTTCGGTGCTGGGGCTGACTTTGTTATGATTGGAGGTTACACTATCACTTTGTAGCAGTAGTAGTAGTAGTAGTAGTAGTAGTAGTAGTAGTAGTAGTAGTAGTAGTAGTAGTAGTAGTAGTAGTAGTAGTAGTAGTAGTAGTAGTAGTAGTAGTAGTAGTAGTAGTAGTAGTAGTAGTAGTAGTAGTAGTAGTAGTAGTAGTAGTAGTAGTAGTAGTAGTAGTAGTAGTAGTAGTAGTAGTAGTAGTAGTAGTAGTAGTAGTAGTAGTAGTAGTAGTAGTAGTAGTAGTAGTAGTAGTAGTAGTAGTAGTAGTAGTAGTAGTAGTAGTAGTAGTAGTAGTAGTAGTAGTAGTAGTAGTAGTAGTAGTAGTAGTAGTAGTAGTAGTAGTAGTAGTAGTAGTAGTAGTAGTAGTAGTAGTAGTAGTAGTAGTAGTAGTAGTAGTAGTAGTAGTAGTAGTAGTAGTAGTAGTAGTAGTAGTAGTAGTAGTAGTAGCAGTAGCAGTAGCAGCAGCAGTAGTAGTATTACTATAATATTCTATAGGATATAATATGATATACTATAAATCCTAATATACACATTTATAATAATTATATGAACAATTTGTATAGTACATTTTACAATTATTTAATATTGAATCGTAAATAAATATCATTATTACAAAATTATACATTTTTATGTATACTATGTTATATATATATATATATATGATGTTATATATATATATATTATATACAATTATATATTACATATTATTTTTACTATCAAGTAAAAATATATTTTATAATTTTTCATTAATATCGATATTTATGAAGTTTAATATTTAATTATTTTAATATTTTAATATTAATATAAATATCTTACTTATTAGCTTATTATAATTGTATGACATATGCATTATTAAAAATTTGTTATAATAAATTAATGTACACCTCAATATTGTATTTATTGAATACTGTGTTTCTACATATCGTAATGAATTAATAAGTTATTATATTTATAACAATTAAAGTATTTATATTCGTTATTATCTAAAGATGGTCTCTAATATTTTACAAATTATTTATAAATAAAGTGGAAATCTACCGTATATAATATGTCAGATATTTGATATGTTTACATTTAAATATACAGAATTCAATACAGGTAATATCACAGTAACGTATATAATGTCCATCCGCTAGGTATGTTTGCTGGACACACTGAAAGTGGCGGGGAAATCATTGAAAGAGACGGCAAGCTGTACAAATCATTCTACGGTATGGCATCTGCTACGGCCATGAAGAAACACGCTGGAGGGGTAGCTGAATATAGGTTTGTACACTGCGTACAATGTGCAGGATTAACTTGTACGCATGGTGTAGGTGTAGCTATATAACAGTTTGTACACATCGTGCATTGAATATTGATGAGTTATTGATAGAATGTTTGTACTCGATTTCTATTATTTCATTTTTTATAATAAAACAATAATAATAATCCGATGTATCTAGAATATATTCGTAAGTATTTAATAATGTATTTAACTAAATGTATAATATATATATATATATATACTTATATATTTATATATATATATATATATATATTGATTTCATATCACTTATTTATATAAAATGATTGCCCAGTCTCTATATATCAAGTCAGTAGCATTTACACACATTAATATAGTCCATAGGGTTATTCATTTTTATCCGCTATTTGTATTGTATTCAATATATATGAGATTTCAATAAATAAATATTATTATTATTATAGAACGATTAGCGATGCTGTGAAGTGCATGTACAATATTAACCTAAGCGCTGTTCACAGGGCTTCAGAAGGTAAAACCGTAGAGATAGAGTTCCGCGGTCCGGTCAGCGGTACCATGGGGGAGATCCTCGGGGGCCTCAGGTCTACTTGCACCTACGTCGGGTCCGCTAAACTCAAGGAGCTCAGTCGTAGGACTACGTTCATACGCGTCACTCAACAGATCAACGAGGTGTTCTCCAAGTGATCGCCCCTCTCTCTCTATGTGTGTGTGTGTACACTAGTGTGTGTGTTTGGGTGTGTTGCTGTTATAACCATGTGTATACACGTGTGCGTTACTATAATGCCCATGTGCGCACCCACCTGTATACGAGTGTGTGTGCGTGTAACCCTCATGCCCATGTGTGCGTGTTTGTATGCGCGCCTATCTGTATAATCATACGGAGTTTGTGTGTACGCCTCACTGTATGTGCAAGAGTGTGTGTGTTACCATGATGTGCATGTGTGTACACACGTATAACATCGCATGTGTGTTACGCACCCTTGTAACTCACCCCCGCCCCACCCCCTGATTGGTTATAAGACACCAGCTGAACGTAACTTCCCAGCGAAGAGATTCTTCTTATTATTTGTATTCCGGTTTTAAATAATTTCACACAACTACTGATTATTATAGTGATTATTAGAAGCAGCGATTGCTTACGTTTACTTTTAATCTTACCGATGTATATTTACGTCGAGTTTTACTTCCATCGGTGTAATGAACCGCTGTTGATGCGATCATTATACCATTACTATTAATTGTTAATACATCTCGTGATTTGTTTACGTTTATTTCTGATTATTAGGATAATATTGCATAACAATTATAATTATGTAATGAGTTATTGTTATGAGATTATCTACTGTTGAAATTTGAAAATAAATTATAATAGGTAAAATATATTTTATATTATAATATTCTATATTTCTAGGATATATAATTATTATACATTCTTTATTACTACGACGTCTTATACAGATGATATAACGTTATATTTATCTGCATATTTAATTTGTAATGCTTATCTCAATATAAATAAGAAATTAAATATAAATTTATACAATTGGAAAATTACCAATACAAAAATGCTATTATATAAATTTATGTTAATATCCAAAGTTATTCTATTCAAAACATGATTTAATTTTAATATTTAAATTATAACCTTAATATAAAAAATGTTAATGATTTTATCTATATTCATCTTTATTACCAGTTAAGAATCACATCCTACCTTTACTCTTGGTATATAAACAAATATTCTACATCTGAATAATAATTTGTTATTATCTTATTCACCCTATTCACCTATTTTTACTCCACATATTCTATTTTGATAAAATGTGCCTACATTTCCGCATGGGATATTTTCTATTGGGTATATATTTAATTATACATTTTATTAAATTATATAATTGATAGTAAATCGTTGTATATCTGAAATGTATAATCACATTATTAATCATAGTGAATTTAATGGTAATAATATACTCATAGGTATATAACTAATTATACTTAATTGATGTTAAGAAAACTTTAATTTATATATTAATGTAATACATTTATAATACATTTATCACCAACTAAAGGCTATTTATCTTAATTATATTTTCTAGAAATTTTATATTTAAATATCTTAATATATATTTCTCTAAATATATTATATAACTCTTTGTTATAAGTATGCTTACATTAATCTGTTTAATTGACTTGATAGTTAACATTATAATATATCAGATACAAATAATTAATGATTGTTAATTGTATTATTGCTAATTAGTTTTGAAGGAACAATTTGTCCTATAAGACAATATTCATATTTAATATTTAACTTTAATGATATAGCTAAGGATTGTCCTAGGACAATTTTTATTTCTCAGAATAATTGGCCCCATAATCTTGTATAGTTCTTATAGTACATCATTAACATTTATGTTTAAGTGATGTTTTGCAAGGATGTTTTGTAATGGATGATATGTGATTCTTAAATGATAATTTGTCATCAAATAATAATCCTAGGTTTTTGGAGGAATGGGAAGGAGAAATAATCATGTTGATTAAAGTACAGTTTGGAAATGAGATTTCAGATGTAGATATATTAAGTACAGTAGTCTTAGATAAATTAATTAGAAGTTTATTGGAGAGGAGCCATAATATTATGCAGTTTGCCCACTCGATTAATTCAGAGTTAATAGTATTATGATAATTTATAAGTGAAAAAAGTAAACAATTATATATCATCAGCAAAAATATGGTAGTGTATATTTGGAAAGTTTGTAATTAGACCAGCAATATGGCCTGATATAAATAGAAAAGAGGGATGGACCTAGAACATATCCCTGGGGATTACGGTGGTTAAGTGGAGAAAGAGGCGAGTAAGATTTGTCAATCATAATAGATATATTGCATTTTTCAAATATGAAGTAAACTATTTTAATACTAATCCAGATATACCCATAATAGTAAGCCGCGAGATTAATATGTTATGATCCAGGGTGTCAAAAGCAGATGAAAGATCAAGTAGGAGTAGCTGGCAACACGTGCTTCTATTTATGGTAGACAATATTGAGTTGGCAGATCGGACGATAATTGCTAAGTCAATTTGGGTCGAGGTTTTGTTTTTTTAGAATAGGAGATATTATGGCAGTCTTGAGACAGGGAGAAATCTGGCCAGCGTTTAGTGAGTGCGTTATAATATCCAAGAAAATAGGAGAAATAGAAAAAATAAGGGTGAAAGTGTGTGATATAATGATAAAGGTAGGAGATCAGTGGAGGAGGTACATTGGTACAATGAGATGTCATGAGTATATCATTTACTTCTTACAGTGAAGGGATAGTGAATATACTTAATAAGTCTATATAATTGGTAATATATATGGTAGGATTGAGTATTGATGAAGTAGACACGTAAATAATATTATTAATGCTGGTAAAATGGTAAAATGGGGATGATTTTTTCATCTGGAGGAGAGATAATTTTATTTGCCATTTTAATTAATTTGCGAGTATCAAAGGAGATCAATGCTATCTTTTAGTTTTAATTAATTAATTAATTAATAAACAATTGTGAACGATATATTATATATTTGTAATTTTCTCTATAGCTATAGCTAGTGATAGAGCTAATTTTGTTTGAGTTAAGACCATACAAATGTGCGTACAAACTTCTTTAAGAGGAAAGGTTCGTGGGAGAACTAGGGAGGAAAAGGGCGTTCAGTAATTAATGTAGTTTTTGTATGTGCATGTATATTGATAATATTTTGGAAAACGGAGTTTAGTACCGGACAGAGGGAAGTAGATAATGAGATAGTAGTTTTAATATTGCTTACATATCTTGGTAGGTCAATAGACTTAAAATCTCTATCCCGATCTCTATGTGTACCGTTTTCGTTTAATCTTTGTGAATTTTAGATTTATAGATAATTCCACAATACAATTATCCGTTAGTTGTTCAATTTGTTGAAAGGAGTTAGGGTGCATACATCAAATATGAGGACTGGAGAGGTGTAAATATCATGTAAAGTATATTACTAGGAGTGGTTGGGAAATGATATATGTTGGCACAAGTAAATAGAATCAGTTAGGAGTTTAAAGTCACTATGGGGATAGCTGGGAGAATTAAAAGGATAGTTTAAGTCACCAAGAATTATTGGTAAATAAGATGAAGATGTAGGAAGATTATGGATGAAATCATGATATTCATCAAAGAATAAAATGGTTTCAGGTTCTGGGGGACGATAGATTACGTTGAGATGTAGAGCTAAAGTAGCTTAAGTGTTATCGAGAGAAAATCACTATATGAAAAGGGAGTGAATTAAATTGATGCAGAGTAAACATTAATATATATGATAAATTCTACCGCACCACCACGGCTCGTTTGTCGTGAAACGAGATTGAAGGTAGGGGAAGGAAGGGTAATTTGGCCGATGTTTGTATGTGTGTTACTAGAAGTGCTCTAAATCAAAATATACATATTTTTAAATAACCATCATATACTATATAACTAATATTATATTAATTTACGATATGTATATTTTAATAATTTATATTTTTGTATATTTTGTGAATATAATAGATTTTAATAAGCTGTATAAATATGGATAAAAAACAGAAAAATCGGGTAATTTGGCCGATAGTTCAAGTTTACTCAATAGGTGAAATCTATGTTTCAAATACATAAATTAAATTTCTTGTATAAAATGATGAATAATTCGGCGCGCACATAATACCACCGCCACAATATATTATAGTTTTAATATTATTGGAAAATTATATTACGTATTTATTGAACTTATATTATTCAACATATTACGCACTTTATTATATTTTATTAAACATATTATACTGTCAAATATGTCTAAGAATATGATATACAAGAAGTCCATCTACAGGTTATAAATTAAACAATTAACAAACCATAATAATTTCAATTAATAAATTATAATAAGTTTAATTTTAATTAATTAAATAATTTGTATATTAATATAATACATTATATATAAGTATAATTATTATTATATATTAGTGTCTAACTATAATATATAGTAATATATAAAAAAGTATATAATCTATAGAATCTATAATAGATTATATACTTTTTTAATATAACAGATAACAGTGTATGAGATATCTTAATAGGAAATACTTATGGTTAATTATTAACTTAATATGTATATATTTCTATATATATAGATTAACTTTAGATATTTACTTTTAGATATACATGTATAATTAACATATAATATGTAAACCTGAATTAATATTGTGTGAATAAAAATGAATATTATAATTATGATTAGTTAAGTAATATATATATATCATTTTTAAAAATAATTTTTATTGAATTATTGAATGCATTTTAAATATTTAATTTCATTTAATTACAATTAAGTTAATTTCAAGTTTTTAAAATTTATATTGTAAGTAATAAAGTTAATGAATAAAAATGTGTATACACATTTTTATATACCATATACCATATATGGTATGTTTATATATGTAATTAAAAAATATTTCTAAATATAGTATATTTGGAAAGTTTGTAATTAGACCAGCAATATGGCCTGATATAAATAGAAAAGAGGGATGGACCTAGAACATATCCCTGGGGATTACGGTGGTTAAGTGGAGAAAGAGGCGAGTAAGATTTGTCAATCATAATAGATATATTGCGTTTTTCAAATATGAAGTAAACTATTTTAATACTAAGCCAGATATACCCATAATAGTAAGCCGCGAGATTAATATGTTATGATCCAGGGTGTCAAAAGCAGATGAAAGATCAAGTAGGAGTAGCTGGCAACACGTGCTTCTATTTATGGTAGACAATATTGAGTTGGCAGATCGGACGATAATTGCTAAGTCAATTTGGGTCGAGGTTTTGTTTTTTTAGAATAGGAGATATTATGGCAGTCTTGAGACAGGGAGAAATCTGGCCAGCGTTTAGTGAGTGCGTTATAATATCCAAGAAAATAGGAGAAATAGAAAAAATAAGGGTGAAAGTGTGTGATATAATGATAAAGGTAGGAGATCAGTGGAGGAGGTACATTGGTACAATGAGATGTCATGAGTATATCATTTACTTCTTACAGTGAAGGGATAGTGAATATACTTAATAAGTCTATATAATTGGTAATATATATGGTAGGATTGAGTATTGATGAAGTAGACACGTAAATAATATTATTAATGCTGGTAAAATGGTAAAATGGGGATGATTTTTTCATCTGGAGGAGAGATAATTTTATTTGCCATTTTAATTAATTTGCGAGTATCAAAGGAGATCAATGCTATCTTTTAGTTTTAATTAATTAATTAATTAATAAACAATTGTGAACGATATATTATATATTTGTAATTTTCTCTATAGCTATAGCTAGTGATAGAGCTAATTTTGTTTGAGTTAAGACCATACAAATGTGCGTACAAACTTCTTTAAGAGGAAAGGTTCGTGGGAGAACTAGGGAGGAAAAGGGCGTTCAGTAATTAATGTAGTTTTTGTATGTGCATGTATATTGATAATATTTTGGAAAACGGAGTTTAGTACCGGACAGAGGGAAGTAGATAATGAGATAGTAGTTTTAATATTGCTTACATATCTTGGTAGGTCAATAGACTTAAAATCTCTATGTGTACCGTTTTCGTTTAATCTTTGTGAATTTTAGATTTATAGATAATTCCACAATACAATTATCCGTTAGTTGTTCAATTTGTTGAAAGGAGTTAGGGTGCATACATCAAATATGAGGACTGGAGAGGTGTAAATATCATGTAAAGTATATTACTAGGAGTGGTTGGGAAATGATATATGTTGGCACAAGTAAATAGAATCAGTTAGGAGTTTAAAGTCACTATGGGGATAGCTGGGAGAATTAAAAGGATAGTTTAAGTCACCAAGAATTATTGGTAAATAAGATGAAGATGTAGGAAGATTATGGATGAAATCATGATATTCATCAAAGAATAAAATGGTTTCAGGTTCTGGGGGACGATAGATTACGTTGAGATGTAGAGCTAAAGTAGCTTAAGTGTTATCGAGAGAAAATCACTATATGAAAAGGGAGTGACTTAAATTGATGCAGAGTAAACATTAATATATATGATAAATTCTACCGCACCACCACGGCTCGTTTGTCGTGAAACGAGATTGAAGGTAGGGGAAGGAAGGGTAATTTGGCCGATGTTTGTATGTGTGTTACTAGAAGTGCTCTAAATCAAAATATACATATTTTTAAATAACCATCATATACTATATAACTAATATTATATTAATTTACGATATGTATATTTTAATAATTTATATTTTTGTATATTTTGTGAATATAATAGATTTTAATAAGCTGTATAAATATGGATAAAAAACAGAAAAATCGGGTAATTTGGCCGATAGTTCAAGTTTACTCAATAGGTGAAATCTATGTTTCAAATACATAAATTAAATTTCTTGTATAAAATGATGAATAATTCGGCGCGCACATAATACCACCGCCACAATATATTATAGTTTTAATATTATTGGAAAATTATATTACGTATTTATTGAACTTATATTATTCAACATATTACGCACTTTATTATATTTTATTAAACATATTATACTGTCAAATATGTCTAAGAATATGATATACAAGAAGTCCATCTACAGGTTATAAATTAAACAATTAACAAACCATAATAATTTCAATTAATAAATTATAATAAGTTTAATTTTAATTAATTAAATAATTTGTATATTAATATAATACATTATATATAAGTATAATTATTATTATATATTAGTGTCTAACTATAATATATAGTAATATATAAAAAAGTATATAATCTATAGAATCTATAATAGATTATATACTTTTTTAATATAACAGATAACAGTGTATGAGATATCTTAATAGGAAATACTTATGGTTAATTATTAACTTAATATGTATATATTTCTATATATATAGATTAACTTTAGATATTTACTTTTAGATATACATGTATAATTAACATATAATATGTAAACCTGAATTAATATTGTGTGAATAAAAATGAATATTATAATTATGATTAGTTAAGTAATATATATATATCATTTTTAAAAATAATTTTTATTGAATTATTGAATGCATTTTAAATATTTAATTTCATTTAATTACAATTAAGTTAATTTCAAGTTTTTAAAATTTATATTGTAAGTAATAAAGTTAATGAATAAAAATGTGTATACACATTTTTATATACCATATACCATATATGGTATGTTTATATATGTAATTAAAAAATATTTATTATAAAATTGAATCATGCTATAATCATATTATTTATATAACAGTTAGGTAATTTTTAAAGTATAGGATACATTTAAAATAATTCATTAATTTCATTGACATTATATTTCTATTATAAGTCTAGATTAATAATTAAATAGTATTTATTATTATTGAATTAGAATCATATTAATACATAATATAATATATTATATTATTGGTTACATTTTAAGAAGTTTCAGTACATTAAAGTACATTCATTACATTAAAGTTATATTTATTAATATATTTAATTAAAAAATGTTTATGATAACATTGAATCATGATATAATCATATTACTTATATTATATATATATATATATATATATATATATATATATAAGTTATATAACATATATGCCCACTACATCCATTTCGACTAGACCATACAGTAATCAGTACTCCGCATGTAGGAGAATATGTTAATAATTGTATATCATTTGTATGTAATTATTGAATGTATTTATTGATGTATATGTTAATTGATCAATTAACATGATTTCGAAATCAATATTGTATATAAATAATATAAAATATTATAAAAGTTATATTTAAATTATATGATACATTTTAAATAATTCATTAATTCTATTGATATTATATTTCTTTTAAGTTTAATAATTACATATTATTTTACATTTTAAATAATTCATTAATTCTATTGATAATATATTTCTTTTAAGTTTAATAATTACATATTATTTTACATTTTAAATAATTCATTAATTCTATTGATATTATATTTCTTTTAATTAAGATTAATAATTACATATTATTTTACATAATTGAATTTGAATCTTGATAATAAATAATATAATATAATAACTTATATAATGCGTTTTAAATATTTCATTATGATTCTTTTAAATTAAAGATTAATTTATATACTTGAAATACAATTATATTTGAATAATAATTAATTTCATAAATAATATCATAAATTATTGGATACATTTTATTAATTTATTAATTTATTTTTAATTTTATTAAGACTAGATTAATAATTAAATACTATTTTATATCATTAATTTAGAATCATTAATAAATAATATAATATAATATAATAATGTATTGAATGCATTTTAACACTATGTTAAATATGTTTAATTCAGTACATTAATTTCATATTTTTTAAGTTTAGATATATGATTAAAAACTGTTTATGATTAAATTGAATCATGATATCATCATATTACTTATATAAAAGATTACACCCATATAACAGACAATACACCCATTCATCTGTCGAATGTACCATGCAGTACCGATAACGCAGCATGTGGGAACATTGGTTAATAATTTTATCTGTCATTATTGAATGTATTTATTGATGTATATGTTACTTTAAATCAATATTGTATATAAATAATATAAAATATAAAAAGTTATTTTTAAATAATTCATTTATTTCACTTTATTATAATATATTATACTTCTTTTTAATTAATTTTATTTCTATTAAGTCTAGATTAATAATTAAATAGTATTTTATATAATTAAATTAGAATCATATTAATAAATAATATAATATATTACATTATTGGTTAATAAATTTCAGTACATTCATTACATTAAAGTTATATTTCTTAATATATATAATTAAAAAATGTGTATGATAAAATTGAATCATGATATAATCATATTACTTATATAACAGTTACGACCACTACAACCATCCCAGTGTCGACTGGACCATGCAGTAAGCAATACTCCGCATGTGGGAGCATAGGTTAATAATATGATATCATTTGTATGTCATTATTGAATGTATGTATTGATATATATATATATATATATATATATATATATATATATATATATATAATGTGCTGATATGTTGATATATATTGATGTATATATTAATTGAAATCAATATTGTATATAAATAATATAAAATATATACAAATATTGTATACATTTTAAATAATTCAGTTATTTCACTAATATATTATACTTATTTTTTTAATTTATCCATTAAGTCTAGATTAATAATTAAATATATTTTATATAATTGATTAGAATCATATTAATAAATAATATAATATAATAATTTATTAAATGTATTTTAACAATAAGTTAAATATGTTTCATTCAGTACATTATATCATTTAACATTATATTTTGTAAGTTTTTATATATGATTAACAAATGTTTATGATAACATTGAATCATGATATAATCATATTACTTATATAACAGATACGACCACTACACCAATTCCTCTGTCGACTGTACCATGCAGTACCGATAACGCAGCATGTGGAAATATTGGTTAATAATTTTATCTCATTTGTATGTCAGTATTGAATGTATTTATTGATGTATATGTTACTTTAAATCAATATTGTATATAAATAATATAAAATATAAAAAGTTATTTTTAAATAAAACATTTATTTCACTAATATATTATACTTCTTTTTAATTAATTTTATTTCTATTAAGTCTAGATTAATAATTAAATATTATTTTATATAATTGAATTAGAATCATATTAATAAATAATATAATATATTACAATACTGGTTAATAAATTTCAGTATATTAAAGTACATTCATTACATTAAAGTTATATTTCTTAATATATATAATTACAATTTTTTTATGATAAAATTGAATCATGATATAATCATATTACTTATATAACAGATACGACGACTACAACCATCTCAGTGTCGACTGGACCATGCAGTAAGCAATACTCCGCATGTGGGAGCATAGGTTAATAATATGATATCATTTGTATTTCATTATTGAATGTATGTATTGATATATATATATATATATATATATATATATATATATATATATAATGTGTTGATATGTTGATATATATTTATGTATATATTAATTGAAATCAATATTGTATATAAATAATATAAAATATATACAAATATTGTATACATTTTAAATAATTCAGTTATTTCACTAATATATTATACTTATTTTTTTAATTTATTTTTATATCCATTAAGTCTAGATTAATAATTAAATATATTTTATATAATTGATTAGAATCATATTAATAAATAATATAATATAATAATTTATTAAATGCATTTTAACAATAAGTTAAATATGTTTCATTCAGTACATTATATCATTTAACATTATATTTTGTAAGTTTAGATATATGATTAAAACATTTTATGATAAAATTGAATCATGATATAATCATATTACTTATATAACAGATACGACCACTACACCAATTCCTCTGTCGACTGTACCATGCAGTACCGATAACGCAGCATGTGGAAATATTGGTTAATAATTTTATCTCATTTGTATGTCATTATTGAATGTATTTATTGATGTATATGTTACTTTAAATCAATAGTGTATATAAATAATATAAAATATAAAAGTTATTTTTAAATAATTCATTTATTTCACTAATATATTATACTTATTTTTTAATTTATTTTTATTTCTATTAATTCTAGATTAATAATTAAATATTATTTTATATAATTGATTAGAATCATATTAATAAATATTATAAAATAATAATTTATGAAATGCATTATATCAATATGTTAAATATGTTTCATTCGTTACATTAAAGTTATTTTTCTTAATATATATATCTAAAAAATGTTTATGATTTATGAATCATGATATAATCATATTACTTATATAACATATAGGACCACTACATCTTTCCAGTGTCGACTGTACCATGCAGTAAGCAATACTTCGCATGTGGGAGCATAGGTTAATAATTTTATCTCATTTGTATGTAATTATTTAATGTATTTATTGATATATATGTATATGATAGTATATGTTAATTAACTGACATTAATTGAAATCAATATTGTATATAAATAATATAATATATTATAAAAAGTTATTTTTGTATTATTGGATATATTTTAATTAATTTAATTTATTTTATTTAAATAATTCATTCATTTCAATCATTATTTCTTTTAATATTAATATCGTTTATATCCTCCAAGGGTTTATATTAATAATTAAATTTATAATCGAATATAATTGAATTATAATTCTATAGAATCTATTAAATAATATAATAATACAATAATTATTAAATTCATTTTAATTGATGTAATATATTATAAACAATAAAGATATTAAATTGTAGATATCTCTTTTGAGTTCAATTAATAATTAACTTAACTTACATTTTGATATTCGTAAAATATAATACTATATAGTATTACAAAAGCACTGGGCTTTGGTATTACTATATATATCTATCTAATAATATTCGTTATACAACCGATAGACCTATTATATCGATACAAGTATGCAGTGGTAAAGTGATAGGGTGATAACAGAAGTTAATACTTAACACATTTAATAAAATATGTTCTAAATCTTATTTATTTATATACTTTTTTTATTTATATTTAATTTACAATATTTATTTAATGTAATTATAAATATATATTATAAGTGATATTTTAAATGATATTTTAATTGGTATTTTAATTCTTTATAAGGTAAACTACGTGGATTCGCAGCAATTATTACTGATTCACAGTATACAAAATATTTAGAAAATGCTAATGCTGATAAGACGAAGAAGGTGGTTAGAAAGACGGTGAATAACAAGAAAAAGAAAATTACCAGTGAAATAAATGTTAATTGTATAATTTGTGCGGAGAATATCGATGAATCAGTCGATTCATCTACTCAATCTATTCAATGTAGACAATTGTGTCACGATGTATGCATTTATGTCGATACGTTGAGATACGTTCGAGAAATGCGATTTATGTGAATAAATGATATTGAGTATAATACTTTTTATAAATAAATAAATATATTATAATTGTTGGATTAAAAAGGATTAAAAATATACAAACATTACTCACTCATATGTGAATAGTTATATTTATAAATACACAATTATTTATATTATAATGTGTGTATTAAATATATAATGTATAAACAATAATTAGCAACAAAATAACAATATTTTAATTAGAAAATAATCTTCAATATATATCAGATTGATATTAGAATATTTAATATAGGTTACAGTAGTACTTTTATTAAAACGAAATTATCATATTGTGTTGGACATAGAGAACGAAGTGACACTTCGTTCTCTATGGTGTTGGATATACAATAATATATAGATTAGAAAATAAATGTAGATATTTGTATTGTATTTATATAATAATCATTTATTTATATATTCAGTGAAACCTCTCTAATATATTTAGTAAATTTATTTATTTAAAAGTAGTAATCAAAATAATAGATTATAAATATATTTCTATCACATATGGTTTAATTTAATTTAATTTAAAAATAGTTGTTAACACTTGTTTGGATAATTGTTGTACTGACTACAATCAGTATATTACCTTTTATTAATTAGTTCTTCATACCTGTTACTATTTATGAGCTCACTGCATTGAGAATAATAAAACACATTCACTAATTGCAATTAACTATTTTTACATCTACATTATAATATAAACCTAAATTTAGATATAAACTACTACATCAAATTTTGTAATATAGAGAGGTAACATTTCCAAAACAAACTAAAAATAATTGTCTCATAAAGAGGTGTTTCCTAAATAATATTTTCTTATAGAGGTTTTTGTAATGTGGAAAAGTTGAATTCCAACCAAATATGATACACATGTTCTTATAAAGAGGTTTCAATGTATACGTTTTCATTCGTTTATATAGGCCTAATTCAAAATATTATAATTATATAGTATAGGATATAGAATCATCATTATATAATTAGGAATGTTATATATTATATATATATATTATATATATATATATATATATATATATATATATAAATCCTTATACAAATATATAAATATATATTAAAATATGAGGTATGGCCATCTATATTATAAATTATATATTACAATTATATACAATTCAATGATACACCCTCAATTTGTATATACATTCTATCATTTTACTATCTGATATCTGATTGGTTAATGATCGGCCAAATTACCCGATTTGACGTACGTTGTTATTTCAGCAATAGATTTGTATCATATTGATATAATATGTAGATATTTACATATAGAATCAAGAACATATTATATTTTATTTGGGTTTAAAAAATATCACAATCCAACATGTATTTATGAAATGACAAACAGATTAACAAACACCTATTTTGTTTAAATTCCGGATTTTAATAAAAATCAATAAATACTAATAATTATTGATTATTTATTAAAATAAATTTTAACTATTCTTAAAGATATTATGAAATACTATAAATTGTTTATAGAATTTTTTTTGGTATCATTAATAGTTTCTGAGATATTAGAGTCGGCCAAATTACCCGCATCGGCCAAATTACCCTTCCTTCCCCTATATATATATAGGGTATTACAAAGTCCATGTATACCCATGTATACAAAGTCCAAGATGGAAGAAAATATGTCAGAGTCATCATACTATTATTATGAATATATATTTATCATTATAATGTATTATATTATTAAACAATAATTGTACTAAAGATTTTATTATATAATAAAATATCGAATATTTTCAAAAGTGCACATATTCTAACTATTTCAGTCCTGTTCCTGTCCATAATATCGTACTTCATCGGGTTAGGTACATTTATGACCTGGCAGGTTTCGTTTCTTTAAATCCCATTAGTTATTCTATCCTTAGTCCTATACACTGCAAATTGCTATATTGTTTGTAGTTGTTCTTCTTTCTTAACCTACACTATATGGCGCAGGCAATATGCTTGATAACTACAGTATATCACGTGGTAGATCACATGTGCATCACGTGTTTCTCCTCGCGATTATAATCGCGTATATAGTTAATTTATATATATTAACGCTTTAATATATCAGTTACTGTATGCAGTTAATTGATAGTAAATGTATTATTATAAATAGATTATCATCAAACGTCGACGTTTGATTAAATCTTTTGGAATTAATTACAAATGTCTGGCATACATTTTAAGTTTAACATTAGTTTAGACTCAGATATTCTTACATTTGATGGATATAATATTCCTCTCTCTCAACATAAAGACTACTGATACACGATGTTAAAAGCGTTAGTAAAACAGGCGATTACGATATTCAGATTGTTAACGCTCAAACAAAAGAAGAATATGTCGATGTCAGCGAAATCATACCGAATGTCAGAAGGGTCTTCAAAGCGAATAGTTAACAAATAAAGTTCTTCGAAACACGTAAAATAATAATGGCAGAGAAATACCGTACTTATATATAATATATATTATATATATATATATACGTCACGCATCATTGTTTATCGGTGTCGACAATATATATATATTTATATCTATATATATATATATATATATATATATATATATATATATATATATATTGATATATATGTATAGGTATATACTTATAAGTAAGGTATTTCTCTGGTATTGTTATTTCACAAATACACTACACTAAATATACAGATATCTAACTGAGAACTACCTCGTAATAGATGTTAAGTAGCAGATCTAACTAGGTCACGAGGAGAAACACGTGACATCTACACGTGATCGCTAATGAGGTCACCAGGACTATGTTAAGCCCCGTACATAGGGGGTTAGGGAGCGGTGTTAACGGAGCAAACCTAACCCTTTTAGATTTCCTTTAGCGATTGATTTCTTGTATCTTTATTGTATCACGTAACCTATTTCTTCTTAGATTCTTTCAGTTCGAATTCCGTGGAGTTCTTCGTTATTAGATAATGTGAATCGCTTTCATCGGTCAACGTGTAGCGGTAGTGGTGCTGGCATTAGTGCCGGACACGACGGTCTTAGTTATAGTTATGTTATAGGTACTATGTCCTTCGTGTGGTATTCACACGGCACGGTCCGTTGTGCGATAGATCACGTGACGGTTCGTACGGCGGATGAACTAATTAACGGACACAAGGTTGTGTTCTAGGGAGGAGGAGGACATAAGTCATCCCGTACGGAGAACATCGCGATGTGTGCATTGCACGTCCGATACAAGCATCATGGATACACTCGTACAAGTAGGTCGGCTACCTCAGCAGCGGCAGTACATAACATCACTTGAACACAGCTTGAAGGTCACTCGGGGGTCATACGACCGGAAGCCAGGTTTTCCGGCGAGCGCGACTTCTCCGTCTCGGTTTGCTCGTATACGGTTCCGCGTTGATGTTATAACGGCTACCTATAGGTAGCCGCGTGTATTCACCGTAGTATAAGCGATAGACACGCCCCTTTAATGATGTGACACGCCCACACGAAGGTCCTCCTCCGTAATATTATTGAAATCCTAATGCGACTTTAACACCGAACGCTAAAGTAAATATGTTACAAATTGTGTTTCTTAACGAATTCTAAATTGTTTGTTTACAAAATATAAATAACTATTTTATAAATATTTACATATAAAAATAAAAATAAAATCAATGTTGATATAAATTGAAAATGTATCAAATTAAATGAATTAACAAATAGGCGTTATTTTTTTAATTAATGCTAAATATAATATTTATATAATATGCATATACAATACAATATTTATATATATATTGAGATTTTCCCAATTATTAGTTTTTATTTATAGTCTATTTTACCTTGTTATTTGTAATCTACTTAGCACAATCCTGTAGGGTTTATGGCTAATCATATAGGTACACACCTAAACATATGTACACATATGTGTTTATTTAGGCAAATATATCGTATATAGAGTATATAGGGGAAAGTAATCGAATACGGACAGTGTCCGTCGGACAGTGCCCTAATACGGACACTCTCGGTGAAATAAAATCAGAAACTATAAATCCTAAAAAAAATGTTTCATGAATAAAATATTCATAATTATATAGATAGTCTAAATAAGTATTTTTTATTTTTTAATTATTCAAAATAGTCCTGATATATTCAATTAACTGGTTTTTTAGTACGTGTTTGAATTTATGATAAAAAATGTCAACTTAAAACTTTCTCAAAAATATATTTAATTTATTAACATAACAATATATTATTAAAAACTAAAGCATTTTAAAAATGTTATACATAATTTCTATATTTAGTACTAAATACTAATTATGTTATAACATTTGGTACTAAACCCAGTAAGTAAAGTAATCAACGATCGTAATCAGATTACAATCGAACAAGTAATCAGATTACAATCATGGGGCTATGTATTGATTACGATCACTTATCATCGTTCGATTACGATCAGTGATTACGATTTGATTACGATCACTTATCATCGTTCGATTACGATCATTGATTACGGTTTGATTACGATCACTTATCATCGTTCGATTATGATCATTGATTACGGTTTGATTACGATCACTTATCATCGTTCGATTACGATCAGTGATTACGGTTTGATTACGATCACTTATCATCGTTCGATTACAATATTAAACTAACTGACTTAACATGAATAACAAATAAGGATAACACAAGTTTTTTATATAAGTGATTATTTATTACTGTTATGTTCTTGAGGCGTTATTTAGGTAATTTGCTATCTTGGACAAAATAATTTATCCTCAAGCCGATATTTATGATGTAACACTTCTGTATGATAATAAAAAATATAATTAGTTCAAAATTATATATTTGTTATCTCAATTCAGATTATTATTATATTGAGAAAATACTTATTCAAATTCTAATATCCAAAAAACCTAGCAAAAATACAAAACACACACAATAATTTTTGCCAACCAAGTGTAAAATATATATATTATAGATCTGTTTATATTTAATTAGCAACAATTAAGAAAACAGCCGTACGGATTTACAAAATTTAAATGGCTACTAATTCTCTAGGATAGTAGTATTGTCATTGTTCGGAAGAATTTTTCCACCGCTACACCTATAATAATTACGTAAAACTGTCCTTTTAGAGCTATTTTCGACATATCGGGATATCTTTAGATTATAGAAAAACATGTTTCACACATAAAATGTATGCGAATGTGAGGTGTATAGTAAAAATGTAATTATATTCACTTTACTTTAATTAAGGCATTCGTAAATGGCAATAAATGGTGATAACGTTTATGTTTTCGCTATATTTTACTAAGTTTTAAATTTGTATAAACACTTAAATTTAAGTGTATGTTATAAATAAATAAATTGTTTCCAGTTATTAAATCTTTTTTTACATCTACGTTCCTTACGATCCCACTAAAAGTATAATACCCGGGCAACGCCGGGTCGTAGTTATCTAATCTACTATATAAAAGTAAGTCTATTTTCTAAATTTGTTGCTTAGCCCAGCAAATAATATATTCGACGCTTTTGGACACCATGCGCCTAAAAGTTCCGGAATTAATTCGTCGCTTTGATGACAATTTTCACCCAAAGGTGTCGAATTGTTCTATTGTACTTTAGACACCGTTGTGCCCAAAAGTATTGAATTTGCACATAAAAGTTATTATACTTTGGGCCCAAAACTTCTATTATATTATTTACATGAAACTATTTATAGCTTTATATCTATATATAGATGATCTATGTATATATTCTTAAGTATTTATAAATAAAGCATATAGGTTATATATAAATATATATATATATATATATATATATATATATATATATATATATATAAATAGTTATACAATTTATATGTTATATATATGCAATTATTATTTAATATTAATCCATATAAAAGTATATGATTACTATAATTAAAGTAAGAATATAAATGGTTATGTTATTATCTTTCAAATATTGGACCAATGCTTTGGAAACAATTAAATTGAAATAAACCTAGCCTACTATATATACTATTAATAGTTTTAACATATATATATATATATTATATATTATTGAAAAAGTATACATGTATGTAATCACACTCGAATGTGTACAGAGTTTAAATATGATAAATTATTATTATAAATTGTGATATACATTATATATTGTGATATGATTATTTTAGGCCAAATGAGGAGGACAACCCAATAAACGATTTTACACTTTATTTGGGGGAAAACAATTACACTACTTAATAACACGCATTAAAAAAACACTTCTACTTATATTTAAGTGATCAATAATGTAATAATAGTTATATGGATAATAATAATTGCATCCAGCAAAGCTGAGTAACGTTTAAACACATCTGAACGCATGCAGCGTCGACCGAAAATATAATGTCGCAATGTAAAAGTCATGATGACTACATTTTCACATTATATTCCTTCAGGCGGAATATTTATTCCACATTCTATTAAATACTAAATATAATATAAGGTTGCATATGGAATCATGCTACTAGCATATATCTAATGAGGGCTTCACGGAGATTCTATGATAATCACGAAGGAAGCACAGACTTATATTGTCATCTCTAAGGCTCAACATCATTGATTATCATGGACTGATGTAGTCATCTTGAAGGCAACACGTTACTGGATATCATGGACTGCTGTGGATTGAGTGATTTTTATTTTAGTAAATATATATATATATGGATATAGCATATATAGCACATGGATATATATATATATATAGCAGATGATATTGCATATTAAGTGAAGGTATCAAAGAAGCCTAAGAGATGCTCACTCGAGTCGAAAAATCAGCTAAACGAGTAGGAATAAGCATGAATACATGGAAAACGAAATATATGAGTTACAATACTAATCAACAGTTTGAAATCAAAGCTATAGATAGGTCAAATCTGAAAAGCGTTGAAGACTTCAAGTACCTAGGGGCATGGATAGACAGCAGTGCAAAAGATTTGATCAGAAAAGCGCTTGCTTGGAGAACATGTTATCAAATGAGGAATATCTGATAATCAACTCTTAGTAGGAAACTAAAACTCAGACTCATGAATAACACAGTTGAATCGGTTCTGCTGTACGGATGTGAGACTTGGACCCTAGCAAAAACACCACTCAAACAACTTGATGGTATATACACTCGAATTCTACGAATGATATTAAACGTATAGATGATGAAGTTGTTTCGGATCTAGTTCTTTGGGAACTAACTTATGGAACTAGAAGACGGGGAAGGCCACCAGAAAACACATCAGGAATCTGGAGCGCGAAACTGGTATACCGGTGAGCGAGATGAGAGTAGCTATTATGAACCGTGCTGTTTGGAGAACTTTTACTGTCCCGAAATCAATAATCCCGAAATAAGAATATAATAATATATAGTTAATATAGTATAAATATTTGCTAACGTAGTTGTTATCTCGAAGGTGAAAGTATATGGACTGTTGTGGTTCATCTTGAAGACGCGATTAAATAATAATCATGGGCTGCTGTTGTCATCTAAATGGATATATAATATATATATATATATATATATATATATATATATATATATATATAAATATATATATAAATAAGGTTATAAGTAAACTTATATATTTAATATAAATTAATAGATTTGTGTATAGTTTTTTATAAATATGTATATGTATTAGCTCTCATTATAATCTGATTGCATTAGCATGAGAGTGGCTTTCAAGATAATAAAATAACAACAATATATACAAATGAATCATAACTGATGAACATATGACCACTTCTTTACTTACTAAATGACACTGACATGCTAGCTTATACGATGAATATATATTTTATGTGTTATAACATTATAACGCTTCGTCAGGTTGACTGTGCATTGTAGCCTTTGATTTCGAAATACGTATTCCGTTACTAACAACCTATATCCACTTATATAGTTACATATAAATGTCTATAATGAAACTTACGTCAAGCTTTCCAATAAAATATGCTAACTAAATACAAAATTGTACCTACAATATTAGTAATTTATAAGATTAAATTTTACATACAATATAATGTCCAAATATAAAAATTTCTCATTACATTATTTCAGGCGGAATATTTATTCCACAATCTATTAAATACACAATATAATATAAGATTGCATATGGAATAATACTACTATTATGCATGATGGAAATGCTGGATAGTACCTTGATCAGTCAGCATCTATGAGGGCTTCACTTAGATTCTATAGTCATCACGATGGCGTCACAGACTTCTATTGTTATCTCTAAGGCACCACGTCATTGATTATCACAGAAAGCTATTGTCATCTTGAAGGCGACACAGCACTAGATATCATCGACTGCTGTGGATTATTGAGTTTATATTTAATTAAATATAGTTATATACTTATAAATATTTACTAATGTTATTGTCATCTTGAAGGAGAAAGGTTGATTTTGTCACCTCAAATGCGACACGTCACTGAATATCACAGACTGCTGTTGATGTATTGATTTTTGGTTTAAGCAAATATATAGTTGAAAGTATAATTATTTGCTAACATTATTATTATCTCGAAGAAGAAATTTTACGGAAAGATATTGTCATCTCTAAGCTGGTATCATAGAAGGCGGACACGGGCTTCTGTGTTAATATCGAAGGTGTTACGTCACTGAATATCATGGACTGCTGTTGAATGATTTAATTTTTTAAGCAAATATATCTATATACGACTATAGTCGAAATATATAGTAGAAATAGTCGTAAGTATAAAGTTGTAATATTTTCTAACGTATTTGTTATCTCAAAGGCGAAAGTATATAGACTGCTTATGTTCATCTTGAAGGTGTCTTGTCAATGATAAGTAAGGACTGCTTTTCAAATCTAGATGGATGTATGATATATACAAATAAGATTATAAGTCAACTTATATATTTAATATAAATTAATTGGTTTGCATTATAGTTTAGAGTTTTGGATATATATCTATATGTATAGATATGGTTATAATCTGATTGAATTAACGTGAGAGTAGCTTTGAAAGTAATAAAAAACAACAATATATATATATATATATATATATATATGATATAATATATATGAATGAAATAACTGATGAAAATATGACCACTTCTGTAATTACTAAATGACACTGTAGCCGTTGATTTTAAAATGCGGGTTTTATTTCTAATAACTTATATTCACATATATTTTTAAACAGAACATAAGTCAAGCTATCAAATAAAATAAGATAGCCAAATACAAAATGTTAACTACATTATTTTATTATTGAATAAGTAATTTATAAAATCATATAATCACTACCAATATACTAGCTCTAGCCATAAAATAGTCATACCCACATCATCCACACTGAAATCATAGGCTACATTGCTCAAATAAATATAAAATATACTATATTTCATTTTGTTATAAACAAGGTCATAAGAATATGCATTGTGTAATATGAATTTACAGACTGTAAACACAAATATACAGTGGGTAATATACATTTTTTAGTAATTTTAATATTTCGTCATATGAATATATTATTAAATTAATTATACCTATATAATATAGAAGAATAAAAAAGGATTTTAGCACAAATATGTATGATAAAATATATAAACATATTTAATATTTAATATTTGTACTACAAATTATCAATAAATTATAAAATATATATATATATATATATCTATAGATAGTCTATGAGATAATACAACATATCTATTTACTTTAGTAATATAATACTATATTATATAATCACTATATAATTTAAAAGTGTATTACATATGGATTCCAATGATCTCGTACGAAGTGATATCGTCAAGATTGGTGTTATAAATGTTAATTAAATAATTATTTATAGATGGTAGAATAGATATTGAACACAAAATAATCAAACCAAAATATTCCAAACGAGATCACTGGTTACCTTGAATATTATATAGTATATAATATAGGTTACTTAATATTAATATTTTTAAAAAGTATTCAATTATATATGGTATCCTAGTAATAGTGGTAAATATTAAAAATCGAATCGTGTGCTCTAAATAACAAAAGTTACGGTTTAAAATAGATCGTGAAATTTGGTATACATTTTATATTATCATAATTATTATACTTTCAAAGTAACTTTGATAGTGTAAACATATATATTTATAAATATAGTATAATCATTATACTAATTAATGAATTAATTCATAAGTATATTATAATGAATAAAATATAATAAACAAATTACTAGAATATATATTTCTACTATTAAATATATTATATTATTATAATATTTATATGAAAGGAATAATAATTATGAACATATAAAATATATACGTAATTTAGTGGTCTATTTAGAACAGTCTCTTTCGTTATTCAAAGCTCTTACGTGATTCTATTTTTAAATATCTACGTCTACAATTATGATAACACAAGTTTAACTTGTTTAACAAGTTCAAGTTTAAGTTATACATGTATAACTTAATTAATTTTATTATAAAGAATTAAATATACAGTATATGATATACATAAATAAACACAATTATTGACTATATATAGTATATATTATAATAGGGTATATACTATAATCATTAGGATCAAACGAAATATTGATCCACCGGTCAATTTAACTGACAGTGTTAAAGTTTAACAGTCAATATTTGTTTATTATAAAACTTATATTAAACGAAAAAATATAAGGTCATAACTATGCTGAATATATAATATGGCCTCTGTATATGTTGAATACTAATGACAGGGTCAAATATATAATACCCAACGGGTATTACCCGTTGCGGGAGTTGACATGCTCGAGCGCTTATGATATGTTTGTAAACTGTATATATATATATATATATATATATATATATATATATATATACAGTTATACATATACTATATGATATACATTGTATATCTATTTATATATTGAATATTATATTCAATATAATATTCCACTGTAATTTAGTAATAATAGCGTATTTAAGGGCGCCAGTTATGGTGTTTTACATGGTGAACATAGGAGATGTATGATTTACTAAAAGCACAACAACTAATAATATACAAATTTATTATTTATTAATAATATACAAATTTGTATTCATATCTATTTATATATATTCCAATGTAATTTAGTAATAATAGCGTATTTAATAATATTATATTAAATATACAAGTATATTTCTTGAATTATGTTATCGTTTGCACTCGAGCATGTCAACTCCCGCAACGCATATTATTATTATAATAATTATAATTATTAATAATTATAGATTTGACCCTGTCATTAGTAATCAAAATAGTCGGAGGCCATATTTAATATAATATTATATAATATGATATTATATATAATATATAGTTCATAACTATTGGTCCAGCGTTCATTATAATTAAATGTAAGTTAACATTATCGATTTTGTTAAAAGTATCAACATGAAACCGAACGTTTTAATAATAATTATCATAATTAATTATTAATTTAATAATTAAATTATTAATTATGAAAAATAAATTATTGTTATCACAATTAAATAAATCATTGAATATCTAATTATTATATATATAACATATTATTTTATACGTATATATTATATAATATACAATACAAATTAAAATACAATTATTTTATTAACGATATAATATTCAATATTATAGCATTTTAAATTATAATAATAATATTATTAAATAATATTATATTAAAAATAAATACATGTTTTAAATAACTTAAATACTAAACTAATAAATAGTTACAACGGTATATATATATGGTCATATGTATATATAAAATTATATTATTATATAATATAATATTATGTCTACTTACTATTTTGTTGAACTTTATTGTCTTAGAAATTGAATTAAATGATATAAGAAAACATTATATATTACAAATAAATTTTAAAGTATAAATATTTTAAAATATTATCGTTGATAATCGTTGATAGTGCATATTACAAAATACAGTATAAATCAGAATTATTAAAATGCATAGTAGATATATATTTTACATTGTAAATATTGCATTTTTGCATAGTGAAACACATCTTGTTCACACATCTATGTCCATAGATGTATAGTTTATAGTTAAATATATGTATACTAGCCGTACGGTATGGCCCGTACCCGACCAAGCTTTGCTCGGTTTTTGATTTATTGTCTATCTATTATTTATTAATTATAGATATTTTTTATTCTGCATTGTTTTTTTTTAATATTTCAAAAAGATAGTTGTAAAATATAACAAAATATTTAAAAAAATACACAATATATTTTAAAATATTAAAAAATATATTTTTAAAATATGTCGAAAAATAATTTTAAAATGTCGAAAAATGTCATTAAAAATATCGAAAAAATTTTCAAAAAAGCGTCGCGAAATATTTTACATGACAAAAAGTAAATGTTTCGACGTATTTTGGAAAATGTAGCCAGCCCAAAGACCATTCAGGTGATAATAAGAACTATAAGTTCCCAAATAATACTAAATATTGTTCAGAACCAAAGCCCCTAAAAGCGTCGAAAAAGCGCCCATAAATTCTCAAAAGCGTCGATAAATTGTTTTCTGGGAGGCGTGTGTTTTTGTTTTCACCACTTGAGCGATACATATCAGATGTTCCATTGTTGTATATTCAATTATCATATGTTACTCTGTATATATATGGTACTCTAATGTGGCTGGGACTTAACCGTAAATTTATTCTGTTAAGTTGACAATCAATGATTACCAACTGATCGTGAAGCAATGTTTGTGATCAGTTAACAATCATTGATTACAATCGTATTACAATCATTGATTACAATCGTATTACAATCAATGATTACCAACTGATCGTGAATCAATGTTAGTGATCAGTTAACAATCAGTTAACAATCATTGATTACAATCGTATTACAATCATTGATTACAATCGTATTATAATCAATGATTACCAACTGATCGTGAATCAATGTTAGTGATCAGTTAACAATCATTGATTACAATCGTATTACACTCATTGATTACAATCGTATTACAATCAATGATTACCAACTGATCGTGAATCACTGTTAATGATCAGTTAACAATCATTGATTACAATCGTATTACAATCATTGATTACAATCGTATTACAATCAATGATTACCAACTGATCGTGAAGCAATGTTAGTGATCAGTTAACAATCATTGATTACAATCGTATTACAATCATGATTACCAACTGATCGTGAATCAATGTTAGTGATCAGTTAACAATCATTGATTACAATCGTATTACAATCATTGATTATAATCGTATTACAATCAATGATTACCAACTGATCGTGAAGCAATGTTAGTGATCAGTTAACAATCATTGATTACAATCGTATTACAATCATGATTACCAACTGATCGTGAATCAATGTTAGTGATCAGTTAACAATCATTGATTACAATCGTATTACAATCAATGATTTATAAGTGTAGTTCGTAATCAAATCATAGTTGCTTATCAATGATTGTAATCTGATTGTAATCGTACTGTGATCAGTTAATCACAAATCATGATGGTGATCAAACTATAATCTAACCGCTATCACTGATTACTTTACTTACTGGGAATATATACTAAATTGATACTAAATATTTGGTACTAAATACTAATTATATATAGGCATATTCTTATAACCTATAGGTCATATAAATCACTAATACGGACACTCTATATATCTTAATAAGGATACCCTACCCAGCAAACAATAATAACAGACTTAAATACTTTTTAAATCAGTAATAAATTTTAAGACAGATTTAAATACTTATTAATACAGATTTAAATATATCTTATATGTGGAGATTATTACATCAGAATTGAATCAGGCTTTAACACTTCTTTATTAAAGCAGTAGACATATGTTTTAAAAATGGGGAAAGTCTCCGATTACCGACCCCTAAATGATTATTTGTAATAACTTATTCAATATTAAATATATTTATTTTAAATTTTGTAATTATGGTAATATTATGGCAATGAATAATGTGGCTATTTTATATTTACAAGAATAAACAGGGGGCTCGCTAATCGGATACATGTATTTAATACCGACCCCCTTCTCCTATTACCGACCCCCTAACATAATTGTGATATAAATAAGTGTAGTATTATCCAATCAAAATAGTAGATATACATAAATATAATTAATTATAACATTACAGCAATTTATTTGTATTAAATTTATGTTTTAATAGTGATATTAAATGTGAATTTAAACTTGATAGTAATTATATTAAAATAGTGTATATTATTATTTAATATTTATTTATTAATCAGTATGTATATAATCTACTGGAATCATGAATCCTAAATCTATATTATGGATACACAAACAACTTACGATATATTTTAAATTAAAATACGAATCTATTTTGATTGGATATTATAAATCACATGGGGTCGGTATTAGGGTAATTTAGGAAGTCAGTAATATGAAAATAATATGTGTTGCTATAATTAAGATATATTGGTTAATAGTTATTCAAATTAAATTATTTTTAAAATAGTTATAAACATTGTATTGATCTACAATATTATGCACAGAATTAAGCTTTCTTTTAAATAATAAAGTATTTACAATGATTTAAATAAAGTTATTATTCAAATATTTAAAAATAAAAACAGAATATTACATTTTATCAAATAACAATTTTAGGATTACATTTTTTATAAAACATAATACGTTTTCATATTTATCATTAACATACTAACAGTTCGTGTATATATTATTTTTGATATCTCTTATAGTTACTGAGATACGAGAGGGGTCGGTATTAGGAGGGGGTCGGTAATCGGGGACTTTCCCCTAAGTATAATATATGTTATAAGTATTTAAATCTGTCTTAACATTAATTGCTGCTAGCAGCAAACAATAATAGCAGATTTAAATAATTTTTAAAGCAGTAATAAATGTTAAGACATATTTAAATACTTATAACATATATTATACTTAGGGGAAAGTCCCCGATTACCGACCCCCTCCTAATACCGACCCCTCTCGTATCTCAGTAACTATAAGAGATATCAAAACTAATTATTAATCTGTCTTAAGACAGATTTAAATATATCTTATATATGAAATTATTAAATAATAATTAAATCAGTCTTTAATACTCAATTATTAAAGCAGTTAACATATGTTAAACATATGTTTTAAAAACGTTTAAAGTATAATATATGTTATAGATATCTATTAATATACTTATACATTATAGAAATTATTCACATTTAAAATATTTTAAAATATATATTAATATATCCGAAGCCGTCTGCATATGGGGCAGTCATGCGAGACGGCAGGAATGTACGACTTACAATGTACGACGTATGCCTAGTGCATGGTATCACGATGATACAGTACACAACATTTATCCATTACATTCAGTATATATGGAATGGTCCATTATGCATAATATATATATTGAATATATGGAATGATCCATTACAAACAATATAAATATTGTGGTGTCATATAAAATGATATCAATTTGATACTAACTATGGGCACCCATAAACGTAAACAAAACATATAATTTGATTCTAACAATACTTATTATTTATATATTTCCAGAACATGTTATGCATTCAATAGAGAAATACAAAATATGTGTACATATTATATTTATTATTAATTGAAAAAATAGTAATAATGGTTCACTATTTCTGTTTTGGTAAAATAAAATATTTGTTAAATAATTTAATGTGAATTTAATTGAATTTATTTAATTTGATAAATTTTCAATTTATATAAACATTTTATTTTTTACATTGTATTTATTTTAATTTTATTATGTAAATATTTACAAAATAGTTAATTATATTTTGTAAACAAACAATTTATAATTTGTTAAGAAACAAAATTTGTAACATATTTAATTTACGGTTCGGTGTAAAAGTCGCATTAGGCTTTCAATAGTATTATGGAGGGCCCTCGTGTGGGCGTGTCACAGCACTAAAGGGGCGTGTCTATCGCTTATACTACGGTGAATACATGCGGCTACTTAACATCAACGCGGAACCGTATACGAGAAAACGGAGACGGAGAAGCCGCGCTAGCCGGAAAACTAGGCTTCCGGTCGTATGACCCACAAGTGACCTTCAAGCCGAGGTTCAAGTTATGTTATTTACTGCCGCTGAGGTAGCAGACCTACTTGTACGAGTGTATGCATGCTGCTTGTATCGGACGTGCACACATCGCGATGTTCTCCGTACGGGATGACTTATGTCCTCCTGCCTAGAACACAACCTCGTGTCCGTTAATTAGTTCATCCGCCGTACGAACCGTCACGTGATATATCGCACAACGGACCGTGCCGTGTGAATACCACACGAAGGACATAGCACCTACAACATAACTATAACTAAGACCGTCGTGTCCGGCACTAACGCCGGCATCACTACCGCTACACGTTGACCGATGAAAGCGATTCACATTATCTAATAACGAAAAACTCCACGGAATTAGAACAGAAAGAATCTAAGAAGAAACAGGTGACGTGATTCAATAATGATACAAGAAATCCATCGCCAAAGAAAATCTAAATAAAATAGGTTTGCTCCGTTAACACCGCTCCCTAACCCCCTATGTACGGGGGCTTAACATAGGCCTGCTGACCTCATTAGCGATCACGTGTCACTGACGTCACGTGTTTCTTCTCGTGACCTTGTTAGACCTGCTACTTAACATCTATTACGGGGTAGTTAGCAGTTGTAGATCTGTATGATTAGTATAATGTATTTGTGAAATAACAATGCCCGAGTAATGCGACCTATATATATGTATATATATATATATATATATATATATATATATATATATATATATATATATATATAAGTACGGTATTTCTCTGCCATTATTATTTTACGTATTTCGAAGAACTTGATTTGTTAACTATTCGCTTTGAAGACCCTTCTGACATTCGATATAATTTCGCTGACATCGACATATTCTTCTTTTGTTTGAGCGTTAACAATCTGAATATCGCAATCGCCTGTTTTACTAACGTCTTTAACATCATGTATCAGTAGTCTTTATGTTGAGAGAGAGGAATATTCAATCCATCAAATGTAAGAATAGCGGAGTTTAAACTACTCTAAACTTAAAATGTATGCAACTCATTTATAATTATTTCCTAACGATATAATAACACATCATATTGTAAGAATAACATTCTCTTAATTAACTGTAATCGCGAGGAGAAGCACGTGACGCACACATGTGATCTATCACGTTCGCTTGTGTAGTTAGCAGACCTATTGTATGCACCGTATAGTGGAGGTTAAGAAAGAAGAACGACTATGAATAACAGAGAGGCTCGTAGTGTAATCTATAAACCTATATGATAGAGTAATGAAAGGTATTGGGAAGATGAAACCTGCCGATAAGGTCGTAAACGTACCTAACCCGATGAAGTACCGTCTTATGGACAGGAACAAGACTGAAGTAGTTATAATATTTGCACTTTTGTATATATTTGGATTTTATTATATAATAAAATCTTTAGTACAATTATTGTTTAATAATATAATATATTCTATTGATAAATATATTCATAATAATATTATGATGCCTCTGACATATTTGCTTCCATATTATACTTTGGATATACCCTCAATCTCGTTCAACGACACATGAGCCGTAGTGGTGTGGTAGGATGTATCATATATATAATGATTTTTACTCTTCATCAAATTCATTCCCTCCCTTATTATAGTGATTGTCTCTCGTTAACACTTAAGCTAGTTTATCTCTACATCTCAACGTAATCTACCGTCCCTCATAATCTGAAACCATTTAATTTATTTGATGAATATCATGATTTCATCCATAATCTTCATCCTATTTACCAATAATTCTTGGTGACTTAAACTATCATTTTAATTCTCCCATCTATCCCCATAGTGACTTTAAACTCCTAACTGATTCTATTTCCTTGTGCCAACGTATATCATTTCACACTCACTATAGTGATAATACACTTGATATGATATTTACACCCCTATCCAGTCCTCGTATTGGATGTATACACCCTAACTCCTTTCAACAAATTGAACAACTAACAGTTCATTTTATTGTGGAAGTCTCTATAAATATAAAATTCACAAAGATTAAACGAAAACATATTACATATAGAGATTTTAAGTATGTACCTACCAAGATCAATAAGCAATATCAAAACTGAAATCTCTTCTCCTACTTCCCTCTGTCCGGTACTCCTAAACTCATTATCCAAAATAATATCAATATACAATGCACCTACACATACTATATTAATTACCGACCGCTCTTTTTCTCCCTGATTCTCTCTGAGAAGAAATTTCATAAAAACCTTCTACTGAAATCAAATTAGCTCTATCACAAACTAGAAAATAAAAATCTACTATATATCATTCAAAATCCATGTATTATAACAAAATGATAGCATTGATCTCTTCTGATCCTCGCAAATTATTTAAAATAACAAATAAATGTCTATCTAAATATGATAAAATCCTCCACATTTTATCGAAAATGTCAAATTATCAACTATGCTCTTTTTTTGAAAAATTGTTTGAAAATAAAATTGCAAGCATTAATAATATTATTTACGTGTCTACTTCATCCATACTAAATCCTACCATCTATATTACCCATCATATTGACTCATTAAATACATTATCTATACCTTTAATATAATAAGTAAATGATCTACTCATTAAATATCACTATATACTCGGTGAGGGAGGTATTCCCTAAATATCTCATTATATCACAAATTTTACCCATTATTTTTTCCTATTTTTTTTGGATATTATTGCGAAATCATAAAACTCTGGCCAGGTTTCACCCTGCCTCAAGACTGCCATAATCTCACCTATTCTCAAATATGTCAGAGTCATCATACTAGTATTATGAATATATCTATCATTAGAATATATTATATTATTAAACAATAATTGTAATAAAGATTTTATTATATAATAAAATACCAAATATATTCAAAAGTGCACATATTCTAACTACTTCAGTCCTGTTCCTGTCCATAATACCGTACTTCATCGGGATACGTACGTTTATGCCCTGGCAGGTTTCGTTTTTTTAAATCCCATTAGTTATTCTATCATATAGGCTTATCGCGATTACACTACGAGCTTCTCTGTTATTCGTAGGCTTTCTTCTTTCTTAACCTCCACTGTATGCCGTATAGTGTACGGTAAGAGTGATTTTAAACATGCTATTGGTTATCGATTCCTTACCGGCATTTGGAACATCAAAATATGAGTATAGAGAATAGACACCATTTTTTTTTTTTAATTTAGGTCAATATTGTACATGCGCCAGGCTGGTCAAATTTAACAACATTTAACATGGGAATAGATAGGAGAATACCAAAAAAACATAAATATGTATATTTTTCACAGTTATAATTAAGCTACAATCATGAAATTTTCAGAATATGTGTAATGTGTATAGTTCCTTTGAATATTTAAATTCATAACAAAATTAATTTTATTTCTAGGATTTTTTTTTAAATTATAGGATTTTCCAGAATTTTTTTTGACTTCTCATAATTGTGTACAGGATTGTTATATTTGATCAATTTATATTATATATAATAAAAAAAAACAATTATTTAATCACTATATATTACAATTTGGCCGAAAAAATAATAAATACCCTGGTATTTCTTTAATTTTGTTAAAAATCATCAAAAAATGACCATTTTTTCTGTGGATTGGTACCTTTACACATTTTAAGATTTTTTTTTTTTTTTTTTTCTACTTCATCTTAAGATGTTATATGTTAACGTACATGTATTATAAATTTAAAAAAATAACTCTTTATAATTTTAATAAATAGTCAAAGTGGCCTAATTTTTTAGAAAATTTGTATATATATAAAATTTATTTTATTGTTTAAATTAATTATCTAATAACTAATATTGTAATTAGGGATACTATATATAATATTTACTATATATTAATGTTATCTATTAGAAGAATATAGTATTTAAAAAAAGTACTCATTATTATATATATACCCATTACAATACAATACAAATAAAATGTACAGAATTCAAATAAATGTCCTCAAGGACATTTATTTATAAACATATACAATACAATTACATAGGAACAACGACATTTCGAGATTTTTTTTTTTTAATAATTTTGTTTTTTAAAACCTCCGGCGCACCACCAATAATGAACCAAAATGAATATGGTTTAATACAATAGTATCATGAGCATCATATCTATAGAATCTACTATGCCGGTTTAGGATCTTTAAAATTAAATCACTCTTAGTGTACGGTGCTGGCAATATGCCTGATAACTACACAAGCGAACGTGATAGATCACATGTTTCTCTTCGCGGTTATAATCGAATATATAGTTAATTTATATATATTAACGCTTTAATATATCAGTTACTGTATGCAGTTAATCGATAGTAAATGTATTATTATAAACATATGATCATCAAACGTCGACGTTTGATCAGATCTGTTGGAATGAATTAAAAATGTCTGGCATACATTTTAAGTTTAACATTAATTTAGACTCCTATATTCCTACATTTGATGGATTCAATATTCCTCTTTCTCAACATAAATACTACTGATACATGATGTTAAAAGCGTTGGTAAAACAGGCGATTACGATATTCAGATTGTTAACGCTCAAACAAAAGAAGAATATGTCGATGTCAGCGAAATAATACCGAATGTCAGAAGGGTGTTCAAAGCGAATAGTTAACAAATAAAGTTCTTCGAAACACGTAAAATAATAATGGCAGAGAAATACCGTACTTATATATAATATATATTATATATATATATATATATATATATATATATATATATATATACGTCACGCATCATTGTTTATCGGTGTCGACTATATATATATATATATATATATATATATATATATATATATATATATATATATAGATATATATGTGTAGGTATATACTTATAAATAAGGTATTTCTCTGGTATTGTTATTTCACAAATACACTCCACTAAACATACAGATATCTAACTGAGAACTACCCCGTAATAAATGTTAAGTAGCAGATCTAACTAGGTCACGAGGAGAAACACGTGACGTCTACTCGTGATCGCTAATGAGGTCACCAGGCCTA
This sequence comes from Osedax fenrisi, assembly GCA_964019155.1. Lineage (NCBI taxonomy): Eukaryota > Metazoa > Annelida > Polychaeta > Sabellida > Siboglinidae > Osedax > Osedax fenrisi. Next base: position 52,691,174 of record OZ025244.1, on the reverse strand, counting down.
TGTTAAGCCCCGTACATAGGGGGTTAGAGAGCGGTGTTAACGGAGCAAACCTATTTGATTTCGATTTTCTTTGGCGATAGATTTCTCGTATCTTTATTGTATCACGTCACCTATTTCTTCTTAGATTCTTTCTGTTCGAATCCGTGTAGTTTTTCGTTATTAGATAATGTGAATCGCTTTCATCGGTCAACGTGTAGCGGTAGTGGTGCTGGCGTTAGTGCCGGACACGACGGTCTTAGTTATAGTTATGTTGTAGGTACTATGTCCTTCGTGTGGTATTCACACGGCACGGTCCGTTGTGCGATAGATCACGTGACGGTACGAACGGCGGATGAACTAATTAACGGATACGAAGTTGTGTTCTAGGCAGGAGGAGGACATTAGTCATCCCGTACGGAGAACATCGCGATGTGTACACTGCATGTCGTCCGATACAAGCAGCATGGGTACACTAGTATAATTAGGTCTGCTACATAAGCGGCAGTACATAACATCACTTGAACACCGCTTGAAGGTCACTCGAAGGTCATACGAACGGAAGCCTAGTTTTCCGACGAGCGCGACTTCTCCGTATCGGTTTGCTCGTATATGGTTCCACGTTGATGTTAGGTATACCTAACATCGGCTATAGCCGTATGTATTCACCGTAGTATAAGCGCGATAGACACGCCTCTTTAGTGATGTGACACGCCCACACGAGGGTCCTCCTCCGTAATATTATTGAAATCCTAATGCGACTTTAACACCGAAAAGTAAATATGTTACAATTTGTGTTTCTTAACGAATTCTAAATTGTTTGTTTACAAAATATAAATAACTATTTTATAAATATTTACATATTAAAACTAAAATAAAATCAATGTTAATATAAATTGAAAATGTATCAAATTAAATGAATTAACAAATAGGCGTTATTTTTTTAATTATTAAATTAATGATAAATATAATATGTATATAATATGCATATACAATACAATATTTATATATAGATATTAATATTTTCCCAATTATTAGTTTGTATTAATAGTCTATTTTACCTTGTTATTTGTAATCTATTTAGCACAATACTGTAGGGTTTATGTCTAATCATATAGGTACACACCTAAACATATGTACACATATGTGTTTATTTAGGCAAATATATCGTATATAGAGAATATAGGGGAAAGTAACCGAATACGGGCAGTGCCCTAATACGGACACTCTCGGTGAAAAAAAATCAGAAACTATAAATCCTAAAAAAAAATATTTCATATTTATATAGATAATCTAAATAAGTATTTTTTATTTTTTAATTATTCAAAATAGTCCTGATATATCCAATTAACATGTTTTTTAATACGTTTTTTAATTTATGATAAAAAATGTCAACTTAAAACCTTCTCAACAAAATATAAATGTATTAACATAACAATATATTATTAAAAAGAAAGCATTTTTAAAATGTTATACGTAATTTCTATATTTGATACTAAATACTAATTATGTTATAACATTTAGTACTAAATATTTATTAAATTGATACTAAATATTTGGTACTAAATACTAATTATATATAAGCATATTTCTTAGGTCATATAAATCCCTAATACGGACACTCTAGATGTCTTAATACGGATACCCTACCCAGAAAACAATAATAGCAGACTTAAATACTTTTTAAATCAGTAATACATTTTAAGACAGATTTAAATACTTATTAATACAGATTTAAATATATCTTATATGTGAAATTATTAAATAATTAAAAACTTTTTAAAAACGTTTTAAGTATAACATCTATTAATATACTTATACATTATAGAAATTATTCACATTTAAAATATTTTAAAATATATATTAATATATCCGCAGCCGTCTGCGCGTAGGGCGGTCATGCGAGAAGGCAGGAATGTACGACTTACATTGTACGTGCGTCGTGATACCATGCACTAGGCATACGTGTGCTGATACAACTATACAATATACAACATCTATCCATTACATGGTTCATATATGGAATGGTCCATTACAAACCATATAAATAGAGTGGTGTCATATAAAATGATATCAATTTGATACTAACTATGGGCACCCATAAACGTGAACAAAACATATAGAGGAGGGAAGGGGGTAGTGGCCGAGGACGTAGTAGTGGCCGATTTAATTAACGCCTAAATGGTGCTTGATAGGATAACAAGTTCTATATACAATATATAGATAATCAAAATATCTATAATATATAGTAAATTTTTTTTAAAATAATTAATTAATTACTCTAATTTATTATATAATAATTTTTTATCAAATTTTGACAAAAAACATGATTATATATATTTATGCTTATTTATGTGTAAGATTGTGTATATATATAATTAAATCATTGAATCAAATAAGGTGTGTATGCATCATAAATATAATTATTTAATATTACATAATTAAAATAATATAGGGGAAAGTAACCCAATACGGACACTTTAACAATAAATGGTCTTAACTTTATATGACTCATTATTTTTATTCAAAAATTACAATATATTAATATTATATGATTATAGATATTATTGTAATTTTAAAATTTTATTTAATCTTTTAATTCCATAGATAACGGGGTGTCCGTATTCGGTTCCCATGTCCGAATACGGACACCCTGTGTTATAATACGGACACCCTATATACCATTATATAACCTATATATTATTGATGAATCAATCAGACAAATTACAATTACGTTATTTATAATTAATTTTATGAAAAATATATTGTAATTTAATTAGTTAAAATTATATTTATTTTTATTATTTTTTATTAATAATACAATTTAAGTGTCTAAATAATAAAAAATTTAGAATTAGCTTTATTGGTAGTATTAATATTATAACGCACGCGATTTTTATGAAAATCAGAATAGTTCATACGCTATGCGTTGATTGGTTATATATACACCCCTAGAGGGTGTCCGTATTAAGACATTTAGAGTGTACGTATTAGGAACTTATATGATATCTAGATATATGCTTATAACTTAATGAATATTTGATAACAAATATAGAAATTAAAAATACAATTTTTAGAATGATTTAGTTTTTAATAATATAGTATTATATTTTATATCGATACATTTGTATATTCTTGAGAAGGTTTAAAATTGAAATTTTTGTTCATAAATTTAAAAACGTAATAAAAAAATCAGTTTAATGGATATATTAGGAATATTTTGCATCATTAAAATATAAAAAATACTTTTTTAGATTATTTTTATAATTATGAATATTTTATTCATTAAATTTTTTTTTGTATGATTTATGGTTTCTGTGATACCGAGAGTGTCCGTATTCGGGCATTGTCCGTATTCGGTTACTTTCCCCTAAATCGAATACATTTCGAGACACATATCGAATTTTCTGGTACTAGCGGCCACTACTACGGCCTTGCCTTATTTAGGTGCTTTTTAATGCATACTCAAACGTTTATATTATTAGGTTAAACACTTTATATATAAAAGTGAAATCACAGTATTCTAGAACTATATGATTTCTAGTTAATTCAAAAAATAAGAGCCTAAAATTCAGTATTTATCGATATATTATAAATCTTCTGAGGCATATTAATTATCGGCCACTACCCCCTTCCCTCCCCTACCTACATATTATATTTATTATAATTAAAAAAATAACGCCTAATGGTTCACTATTTCTGTTTTGGTAAAATAAAATATTTGTTAATTCATTTAATTGAATTTATTTAATTTGATACATTTTCAATTTATATCAACATTGTATTTTTTACATTGTATTTATATTAATTTTAATATGTAAATATTTATAAAATAGTTATTTATATTTTGTAAACAAACAATTTAGAATTTGTTTATTTGTAATTTATAATTTGTTAATGAACATATTTCTGAACATATTTACTTTACCGTTCGGTGTGCAAGTCGCATTAGGCTTTCACTAGTATTACGGAGTACCCTCGTAGTGGGCGTGTCACATCACTAAAGGGACGTGGCTAGCGCTTATACTACGGTGAGTACACGCGTCTACCTAACATCAACGTGGAACCGTATACGAGCAAACCGAAACGGAGAAGCCGCGCTCGCCGGAAAACTAGGCTTCCGGTCGTATGACCCCCGAGTGACCTTCAAGCGGTGATGTTATGTACTGCCGCTGAGGTAGCCGACCTACTTGTACTAGTGTATCCGTGCTGCTTGTATCGGATGTCGTGCACACATCGATATGTTCTCCGTAAGGGCTGACTAATGTCCTCATCCCAACCGTGTGTCCGTTAATTAGTTCATCAGTCGTACGAACCGTCACGTGATCTATCGCACAACGGACCGTGCCGTGTGAATATCACACGAAGGACATATCACCTATAACATAACTATAACTAAGACCGTCGTGTCCGGCACTAACGCCAGCATCACTAGCGCTACACGTTGACCGATGAAAGCGATTCACATTATCTAATAACGAAAAACACCACGGAATTCGAACTGAAAGAATCTAAGAATAAATGGGTAATATGATACAATAAAGATACAAGAAATCCATCTCCAAAGAAAATCGAATTCAAATAGGTTAGATCCGTTAACACCGCTCCCTAACCCCATATGTACAGGGCTTAACATAGGCCTGATGACCTCATTAGCGATCACGTGTAGACGTCACGTGTTTCTCCTCGTGACCTAGTTAGATATGCTACTTAACATCTATTACGGGGTAGTTCGCAGTTAGATCTATGTATGTTTAGTATAGTTTATTTTTGAAATAACAATACCAAAGAAATACCATACCTATACGTATATATAGGAACGTTATACTATATGTATTCTAATAATAGAAGAGTCCATTTTTACATATTGGAGAGTAATATTATATATATATATATATATATATATATATATATATATATATGTATGGTATTTCTCTGCGTTTATTATTGTACATGTTTCGAAGAACTTGATTTGTTATCTATTCGCTTTGAAGACCCTTCTGACATTCGGTATAATTTCGCTGACATCGACATATTCTTCTTTTGTTTGAGCGTTAACAATCTGAATATCGCAATCGTTTGTTTTACCAACGCCATTAACATCATGTATTCTTTATTTCTAGAGAGAGGAATATTCAATCCATCGAATTTAAGAATATCGGAGTATAAATAATGTTAAACTTAAAATGTATGCAAGACATTTGCAATTATTTACAACCTAACTAACAGAACGTTATATTGTAAAAATAACATACTATTAATTAACTATAATCGCGAGGAGAAACACGTGACGCACACATGTGATCTATCACGTTCGCTTGTGTAGTTATCAGGCATATTGTCTGCACCGTACAGTGGAGGTTAAGAAAGAAGAACACCTACAAACAATATAGAAATTTGCAGTGTATAGGACTAAGGATAGAATAACTGATGGGATTTAAGGAAACGAAACCTGCCAGGTCATAAACGTACCTAACCCGATGAAGTATGATATTATGGACAGGAACAGGACTGAAGTAATTAGAATATGTGCACTTTTGAATATATTTGGTATTTTATCATATAATAAAATCTTTAGTACACTTATTGTTTAATAATATAATATATTCTAATTATAAATATATTCATAATAATAGTATGATGACTGACATATTTGCTTCCATCTTAGACTTTGGATATACCCTCAATCTCGTTCCACGACAAACGAGCCGTGGTGGTGCGGTAGGATGTATCATATATAATGATTTGTACTCTCCATAAATTTCATTCACTCCCTTTTCATATAGTAATTGTCTCTCGCTAACACTTATAAGTTATAGCTTACTAGTTTAACTCTACATCTCATTGTAATCTATCGTCCCCCATAATCTGAAACCATTTTATTCTTTGACGAATATCATGATTTCATCCATAATCTTCCTTCATATTCATCCTATTTACCAATAATTCTTGGTGACTAAACTATCATTTTAATTCTCCCATCTATCCCCATAGTGACTTTAAACTACTAAATACTACATTGTGCCAATATATATATATATATATATATATATATATATATATATATTATATATATATATATATATATCATTTCTCATCCACTCCAGTATACTGGAATTACTATATTAATACACTTGCTATGCTATTTACAGTGTACATTTTACACCCCTTTCCAATCCTCATATTGGATATATAAACCCTATGGGGTTAAATGAGTTATAACTCCTTTCAACTAATTGAACTACTAACGGATAATTTTATTGTGGTATTCTCTATAGAGAATACCACAATATATTTATATATAAATCTAAATTTACAAATATTATAATATAAACGAAAATGTGTTACATATAGAGATTTTAAGTTTATTGACCTACAGGTATAGTATACTAAGATTTATAAGAAATATAAAAATTGGATCTCTTCTTCTACTTCCCTCTGTCCGGTACTCCTAAACTACATTCTCCTAAATAATATCAATATACATGCACCCACAAAAACTACATTACTTACCGACCGCCCTTTTTCTCCCTGTTTCTCTATAGTCATTAGTTAGTCCTTAATCGCTAGATACATTTCATAGATAGTATCTATATATTAAGAGTTTATTATAAGTATATTAATATTATAACTTACGCGACAAAAGCATATAGGATATATACCTATGCATGCGACACTAAAAACGACTTTTAGCTGGTGCCAATAGCCTATCCTCTTTTGGCTCTTTTTCTAGTAAAAGAGTACTATTTTATATATATAGAGACTTTAGGATCGACCTCTCAGTAGCACTCGCGTCTTTACTGCGTTTCTTCTCGAAACTTTAATCTAAATTAAAATATTAAACAATATAATTGGATATAACATTTAAACTGACAAAGGTAGGTATATATCAAAATTATGTATATATAAAATATAAAATAGTTAGTTAGAACATACCACAGCTTCATCTTTATCACGTAACTCTATGTCCTCCAAAGAAGGGATCTGAGTTAAATTAATCTTCTCTATTGAATGCTTCACATGTTCTGTAAATATAAAAATAATAAATATTGTAAGAATCAAATTATATGTTTTGTTTACGTTTATAGGTGCAAATAGTTAGTATCAAATTGATATCATTTGATATGACACCCTTATTTATATTGTATGAAATGGACCATTCCATATTATATATATATATATATATATATATATAATAATAATAATAATAATAATAATAATATCAGAATTTAGGCATAACCAAGGTAATCGAAGAAGCGCAATGCTTATCTAGTCGTTTACCTGAAACATATTCCCAATTAACAATTATGAGGAGAAAAAAAATAAAAGTAAAATTTATATAATATAGAAGTAAAATATGTAATTTTATAAATCTTATAAGAATCATGAGAATATAAAATTATAAATTATATACAAATATAAATAACTTTAAAAATAATATTAAAAGTAAATAATTATAAATAAAAAAATTAATAGTATAATAAATTAAAAGTATAATTGGAGTATATATATATGTTAGTTTTGAATGCTGTAGTTAAAGATTACTAATAAATTAGATCCAGAGTTGCCAATATTATGTTGAAATTAATGATGGTATATGATGTATCAACTTCAAGGATATGGGTACGCCAGTTCCAATGCCTTATAGGGTGTTCACATCAATTCCGTTTTAAAAAACGTACGTGTAACTGCAACTTCAAATGATTCATTCACAGCAAATTTGAAGTAACAGATTTTTAAGTGTTCACATCAATTCCGTGTGTTTTAATTTGTCGTAAGGGTAGACATATATCGCCACCTATATTTAAATATGTACAAATAAAATCAATTGTAACAAATCTAATTGTGGGATATAGCTAAATTCAATGTATAAATAGTAGTATTATATATTTCTTTAAATACACAAATACATAAATACTACATACATTATATTTATTAATTTAATATTTTTAACTAATATAACAAATACTATATTATTATATAATACATAAATCCTTATAATTATATCTAAACTTATGAAATATATATAATTTAAATAAATATTTAATAAATTATTGAAATATATATTATATATTACATTGTATAGTTGATATATATTATTAAAATATATATATATAGTTGTATACAATCTTATATAACCTTTTTTATAATATATATATATATATATATATATTTAATAAATAGTTATTCGATAAGTTATATGTAATAATAAACATTTGTTAATATACTTTATATATATATATATATATATTTAATAAATAGTTATTCTATAAGTTATATGTAATAATAAACATTTGTTAATATACTTTATATATATATCAATATATATATATATATATATATATATATATATATATATATATATATATATATTTAATAAATAGTATATTTAATAAATAGTATATTTAATATAATAAATAGTTATTCGATAAGTTATATGTAATAATATACTTTATATATATATATCAATTGGTATCAAGTGGAATTCTAGCTGTTCTCTCTAATTCTATGTGTTCATTCTAGCTGTTCTCTCTAATTCTGTGTGTTGTTACGTACAGAAAATAGGATTAATCCTATTTCAGAAAACGTTCAGAAAACGTGTAGTTCAACTTCAAATAAATAGGAATGTGACTCATAACTTCAAATTTGCCGTGAATGAATCATTTGAAGTTGCAGTTACACGTACGTTTTTTAAAACGGAATTGATGTGAACACCCTATTAGGGATCTTAATATCGCCAATAATAAGAACACTGACAATACTTGCCCACACCACAAGTGTATCCCATCACCCGATACGTATCATAATCATATCAAGTCCAAACATATTAGCCAATCCAGTCATAGAAAAAATATAATGGAAAAAAAAAAAAAAAAAACTAATATATATATATATTCCAATAATTAAAAACTCCTCATAATGTCATTCATCATATAATCATAAAATGTAAAGAAGAAAAATAAATTAATATAAAAATCTAGGAATATAAATATAAAATAATTATAAAATTAAAAATTAAAGACAAATCCTATTGAATAAAACAATTAAACATAACTAAAAATAACTAAAAAAATAAATAAAAAAATAAATAAAAATAAATAAATAGCTATATTATATACAAAAATTAAAAAAAAAATTAAGTAAATTTATAGTAAGTCGAACACTGTAAACACATTTTTTTTTTAATATAATAAGTCAAGAAAAAGTCAAGAATAAAACAAACAAATAATATTTTGTAATTTTATATTATGTCAAAGTTATATAAATAATAAAAAAATTATATAAATATTAAAAATAAAAATTAATATATATATATATATTGTACATAATGGACCATTCCAAATATACTGAACCATATAACGGATAAATGTTGTATATTGTATAGTTATATCAGCGCATGTATGCCTAGTGCCTGGTATCACGACGCACGTACAATGTAAGTCGTACATTTCTGCCATCTCGCATGACCACCCCACGCGCAGAAGGCCGCCGATATATGTTTTAAAATCTTTTAAATGTGAATAATTTCTATAATGTATAAGTGTATAAGTATATTAATAGATATTATACTTAAAACGTTTTTAAAACATCTGTCTACTGAATTGTATATATAATTTCTATATTTGGTACTAAATACTAATTATGTTATAAGAATATATCCTATAGGATATATATGTCATATAAATCCCTAATACGGACATTCCAGATACCTTAATATGGACACCCTACCAAGAAAACAATAATAGCAGACTAAAATACTTTTTTAAAGCATTAACACATTTTAAGACAGATTTAAATACTTATTAAGACAGATTAAAATATATCTTATATGTGGAGATTATAAAATCAGAATTAAAGCAGGCTTTACTACTTAATTATTATAGCAGTATACAGCATGTTATAATAGTTTGTTGTTCTAACTATAATGAAATCGATCTGGATGCAAAGAATGGCTAAGTTACGAGTTTAGGCTACGAAGATTTGATATATTAATTAAACACGTCTAACTAGGTATATATTTATTTACAAGAGGAAGTTAATGTGAAATGTGGCAAGGGTCGCAGGTCATATTCAATGACTATAAATAACAATACAACATCCCCCTTTGTTAGTCAAAGTCAGGTCTGTTGACATGGAGGGTACATGCTAGGTTGTCATAGCGACACCGATGTAAGTATAATAATAATCAACCTCAGGACTGTGTTTTGTCGTGAGGGATACGTAGTTTGGGTGATGTGCTATTGCGCATGTCATAGGTCAAGGCGGTTGGGTGGGCGCCTATGACGTGATGGTCGCTCGTATGTGACTTGGGGCGGGGTGATGCTGGGTGATTCTCGAGTGGCGACGTTGTCTCTGCGGATATCTGTCAGGTTTCGCCGGACTGTTGAGTGTTGTTCGGAATCTACCAGGTATGAGTTTGGAGACGTATGTTTCTGGAGGATCGTTCCGGGGCTCCACGTATTGGTGATGGGGTTTCTGATGAATATCTTCTGTCCGTCGTTAAGATCTGGAGTATTTCTTCGTGTTGTTGTATTATATGTCTTCGCTGCTTTCATTTGGCGATCGATGAGTAGTTGATCTTGAGTGGTATATCTATATTCTTGATGTTTCGGGAGTATGGTCTTGATGATTCTGCCTTCATAGTAATTCGGCTGGGGAAGGGTGGTTCTTTTCTAATGGTGTAGCTCTCCAAAGTAATAGTGCTTTTTCTGGGTCATCAGTTTTCGTTAAGATTTTCTTTACCGTCTGGATTTGTCGCTCGATGAATCCATTGCTTTGTGGATAGTGCGGTGAACTTGTGTTATGGTGGAACTCCCAGCTTTTGGAGAATTGACTGAGATGCTGCTGAGAATTGTGGTCCATTGTCTGTGTGTAGGTGTCTCGGAATACCGTGTTCCGAGAATATCTCCTTTAATGCGTGGTTGATGCTCTGGCTATGTGTGCTTCTTAGCTTCCTTAGAATTGGGAACTTGGTGTATATGTCTGCAACCAGTAGGTATTGTTCTTTATTGAATTCGAACAGGTCGGCTGCCACCGCATCCCATGGTTCTCGTGGTAGTTTTCTATTTACGAATTCTACAGGGCTTTGTCTTCTTTGGTGTGTTTGGCTGGGGAAGGGTGGTTCTTTTCTAATGGTGTAGCTCTCAAAAGTAATAGTGCTTTTTCGCTGCATTCTTCCGTGAGGTCTTGAATGTCTTTGGTCATTTTCGGCCAGTAGACGCATGTCTTTGCAAGTAGATTTGTTTTGACAATTCCAAGGTGTGGAATGTGTAGGTCTTTAAGTATGTCGGACCGTAGGGACGTCTGTATTAGTATTTGGTTTCCTTTAATGACCATATTGTTCTCATAGGTCAGCTCGTCTCTGTAGGGCCAGAATTCTCTTAGGTTCTGGGGCAGTGTTCTCCTCTCTGTTGGCCATCCGTTTTTGATGATGGTGCATAAATCTTGAAGTTGTTTCTCGTCTTTGGTTTCATTCTTAATTAGGGCCAATCTAGGCTCGCTGAAGCGGGTATAGGATATCTGTTTATCGAAAAATATCTCATTGTTTTCTGGAAGCGGCTGTCTGGAGAGCGTATCTGGTAGGGGTAGGTTTTTTCCGGGGACGTATTCTATGTTGATGTCGTATGATTGTAGACTTAGGAGCATTCTTTGTAGTCTTGTGGGGGCTTTTGCTATATTCTTCAGGATAATCATGGAGAGTGGTTTATGGTCAGATTGTACTGTGCATTGTTTCCCATATATATACGTGTGGAAACAGGTACAGCCGAATAGAACAGCGAGCATTTCTCGTTCGATATTTACATATCTCTGCTCGCATTCAGTAAGTGATTTTGATGCATATGTTACTGGTTTTCCGGACTGCATCAATACAGCTCCAATACCTCTTCCAGATGCGTCTACTTGAATTACAATGTCTTTAGCGGGGTCGAAGTATGTTAGCTTGCTATCTCTACAGATTAGATCCTTGATATCGTTGAATTTCTTTTCATGAGAGGGTGTCCAGTTGAAGTCGGTGTCTTTCTTGATCAGGTCTCGTAGTGGTGCTGTGTGCGTCGATAGGTTTGGTACAAAAGGACTCATGTACGTAGCTATGCCCAAACATTCTTGAAGCTGGATCTTGTTCGTTGGGGGTTTGATGTCTTGAATCGCTTTTATCCTTTCTGGATCTGGCTGCGCTCCTTCTTCGTTGAAGATGAGACCGAAGAAGTGTATATATTTTTGCTTAATCTTGCATTTCTCTTTGTTGAATATAAGTCCTTCAGCTTGCGCCCGTTTCATTAGGTGGTGGAGGTTTGAGTCGTGTTCTTCTTCGGTTTTCCCGAAAACAGCAATGTCGTCTGCTATGCCGAGCGTTCCGGGGCAGTTCTCAATAATCATATCCATCTTCAGCTGGAACACATCCTGGCTTAGACACAAACCGAATGGTAGTCTGTTGAATCTGTACCTTCCGTGCGGGCTGTTGAATGTTATTTTTACTAGATTCGTGGTCGATGTTAATTGCCCAATATCCTTGTCGTGCGTCAAGTTTGCTAAATATCTTTGCGCCTCTAAGTTTGTAAGATATGTCTTCTATAGTCTTCGTCGGGTAGTGGGATCTTTTTATGGCCTTGTTTAGGTCTCGTGGGTCAAGGCAGATTCTGAGTTTTCCTGATTGCTTTCGTGAATAGACTAGACTTGAAACCCAGTCGGTAGGCTCCGTGACCTTCTCGATTACTCCCGTTCGCTCCATTTGGTCAAGTTCTTCTTTGATTTCTCGTATCATTGATATCGGCGGTCTTCTAGGGGCATGTACCACGGGTGATATCGTCGGATCGGTTACAATATGGTATGTACCTTCGAAGTTTCCGATGCCTTCGAACCTGTCTGGGTACATGCTTGTGAGGTCGTTTATTGTGTTGATGTTCTGCGTCTTTATTTGGTTTATCGTGATGATCTTCATCTGTTTTGTCGATGGTAGTCCCAATATTATAGGGCCAGGGGTCTCTGCTACGAAGAATGTAGTTCGCGTCGTGTAATCCTTTAGCGTGATGTCTAAGTCGATCGTTCCGTAGTGCTTCATAGATTCTCCATTGTAGACGGTTATCGTGGTTAGATTACGTTTTAAGTGGCCAGGGGTTGGTCATGGGCCCGTGCAGTGTTCGAGGTACATATGGAGGTACGTGCGTAATGGAAGTATGTTTCCTTCCGCTCCCGTATCTACCTTCACCGTCATGGTGGCGAGTTGGCCTCTCAACGTGAAGTGGAGATCGGCGGTCAGATCATTGTTGGAGTCGGTTCGTATCTCGTTGAACTTTAGTTCATCGAACTTGTGGTCATGAGTTCGCTGATGACCTGTTGGGTTAGAAGATTGGGCAGAAATAGGTCTCAATTTCTTGCGACACACAGCTGCCCAGTGCCAAATTGTATGGCAAAATCGACACTCGGACTATGCGGCGGGGCAAGAGGTACCCACATGTTTTAAGCCGCAATATTTACAAGTTACTTTGTGGTAAGATTTGTTATCGAGGTGATTATTATGATGATTATTTTTCCGATAGTCAGGTTTAGATTTATAACTATCGCGCTTATGGCTAACGTTATATACGGGTGTGTCGATAGTGCTCGTCTTGAATTCTTTGAATTCTTGTTGCAGTGCCTCGTATGTTCTTGCGATCTGCATGGCCTTGTCTAGTGTTAAGGTGTCATCTTTGCATAACAGATCTTCCCACACCTTGTCGTGGGCTCCTCCCCTGATTATTTGCTCAATTAGTCGCGTATTTATCTCGGTATCATCACGGAATTTGCATTTCTTCGCTTGGAGCATGCATTTAGTCATGTATTCGTCTATTAGTTCATCTTTGGCTTGTTTCATCTTTTCTAGTTGTAGTCTGGCCAGTCTGTAGATAGATCTTGGTTCTAGGACCTCACTCAGGTGGTCCCAAAATTCGATTCGAGTTTTGGTTTCATTGTTCCACGTGTTGTATATTCTCAGCCCTTCTTCACCGATCCATATGAGGATGTACGTCGTACGTCATCCTCTCTTCGCTTTTCAATTTTGATAACGGGCCTTTAAATATTAATGTAACATATTGTTTAAATGCCATTAGTTCGTGGGGTAGGTCCCCTGACCTTACCATACTCGGGGTCCTTATTCCGTCCATAATTATTATTTTTTTAAATTTGTTTTAAATTTTTTTTTTCGTACACGTGCTTTTTTTTTTAAAAAGGCTTTAAATGTCTGTTTCTGGCGTTCGTTTTTTTACCGCTGTCACCATGTTATAATAGTTTCTTGTTCTAACTATAATGGAATCGATCTGGATGCAAAGAATGGCTAAGTTACGAGTGTATGCTACGAAGATTTGATATATTAATTAAACACGTCTAACTAGGTATATATTTATTTACAAGAGGAAGTTAATGTGAAATGTGTCAAGGGTCGCAGGTCATATTCAATGACTATAAATAACAATACAACAGTATACATATGTTTTAAAACATTATAAGTATAATATATGTTATAAGTCTGTAATATATGTTTTAAATCTGTCTTAACATTTATTACTGCTAGCAGCAAACAATAATAGCAGATTTAAATACTTTTTAAAGCAGTAATAAATATTATGACAGATTTAAATACGTATTAATTAATCTGTCTTAAGACAGATTTAAGAAAATTTTAAAGGGGTTTTCACACCAACTCGAGCGCAATTATTAACTCTAATTATTAGAGGTTAAAGTTTAACTATATTATTTAAATCTCCCTAAAAGATTTTTACACCTACTTATTAGAGTTAATAATTGAATTCGAGTTGGTGTGAAACCCCTTTAAAATATACTTAAATCTGTCTTAAGACAGATTAATTAATACGTATTTAAATCTGTCATAATATTTATTACTGCTTTAAAAAGTATTTAAATCTGCTATTATTGTTTGCTGCTAGCAGTAATAAATGTTAAGACAGATTTAAATACTTATAACATATATTATACTTATAACGTTTTAAAACATATGTATACAGTATATATATACTGCTGTAATAATTAAGTAGTAAAGCCTGCTTTAATTCTGATTTTATAATCTCCATATATAATATATATTTAAATATGTCTTAATAAGTATTTAAATCTGTCTTAAAATGTATTACTGATTTAAAAAGTACTTAAGTCTGCTATTATTTTTTTCTGGGTAGGGTGTCCATATTAAGGTATCTGGAGTGTCCGTATTAGAGATTTATATGACATAGGATATATGCTTATAACATAATTAGTATTTAGTACCAAATATAGAAATTATATATACAATGTTTAAAATGCTTTACTTTTTTAATAATATATTTTTATGTTTTATATTAATACATTTATATATTTGTGAGAAGGTTTTAAGTTGAAATTTTTTATCATAAATTTAAAAACGTAATAAAAAAACAATTTTATTGGATATATCAGGACTATAGTTTCAAAATATATTTTGAATTATTAAAAAATAAAAAATACTTATTTAGAATATATATATAATTATGAATATTTTATTCATGAACTGTTTTTAATTTTTCAATTTTTTAATCTCAATATCTATATATAAATATTGTATTGTATATGCATATATACATATATATATAAATATTATTATTTAACAAAATAACGCCTAATGGTTCACTGATTCTGTTTTGGTAAAATAAAATATTTGTTAATGCATTTAATTTGAATTTAATTGAATTTATTTAATTTGATACATTTTCAATTTATATCAACATTGATTTTATTTTAATTTGTATATGTAAATATTTATAAAATAGTTATTTATATTTTGTAAAAAAACAATTTAGAATTCGTTAAGAAACACAATTTGTAACATATTTACTTTAGCGTTCGGTGTTAAAGTCGCATTAGGATTTCAATAATATTACGGAGGTCCCCCTTGTGGGCGTGTCACATCACTAAAGGGGCGTGTCTATCGCTTATACTACGGCGAATACACGCGGCTATCTAACATCAACGTGGAACCGTATATATATACGTATACGAGCAAACCAAGACGGAGAAGCCGCGATCGCCGGAAAACTAGGCTTCCGGTCGTATGACCCCCGTGTGACCTTCAAGCGGTGTTCAAGTGATGTTATGCACTGCTGCTGCTAAGGTAGCCGAACTACTTGTACGAGTGTATGCATGCTGTTTGTATCGGACGTCGTGCACATATCGCGTTATACTCCGCCAGGGATGACTTATGTCCTCCTCCCAAGAAAACAACATCGTGTCCGTTAATTAGTTCATCCCCCGTACGAACCGTCACGTGATCTATCGCACAACGGACCGTGCCGTGTGAATACCACACGAAGGACATAGTACCTACAACATAACTATAACTAAGACCGTCGTGTCCGGCACTAATGCCAGCACCACTACCGCTACACGTTGACCGATGAAAGCGATTCACATTATCTAATAACGAAGAACTCCACGGAATTCGAACTGAAAGAATCTAAGAAGAAACATGTAACGTGATACAATAAAGATACAAGAAATCCATCGCTAAAGGAAATCTAAAAGGGTTAGGTTTGCTCCGTTAACACCGCTCCCTAACCCCCTATGTACGGGGCTTAACATAGGCCTGGTGACCTCATTAGCGATCACGTGTAGACGTCACGTGTTTCTCCTCGTGACCTAGTTAGATCTGCTACTTAACATCTATTACGAGTTAGTTCTCAGTTAGATATCTGTATGTTTAGTGTAGTGTATTTGTGAAATAACAATACCAGAGAAATACCTTACTTATAAGTATATACCTATACATATATATCTATATATATATATATATATATATATATATATATATATATATATATAGGTACGGTATTTCTCTGCCATTATTATTTTACGTGTTTCGAAGAACTTGATTTGTTAACTATTCGCTTTGAAGACCCTTCTGACATTCGGTACAATTTTGCTGACATCGACATATTATTCTTTTGTTTGAGCGTTAACAATCTGAATATCGTAATCGCCTATTTTACCAACGCTTTTAACTTCATGTATCAGTAGTCTTTATTTCTAGAGAGGAGAATATTGAATCCATCAAATGTAAGAATATAGGAGTCTAAATTAATGTTAAACTTAAAATGTATGCCAGATATTTGTAATTCATTCCAAAAGATCTAATCAAAAGTCGACGTTTGATAATCATCTTTTTATAATAATACATTTACTATCAATTAACTGCATACAGTAAGTGATATATTAAAGCGTTAATATATATATACATTAAATTTAATATACGCGACTATAATCGCGAGGAGAATCACGTGACGTACACACGTGATCTACCACGTGATCTACTGTAGTTATCAAGCCTATTACCTGCAAATAGGGACGTCATAGAAGGGAGGGTGGGGGAGGGGACATGTCCCCCCAATTTTAAGAACTACAAATGATTTTATTCTTTATAAATATTATATTTCTTCTATTTATAATCTTTGTAGTATAATTGTATCCAATATTGATCTGTATTGTGCAACCCAATACAAGTCAATCATATTAAGCCATTTACGAGTGATATTATAGATTTATCTTCTTAGCAAAGTATATGGTAATAATCGATGAGTTTGATATATCCCCCCACTTTTACTCCCCTACCTGCACCATATAGTGGAGGTTAAGAAAGAAGAACCACTACAAACAATATAGCAATTTACAGTGTATAGAACTAATGATAGAATAACTAAAGGAATTTAAGAAAACGAAACCTGCCGATAAGTTTGTAAACTTACCTATCCCGATGAAGTACCTATATATTATGGACAGGAGCATGACTGAAGTAATTAGAATATGTACACTTTTGAATATATTTGGTTTATTTATCATATAATAAAATCTTTAGTACACTTATTGTTTAATAATATAATATATTATAATGATAAATATATTAATAATAATAGTATGATGACTATGAAATATTTGCTTCCATCTTGAACTTTGGATATACCCTCAATCTAGTTTCACGACAAACGATCCGTGGTGGTGCGATATGATTTATCATATATAATAATGTTTACTCTGCATCAATTTCATTCACTCCCTTTTCATATAGTGATTGTCACTCGTTAACACTTAAGCTATAGTTTATCTCTACATCTCAACGTAATCTATCGTCCCCCAGAACCTGAAACCATTTTATTCTTTGAATATCATGATTTCATCCATAATCTTCCTACATCTTCATCCTATTTACCAATCATTATTGACTACGTAAACTATCACTATAATTCTCCCAGTTATCCCCATAGTGACTTAAAACTACTAACTACTACATTGTGCCAATATATATATATATATAATTTCCCACCCACTCCAGTAGTAATACACTTGCTATGCTATTTACACCCCTATCCAGTTCTCATATTGGATATATAAAACCTATGGGGTTAAATGAGTTATAACTCCTTTCAACAACTTGAACTACTAACTTATCTTTAGTTTTCATTTTATTGTGGAATTCTCTATAAATCTATTGAAAGATGACAATGACAAAAAATAATATTTCAATGCCGGATCGGACGTGTCCCGGAATAACAACATCCACGCATTCCATCGGTAATACCCAGGATGGATGTGCTAAGTTAGCTACTGAAACTAAAGAAATATTAATAACACACATACAGAAAATAACGATAACTAAAAGAACATTAAAATGACCAACGAATATAACTACAATAGGTACATGGAACATACTGACACTCAGAAGAGCAGGTAAAATTCATGAATTAACAAGAGAGGTAGATAGATACCGATGGGAAATTATTGGTCTGGCTGAGACAAGATGGAAAAACTGTGGTGAATTAATAACTGAGGAAGGCCATAATATTGTCTATAGCGGACAAGAAAAATACCACAAACAAGGAGTAGCTTTTATAGTACGAAAATAACTCACCTCAGCTATCCTAAACTACAAAACAATCTCCAGCTGAATTATATCAATAAGACTAGCCGCACACTGTGGCGCACAGCCAGTAATTATAACTATAATTCAGATATACGCAAGTGATTACGATGACGAAGATATTGAAATTTTCTATGATGAGATAGAAAAAACAATGGCGGAGACAAATTAAAATGATATTTTAATTATACAAGGTGATTGGAATTCAATAGTAGGTGATTCTAACAAAGAATGGAATAATGCGGTAGGTAAATTTATTCTTGGTAAGACTAATTCAAGAGGCATTAGACTTCTCGAATTTGTTACCAAGCATAATTTTACACTTGCTAATACTTATCCATCCACAAAAAGACTCAAGAAAAGCTACTTGGAACTCTCCAAATGGTCACACACATAATCAAATAGATTTTATTCTAACTCCTCAGAGGTTCAAATCAAGTATACACAAATCATCAACAAGATCATATCCTGGTGCTGTAATAAATAGTGACCAATATCTGGTTATTTGTAATATGAGACTGAAATTACGTTCACAAAATATGAAGAAAAGCAATAGAATATGGTTTGACCTTGAAAAACTGAAAAACACACATACAAGCAATGAATATAAAGATGAATTAGAAGCTAAACTGAAAAATATTAATATAGATGAATTATCTACTGATAAGCTTATATACAAATCTCAAAGTCAATAACAGATACAGCACAACATATTCTAGGAAAATACAGATTGAGAAAACACCCATGGATAACGGATGAGATTCTGGAATTATGTAATAAATTACGAAGCATGAAAGCAACAAAACATAAGAATAGTAAGCATGCCGAGGAATACAGAATAGTGCACAATCTTATAAGAAGAAGCATGACAGATAAAAAAGATGAATGGCTGAAATCACAATGTAATCAAATTGATTATGAATTAAAAAGAGATGTTCATAGCAAGAGAGCTTATAAAAGCAATCTACTATAAAAGCAATCACTGTTCCAACCAATAGGAAAATATCAAATATTGAAGATGCTAACGGTATACCATTAGAAGACGATACTGCAAAATTGGATAGATGGACAGAATATTGCAAAGATGTATATAACTACCCAATAAAAACCGACCGAGCCAAAGTAGAAACAGATAATATCCGTGAAGATGATGAACAGCCACTACCAATACTGAAGTCAGAAGTGATACACACCATAAAAAGTCTAAAAAATGGCAAGTCACCAGGAATTGACAATGTACCAAGCGAGCGTTTAAAAGGAGGAGGTGGAGCGTTAAATGATATAATCACAAAGCTTTTTCAGAAAGTATGGTCTACCAACCAGTGACCAGATATATGGTCAACCTCTCTAATCATCCCTATTCCAAAGAAAGTAGATCTAAAAAAATGCTCAAACTATCGTACTATAAGTATTATCAGCCATACAAGCAATATTATACTGAGAATTATATTGAACAGATTAATTCAACAAGCCGAAGATATTCTAGCTGAAGAACAAGCCGGTTTTAGAAAAAATCGAAGCACAACTGAACACATTCTTAACTGCAGACTAATAATGGAAAAACACATCGATCAACAACGTCAAGTTTATCATAATTTCATTGACTACAAGAAAGCCTTTGATAGAGTATGGAATGAGGGTTTATGGCACGTGATGTCTTCTTTTGGAATATGTAATACTATAATTCAATGTATTAAATCACTCTATAATTCTTCTAAAAGCAGCGTACTGCTAAATAATAATATTGGAACAAAGTTTAATACAACAGTAGGTGTGAGGCATGGGTGCTTATTATCGCCTGTTCTGTTCAATATATTCATGGAAAAAATAATGCTGGACTCTGTAACAAACCAACCATCTAGTATATCTATAGGAGGCAGACAATTCAATAACCAGAGATTTGCAGACGATATTGATCTTATAGCAGGTTCCGAAAGTGAACTACAAACTATAACTGATGCACTAGAAAAAACATCGACAGCATACGGCATGGAAATTAATCATGATAAATGCAAAATTCTTGTCAATGGAGATGGTCCAACACCAATGATTTATATGTACGTTAAACAAATTGAAAATGTGGAACATTTTAAATACCTCGGAGCAATGTAACTCACGAATTCCGGCAATCAAAAATTGAAAATCGTATAAGATTAGCTACTGCAGTTTCATCACTAGTAAAACTGGAAAAGATCTGGCGTAGCGGAGAAATCGAATTCAAACTTAAATTTAGAATATATAACTCATTAGTTTATGGCTGTAAAACATGGACTCTGCTAGAAGAATCAAAGAAGAAGATCCGAGGTTTTGAGTCAAAAGCTCAATTGCGTCTCCTGAATAAGCTATAAAGAAAGAAATCCTCTTGTTTCGGTCATACGACCGGAAGCCTAGTTTTCCGGCGATCGCGGCTTCTCCGTCTTGGTTTGCTCGTATACGTATATATATACGTATATATATACCGTATATATATACGGTTCCACGTTGATGTTAGATAGCCGCGTGTATTCGCCGTAGTATAAGCGATTGACACGCCCCTTTAGTGATGTGACACGCCCACAAGGGGGACCTCCGTAATATTATTGAAATCCTAATGCGACTTTAACACCGAACGCTAAAGTAAATATGTTACAAATTGTGTTTCTTAACGAATTCTAAATTGTTTTTTTACAAAATATAAATAACTATTTTATAAATATTTACATATACAAATTAAAATAAAATCAATGTTGATATAAATTGAAAATGTATCAAATTAAATAAATTCAATTAAATTCAAATTAAATGCATTAACAAATATTTTATTTTACCAAAACAGAATCAGTGAACCATTAGGCGTTATTTTGTTAACTAATAATATTTATATATATATGTATATATGCATATACAATACAATATTTATATATAGATATTGAGATTAAAAAATTGAAAAATTAAAAAACTGTTCATGAATAAAATATTCATAATTATATATATATTCTAAATAAGTATTTTTTATTTTTTAATAATTCAAAATATATTTTGAAACTATAGTCCTGATATATCCAATAAAATGGTTTTTTTATTACATTTTTAAATTTATGATAAAAAATGTCAACTTAAAACCTTCTCACAAATATAAATGTATTAATATAAAACATAAAAATATATTAAAAACTAAAGCATTTTAAATATTGTATATTTAATTTCTATATTTGGTACTAAATACTAATTATGTTATAACATTTGGTACTAAATTGATACTAATATTTGGTACTAAATACTAAATATATATAAGCATATTTCTTAGATAATATAAATCCCTAATACGGAGAGTGTCCGTCGGACACTCTAGATATCTTAATAGGATCTCCTATCGGATCTCCTACGGATACCCTACCCAGCAAACAATAATAGCGGACTTAAATACTTATTAAATCAGTAATACATTTTAAGACAGATTTAAATAATTATTAATACAGATTTAAATATATCTTATATGTGGATATTATTAAATCAGCATTACATTATGCTTCACTACTTAATTATTAAAACAGTAGAAATATGTTTTAAAAACTTATTAAGTTTAACATAATTTATAAATTCTAGCAGTAATAAATGTTAAGACAGATTTAAATACTTATCTTATATTATATTTAAACATATCTTTTATGTGGAGATTATTAAATCATAATTTAATCAGGCTTTAACACTTAATTATTAAAACATATGTTTTATAAACATATCTAATATTATACATATGTTTTAAAAACGTTATAAGTATAATATATGTTATAAGTATTTAAATATGTCTTAGCATTTATTACTGCTAGCAGCAAACAATAATAGCAGATTTAAATACTTTTTAAAGCAATAATAAATGTTAAGACATATTTAAATACTTATTAATTAATCTGTCTTAAGACAGATTTAAATATATCTTATATGTGGAAATTATTAAATAAGAATTAAATCAGGCTTTATTTTAATACTCAATTATTAAAGCAGTAGACAGATGTATTAAAAACGTTTTAAATTTAACATCTATTAATATACTCTTAATATACTTATACATTATAGAAATTATTCACATTTAAAATATTTTAAAATATATATTAATATATCCTTAGCCGTCTGCGCGTTGGGAGGTCATGCGAGAAGGCAGGAATGTACGTTCGGCGTGATACCAGGCACTAGGCATAAGTGCGCTGATATCACGATGCTACAATATACAGCATTTATCCATTACATGGTTCATTATATTTATTGTAATGTGCTGCTTATAGGTCTACCAGCTATCACATTTGCTGAACTTACCTCCCTTCAACGATATGCTGTACGTATAAATCACAAGCTACCTCATCGAGAAGAAAATAACCATATCAGCATCACACAATTAATGAAGGAATTACACTGGCTACCCATAAAAGAAAGAATCATCTATAAAATATGTCTTATGACTCATAATACACTCCACTTTTAAACGCCGTCATATTTATATGAATTGATAGAGAGAATCGACCAGACAAGAAGTCTCAGGCCGTGTCATGTTAATCGTATACGACCTAGATCGACAATACATTCTACTGCTGCCCGTTCACGCTCCTTCTCGCCACAAGCACCGATAGCCTGGAACCCACTACCTGCAACACTCTGTGCTGAAAGAAACTCAGAAAAGTTCAAAAAGAATTTAAAAACATATTAATTTACACTATAACTTTCTTATTATTTCATTATACATTATTGTTAACTTAATTGTTTAAACGATGTCTAAATAAAATGTCTTCTTCTTTTTTAGTATATATAGAATGGTCCATTATGTATAATATATATATATATTGAATATGTTGAATGGTCCATTACAAACAATATAAATGAGGGGTTGTCATATCAAATGATATCAATTTGATACTAACTATGGGCACCCATAAACGTGAACAAAACATATAATTTTATCCTAACAATACTTATTATTTTTATATTTCCAGAACATGTGATATATTCATAGATTTATAGTTTACATAATTGTAAACTATAAATCTATGGATATATTCAATAGAGAATTAGCAAAATCTTTGTACATATTATATTTATTATTAATTAAAAAAATACGGCCTAATGGTTCACTATTTCTGTTTTGTTAAAATAAAATATTTTTTAATTCATTTAATGTGAATTTAATTGAATTTATTTAATTTGATAAATTTTCAATTTATATCAACATTGTATTTATTTTAATTTTAATATGTAAATATTTATAAAATAGTTATTTATATTTTGTAAACAAACAATTTAGAATTCGTTAGGGGTGAACGTCGCATTAGGCTTTCACTAGTATTACGGAGGAGGACCCTCGTGTGGGCGTGTCACAGCAATAAAGGGGCGTGTCTATCACGCTTATACTATGGTGAGTACAAGCGACTACCTAACATCAACGTTGAACCGTTTACGAGGAAACCGAGACGGAGAAGTCGCGCTCTCCGGAAAACTGGCTTCCGGTCGTATGACCCATAAGTGACCTTCAAGCCGAGGTTCAAGTTATGTTATTTACTGCCGCTGAGGTAGCAGACCTACTTGTACGAGTGTATGCATGCTGCTTGTATCGGACGTGCACACACGCGATGTTCTCCGTAAGGGCTGACTTGTGTCCTCCTGCCTAGAACACAACCTCGTGTCCGTTAATTAGTTCATCAGCCGTACGAACCGTCACGTGATATATCGCACAACGGACCGTGCCGTGTGAATACCACACGAAGGACATAGTATCTATAACATAACTATAACTAAGACCGTCATGTCCGGCACTAATGCCAGCACCACTACCGCTACACGTTGACCGATATAAGCGATTCACATTATCTAATAACGAAGAACTGTACGGAATTAGAACTGAAAGAATCTAAGAAGAAATGGGTAATATTATACAATAAAGATACAAGAAATCCATCTCCAAAGAAAATAGAAATCAAATAGGTTTGCTCCGTTAACACCGCTCTCTAACCTCCAATGTACTGGGATTAGCATATGCCTGATGACCTCATTAGCGATCACGTGTATACGTCACGTGTTTCTCCTCGTGACCTAGTTAGACCTGCTACTTAACATCTATTACGAGGTAGTTCGCAGTTGTAGATCTGTATGTTTAGTATAGTGTATTTGTGAAATAACAATACCAGAGAAATACCATACCTATAAGTATATATATATAAATATATATATATGTATATATATATATATATATATATATATATATATATGTATATATATATATATATATATGTATATATATATTGGAGAGTAATATTATATATATATATATATAGGAACGTTATACTATATGTATTCTAATAATAGAAGAGTCCATTTTTACATATTGGAGAGTAATATTATATATATATATATATATATATATATATAAGTACGGTATTTCTCTGCCATTATTATTTTACGTGTTTCGAAGAACTTGATTTGTTATCTATTCGCTTTGAACACCTTTCTGACATTCGGTATAATTTCGCTGACATCGACATATTCTTCTTTTGTTCAAGCATTAACAATATGAATATCGTAATCGTTTGTTTTACCAACGCTTTTAACATCATGTATCAGTAGTCTTTATTTGAGAGAGAAGAATATTATATCCATAAAATGTAAGATATCGGAGTCTAAACTAATGTTAAACTTAAAATGAATGCCAGATATTTGTAATTCATTCCAAAAGATCTAATCAAACGTCGACGTTTGATGATCATCCTTTTATAATAATACATTTACTATCAATTAACTGTATACAGTAACTGATATATTAAAGCGTTAATATATATAAGTTAACTATATACGCCATTATAATCGCGAGGAGAATCACGTGACGTCACATGACATTATCACGTGATCTATCACGTTATCTACAACGTTCGCTACTGTAGTTATCAAGGCTATTGCCTGCACCTTATAATGGAGGCTAATAAAGAAGAACGACTACAAACACTATAGCAATTTGCAGTGTATAGGACTAAGGATAGAATAACTAATGGGATTTAAAGAAACGAAACCTGCCTGGTCATAAATGTACCGAACCCGATGAAGTACCATCTTATGGACAGGAACAGGACTGAAGTAGTCAGAATATGTGCACTTTTGAATATATTTGGTATTTTATAATAAAATCTTTAGTACAATTATTTTTTAATAATATAATATATTCTAATGATAAATATATTCATAATAATATTATGATATTTCTAACATATTTGCTTCCATCTTGGACTTTGGATATACCCTCAATCTCGTTTCACGACAAACGAGCCGTGGTATTGCGATAGGATTTATCATATATGATTTTTACTCTCCATCAATTTCATGTCCTCCCTTTTATATAGTTATTATCTTTCGCTAACACTTAAGCTTCCTAGTTTTTCTCTACATCTCACCGTAATCTATCGTCCACATAATCTTAAACCATTTTATTCTTTGACGATATCATGGTTTCATCCATAATCTTCCTTCATCTTCATCCTATATACCAATAATTCTTGGTGACTTAAAATATCATTGTAATTCTCCCATATATCCCCATAGTGACTTTAAACTCCAAACTGATTCTATTTCCTTGTACCAATATATATAATTTTCCACCTACTATAGTACCACTATAGTGTGGTAATACACTTGATATGGTATTTACACCCATTTACAATCCTCTTATTGGATGTAAACACCCTAACTCCTTTCAATAAATTGAACAACTAATGTATAATTTTATTGTGGAATTCTCTATAAATCTAAAATACACAAATATTAAACGAAAACGTTAAACATAGAGATTTTAAGTTTATTGACCTACCAATATCTGTAAGCAATATTAAAACTGCGATCTCTTCTCCTACTTCCCTCTGTACGGTACTCCTAAACTCCATTCTCTAAAATAATATCAATATACAATGCACCTACAAATACTACATTAATTACCGGCCGCCCTTTTTCTCCCTGATTCTCTTTGAGAAGAAATTTCACAAAAACCTTCTATAGATATAGTATACTGAAACAAAATTAGCTCTATCACAAACTAGAAAAAATACAAATCTACTATATATCGTTCAAAATCCATGTATTATAACAAAAATATAGCATTGATCCCCTCTGATCCTCGCAAATTATTTAAAATGGCAAATAAAATTCTCTCTAAAGATGATAAAATCCTCCACATTTTATCGAAAATGTCAAATGTTCAACTATGCTCTTTTTTTTGAAAACATTTTTGAAAATAAAATTGCAAGCATTAATAATATTATTTGCGTGTCTACTTCATCCATACTAAATCCTACCATCTATATTACCCATCATATTGACTCATTAAATACATTATCTATACCTTTAATATAATAAGTAAATGATCTACTCATGAAATATCACTATATACTCGGTGAGGGAGTTATTCCCTACATATCTCATTATATCACAAATGTTCACCTTTATTTTCTCCTATTTTCTTGGATATTATTGCGAACTCACTAAAATCTGGCCAGGTTTCACCCTGCATCAATGCTGCCATAATATCTCCTATTCTAAAAATCTCGACCCAAATTCACTTAGCAATTATCGTCCGATCTTCCAACTCAATATTGTCTACCATAAATAGCAACACGTGATGCCAGCTACTCCTACTTGATATCTCATCTGCTTTTGACACCCTCAATGAATCATAGCATATTAATCTCGTGGCTTACTATATCTGGCTTAGCATTAAAATAGTTTACTTCATATTTGAAAAACGCACTATATATATTATGATTGAAAAATCTTACCTGCCTCTTTCTCCACTTAACCACGGTAATCCCAATGGATCCGTTCTAGGTCCATCCTTCTTTTCTATTTATATCCACCATATTTTTGATCTAATTACGAACTTTCCAAATATAACCTACCATATTTTTGCTGATGATATTCTATTGTTTACTTTTTTCACCTATACATTATCATAATACTATTAACTATGAATTAATCGAGTGTGCAAACTGCATAAGATTATGGCTCCTCTCCAATAAACTTATAATTAATTCATCTAAGCCTACTGTACTTAATATATCTACATCTGAAACCTCATTTCCAAACTTTACTTTAAACAACATGATTATTTCTCCTTCCCATTCCTCCAAAAACATAGGATTAAGATTTGATGACAAATTATCATTTAAGAATCACATATCATGATAGGCCTATGCATCCATTACAAAATCCTCCAAATTTCATCTCTTCATAATTAAAAAATACGGACCTGACTTTCCAGAAACCTTACGAAAACTTTAATAGATACTCTTGTACTTTCCCGACTTAACTAATGTTCTTCCCTACTGAATATATTTCCAGCTAAAGCTACAGCTCTAACAAATCAGATTATCCGTTCCTCAATACGTACTACTTTGTGTATAATACAACTGAAACACTCTACCTCACATTTCATCAATCATCTAGTATGTGGCTACCCTTCTCCCTCGGGTCTAAATTATGTGTGCTATCTATAATCCATAAATAAATATATTCTTTCACGCCTATAGGAGATATAGCTATATCCCTGATCTAATTAAAAAACGAAAAATATTACTTTCTCTTCGTTACAAAAATCCTCTCCTTATCTCCCGGATCCCTAGTAAAAGTTCCCTACATTTTAGAGCTTATAAAAATTCCGGTCTCACCCTATGGAATTCCCTCCCTCCTGCCATTTGTTCTATTATATCCCACAAAAGATTTATAAATCTCACTACTTCTTTTCTCTCTACCTCTAATAATTAAATTATCCAACTTATTATGTTTGTATCGTGTTATATTCAACGTATTATTATTATCTGATTGTTATCGTATTAGTATTGTCTTCCCGCACAAGCGAAGGGGTCTACATGACTTATTGTAGTGTCTTATAAAACGTATATCATCATCATATTCATCACGTATAATAATATCATAAATAATATAATCTAATGTTATAATATTCTGAAATCTATATGATAATAGTATCGAGGATTATACAATATATTTTGTATATACATTTTAATTTTAAATTATATTACAAACTTATAATGTCGCAGCATAAGACTGCAGGAAATAAACCATTTAAAGTAGAATTAAAATAAATATAGGTAAAATATTGCTAAAATAATATACTACTAGAATAATTTGTCTTATTGCTTCTACAATTGAAGAATTAATTTAAAGTTCCAGTAAAAAGTTTAACCTATAGGTATATATACCTTTAATATATCTTTATAATGTATACATTAATTTAATTAGTAAATACACATTTTTATATTTGAATTAAAGTCTACGTGATAAATTACAGAGAGTTAACTCTATAATTAGAAGAGTTATATCCTCTGACATTTAATAATATATTATATAATAATAGATATTATATAATAATGATTATATCTATAGAAATGCTCGATTATAATGCGCTATACTTACCTAAAGAGGCGGTCTTATAAATATCGCATATACCCTATACATTGTATATGTTAAAAGTTATTATTCTTGGATAGTATTATACAAATTATATTATAAATTATAATCTAATTATAATTATAATATTTATAATTATTATTATAATAATAATTATATTTAGGAACTGTCACAGAGTCTGGGATTTCACCGACAAATTGCACTTTTTTACTTTTTTAATAAATAAATAACCTAAGTTAAAAAATAACGTTATTTATGTAGCTATATATAATAGAGCTATAGATAAGATATATATTAAATGTTAATGCTGTGTGTACACATTACAAATATTAAAAAAATAAAATTATTAAATACATTCACATTTATTTTACTTATATGCTTATATTGTATTATATACCTACTACTCTTACATAAAACTCACGAAGTATGGGTATTTAGTAAATACCATTTACTAGTGATATAAATGATACCGAGATATTGATGCCGAGCCGAGACTTTTGCTTTTTTATGCGGAGCCGAGACTTTTATTTTCGGAAAAAAAAACGAGCCCGAGCCGAGCCGGGACTCTAGCAAAACGAGCCCGAACCGAATAGAGACTTTCACAAAATATTACCGAGCCGAAATGATGCGTTTTTGAAATTACATTTGTATACGAATTTTTATATATTTCATATTTACATCAATTTAAAAAAATAATCTGCGCCAACTTCGCGATTCAGTGTATAATAATGTAAATTTCATCTAGTGAACTAGTACACCATGGTGTAAAGAATACCGAGCTTTTTGGTTATAATGCCGAGCCGAAACTTTCATTTTCGAAAAAAAACAAGCCCGAGACGAGCCGAGAAACTAGCCACATGAGCCCGAGCCCGAGCCGAGACTCTAACAAAACGAGCCCAAGCCGAGTTGAGACTTTAGGTAACTGAAACTGAGACTGCATCATGATTTAGATTTGAGCATCATTTAAATCACTAGTTAATCTATAGGGTTACAATTATAATTATAACTCCTATTATTATCATAGGAATGAATACCTAACATTTTCCAGTAACTAATATTATAATGATATACGAATACGTACTCAATATAGGGGATACACGGATATCTTCTGATCAATAACATGTTCTAACACTGACATAATAAGTTATTATATATAATACTATAGTATTTATAAACTATATTTAGATTATAGTATTAATAGTCTTTGTCTGAAAAATAACCTATAGGTGTATATATATATATATAACATATATATAGTTTATATATAATATGTATATAATATAAAATAGCTATATCCTATCTTGAAAAGTCAAGCGAACCATGGTAGTATAATATAATAAAAACTCAGGTTAGAATTAATATTGTATATATATACTATAGTAAGTCAATGATACTGATGATATATTGTATAATAGGTGGGGATATCTAGAATATATATTCTATCTATAGTATATATTCTATATTATATATATATAATATATATAGGCTATGTATAGCCTATGTATAAGACTGTATACATATATATATATATATATATATAATATATGTATTATATATATATATTATACCCTAAATCATGGAATAATTTATGTCTAAATAAATTATTATTCACAAAAATGTATATAAAAAACTGTAAAAAAATATTAAAAAAACATCTTTTATCAAAATATGAAAATCAATTAAACAATTGATTATCTAATTTTATTTTTGTTTACTGGTATTATTTATTAAACCTTCATCTTGCTTGTTTTAGTTTTAGTTTTTATTTTTATTCCTTTTATAGTTCGGCAATAAGAATTCAACTCGTTTCTGTGATTTTTTTTATATAACTTTACATTTTTTATTTTTACACATGACTTATTGATACATATTTTTTATTCTTTACATAATTTATTTTTAACTTGACTTATTGATACATATTTTTAATTATTTACATAATTCATTCTTAACTTGACTTATTGATACATATTTTTATTCTTTACATCTTATTTATTTATATTTACATTTTTTAACTCATGAGAATCTAACTTATCTAGAATATGATAATTGGGGAAGTTCTCGCAAAAACAATACATTTGTTTATTAACTTCTCCATTATTTCATGCTTTACAACATGAAATAATAACTCTGATTTATGTATATATATATATATATATATATATATATATATATATATTATTATGAGTGTAGGCAAGTAATTAAATAATATGATTAACTAAATAACGACTACCAGCTGAGATTACTTATAAGTATATATATATATATATATATATATATATATATATATATATATTATTTAATGATGACACCCATCTACTAGAATTTTTTAAACAAATTGTGTAATGATATATCATAGGCGTATATATAATAAATCACCACTGATGAGTCATGATCATGATGACTCATGATGAATCATCACTGATGACCTATATAGCTTGTTATTGTGTATCTTAATTACCCATATGTATGACGTGATCCATATATATATATCAGTTATGTAGATCTATGTAGATATTATGTAGATAATGTTGAATCTATATAGGTAATAATGATGTCAATTAATGTGAGTATACATATATGTACTATAGTACATGCATGTATATGTATACATACTATAGTACATGCATAGTATATTTATATATATATATATATATATATATGTCATTTTATTATGTCCTGGGTATACCGATGCTGCATGCACAGAACGGACTATATACTTTAACATATATGTTATACGTTATAACGTAACTCTGAATAATAACACATATTTGTTATATAGAATAAATAAGTATACCTTTTAAGGGGCATGCACACAGAGATTCCGCAGCTTTTTCCGCTGCGTTTTTCGATGGAATTACTCTGGAATTGTAAATGTTTAATAAATTACGCAGCTTTCCGAGGCTTTTTTAGAACATGGACATGCTCAATATTTTCTGCGTTTTTCCGCGCGTAATAGGCGTTTTAGACTTTTTGTGATTGACACATCGCATTTATAAATAATATTAATTTATAATTTTTTAAATATAATTTTAATTTATTATATTATATTACGATATAACCCTGAATAGTATCGATTTAAATGTACTCTTTAATTCAATAAAAGAATTTAAATTGATATGGAATGTGGAATCCGAAAATTATAGGAATAAAACGAAAAGAAACGGATATTAGGATAAACTAGCAATGGATTTGGAAATTGATGGTTTAATTTAATATTTATTTATATGTAATTTATAAAAATATATTTATTATATATATATATATATACTCAATAATTGTATACATAATATTATAAATTAGATATATTAATGAGATTTTTTTAAATGTTGATAATTTTTTTGTACTTGATAAATATGATGTTATATTTTTCAAACAAATTGTAGTTTTAAATCGGGCCGCATGAAAAACGGCACATTTGAATTTACATTCTCTTCTCAGTTTTATCGATTAAACATACTTATATTAACGCAACTTAATTTTGAAATACATTTATATATTAGTATAAATATTCTACATATTATTTACTAAGCCTATAGGTATGTACTGTAACAGTATACTGTTCTTACTTATTAAGTTAATACATTATTATAATGATTATTAGAGTTATAAAAGTTTACATATAGGTATTTTCTGCATAAATAAAGTTAATTATTATTAAGACATAGATTCAAAGATATTATATAAATATCATATTTTTTTATTATTGACACAAACACACACATATACATAAATAACATGAATGTGTGTGCATATATATATATATATATATATATATATACCTATATGGACCTTATCATCTTTTATTACTTTTAAATGTCGACTATCATATATGTTATCATTATAATTTCTTCTTTTTAAATTTATTATTATTCGTGTAATTATTTATTTGTTTTATTATTTCAACTTGACGCATATAAACATTCATCGTTTTCAACTGAGTCAATAAACCTTTATATTATTATTATTTATTATTATATGGTTACTTATTTATAATAACAAAATTCGTCGAAAAAGTTGTACAAATATTAATAAAATATGTTCATCATTTTAGATATATTAACAAATATTTATTAAAATTAAAATGTATCGATATATTTCGATGTTTTGGTGTAATTCATTATAATAATCTATTGCGGAATATATATATATATATATATATATATATATATACATATTCTCTCTCGTTAAAACCATGGATTTCTTAACACGAGAGCGGCTTCGAAGGGACATTAGAGAAATTTGATTATAAGTGAAAACTTCATCTAAGTTCCTGGATGATATGAAAGGACTCCACCACAATAAAATAACAATAAAATAACAACTGTACATATGAATGTGTGAGTATGTTTATCACCTATAGGTATGTGTATATGTATACATTGTAGGTAGACAATGTGTACTATACATTCCATAATGCGGTAGTTGGATACAAAACGTGCACGTTTCAATATCGCAGACACGTATAATTAGTTTCATTAATCAATATTAATAATTAGTTTAAAAATATTCTTCTCACTTTTCCAGCTTTAAATAAATCGGACAAGTCTGGCATTGTTAAAAGTCTACAATTTTCTCCGCACTTATAATTCCTACTTATTTGTAGTTTACTATATATATATATATATATATAGATTAATAATGCATTGAATTAATGTTCATATAACTCAGTGACGCATATTCAACTAAAATAACAACCGTTAACTATAAACTGACGGAAATCAGATTAACTGCGGATTAGGTGCACGCAGTGTAGGTATACACTACGTAGACACGTGGCTTTATGGTTTAGAAGTGTATACACTATATATAGCTATAGCGATAGCGTAGATTATAACGTGGCGGTGGTGTAAATAAGCCCACTGAATGATAACGGAGGTGGGCTATTCCGCTCGTGAGTAAATCCTTCTATACGTAATACGTGTCGGTCGCGTACACGAGCCCACTGAACGAGAGGGAGGGAGGGGGCGCTCAACTCCCCGCGCGCGCAGAAGTTAATCCGGCTATATACGCACGCGTTCGCGCGTACACCTATAGGCGCGCGTGTGAATGCGTTCAGTCGCATGAGGTAAAGAGTCGCAGTGTCACGTGGATATACTACACGCGCGTACAGGTATGTTTACGTCCGTGTGTGTGTGTGTGTGTGTGTTTGTACGTGTTTTAAATAATCGATCCGTGAAAAAGTGATATCGAAATGTTTTGTGATTTATTATCTGCTCAATGTATATATATATATATATATATATATATATATAAATATATATATATATATATATATATATATATATATAAATATACTATATATATACATCTATAATTATACGTGGTGACAGTTGTATAACATATATCGAGTTATACAAACACTTTTTTATATATTTAATGGTTATTTAAATTTTGTGAAATACCTATTATTAAGTATTCAGGTATTTACTAAACTATTACATATTACATATAGTAACATATCGCACTGTTCTATATCATTGTTACTGACTCGTATTTGTAGTATTGCTACCTATATAAATGTATTTGTTGGTTGACCACCATGTGTATATCTCTTTTAAATCATCCCTATACATATATTAAGGTAGTGAAGAATATATTATATAGTGAGTTAATATATATATATATATGTGCATGTGGTTATGTGTGTATGTATGTGTATGCGGGTATGTGTGTGTGTTCATGTGTGTAGTAGTGCATTTTTTTAAATGTTAACTGTTGTTAACGGGAATGTAATATTATGGTTAAACCCAGTTACACAAATATAATGTAATGACGTTCTAATTGATAATAAATGTACAACATAGATGTGTTTGTATAGTAGGTGATCTTCAACACGTATATCAACTCTACGTACAATAATTCAAATATATTTGGATAGTGCACTCGAAGATATCGCGAAGCAAAAATTCCTTAGAGAAATCTTTGGTGCACCTATATTTAGTATGTAAAACATGTATTCCTGGCAAAGTCGCACCTAATAATCGTACCAAATACTTAATTTATTTGTGATAAACGAAAGGATACGAGGAAAAATCATCGTATGATACAGTAGGTGAATTTAGGGTATACCCATTTAAGGTATATGTACCCATTTAGGGCATATGTGCTTTGAAATATGTTAACATACATATATGTCACATATAATACGTGTATATATATATATATATATATATATATATATATATATATATATATATATATATATATATATATATATATATATATATTTCTTGTTGCGGTAATACAATAATATTATTATTTACAAAATAGAATATAATTGAATTTGTATTTG
This sequence comes from Osedax fenrisi, assembly GCA_964019155.1. Taxonomy (NCBI): domain Eukaryota; kingdom Metazoa; phylum Annelida; class Polychaeta; order Sabellida; family Siboglinidae; genus Osedax; species Osedax fenrisi. Next base: position 52,655,565 of record OZ025244.1, on the reverse strand, counting down.
CCTCCCCAGAGATTATTCCTTAAATTATGCACTGCAGTGTGTTTGTGGTGTGTGTGCGTGAGTGTGTGTGTATATGTATTTCTACTCGCGAGTATATGTGTTTATGTCATATATATATAATCTACATGTTAATTTTCTATCAGTAAATAAACTTACCAAATATTTTGAGAAGCAACTTTAGAAAAGTGGTCTACCACTGTATTATAGATTTAAAATAATTATATTTGATGACTTATAACTTTGTATTTACTAAATTCTATTTAGGTTATAAGCGTTATATATATATACACACACACACACACATATATATATATATATATATATATAACTATATATAATAGATATATCCAAAAGTGTTATATTAAGATGTATACATCTCCTATAGTAGATATGTATGATGTTGAACATGAACATACATCTTAAACATATCCTCGCCGCACACCATCCTACACATTGTCACGTGATATATTACCTATTTTATTTACTATATTAGTTTCATCTAGTACACGTGCATATATGTACAATAGTAATAGGCTGAATGCATTCATGAGTGTGTATACGGCCGTAGCCTGTCGTGTGCGCATGAATAGCATTACATAACACACACTCACGCGCGCACATACATACTATTACGTAATATCATTCCATAACACACACTCACGCGCGCACATACATACTATTACGTAATAGCATTCCATTGTTACGCAACTCGTTATAATGAGCGTTGCGTGACGGCGCGTGTAATAGGCACTGTTGTGTGCGCCTATGCGTGTGTGTATGAGTGTGTGTGTGTGTATGAGTGTGGGGCATACACACTGTGTATTGTATTTGCGCACACTTGTATTCAGAAATTAAACACACAATCAGGCGTGTTAAAAATAATGATAATAATGGCAATTGCCATTATTATTAATAATAATAATTGCCATTATTATTAATAATAATAATAATAATAATAATGATAATAATGTAATAATATAATATAATATAATGCGAATAAATGTATATATATACCCCTATACGGGTAAAACACACACAATTGTATATGTATATATTATTTCATAGAAATAAAGATCGATAGTAAAATAAATCATATAAAACGATAAGTATTGTCATATAAATAATTGATATATTCAATAATGTTTATAATGAAGGTTAATAAGATGGTACAGTTGCGTATGCATAACTCTTATACAGTCCCTTATATTGAAATGTATTGCAACCTTATATATATATATATTATACATATATATTGCTAGGGGAGAGTGCTCTAATATCGACATGCACGTAATATCGACACCCTAGAGATCTCCTAAAATATAATTCCAATCAAAAAATAATTAATGTATGAAATATTAATCAATATAATTCTAATTCATATAAATATAATTTTTTTTAATATTTATATTTTTTCAATTATAAATAAAATACTGATTTTTTCGTTACAACTCTAAATTTATGACATTTTTGAAGTACAATATCGATTCTCAATCATTTGAAAATATATATTTTAAATATTTTAAATACATCGTATAGATCTAATTATATTTTACAATGTGCCGAAAATATTTTATATTTTTCATAATTTGTTACAAAGTTATTGACGTTTACCTAAGCAACATATATTTTCATAATACCGACACCCTAATTGCACGTAATATCGACACCCTTTAACTAATCAGCGTTATTTATTTATAATGTGTGTGTGTGTTATGATAATATTCATAAATTAATAGACATACCTAATAATATACATAAATACTTGGAATTGATCAATAGAATCGATTCTACTTTGAATTAAATAGTATTTCAGAAATATATAAAACTACTATGTATGTATAATATTCGCATTATGATTAAGTAATTTAAAACTTAATATTTATAATATAATATAAAATATTGAATATTTTCAAAAATTAATTATATGAAAATAACGTATGAATTGCGTGTGTTAATTAAAAGTAACGCGCATTTAATTCTGATTGGATAGTGGATATTAAATAATATATGGTATATATAAATATCGATATATTTAGGGTGTCGATATTATGTGCCAAGGTGTTGGTATTCGAGGCAGTGACTGTAATATCGACACCCCTGTTATCTCAGAGTTAAACAATCTAAATTAAATTATAAAATAGCTATTATATGTATATCACTATAGTGATGTAAATGATGCCGAGCCGAGACTTTCATTTTCGGAAAAAAAAAATGAGCCCGATACGAGTTGAGACTGAGACAGCATCATTTTTTAGATTTGAGCATCATTTACATCACTAGTATATACCTACTTAATACTTATAAATAAAATGTGGAAATATTTAATTGAGAAAGAATAAAGTTATAGTGATTTATGGTTAGGGTGTCGGTATTCGAGTACTCTCCCCTATATACAGTTATATTGTGTAACGTATTTGTATTATATTCTAATTTCTGTATATTGTATTTCTATCCTTATATACATATAGGTATATGCATATATGTATATTTATATATGTGTCGGTATTCGAGTACTCTCCCCTATATACAGTTATATTGTGTAACGTATTTGTATTATATTCTAATTTCTGTATATTGTATTTCTATACGTATATACATATAGGTATATGTATACGTATATATATATGTTTATAGTATATCCCATACGTATACTTTATTTACAAATATATGGTTATTGTTATCGTTAGAAATATAGCTGAGAAGTGTATTGCATACATTAATGTATTCAATGATGCCATGGGGCAGTTTACAGGGATATCAATAATTGGGGAAAAGGACGATCTTATTATTAGTTTATGTATAGCTACGTACGTCGTACGGCGTATGGTTAAAAGAGATGATCAATATAAATGTGTATTATAGTACAAATATGTAAGTTTTAGTATTTAATTGTAATATTTGAGAATTGTAAGTGCACTTAACTTTATGAAGCTCGGGATTAAATGGAAGCCATCCATATTTTTTTTAACGAAAGTGGTATATATGTTTTAATCTAAATAAATATATATATATATATATATATATATATATATATAATTCTAAAGGATGCTTTTATAATGTTAATTCTTCTAATTTGATATTTCGTTAGTAAATAAGTAAGCTGTTTCAATAGTCGAGTTTGTTGCGTATATTACATATGATAATAATACTTGTAATGTATTTAATAGGTTTTTTATTTGTTTTATTTGGTAGATTTTATTATACATTATTTTATTATCGATGATATCTGAAAGTCCATATTGATAGTGGAAACACATTTTTAATATATGTTTTTTTTATCTAGGTATTAGATTTAATCTTGGAGTTGCACATATATATATATATATGCTTACTGCTTAATTTCGAGGATGATCTTCATCGTCTACTCGAGCATCAGTATGTGTCAACTCCCGCCATATATCTCTATCGAGCATGCTGGTTATTATCTCTTCCTTCTCTAGGAGGCCAGTGTCATTTTTTAATACATCCACATAGTTCAATCTTCGGCGACCTCTGTTAGCTTTGCCTTGTATGGGTTCCCATAAAATGAGCGGGTGTGTTGATAGTTCCGGATGCTGTATACAGTGACCAGCCATACTCATCCTTCTGGATTTTATTTTGGATGAAACAAGAGGTAGTTTACCATACACATTTTTATTTGTGGAGTGTTCTTGCCAAGATATATTAAGGGATTTACGAAGCATTCGCGTGTATGTGCCATCCAGTGATTTCTGCTGTTGAACAGTCAGTGTCCATGACTCAGATCCATAGGTTAGTAGACTTTCTACGGTTGCTACAAAGAGTCTTCTTTTAAGTGGTAAGTTTATCTTAAACTTCCATATAACGTGCATACTATGTAGTGCGTTCCATGCTAGAGCCTTTCTCACTTTAATGTCAATTATATATATATATATATTATATATATATATATTATATATATATATATATTCAACTCAAAGATTAAATCTAACACCTAGATAAAAAAACATATATTAAAAATGTATATATTATATATAATCGAGTGTCGTCGTCGTGCTATACTATAGTGTATTGTATACTATACTATAGTGTATATAGTATATGTTTAGTATAGTCGTAATGTCAGATGTATATATTGAACAAACTATACTTTAGAGATCAAAATATGTGACCTTGAGGTACAATGTACTTTGTACCTTAACATTAGGGTAGTAGGGGAAAGTAACTTTAGGTATTACGTAACCTTATGTATTAGGTAGTCCGTAGTATACGGACACTTTAACAATAAATGGTCTTAACTTGTTATGACTCCATATTTTATTCAAAAATTACAATTCATTAATATTATATGATTATAGATATTATTGTGATTTAAAATTGTATTTAATATTTGTATTCTGTAGATAACGGGTATGTCCGTATTCGGTACTCATGTCCGAATACGGACCCTGTGTTATAATACGGACACCTTACATACCACTAGATAAACTATATATTATTGATGAACCTTCAGATAAATTACAATTAAGTTTACTTAATTTTAATTACTTTTTAAGTTAGCAAATAACATACAATAGAAGACAATAATCTACTTTACTGATAATGATTTACCTACATTATTTGATTCCTTTATTAATAAAAATAACAAATTGATATCATCATTACCCAAACCTATTTCTCTTATCTTATACTTATAATATAGTCATCTTCTTTGTTCTATCTTCTAATTATTAACCATTTAGTTTATCATTAACATATTCTCTTGATCCCATTATTTTAAAATTATTAAATATATTTACAAATGTAATTCATAATATAAATCGTGCCGTAGTTAACATGTCCGAGGAGGAATGTTGTAATAAGTTGACTATAGTCCGATTATAGCGTCGACGTTTAGTATTATAATAAGGTCATGCTATACTGTGTTGTTATTGTAATGGAATATTATTTACTTAAGCGTAACTAATAAGATATAAAGGGAATGAGTGGGTTAGGTGCAATATTATTAATATTATATTACAGATATATATATATATATATATATATATATATATATAACATATTATAGAGTATGCTTTATTATGTATAATTAGATGTATTATTAATGGTTGAAATGTAAATACTTGGTAATAATATAATATGTAGGTTACCTAACGGTAGTGTCTTGTCACGTGACAAGACGTAGGCCCATATAAGGGGCGTATACGCCCACACGACAAGAACAACAGTACCTATTTATAATATTCTATGAAGAACGTGGATATATCTATACACCTATAGGTATATATAGCAACGATTTAGCGAAGCAGCCTTAGAAAAATCGTTGCCTATAGGCCTATATATATATATATAGGTTATATAATATTCTATCTATTCAATTAAAAACATATATTACAGTAATTACAGAGAATATATATTATCTATAGATAGGTCATAGTAATATAAAATACATATTCAACCGGTTAAAAGTAGTTAGTTTTCTAATTAATATCGGTTTCATAGTTCTAATATTCCTTTTTAATATCTATGTTTTATTATAATAGCTGATACCTAATCGGCAGGGGTAAGTGTTGTTGTCACATTGTTAACCGTGAAGCTATTTACGGATAGCTTAAAGTTTGAAGTGAACACGTTACACTTTCTTATAAGCAATTATACATAATTAATGGTGTGTAGGATATACAGGATAATGTACATGTGTTTTGTTGATAGGTTCACACATTCTCATCAATTAATGAGATAATCTTTAAATGATGTAACGAATGACGTAATACATCTAGTAATCCTAAATATAATAGTAGGGGAGAGTACTCGAATACCGACACCCTAACAATAAATCACCATATCTTTATTATTTCTAAATTAAATATTTCCAAATTTTATTTATAAGTATTAAGGTATATATTTATAAATAGGTATAATATATAATGTCTATTTCAAAATTTAATTTAGTTTGTTTAACTCTGATATAACAGGGGTGTCGATATTACGTTAAGTTATGGTGTCGGTATTACGAACATGTATGTTTCTTAGGTAACAGTTAATCATTTTTTAAACGATTATAATCGTTTTCATATATGAAAAATACAAAATATTTTCGGCACACTGTAAAATATAATTAGATCTATATTTATTTTAAATATTTAAATACCTACATTTTTAAATTATTGAGAATCGATATTGTACTTCACAAATTTCATAAATTTAGAGTGTAACGACAAAATCAGTTTTTTGTTTATAATTAAAAAATATAAATATTAAAAAAAATATACATTCTTATATGAATTAGAATTATATTGATTAACAATTATTTTCAAATTTCCTAATTGCATACATTAATTATTTTTTGATTGGAATTATATTTTAGGAGATATCTAGGGTGTCGATATTACGGTGTAGGTATACTACATATATCTACTAGTATTACGTTATCATTAAGTTATCATTAACAACACACCATATACGAATATGTATATATATATTATGATGATGGTGATGGTATAAGTTTTATTAAGCACTAACACAGGGTCATGTTGACCCCTTCTCTCGTTCAGGAAGAAAATAATAAGATATATAATATAATAGTAATATAATAACAATTTAATAATAATATACATTAAACACGGACAAAAATAATAAGTGATATAGAGGAGTGTTATATACTACAGTCTGCATTAATATATTGGAATGTTATATAATACAAACTGCATTGATATAGGAGTAAGAGAGTAAAGTGTTATATAATAATAATGTAATAATAATTACGTTGAATATTACATGAACAAAAATAATAAGTTAGATGATTTAATGATTAGAGGTAGAGAAAAGAAGATGTAAGATTCATAAATATTTTGTGGGATCTAATAGAACGAAGGGTATGAGAGAGGGAATTCCATAAGGTGGGATCGGAATTTTTAAAAGCTCTTGAATTTATGGAAGTTTTACTAGAGTTCTGGGAGATAAGTAGAGGAGCATTTTGGTAACGAAGAGAAGGTAATATTGTACGTTTTTTAATTAGATCAGAGATATAGCTAGGGGTGAACAAATATATTGATTTATGGATTATAGATAGTATACGTAATTTACACCTGAGGGAGAAGATGATTGATGATATGTTGTAGTATAATGATCCAGTCGTATTATACAGTAAGTAGTACGTATTGAAGAACGGATAATCCGATTTAGTGGACCATTAGCTTTAGCAGGAAGTAAATTCAGTAGGGAAGAACAATATTCAAGTTGGGAAAGTACCAGAGCATTTATTATAGTTTTAGTAAGGTTTCTGGAAAGTAATATCCGTATTTTTTAATTCTGAAGAGATGAAAGTTTGTGGATTTTGTAATGAATGTGATTCTTAAATGATTGTCATCAACTACTAATCCTCGGTTTTTGGAGGAATGGGAAAGAGAAATAATCATGTTATTTAGAGTAAAGTTTAGAAAGGTAGTATCAGAAGTAGATATGTTAAGTACAGTAGTCTTAGAAGAATTGATTAGTAGTTTATTGGAGATGAGCCATAATATTATACAGTTAGCACACTCGATTACTTCATAGTTAATGGTATTATGAGAATTTATAGAGAAAAAGGTAAATAGTTGAATATCATCAGCAAAATTATGGTAGTGTATATAAGTTCTTAATAAGATCAGCAATAGGGCGGATATAAATAGAAAAGAGGGATGGACCTAGAATAGAGTAAGATTTGGAAGTGGAGAAAGAGGCGAGTAAGATTTGTCAATCATAATAGAGATATTTCGGTTAGTCATATATGAAGTAAACCAGTTTAATGCTAAGCCAGATATACCCATCAAAGTAAGCCGCGAGAGTTATGGTCCAGTGTATTATAAGCAGATGAGAGATCAAGTAGGATTAGCTGGCAACACGTGTTGCTATTTAAGGTAGATAATATTGTGTCAGTAATACGGAGGAAAGCTGTTTCTGTCGAATGGATCTTACGAAAAGCGTTTTGAAACGGATCGAAAATATTATTTTTATTTATATGGGCGATGAGTTTGGAAAAAAAATTTTCTAATATTTTACTTAATAAGGGTAGGTGGGAGATCGGGCGATAATTGCTAAGTGAGTTTGGGTCGAGGTTTTGTTTTTTTAGAATAGGAGATATTATGGTAGTCTTAAGGCAGGGTGAAACCTGGCCAGAGTTTAGTGAGTTCGCAATAATATCCAAGAAAATATGAAAAAATAAGAGTTAAAGTATGTAATATAATGATAAAGGTTGGGGATCAGTATGGGTAGGTACAGTGAGATTTAATGAGTAGGTCATTTACTTCATACAGTGAAGGGATAGTGAATATACTTAATAATGAGTCAATAGGATTGGTAATAGAGATGGTAGGGTTGAGTATAGATGGAGTAGACGCGCAAATTATAGTATTAATGCTTGCAATTTAATTTTCAGAGAATTTTTCAAAAAGAGAGCATAGTTAAAAATTTGACGTGTTCGGTAAAATGGGGAGGATTTTTTTCATCTGGAGGAGAGAGAATTTTATTTGCCATTTTAAATAATTTGCGAGGATCGGAGGAGATCAATGCTATCTTTTTGTTATAATAGATGGATTTTGAACGAGATATAGTAGATTTGTAATTTTATAGCTAGTGATAGCTAAATTTTTGTTTCATTAGAAGGATTTTATGAAATTTCTTCTCAAAGAGAATCAGAGAGAAAAAGTGCGGTCGGAAATTAATGTAGTAGGTGCATTGTATATTGATATTATGTTGGAGAATGGATTTTAGGAGTACCGGACAGAGGGAAGTAGGAGAAGAGATTTCAGTTTTTATATTGCTTACAGATCTTGGTAGGTCAATAGACTTAAAATCTCCATATATAATACTTTTTCGTTTAATCTTTGTGAATTTTTGATTTATAGAGAATTCAATAATAAAATAATCCGTTAGTAGTTCAATTTGTTGAAAGGAGTTAGGTGTATACATCTAATAAGAGGACTAATAAGAAATACCATATCAAGTTCATTACCACTGGAATGGGTGGGAAATGATATATGTTTGCACAAGGAAAGAGACTCAGTTTGGAGTTTAAATCACCATGGGGATATATAGGAGAATTAAATTGATAGTTTAAGTCACCAAGAACTATTGGTAGATAGGATGAAGATGAAGGGAGATTATGGATAAAATCATCAAAGAATAAAATTGTTTCAGGTTTTTGGGGACGATAGATTACGGTGAGATGTACAACTCTAAGTAGAGTTAAGCTAGGAAGCTTGTATATTAAATATATAATAATATTTGTATGGTATACTTTATGTTAATATTGACCTACAATCTTGTTAGAGAATACACGAAATGAAGGTTTTTAATCAGTAAATAATTAATGTTATATAATAAATTATAACATATATTATTCATAAGATTAATTACATACACACAATACATGTATATATATATATATATACATATATATATATATATATATACATATATATATATATATATATATATATATATATATATATATATATATACCTATATATTATATCTTCAAAGCGACGATATAAATTATCTTATAAGATAAAATATATTAGTAATAATATTATAATATATATATATATATTATAGTAACGATAATTGTGTATCTAAATCTCTATAGAAATAGTAATGTATATTAATATCTACCTTAATTGAATGTATCATATAGGTATATAGTGTACTATACATATATATATATATATATATATATATATATATATATATATATATATATATATATATATGACTTACGGAAGGTCAATCCTTACAATCCTTATATTGTTTCAGAAAGAAACTAAACATTATTTAAACACTTTTTAATTTATTTTTGTATACGCTTTATTTAGTCTTTATATCTAAGTTAATTTAATTTTAATTTTTGTTATTTTGTATTTTCTGTTCGTTTATTTTTATTATTTTTCGTTATTGTTATACACCAGAGAAGGCTACCCTCTATATTAGTATTTAAATTAACAATTCAATTCAATTCAATATATATATATATATATTAATATGTATTTGTTTATATAATATATACCAAGTTAAATTGAGTATATAGTGACTATTATAAGTTTGTTTTGAGAACCTTAATGATATTACCAACTATTTTATAAATCAAGATTTTACTTATAGATATATATGTATTATTAAAATCCATTCCCCGTATTATATTCTATTTTATTGAACTCACCAACACTAACTTACGGACCTATATGTATATGTATACGCGACGACACACACACACATATATATATATATATATATATATATATATATATATATATATATGTATATATATATATATATATATATATATATATATATATGTATATAATTACTATGTACATATGATCCTATATGATCTTGACTTGTAAAGATTCTTATATATATAATGACTTCTTGGTATCTCTTTCATGTGTTGTTTGCAGGCGGATAATTTAAATATATTTAATATATGCATACATATATGTATGCATATATATATATATATATATATATATATATATATTTACCTAATATGTACTACCTATGCATTTATATAATGGTTTTGATGAAAACGCTGAATTACAATTAAATGTAACCAGTAGAATAAATTAGTGCTACATAATTCAGTACATCAATGGGCGAACTATAGTTGTATATGGAGTTAATTGTTTTGAATGTTAATTGTTGTTATTTGTGATAAATATACATACTGAGTACTAATAAAGGTGTTTACGCATGCGTATCTGTTTATAGGTATACGTGAGTGAATATATGCGGATACTATATATAGTTAATATATATAATATATATATAGAGATAATATTACTATAGTAGTATACTAAAGACCCATGGGTGCATATGGCTTTGATAGATAGATTGAGAATAGTGTGTCCTGTTTTTGATTAAATGTATATTAACTATAGTACTATCCTATAGGATATTGTATACAATTGTAACTTTTAGCTGCGAAAAGCCGTGTTCTATTAAAGTTTGGTGATTTGCTTTTGTTTATTTAAAAAATAATGTATTACAAAGATACTAAAGTAGAGGTATGTATACCTATCACTAGAGGTATTAATAATACGTGTACCCGTGTGTAGAACTACAGATTATAGTTAAATAGGATCACATTATGTAGACCTCACAAATGAAAGTTTTTAATGCAGATATATTTACATCAAGATATACATGTACATCTTTTAATGCCATATACGTATACGTACCCCTATAGGGGTGCTGCAACAGGGGGGACGGGGGATATGTCCCCCCACTATAAAATCTAGGGGCACCTCCTATGTATTGGTTCCCCCACTTTTACCACACAATTTATGTTGATTGATTGGTCCCCCCTACATACACACCATCGTTCCAGCGCCCCTACATATATGCAATATTTGGTTAACATATTGTTAATGTATAATTACAGTAGTATATATATATAGTTCATATAGTATAGGCTATACATGTACATTGTACACTGTGAGTTAAATACGTCGTATGCCATATATAACACTACTATTGATATACAATATTGTAATTAAACCTTTATTTGCATCATATATATGTGAATAGAATAATATATATATATTTATATGGATTCAACAATATAGCAGAGGTATTACACTAATACGTAATATTCTGTAACAAGTATTACGGAATTCCATAAAGTGATATAATATATATAAATATTATATATATATGTAATAAACATTTCATAAACATATAGGCGTAAACGATGTATGCCCATATAAGGTAATACGGCCCCACTTCCTGTATTCCAGTACAGTGTCCAGTGTCTCACACTTTCCACGTAAGGTCATTTATAGAGTGCGTTACCGTGTCCTTGGTATTACTTTAGCATATAGTGGGCGAGGCCTATACAAAGTGGGCGTGTCCTATACAAAGTGGGCGGTACGACTAATTAGGTTTACATTGTTAACTCGATCTGATTAGATTGTTCTTTAGTTTCCTTTTGTTTCTTCTCCGACCGGTAAAGTCACTATAGCTAGTTACAGTAATTAATATGCCCACATTCGTGTGTGCTTATATATATATATATATATATATATATATATATAGTATATATATTATATACGTATGCTAATATGTAAGTAGGTAAGCATAGTAATATTTATTTTTGTAATATGCATAACACATATACACGTATGGTAATATATATATATATATATATATATATTATATATATAAATTATCAAATATATAAACGAATTTATAAACATACTTAATTAAATTAATCAATACATTATTTACCAATATGTTACGCTCCTTATATGGCTATATCTGATGTGGGTATAAGACCATCGTTTTCGATGAGGCTTGTTACTGTTGTGCATACGCAGTTGAATTTAACAATTAGGACATATTTAATACTTGTGGTGTGATACCCCCTTAAAGGTATCCCACTACAAGTATTTCCGGCAACTTGCCGGAAATATTGCAACTTTAAAACCATCTTCTATCAAGTTGTAATGGGATACCCCCCATAAAGTTACTATATTTCAGGTAAGTTGCCGGAAAGTAATGGGGTATCTTACTATAGTAATATATATATTAGCAGTTAAGTTGATAGAAAATAATTATAAAGTTACAATATTTCCGGCAAGTTGCCGAAAATACATGTAGTGGGATACCCCATTTCATATTTATAATTATGTGTTACTATATTCTGCTATACTTTTCCGGATAAATATTTGTAGATCCTATAGATCTGTATTTGTTAACTTCTTCACGCTTTCGTCTCCTTGAACCCATTCCTCATACTTATTCTATTATCATATAGATCGATAGTTTCATTGGATATCTAACTATAGTATGTGTCTTACTATATTACATACCGTATACTATATATAGTATGTTTCTTACTATAGTACATAACGTATACTGTAGTATGTTTCTTACTATATTACATACTGTATACGGTATGTAACGAGTATATAATCAATGGATTGACATTGCATTGTGATTATGAATATAACCGATACGTGTTCATATCCTTTAATAAATGCAAATCATTAAGGTTCATAACGTATATGTTCTAACTAGAGGCGCTGGAACGATTTTGTATGTAAGGGGACCAATCAAAATAAATGTTGTGGTAAAAGTGGGGGGGGGGACCTATACATAGGAGGTCCCGCTCGATTTTAAAGTGGAGGGGTGACATATCACCCGCCCCCTGTCGTAGCGCCCCTAGTTCTAACTACTTCTCGTGTGTATTGCTAATTCCGTCGTACAATAGTACACACATCTCTTGAGTTATATCTGTAAGTGACTTCTTAATTGCAATTAACAATAATATAAATACGTATGCGTTAACGTAAAGTTCATAATATATGTTAGTGTTGGTTTACGCGTTGATTATACGTTAATATGGTTACGTTAATATCACCTTATAACATAACGGTTAACAATAGCACATTCATCGTGTTTACCTAGAAAGGTTGCGGTATTATGCTAACTTAACATCGAATTTCTAATCTCTCGCACACACACACATATAGCCCTATTAGTTAGGCGTATATATCGATCTTTATCTATATAAAACATGTATAATATATACAACCCTGCTACCGTGGTAACATCACGTTATCTCGATTAGCTCGGATATAGGCCATAGTCCGGTTAACATCTCAAATCTGGCACGTTCGTCGAAACGCGCGTCGTATTTTGTTGTTCATCGATAAAATGACGTCATTTCATGTTTTATACGTATCGTACGTAAGCGAGACCACCTAATTAACACATAATTAACACCTAATTAACACCTCATTAATACCTAATTAATATTTGATCATCTTATACGTGCAAGATATCCACTATCATGACATATAGGTCATCAGATAAAGTGATTCTCTGCAATGTTATTTCTAACTTCGTAACGCGGTAAACATTATATAACATACCTGGTCCATGTGTATCCCACTGACCTGTATGTAGTCGTGATATAGGTGCGTGATTGTATTCGGGTGGTTTTAATGTATCGGGTGTTTATCAATATGGGTATATAATACCTACTGTCAACTCTCGTTATATCTGAATTCGAGGAACCGAATAAAGAGTCTTAAATATGGAGTTTCTGAGAGATACGACTTATTCTTACATAGGTATATACAATGCACACAACCTGATTAGTATTTGTAAAAGTATGAGTTAGTTAGCTTTCTGAAATATCGAGAGTTGGCTGTATTAGCATCGCTAATTTAGCAATTACTCATTATAATACAATACTACAATAGTAGTGTCCCTATTGTCTGGGGTCATACCTGTTAGATTTCCTGATAGTTATAAATAGATTGATAACAAGTCAAGGAATTTAGGTTAGGGTGTCCATTTGTATATGTTACGATATCAATCACGATATATATATAAATACAAATCAATAATATACCTAAATATATATATATAGTATGTTGTATATATATATAAATAAAATTCTATAATATAGAATACTAAACCTATATATACGTGATATACGTGATAGGTACATAGCGTTAAATACAATACAATACCACAAGTAAGCATTACGCATAACTAGGAGGCATTGCCAGACTAGTTACGTCACGTGACCATTGTGGTCAACACACACACACACCACTATTACGATGTCGGACGTAACTGCGGGCCGGCTTAATCTTCTGTTTACGAGTTCAGCGAAGCGTGACGATTATTTCCGAACAGACTCAGCTGAGCGAGATAGAGGCCTAGATAGGTGCTGCCGATATTCCGCTACGACGTGGTTTCGCGTGATATTACGTCACTCATATTGCGTAACGAATCGATACCGCGGTAACGGAAGCGCTGTTACGTGACATCGGTTACCTAATATCGTAAGACACTACTAGTGAATTCACTAGTCACTAGGTGTAGTTCTAACTAGCTGGATCTCGTTCTATCTCACGTTATCTCACGCTCGACTCGATACGCTAACACCATGGTATGTATGTATGCATGTATATATGTAAATGTGTTGTAATACAAACTAGATCATAACCTATACGTATACGTATATAATATATAATCTAATATATATATACATATATATATATATATATATATATTAATTTGGTAAATTAATGAAGTAATAACCTGTTTATTACTTTCATATAGTTTTCGAAATATATATTGATATATACAATTGTTTTATTACATATACGTAATAATGCCGATTCTAATTACTTATCTTTGCGAATTATAAATAATGAATATATATATATATATGCAGATTTATAATTAACACATCTGTAGTCTTTACAATAATATCTATAGACATATGTATACATGTTCGTAATTAGATAGCATACGTGATGCATGAGAAATAAAAGCCTGTCATCATTAATATAACTGTCATTAACGAATTGATTCTTCTCTTAACACAATAGAATACACTGCTATTTGTTCTCGGGTGTGAATGACATGTGAATTACGCCTTTACATATATATTATTACGAATATATTATCATATAGAGTATACTTTAACATTTATTTTATTCTAACATATGGCGCCACATTATTAGACTTACATTATTTTCATTCCCATGTTAATTCCTTTATGCATATACATATAAGTATACTTCTACGTGTTTATGTATGTGATTTCGTATATATAGTATACTATTGTAGGTATAAGAACTAAATATATATATTTTACTAAGTATAATTAGTAAACAATAGTTGGCGAGAATTTTAATTTCTCTAATTCTTAATTGTGAAATTCTAAATTTATTAATTATAACATATATATATATATATATATATATATATATATATATATATATATATATATATATATGTGTGTGTGTTCTTACTATAGTAAGAACACAGAATATGAAGTTACTTGATTATATACCATATATGGTAGTGCCTTTTGTAAGTGATATGTTTTGGGCAATTGTCCCCTCATTTTAATGTATTCAATTGCCCCCTCCACTTTTAAATTTGTGCCAACAAAAAAAATCACAATTTTTCATAATAAATTATATCATAATCATATTGATTTATAATAAGCATTAGATAATCAGTATATGTATTATATTTATTTTTACATATACAATTGAAAACAAAATAATTATTTTTGGAAATTTTCCCACACTTTCAAATCCTTAAAAAGGAACTGCTAAATGGTTTATATATATATATTTATTTATATATAATATATATATACTAGGTATACATGTCGGTTCAACAGTTACTATAGTTAATGAATTAACCAAAGAATATAACATAATACATTAATGAACAATAACGGATCATCACATGAGCATACGTGTCCAAGTTACCACTAATACTATTCCTACACATAACATATGCATGATTAATGAATAGATGTGGTAGAAATGATATCGTTTTAACGACTCGTTAAATATATACAACTTTCAGAAACTCTAACCTATATTTATAGGGGGCATATTTATATTATTGTTTTATTTAAATTATCTATATATACTATATATTCTATAGAAACATTAGTATCAATGAACGATATAATACCTCTAAATATTCACTCATTTCAAAAAATTTGAAAAAAATTTATATCAAATTAAATTGTATTATATTATGAACTAACACGAATAACATCAAAATACAGTTAAAAAACACAAATACTCCAAATATATCTATTAAATTTTAGATTTCTGGCGTGTTTTCCAAACCTGAGCATATATAATATGAAATCTAATTTGAAAGTATAGACACAAATTCTAATTTCTATGATTGATTGATTGATAATTTATTTAAGCAAATACATAGCCGAAAATATAATCGAAAGTATAAAGTATAAATATTTGCTAACGATAACATACGTTATAGAAATAAACAAAGAATAATACGAAATTAAAAAATTAAAGAAATTAAAACGTTTTAGTTACAGTTACCGTAAAAATAAACGAAAAACAATCGAAAGTAGAAATAAATCATATAGTAAAAATAAACGAAAAATGATCAAAATAGAAATAAAAGATAGCGTAAAAATAATCGAAAATAGAAATAAAATACATTATTTTGTAAGTGGCATCGAAATATTCAATTTCTACTTTAACTTCATAGAATTCTTCTTATCTTGTTACCCTGTTTTAGTAATAAATGATTAGTTATATAGTTTAATATTTAAATGTTAAATTTAAAATATATTATAAACAGAACATGTTAAAAATCAAATAAACCAATACTAGAATAAAACATATACTAGAATGAAACAAACAAATAATGTAATACTTACCAAAATCTGTAATAATAGTAGGTAGTACTTTATTAATTTTATATTTTAATTGTAAGTACATATAATACATTTGAAACATATATATATATATAAACAAAACAAGTTACAAATAAAATAAACCAATATAACTATACAAAAACAGTTAATAACAAAACATACCAATAATATTACGAAACAAACAATATAATATTTATCACTATAATCTGAAATAATAGAAAATTATTAATATTGTAGTTTAGTAATATAATACATTTGAAACATATTTACAATATATATATAAAACAAACATATAATACCGAACAAACAAAAATAAAATAATACTTCTCACTTTATCTGTAATAATAATGAATTATTAATTTTATATTATAGTATATTTGAAATATAGATATAAAAAACCCAAATTTTCTATAACAAAAACACATTAAAAAAAACCAGAAGAAATAATGCAATAATTAAGATACAAAATGAAACATAAATCAATATAAAATTATAAATTTCTGTTAAAAAAAAGTTGTTTGTTAAAACAGATTTTGTTTATTTTATTTTTAAAAGATGAAACAGATACAGATTTTATTATATCATTATTTAATGAATTCCATATATTAACTGATCTATTATTAATTATATTTTTAATTGTATTATCAGAATTATGTATTACATTTAATTTTTTACAATTACCTCTAGTTCTACAATTATTCGAAATGTTAAGAATATCAGATATATTTATATCTGTATAATTATTTGAAATTTTAAAAATTGTAGTTAGATCTATTTTTAATCTTCTAAGTTCAAGTGATTCTAATTTAAAATATACCAATCTCTCTATATATGTTCTATAATTAATATTTGATGAATTTGTATATCCTACGCATCTTGTAATTAATCGTCTAGTAAATAATCTTTGCACCCTTTCAATTTGGTCTATGAGACTACGAAATTTACTAACCTTTGAAAAAGGTGACCAAATTATGGATGCATATTCTAAAATTGGTCTGCAATAAATTTTATATGCATTTAATAATGCTCTAGGGGATTTTGTAGTAATGCATCTAAAAATTGAATTCAGAGAAAAATAAGCTTTTTTACAAATATAATCAATATGTTTATTAAATAAAAGGTTATTTTCAAATATTATTCCTAAATCTTTAAAAAAAGTAACGTTTTCTAATTGAATATTATTTATAACATATTTTGATGGAGTTAACTTCCCTAAAGTCATAACTGCACATTTTGATAATGAAATATTTAATTGCCATTTATTTGCCCATTGTGAAAATAAATTTAAATTATTTTGTAAAAGAAATCTTTCACTCTCAGATGCGTAAGAAAAAAATAATTTTGTATCATCGGCAAATAAATCAATATGAATTTTTGAAGAGAATATACTAGGAAGATCATTAATATATAATAAAAATAAAATTGGACCTAAAACCGATCCTTGTGGTACTCCAGATTTTACAATAGAATTATTTGAAAAAGAATTTTCAACCCGTGTAATTTGAGATCTATTCGATAAAAAATTATAAAACCATTTTATTATTTTATTAGATATACCGTATGATTTTAATTTAAATAATAGTTTTTCATGAGAAACAACATCAAAAGCTTTGCAAATATCTATGTACATTATTAAATACCTATTATAAATGCCATTTTTTAATTTCTGAACCCGATACATCGTATATGTATACACTACCATACTATAGGCTATACTAATCACTGTATACAGTGTACACACTTAACGAATAACTAGATTACCAGACGCAATAGAATACCTACACTATAATGCCGCAACACTAATATGAAGATGTTTATAGACATTATAACCAAAGATTTTGCCAAGCATATATATATTCTATGATATATCATTAGACAAATCGTTGTTATAACTATATATATATATATATATATATACATATGTAGCCTTGCCGGCTGGGTTCGCGATCCAAGAAGTAAATATAATTTACTTACTATGTTATCAATCGTGTTGTTTCTTAGATCTTATTTATTTTATGATTATATTGGCATTGTTTTCATTACCCATGTGCACACGCATTTATACTATTCACCGTCACGCTCAGATACACATCATTTCACAATCACACTATTAAATATATATCATCACACTATTAAATACAAATCATTTCTCAATCACACTATTACATAATATTACATAACATCCATTTATACTTTCAATAATAATAACAATAACATAACATGTAACTAGTTACACGGTTACACTCACCCCCAAACAAAAATAAACAAAAATAAAATAAAAAATAAACTCACTCACTCAAATTAACAATACAAACGATTACACTCACCCCGAAACAAAATAAACAAAAAATAATAAAAATAAACTCACTCATAAAAATAAAAATAATAAAGATAAGCTCATTCACCCCCAAACAAAATAAATTCACACTACTATTACATTCTTTCTATATTAACTTCCATTTTCTTCATATTACTGCGGTGTAATACCTTCGATTTTCCATCTCCCGTTTCTATTTCATAAGTTTCATTCGTTCCCATTCTTCTTACCACACTCCAGATATTGTCGGACCATATGTTCATCAGTTTCTTCCTCCCTAGTTCTCTTCTCTTAATTCTTACCTTATCTCCATAATATAATCGAGTATCTACTACTTTACCATTTATTCCATCACTCCTCTTCTTCCATGCTTTTTCTAAAGCTATCTTTACTTTGTACTTAGTTTCAATGATCCTCTTACCCATTCCTATTATCCAGTCATCCTTACATCTGTTTATATTACCTAATATTTTCTGTTGTATCGGTATTCTCTCTTCTCTCCCGAACATTAAGAAGAATGGTGAGTAACCAGTGGATGAATGTTCTAGTATATTATATGCATGAATTAACTCATTCAGGTATAGTGGCCATTTAGATTTTTTTTCTTCAGATAACGATCTTAGTAATGATAACAGGGTTCTATTCATTCTTTCAGTTTGACCATTACCGGCTGGGTGGTAAGATGTTGTTTTGCTTTGATTAATACATAATAACATACATAGTTCCTTTATTAAAGATGAAACAAAATTCCTTCCTTGATCTGAATGTATTCTTTCGGGTATTCCGAAATTATATATCCACTCATTTAAAATAACTTTTGCCACTGTTAAAGCAGATTGATTTCTAGTGGCAACAGCCTTTGTAAATTTAGTAAAGATATCTGTGATTACTAAAATTGAATCTCTACCGTCTGATGATTTGTCAACAGTTATGAAATCTATTGATATCATCTCTAGTGGTCTACTCGCTGATAACCTTCCCATTTTTACGGGCCCATCTCCTACTCCCTTACTTTTGTTGCATACTGTACATCCTCTAATGTAATCACGGATATCTTTATATTTCCCTTTCCAATTCATTTCTAAATTAACTCTATGAATTACCCTTTCTATACCTTGGTGTCCACAGCCATCGTGTATTCCTTCTAATATCTGAAATATTAAGGATCTTGGAATCATAATCCTCCTACATGCTTCATTTCCCCATCTATTCGCAAATAAAACACCATCTATTATTTCAAATTTTGTATTACCTTTTTCTACTTTTTCTCGTATCGCACATAGTTCATCATCCTCTTTCTGTTTACTAATGATCTCCTCTCTACTGAACATTGGTATTAAGTCTGTACCTAGGTCAGTATTACTTACTTTGTCTATTACTACCAAACCCTTCGAATTAACTTCTACATTATTTAATCTGGATAATGCATCCGCGTTTACGTTCTCCCTTCCCTTTCTATATATATAATTTAGTTTGAAAGGGGCTAATTTCGAAACTCCTCTCTGTTCATAAGCACTTAATTTATGTGTTGAATTTATATATGATAGTGCAATATTATCGGTATATACATCACATTCGGTTCCAATCAAATAATGATTAAATTTATTTGTTACTGCCCATACCAGGGCGTTAAACTCTAACCGTTTCGAAGAATAATCAGGCTTCCTCCAACTTTTTGGTACCTTTTACTAGCATATGATATAACCTTCATTTTTCCTTTACATTCCTGGCTCAAAACCGCTCCTAATCCATAGTCTGAAGCATCTATATCTAATCTGAATTTCCTATGATAATCTGGGTATCCCAGTATTGGTGTTGAACACAATTTGATTTTCAGATTCTCAAAAGCTTCTAATGCTTCTATACTCCACACTAATTCAATCTTAGTACTTGATCTCCTCCCTATTACTGTACCTCTCTCATTATTCTTCTCTATAATCAATTCATGTAGTGGTCTACATAGACTAGTAAATTTAGGTATAAATTTACCATAATAAGAGGCAAAACCTATAAATGAACGTAATTGTTTAATCGTTTGTGGTTTCTCCCAATCTCTAACTACTTTTAGTTTATCGTCATCTGTCGCTATCCCATCTTCTGAAATTATATGTCCTAGAAAACTAACTGATTTATGGAACCACGAGCATTTTTCACTGTTTAATCGAAGATTTACAGATTGGAGTCTTTCTAGTACAATTTCTATTAGTTTGAGATGTTCTTCAATTGTATGTGAATATATAAGGATATCATCTAAATAACATATTACTCCCTGCATTAACTCTCTCCTAAATAAATTGGCCATTATTCTTTGGAAAGTTGCTGGTGCATTTGCAAGACCAAATGGCATCCTTTTAAAATTATAAAGACCAAACGGTGTCGAAAATGCGGTTTTGTTTTGGTCCTCTGGTATTACAGGTATCTGACTATATGCTGACTTTAGATCAAGTGTGGTAAACCATATTGACCCTGCTACAGCGTCCAACGAATCGTCAACTCTAGGTAATGGATATTGATCTCTTACCACTTTCGCATTTAGTTTACGATAATCCACGCACATTCTTAGTTCTCCAGATTTCTTTTTAACTAACACAATAGGACTGGAATACATACTTGATGATTCTTCTATAACTCCTTCCCTTATTAGATTATTTATATGATCTTTGACTGCTTTCACTTCAGTTGGAGGAATCCTTCTGTAAGGTTGACATACTGGTATGTCATTTATCGTCCTTATACGATGACTACCAGCAGATGAAGGAGAATTAATACCACTTACTGCAAATATATCCTCATATTTATTTAATAAATTTTCTAATAACTTTCTCGTATTACTATCTATATGTATATCCTCATTTATTAATCTCTTATGAATTTCTAATGCATTTACCTTAACCGTTTTATCCCCTGTTCCTAACGTTGTCTGTTTACCTATAAACCTTAGTTCCCTTAATATATTCATACCTATTATTTTTAATGTATCATTATTCGTAACTAAAAATCCCTTATTCCTAATTATTATACCCGAAATTCTAATATCCGTCATAAAATATCCTATATATTTCATAGTATCTCCACTTGCTGATTTAACTATTAGCCAATCAGGTTTAGTCTGTAGTTTTACTCCATATAATTTTTCAAAAAACCACAATGGAACAATTGATACTTGACTTCCGGTGTCTAACGTACAATTTAAAGTATGTTGTCCTATGTTAATATTCACTGTTTCACAACTACCTATTAAACCAACGCGCTGTTTACAATTTTCCCAATGCGCACTTAATTGGGAAAATTGTAAAAATTTCTACAGACATTTGCTAAATGGCCATGCATGCCACATCTATAGCATTGTATTGGTCTACCTCTATATCCCATATAACCCCCTCTACTTATAGCACTATTTTCTCTATATGTACCTCTCTCATTATTTCCTCTATACATAACACCATTTCCTCTATACATACCACCGTTCCCTCTACTCATACCACCATTTCCTCTACTCATATCACTATTTCCCCTATACATTTCACCATTTCCTGTACTCATATCACTATTTCCTCTATATATACCACCATTTCCTCTACTCATATCACTATTTCCTCTACTCATGTCACCATTTCCTCTATACATATCACTATTTCCTCTACTCATATCACTATTTCCTCTATACATATCACTATTTCCTCTATACATATCACTATTTCCTCTATACATATCACTATTTCCTCTATACATATCACTATTTCCTCTACTCATATCACTATTTCCTCTATACATATCACTATTTCCTCTATACATATCACTATTTCCTCTATACATATCACTATTTATTCTATAACAATTTACATCATTACTATCATCCCCCACAATATTCCATTTCCGAATATGATCTCTTATTTCCTTGAATGATAAAGCATTCTTATTAATAAGGCTCCTCCTCAACTCATTAGATATTAAGTTCTTCCTTATACTTTCTACAACTACTCCCTCCCATTTTTCCTCCTGTTGTTTCAATTCTAGCCCTAGTCCTAACATCGCATCTAAATATTCCATAACTCCTTCCTCACTACTCTGTTTCCTAGCCATAATTCTATATATTATTTCGTTTATACTATTTTCGAATTCGAATCTATCTAATAATGCCTTCCTAATTTGATCTACCTTAGTTAAGTCCTCCCCTAACATTAATACCTCTATTCTAGCCTGCCCTGCTAAGTGATATAATATATATGATGCCGCCGCATCCTCTTTCAACCCTTTTATGGCTATACAGCTATCGGCACTGTCTAACCATATCTTAACGCTACTGCTACCATCATACATGCTTAATTTATTATACGAAGTATCATCTACTCCTAATTTTATATCTTTAGTATCGGTCATAGTGCCCGACCTTAACTTCATAAACTATTATATAAATAAAGATTAAATATAATAAATAATAATATAAAATATAAATATAATCAATTATAATATATAATAATAAATATAATCAATATAATAAATCAGTATTTAATACTATATCTTATTATGATAATCCACAATTTATCATACACGATTTATATCACACAATATTTCACAATTATAATATATAATAATAAATATAATCAATATAATAAATCAGTATTTAATACTATATCTTCTTATGATAATCCACAATTTATCATACACGATTTATATCACACAATATTTCACAATGGGTAATGTCCACTGCACAATATAATCATAGAACAAATAAACCTGTGGTCCCTATGATCCTATGACTGGCTCTTCTGTGTTACCGGGTACCGTGTGTACTTCCGGGTTTCTCGTATTACTCCTGAGCAATTGATTTCTTGGATCCCGCCGCTGTCACCAAATGTAGCCTTGCCGGCTGGGTTCGCGATCCAAGAAGTAAATATAATTTACTTACTATGTTATCAATCGTGTTGTTTCTTAGATCTTATTTATTTTATGATTATATTGGCATTGTTTTCATTACCCATGTGCACACGCATTTATACTATTCACCGTCACGCTCAGATACACATCATTTCACAATCACACTATTAAATATATATCATCACACTATTAAATACAAATCATTTCTCAATCACACTATTACATAATATTACATAACATCCATTTATACTTTCAATAATAATAACAATAACATAACATGTAACTAGTTACACGGTTACACATATATAGAATGAAAACTCTGTATTATATATCAACTCAGAAGGTGTAGCTTACTACTGCAGTAGTTTACCCATGGGTAGACAAAAGAAAAGTTTATCTAGTTCTGACCTCGCAATTATTCGAGAATGGAAAATAATTATACAAATATATATATGATAACAAATAATAGGAAATTTGATAACTTTTACAAGATAAAAAATAACTATAAAGATGTAATCACAATTGAAAAATATTTATAAATAATATATATAATATGTATATTATATAGAACATATATATGAATGGTCATAGTCAATAAAGTGTTCAGTACACATACGCTGTCTGTCACTAACTAACTTCTACGTCACCAACACAACAATAACACTTTTACACATAGGTAACTGTGTATACGCAGTAGGGTATATATACCCTACTGTAACAATGGCATTGTTACTAGCTCGTTATGAATTCATTGCCGACACCCTTCTGAATAGGGTTTCGAGGATATTAATGTATTGCTATACCGTGTATGTCCGTATAGTTAAAGTTATATCTGATCACGGTATCACAACAGCTAGTCGGAGCAGTGCAACTAAATAACATTATTTTAATATTATATTTACTTATATGACGATACTATAATGTCATTATATATAATGTAATTATACACACACATATATATACATATATATATATATATATATATATATATATATATATAATACATCCTCCTCCTCCTCTTTCTCGCTAGGAAGAATTAGAGCTTGACCTTCAGCATCCGGTGGACAGTCTGCTGACTCAACGTCCTTCTCGACACCATCCGTCTCATGAGATGACCTTGAATAAAATATTCACCGAAGGTTTCTTTATAATGATAATTTTCATATATATATATATATATATATATATGAACACAATTATTATCGTTACAATAAGATTAATTTAATAATTAATATTTATATATATAAATCTAAAACATTATATATAATGGATATATCCATGTATCTAGATATGATTATAGATTCATAGATATAATTATATTTGAAATGATAATATATATATATATATAAATATGTATTTATGTATTTATGTATTATATTTAAATGGCGTATAACGAACACAATAATAACAACAATAACATCACGTGACCCCGGGCATGCTCAGAAGCTCTCGACCTCGACAAAGACTCTAACCAGGACTGGCGCAACCTCTCCAAGCGGTACTACTGCAGTCTGACCGGAAACAACGAGTCTATCTACGAGAACAAACGGGAGAAACAGTTCCAGGTTAACGGAAGCACCCCCTAGCGAACCTAACCTGACCGGAAGTCGTGTCCGTTGCTAGGCTACACGCTCGTTAGGATATAGTGTGTTATTAGAGATGTGCTGGCCACATTGTTAGTCACACCAATGGAGGTTGTTATTAGTGATGCTTAACTGCATCGTACAGTGTACGACGTACACTGTACAGCATCCAATACATCTATATTGCGATATACATTATTTATTTGTATATATATTGTAGTGTCTTAAATCGGTAAATATTTCTAAAATAATGTCTTTAAAATATCATTATAGGTATATATTGATAGGTATATATTGATATTTTAAAGAAATTATTTTAGAAATATTTACCGATTTAAGACACTAATATTATCATACTATATGTAAAACTTTCTATTTATTGTACACATACACTCTCACATACAAATACTCACACACACACACACACACACACACACACACATATACATATACACTCACTCAGTACAACATGCACCACTGAAAACAAACTACTTGACTCTACATAAAAAAAACTATGTTTTAACTCCAAATTAAATAATATAAAAGTATTATTTAGAAAATCATGTAGACTTTTTACGAAATCACCATCACACTCAAATTTAATTGACCTACGAAAAATAGATATACAGGAATGAAATGAAATCTACTAAAACAGACAATAGTCTATAGTATACTTCATTGATAACATTAACTATTGTTCATACGACTATAAACGTCTCTATTCAATAACTAAGATCCTCTTTGGAACACATAAAAATTCTACGCTCCAACATTTTTCTGACGATCAACTATGTAAGCAATTTTCAGAATATTTTAAAGACAAAATTAATACCATTTGTAATAGACTATCTTGTACATTTAACCCTCTTTACAATGCACACTAAATATTACCATGCACTTCGACACTAACTCCTTTTACTTTACCTACTAATACTGCAATCTAAAATTATATTTTCACTGCTAGATGCTCTTCAACACACGACCCAACTACTCTATACTTAATAATAAACTAGCAACAACTCTGACTCTAACTTATAAAATAATAATTGATGACTCACTTATAACAGGAACTATTCCAAATTTACTAAAAAAACGTAATAATTACGATAATAAGGAAAAAACATAATCTTAACTCATCAGAATTATCAAATTACAGACCTATATATCTACTACCTCAACTAAATAAAATTCATGAAAAAACGGATTGTACTCAACTCTCACACTACTTAACTGAAAATGTATTGCTGGACATCAGACAAAATGCGTTCAAAACTCCATATATACTATAGTACTGAAACCACCGTACTCTCCCTATTTGACGACTTATATAATGAGGATCAATAGTTTCTCCCATTCTCTTCCCTATATATATTATTCCATTACAAACAATTATGAAACGTTATCCATCTATTACTTACAACTTATACGCAGACGACATATAACTACACGCAACGATAACAAACTCTACCCAACTACAAGACTGTTAAAACGAACTACAAAACTGGCTATCAAATAATAACCTAATACCAAACCACCATAAAACTGAACTATTAAATATCTCCAATGACCCAAATTCTTACTTCCCTGGCATTATTATTAAATAACACAAAAATCATTCCCACAAATTCTGTTAAATACTTAGGCGTCAACTTCAATAATACACTTAATCTAGATAAACATTACAGCTTACTTACTCAATCTACGACTGCACAGCTATTCAATATTACAAAATACGACCATACTTAAATAGAAATACTACAAAACTACTGACTCAGACTCTCATACTTTCAAGGCTACAATACTGCAACTAACTATTCTCAAGATCTGGAAAACTGAAAATAGACAAACTAGACAACATAAGTAACCGCTCAATCAGAGATATATACCGACTACAGAAGACTGACTATACAACTAGCATTACTGACTTACGTAACAGACTTAACTGGCTAAACACTGAAGACTCTATCAACTACAAAATACTTACAATACTTAAAAAGACTATTACTTATAATTTACCCTATCATTTACGAAACAAAATAAAACATAAACCAAACACTAGACTTTTACGTAATAACAATTCCACTAAACTACACCAACCTATTACCCTTTGCATCAAATACGAAAGGAAAAAGTAACCTCAACGTCATCAATTAGATGGAATAAATAACATTTTATCTTAGAAATAAAAATCTAACGATTAATACCTTTAAAAAGAAATTAAGACAATTTCTTATCGCCCAATATTGATGTTCATTTCGCATCGTAATATTATCGTGCGAATTATATACATTCGCTATTTGTATATGTGATATATATTGTTCGATACACATTATAGAATTATTATTATTAATGATGTGTTTAAATAAGATCTTTAACAACAACAACAACACACATACTCATACTCACATACTCACACATACACACATACACATACACACACACCCATACACACACATGTCCCACTACAGGATGTGACGGCGTCGGACACCGGTATATTCGGCACTCTGGGAGATAAACTGAAGAACTTCAACAAAAACCTGACGCTAGCGGGAGCTGATGACTGCCCCCTACCGGTAGGGGGTGTCGGCTATGCTAAGGTAAGGACCCCACTACTAAGGGATGGGTGAGGGGGTTATGCTAAGGTAAGGGCCCCGTCACTAAGGGGAGGAGGGTGAGAGGGTTATGCTAAGGTAAGGGCCCCTAGCTTTGGGGTGGGGGGTGTAGGCTATGCTAAGATAAGGGCCCCTAGCTTTGGGGTGGGGGTGAGGGGGTTATGCTAAGGTAAGGGTCCCACTACTAAGGGATGGGGGTGAGAGGGTTATACTAAGGTAAGTGCCCCATCTATGGGGTGGGGGTGTCGGCTATGCTAAGGTAAGGGACCCACTACTAAGGGATGGGGTGAGAGGGTTATGCTAAGGTAAGGGCCCGCCAGTAAGGGGAGGAGGGTGAGAGGGTTATGCTAAGGTAAGGGCCCGCCAGTAAGGGGAGGAGGGTGAGAGGGTTATGCTAAGGTAAGGGCCCCGTCACTAAGGGGTGGGGGTGAGAGGGTTATGCTAAGGTAAGGGCCCGCCAGTAAGGGGAGGAGGGTGAGAGGGTTATGCTAAGGTAAGGGCCCGCCAGTAAGGGGAGGAGGGTGAGAGGGTTATGCTAAGGTAAGGGCCCGCCAGTAAGGGGAGGAGGGTGATAGGGTTATGCTAAGGTAAGTGTCCCGTCACTAAGGGGTGGGGGTGGGAGGGTTCTGCTAAGGCAAGGGCCCTACCACTATGGGGAGTGTGAGAGGGGTATGCTAAGGTAAGGACCCCTAGGTGTGGGGTAGTGGGTGAGAGGGTTATGCTAAGGTAAGGATCCCGGCCATTATCTGTATAGTTGTATATAGGAGGCGAAAAGATTTTTCTAAGGCTTCGCAAAATCTTTGGGGGGGCGTGTATACTATATATTACTATAGAAATGTACCGGCTGATGAGGGTAATGCACGTCATTACTAATAAAGCAATACAGTATCGTGTATATATGTATATGCATATATGATATTAATATTACTAATACAATTGTATTTAAGTATGCAAATATAATATATATATATATAATACTTGAAAAGTATCATAATCATATAGGTAATATTATTTTAATTGAACAAATAAATTCCATATTGACTCTAACTCTATACATTATATACGACTTTATATTATCTATTGAAGATACATCGATACATTACACTTCATATACATATATGCGCTCCACGATATGGTATTCCCTCAGGATCGTATTTAATATAGTAACCGGCGTTTACACCTTATACTACACCCATACACCCAAGGGTATAACCCCATGGATGCATGCATATAATCTACTTAGTAAGTTATACGCGTTACACGTAATTATCGATTTTCTGAAACATGATATGTACGGCGTACAATAAGAGTGATTTTATTTTCCATATCATGATATATGAATAACATCACGTTACAGATTCTATAGATCTGATGAGCATGCTGTGCATGATATGCATGATGTTCATGACAATATTTTGCTAATACAAATATATTTTGGTTCAATATCGGTGATGCGGTGAAATTTGTAAAACAAAAATAATAATTTGTTAACAATAATTTCGAAATGTTGCTACTCGTGCGTAATTCCATTATTTATGTTTATACAACAAGGACATGTGTTTGAATTGTTAGCATTCTACCTCTTTGCCAAAATACACTTTATTCTACTAATGTAAAACTTATTTATGTTCAAACAAAATATGTCATGTTTTAGTTGTCATGTCATTTTTATATTTTCATATATATTAATTTTATTTTATATTTCATTTTTATTCATAATTATGTATATATTCATAATTATAATATATTATAATATATATGTATTATTAATTGTATTAATCAATTACTTAATTACTTATTTACTTAGTCCCTTGACCGGTTGATCGTATGGGGAATATGAATCGCTTCAACACAAGTTCATCTATAGATCGTATCATATATAGATTGTATACATCCTTCACGGTTCCGTGTAGCCTCTAGTAGTTGGGTCAGATCCATTTCTGACCCCGACCATTCCACTATGTTTGCCAGCCAATTTTTGTATGGGTCGTCCTCTTCTTCTTTTACCAACAAAGAATCATTGTATCACCGTTTTATTCAGACTATCATAACCAGAGTGAGTTAAATTCGGCCTTTACCTACTTTAAGGAAAAAGGCCGAATTTAACTTATTTTCGGCTTTTTGAAAACCTTAAATTCTTCTTAAATTCGGCCTTTCTATATTTGATCAATATATTCCTCTCTATATATATTTAACATGGTTAATTAATTTAATTAATATTTATTATATATAATATATTGCATGGCATTTCAATAAGTTTAGTAACAATATATATATATATATATATATATTGTTATCAGTATAGTATTTAAATCAATAATGAAGTACAAGTAAATAAGAAATTTATTATATTTTTATTAATTTGTATTATATTTTTATTAAATAATTAATTTTAATAATTTTAATAACTTTAATAATTAATTTTAAATAATAAATTTTTATTGAGTGTATACATCCTTCAAGTGCGATGTTTGAAAGATGGGTTTTTCCCTCAGTTTTTATCGACTTTACTAATGAAAAATCTGATTCAACAGATCTGTTCAACTTCATCGATGAAGTTCCTGGATATATAAATAGCAGTCCGGCAATACAATTAAATACATTCTTATAATCATCTTTAATTCAAAGGATTTCTATCAGGAAATTCTATAATCTACATATACCTATTCAATAATTATAATTGTATTACTTGGGCCATTTAGATCTCATTTTAGTTATTACATTGAATTGCATCCTTAAAAATCCGATTAATTTTATTAAAGTAAGCAACAATTTCATTGACATCTAATTTGTATAAAACATCTGTAACGCCAATTCTAGTTGATGAGCTCCACACCAGACCATTACTAATCCTTTTATTATTACAGTTAAATTCATATCAATTAACTAATTAAATACAAATATATAAAATACTTATCATATAGAACATGCTAATCAACATTAAAAATTAATTAGTAATACAAATAAAATATTCTGTAATATTTATAATATATATATATATATATATATTGGATTGGATTGGATAGTTTATTTTAACACCAATACTGTAAAACAATTACCCACACTGGTATGGAAACGAAACAAATAAAAAAACAAAAATAAACAAAAATAAACAAAACAGTTAAATACAAACTGAATATACAAATAAATTAGCAAAGTAATAAATAAAATTAGGATCGCGATCAAGATCAATAGATACGTTAATGTAGATATTGTTAGAGACAATACGCAAAAGTAGGCGGTGACTTCAATGCACGTAAGTAGTACGGCAATATATTCAATCTGGCTGGCGCAATTCAAGAGAAAGAGCGATACTGCATTGCATTTCATCCATTTGGCAGCTCATCTATATTTATAAAATTAATTTACTAGATACACAACGTGCCTATTTATATTACCCATGTATCGTTGAAGCATGTATACATTACTATATGTATAATGCGCACATGAGTCATGTGATACGCATACTATATTGACTAATACCAATACCCTTTGCTAATACTATCAGACTAAGGAGTAAAGCATAAGTACAATATCGTATATTGTATATAGATATTCTCACTCCAGATATATATATATATATATATATATATATATATATAATATATATTATATATATTATATATATTATATATATTATATATAATAAATATTATATATATTATATATATTATATATATATGTAGTTTGGGTCGATGGCTCAGTGGGACAACCAAAAGCTATAGCTAATCAAAATTAACCAAATTACTATAGTAAGCCAGAGGTCCCGGGTTCGACTCCAGATAGTTCTTGTTTTTCTCTTGTGTTTATCAAGAATTTAATAAACGATAAATCAAAACACAAGAAAACAAATGTTACTATTTGTTTTGTATTGTCCGGGGCTCCTCACAGTTATTTATAACTTGTACATGTCTATGACTTCTTGAGGGGTCCATTTGTATCCGATATTATTATATGTGTGATTCAATAAATAAATATTATTATATTATATATATATAGGGATCTATTATCGAAACTCGATTATCGCCTATTAGTACGTTATTCTATATATTGCGTATATCGTAACCCGTATATAGGTGTATAGAATACCCGTATATCTACTGTATATGATATACACTGTAGGTGTGTATTTAATCTAAACTTTCAATACGAAATATCACGCATCTTTTTGATGCGAGAATATTCAATACGATTTTGTGGATATCACTGAAAGATATTAACGCATTGCATGTAGTTCATATTGGTTGTATACTAACTGTAGATAATATGCAATATGCATGTGCTACATTCGATGTTAACGATGAATAACGAATAAGTACTACAATACTACAATAGTATTATAATACAACATTACATTTACATAGGTACATTTATATGTAGCATATAAATGGTATATAAAAATTAAAACTTATTTCTCCGAATATATATATATATATATATTGGTTTGGTTGTTAAACATCCATGGACGGATTTAATAAATCTAGCTCATAAATAAATGTTCAAATACGATGTTTATCTACACATTTAAACTAAAGACAACAATAGAAATAGTATGTAATTAATAACATCGTAAACTTGTTGGAGAGACTGACTGCAAAATAAAAATTACACGCACGCATTATTACGATAACGTTATAAAGGGTAACGTCTAAACGGGTAAAGGGGTAACGGCTAAAGGGGTTTCGCTAACAGGTGTAGCAGTAGTAAACATAACCTCGACGGATTAAGGTAAATAACACACACATAATAACGCACTCTATCGAAAGTTAAGTTACATTAATGTAAATGGTTGAATTCAACCTACAATAATATTAGGTAGTTTTATAATAATAATATTATTACATGTGTGTACCCAGCTAACAGTGATAGCCTAATAATATCAGCATAATAGCATATGATAATAGCCTCGAATGTTTACATTGTGCAATTATGCTGCTATTATAAAGTTTGTTTTTTGTTTCTATTATGCTATTAAAAGTCTATTATACTGCTATTATGTTGATATTACTGTTATCTGGGTAAGTTACTTAGGTGAGTGGTAAATAGTAATACTTGATATGCTTGAATTATATAGCCATATATGGCTATATAATGACTATATATAGTCGGCTCGGTGGGACAACAAAAACTAGTAAGCCAGATGTCCACTCCAAGCAGTTCTAGTTTTCTCTTATGTTTATCGATAACTTGATAAACGATTAATCAAAACACAAGACATTTTTGTTTATTATTTGTATTGTATTATCCCCTCATAGTTATTTATAATATGTAAAGATATGAATTGTCGAGGGGTCCATTTGTATCCACTATTTGTATGGTAATTAATATATATATATATATTATATATGCGTATACAAATGGACCCTATGAGAATTCATATATTTACATATTATAAATAACTGTGATGGATTAATATAAATAGTAACATTTTTGTTCTTATGTTTTGATTTATCGTTTATTAAATTCTTGATAAATACAACAGCCTGGAGTCGAAACCAGGACCTCTGGCTTACTAGCTTTTGAATATATATAATAATAATATTTATTTAGTGAAACCACCTTTATATATATAAAGTGTAGAGTATATACCATACATATATTATATATGGTAGAACCATGGTTATATAGAACCATAGTTATAACTATATATAGTTTATTTATAGGGACTTAAATTTAAATTACATTTATAAATATCTGAATGATATAGTTTATAAAGCATATATGATAAGCATATTATAGTATATATTCTATATACAAAATATTATACATATATATTATCTTCTTATTTTATTATTATCTTATTATTATTTGCATCCCGCACGAGCGAAGGATCTAATTAGATTTAAATGATCCTATTTTAGTGCCTAATAAACGGAATATTATCATCATAATATAAGATAATATAAGATAAGATAACTTGTATTATTGTAATCAATAAAAGAATATATATATATATATATATATATATATATATATATATATATATATAATATATAATATATATATATATAACATGACAAATTTAAATAATACATCTTAGAAGTATAATTTAAAAGTAGCACCTTTACTCACCTACCACTAATTATACGTCATTTATTAACGAATCAATCGAATGTGACAATGAGGTGTTCGCGGCAATCACGCTCGCGCGCATGCGTATCATTACTGTTACGTAATACTCACTTATTACGACGACGACGGAGACGACTACATCCGGGTCACGTGACTTATAATCAATGCGTGGTCTAGTTACGCGCGCACGTGATATGTCACGTGTGTTTACGCATAATTTAACACTTCCGTTAACGCGCACACACTTTATGGCCACTGAGTGTGAATCTAGTAAACGTGTGCGACGCTCACGTGGTATATATATATATATATATATATATATATATATATATGTGTGTGTGTGTGTGAATACCTATAGGTGTAATTCTTCTGGGTATTCCGCGCGAAGGTGTCTCATATATTCGTAAATCATTATTTACGAATTATATATGATTCTGAGTAACATTCGCAAAGAATTATTTATATTACGTGTCGAAATTGATTTATTTATATTTATAGGAATATATATATATATATATATATATATAATGTATACGGTCACTTTTGTATTATAACTATATAATACGTGTACCTATTGTAGTACCTACTTCCTATTGTCACGTAAATCAAATCTATTCTCAGTTCATGATTTATAAGCCGAGGACATAAATCAATATAGATTATAACCCTCGTAGATTATATCCACAACTATACGCGGGGTTACCATATATGGTCTTGTACATAGAATTAGGGGTCACTCAATTATAAGTCTCTATGGGGGTAACACATATGAAGTTACGTAACAATTATTTGTAATATTCTACATTGTCACCTTAATTGTTTGAGGGGGGTACGCAAACTTTATGTACATTTTAATCATTGTAATTCGTTCTATTTTTGTATTCGTTTTGTATTTTTTTTTCGTTTTTATTATCTAAGGCGCGCCTATAACCACCATGTGTTTTTGAAGTCGTAATAAACTATAATTTATTATTGATTAAAATATTATATAACACTTATAAGTGACTTTAGTATTCACGTATACCAGTTATAGCAGTTAGATCTAATCACTAGCATCACGAGAATGATGTTTAACTATATTGTGAAAGTAATAATATATATATATATATAGTATAATTCTGAATACCTACCGTACAACATATAGTTATAATCAGTATATCAAGCTGCTTATCCTTCTTCCGCATTTGATACTAATGACATCAGTCTGATGTCTCGTAATCCTATATCGTGCATAACATGTTTTATGCAGCTGTGAAATATCACTATTGTATGCATATCTTCCTTGTGAAAATTATATCTTAAAGAAACATAAAGAAACATCAGCTGTATTTAAATGAAGATTTCACTGTTTTAGGTATTTTATAAGTAATTTAAAAATAGCATATATGCTTTAAAACTGGTAATTACCATAATCATTTAGGCCGTACGCGATAGAAATCTTTCTTGAATTATATTAAATTGAATTAAATTGTAATATAAATCCTTTTATTTGTTATTGCTTTTTCCATACTTACAATTTATAATCATCATAATAATAATTAGGATCCTACAGAGTATCCTCTAAAATTAAAATGTTCTCAATTGTGCTTCTGCTAATATGGAATCTATATTGTTCTCTACAAGAATTTCTCCCATTATGGCATTTAATCTTTTAAGGATAGTTAAGAAAGTATTTTGCTTTCATGACTAACTAAATTTTGTTGTATTGTAATTTGGGCCCTTTATTGTGTGTCGTATCTTTATAATCGGAAGGCATAGTGGATAGGTCTATTGTTTAGGATAAATGAATTTAAATTAAATAATTTTGTATTTCATTGTTTAGAGAGTTGGTGATAATGCTGATTAAGATACTATAGACATTATAATATAGTATAATGATATTTCTTAATCATCATTATCACCAACTCTCTAAAAAATGAAATAGGTACAAAATTATTTAATTTAAATTCATTTATCCAATTTATGAATGTATTTTTCTTAAAATAATCATATAGTGTTAATTATTTTTATAACTATAAGTGGAATCCGATTATGCATTCCTTATAAACAATAATAGCACTTTTTAATAAATTACGCTACAATTACGATTACGATATAGGATATAAATAAATAACGCAGTATTAATCTTAATTCGATGAATGGCGAAATGCAGCTCGGCCCAAAAATCCTTTAAGGGCGGGTGGGAGTGGGGGAGGGCGGGCGGGGTAGTCGTGTTTTTATCGTTATACTAACGTATTGGGTTGGGTATGATTTGTATCCGTAGTTATGTTTTTACTAGTATTTCCCCCTCCCCCACCCCCGTATACGGGGGTGTAGTATGTAGAATACTACATCCCCTAATCGGAGAATATATAATATATATAATATTATAACATATAACATATATAAATAAAACATATATAACAGTATTACACATTATACACAACGAAACTATAAAATCTATAGCTATTGTAAACATAACATTTAACCTTTAACCCGTAACCTTTAACCCCTATCAGGTGGTCAGTTCTCCTCACTTCCCGGGGAATGCGTTCTTCACGGCAGGTAGGGTGTTCAACATCCGGCTGATGCATAACAACCTCTCCTACCAGGACGACTGTTGTCTGGACAGCCGGGTCACTAGTATCAAGGTCACGTCTGTGAGTGGTGATGCGCGCGTGTGTGAGTCATCGATGTGAATAATGGTTTTATTTTAATTTTAATCTAAAACATTTATAAAACTTTTATTTTAATTTTAATTTAAAACTTTTATAAAACTTATATTTACATCGATGGTGTGAGTGCGTACACGCGCGTGTGAATGTATGCGGTACAGTGTACATTGTACAGTTGATAAGCTACA
This sequence comes from Osedax fenrisi, assembly GCA_964019155.1. Taxonomy (NCBI): domain Eukaryota; kingdom Metazoa; phylum Annelida; class Polychaeta; order Sabellida; family Siboglinidae; genus Osedax; species Osedax fenrisi. The sequence goes on along the minus strand of OZ025244.1, from coordinate 52,618,085 downwards.
GCTATAAGATTACCTTATAAGGCAATAACATCATTGCTAATGCTTACGGTTGTGTCGTTAAATTAAACGTTAGCATTGTTTTAACACAAAACACCAATCGATAAATATAATTATATAGATATAAAATATAAGGTAAGCCTAAGTGAAGTGAAAGTTTGTATCGATATTATGTTGTATTTAAATATCGATAAACGTTAAATTAGAAATGTACTAATAACATATGTTATGCGTATAAAGTGCATGTATATCATGTGTTTCTATGTCTCCTAACACATGCTATATCATAGTTTTCTGCAGATACATTTAATTATTGTTTCTAACTATAGTTCACTCTATAGAGGTTCACATGTATATCATACATATTCAATATATATCATGCATTCGTATTCGTTCGATTGCCTATAGTTTAGCATATGTATATTATTATAAATAATAAGCAATATAATGAATATATTCATCATATACGTTATATGAATAGGTGACTATAGTGATGCTGGTGAATGTATTGTTGTCTATTGTTATCTAACAATAGCGGAGTGCACTCACGTGGTGTGGTTGTGATCACGTGCGGAGCTATCACGTGTATAGTTACGTAACGTACGGGTGATCACGTGATCATCGTCAACAAAACACAGTCCCTGTGCAGTGTACATCAACGTGCGACCATTTGATCGAAGCTGATATCAACGGGGGGTTGTGTTTCGTTCCTATCACTACACAGTACACGTGTATAGTATACGTAACTGTAGCTGTTTATAAGCCGAATAGTTCACTAGTGATATATAGGGGGAGGGAAGGGGGAAGTGGCCGAGGAGGGAGTAGTGGCCGTTTTAATTAACGATTAAATGGTGCTTGATAGGATAACAGTTCTATATATAATATTTAGATGCATCATAAATATAATTATTTAATATTTCATAATTAAACAAATATAAATCGAATACATTTCGAGACACCTATCGCATTTTCTGGTACTAGCGGCCACTACTAGAACCTTGCTTTATTTTAGTGATTTTTTTAATGCCTTATCAAACGTTTATATTATTAGGATAAACACTTTATATATAAAAGTGAAATCACAGTATTCTAGAACTATATGATTTCTAGTTAATTCAAAAAAATAAGATCCTAAAATGCAGTATTTATCGATATATTAGAAATCTTCTGAGGCATATTAATTATCGCCCACTACCCCCTTCCCTCCCCTACATGTATAACAAATATTTGTCTAGTTAGATTTGATGTATAGATAGATAGATAGATCAACAGTTTATTGAATTACTGGTTATATATAAAAAAAGATATAATTATATATAAACATATAATTATATAACATATATAAACAAAATATATAAATGTGATGACGGTAAGACAAAACGATACGATACAAAAAACGAGAAATAAACGGAGAAGTAAAATAGAAATAAAACATCGGATTGCACGAGGTGCCGTCGACACACCTATACACGTATACCCTATAAGCGTATATATAGTTATTGTTATTGTTATTGTTATTGTTATTTGGTGGAGTCCTTTCATCCATTCACGGAACTTAGATGAAGTTTTCATTTATAACCATGTATGGCTCTAATGTCCCTTCGAAGCCGCTCTCATGTTAAGGCATCCATGGTTTTAATGAGAGCCGATAATTTATTTATACACAATAATATAAGATCACTTCTAAATAATATTTTAAGACCCATTTTATAAAATTAATTAATGGTTAGGACGAGCCGCGAATCCGTGTCCTACTGCTTGTGTGTCTGACGCCTTAGCCACTAAGCCACACAGGCAGCTCTTAAATATATATATATACGAACACGTGACACACGCACGCATAACACCACGTGACCCTACAGTTCTCCGATAGCGATGCGGACACGCCCCTCGACCTCATACTTCACACGGGAGAGACGGCGCCCTACTACAACACTAACTCCCTGCAACACTACGTTACCAGCTTTAGGGACGGGCCGCTAGATTTGAAAGCCTGGTGCCTCGATAAACCCATCAAGTTAGCCTCTATTGTGGTGTTCTCTATTGTGTTCTCTATTGTTATCTTATCCCTCATTGTTACGCGTGAGTTATTAACATGCGCGGTATACCTTCTCTATATAGAGAGAGAGTGCGCTTTAGAGGCTGGAACTAACCACTCAAAATGAATGTTGTGGTAAAAGTGGGTGGGGGACCAATACATAGGAGGTCCCCCTAGATTTTAAAGTGGGGGGCATATCCCCCCGCCCCCTGTTGCAGCGCCCCAAATGAGCTTCCCTATTAACTATATATTAAAACTATAGTTTAAAATATTTACACGTTTAAAATATATTATATTTTTAATTATTTTTACATATGACTCATACGAGAGGTTACTAAATCTTATTTCTAACGTTACAAATATTTGTATATAGTGCACTGCATACACATACTTAAACTATAGTGTAACTATAGTGTAACTATAGTGTAACTAAGTTAAACTAATAACATTTTATAATTCACATACAGTACTTTCAATGAGTTACGATAATGTAGTTTATATAGTAGACATATTATATAATATATATGTATACAATATACATATCTTTATATATATATGGTATATATATACATTTATACCTAATATACATTCAATAATGTCTATAGATAAGTATACTCGTCAATAAGCGAGCAGATTACGTCATTACTAATCACCCGCTGCAGTTACCACTGTAGGGTGGAGACTCTACGTAAACACCCCGCCTCCTACTCGGATCAGAGATATTACTCGCACGTGACCTATGTCCTCAAAGGACACGACAAGAACGAACACTATCTGGCTAGAGTGAGACTGGTTCCTATCGATAGGTTACTATAGCGAACACGTATGCGTGTGTCTATGTGTGTGTGTGTGCGCGTGTCTGTGTGTGTCTGTGTGTTTGTGTGTGTGCGAGTAGTAGTAGTAGTAATAATAGTATTTATTTATACACAAAGATTAATATAATATTCTACAATGTATTTTACTGTTTGTCGAACAGTTTACAGGTGTGGGACCCATACTGTGGGTTCCCGGATGATTTAACGATCATCCGTAAAAATAATATAATAAAATAAAATAACATTCTTAAATATAATAATATAATAATAATATAATAACACGATTACATTTCAAAGAGGGTTAGATATGTGGTATTTTAGTGGGGAACGTTTAAATAGCTCCTTTAGTTTATATTTAAAAGTGGTGATTGAGATATCTTCTTTGCGTATGGATTGGGGAAGTTTATTCCAGAGAGTTGCACCTCTCCAGCTAAATCGTTTGTTACCGTACTTTCGTAGTCGTGTAGTCGGTATGTTAAGTCTATATGTTTGTCTCAGTTGTCTGTTAGTGGTTTGTTTGTGAAGTAAAGTATGTAAATTATGAGGTTGAGTTGTTTTTGTAGTTTTGTAAAGTATAGTTAGTAGTTTAATGTTGATGTTGTCAATTGTAGGTAGCCAGTTTAGTGATTTCCGTAAGTTCGTAATGCTAGTAGTGTAATCTGTGTTTTTTAGATTAAAAATAATTCTAGTAGTTCTATTTACTAATCGGTCAATATTTTTAGTAACTGTTTTGTTTTCTCCGGCTAGTAAAGAGTTACAGTATAGAAATCTAGACATTATCAATGAATTTGATAGAATTATAGCTGTTTGTTTGGTTAAGTATGGTCTTAGTTTTTTTAAATTATATATATGAAAGGAAGAAGTTTGTTTCATTTTACTGATATGTTTAGTAAAGTCGAGTTTGTTAGTAAAGTGGAAACCTAAGTATTTTGTATTTTCAGTCGGTATTATATTTATGTTATTTATATTTATTAGTGGAACTGTAGTATTGATCGGGGAATTGGTTATAAAGTTGATTAGTTCAGTTTTTGTTGGATTTAGTAATAAATTATTTTTTGTAAGCAAAATTTGCAGTAAGGTTAAACATGATTGTAAGTTAATTGAGTGAATGAATTGGGCGTGTAATTCTATGTTGTCAGCGTAAAGATTATAGTTCACGTGTGGGAAGTTAGTCAGTAGTTTGTTGAGTGGAAGTAAATAAATGGAAAATAGTATGGGAGAAAGAGTGGAACCCTGTGGGACTCCATATTTAATAGTATAAGGTTGTGACAATGTTTCGTTTATTTTAATAGAAAAACTCCGACCCCGGATAAAATTTGAAAACCATTTGATAGGTACCTTCCCTATACCGATAGATCTAAGTCTTTCTATTAAAATGTCAAAGTCGATAGTGTCAAAAGCGACAGATAAGTCCAGTAGTATCATTTGTATCGGTAAGTTGCTGTCTAGTGATTTGTATAAGTCGTCAAAGAGTGATAGTAGTGTAGTTTCTGTACTGTGATTCTTGCGGAATGCATTTTGTCTTCTGTCTAGTAAGTCGTAAGTATTTAAATATGATATTATTTGTTTGTTTACAATTTTTTCTAGAATTTTAGAAAGTAATGGAAGTTGAGATACTGGTCTATAATTACTCAGTACTTCAACATCTAAATCTGGTTTTTTAAGTAAGGATTGATAATTGCGTATTTTAAATTATTGGGTATTTCACCAGTCATTAATGAAGTATCAATTATATGTTTATAAATGGGAGCTAGTGTAGAAGCCAGTATTTTAGTCATTTTCAGTGGAATAGTGTGTGTGTGCGTGTGTTAAGAGTGATCATTGTTTTTTTTTTTAATGTTGAGAAGTGATTTTAAAGTAAAGGAAGATGTTTTAAAATGAACAAAATAATTTAATTCAAACTAATATTGACGACGCGACAGTTAAAAATTAGTAAAATATTAGATTTGTTCTCAAAAAATATAATAATAGCAAAGCCCTTTGGTAATAGTAATATAAATAATATATTTTTAGAAATTAATTTTTTTTTTTAATTTTACCTTTTATAGACATATAAATAAATTGTAAAAAAAAGTCATTAATATAATTGAGATTAAAAAAAAATCCTAGAAATTTCGTTAATTTCATTTCATTTATAGGAACAAAATTAAAAAATAAAATTTTTTTAATTTTCCATATTATCATTTTAATTTATGTGCTATTAAAATTTCATAATACAAGAATAGTATTAGTAGTTTAAAAGTCACTTTTAAAATTTCGTATTCTCTCCATGTTAAACTTTTAGGAATTATCTCGAGCCTGGTCAAAAATTAATAACATTTGTTTTGACTTATTTTATACATTATTTTATAAGCGCCGAGGTCACTAATAGTGGAGACCCATATTCAGTTGAATGGTCACTCTTAGCGTGTATTTACCGACACTTGCAAAACGGGGATAGATAAGGTTTGTGTGTAGTAGATATGAGGAGATAACGAATGGCTATTTTAAATAGAAAAGGGCTAGGAAACAAGTGAATACATAGTTGAGAGAGGGGGATCGAATTATCAAGGTAGTAGTGCTTTAAAGAATCTGTAAATGTACACATACCATATTTAAACCTATAAAGATACAATTTACAAATATTTAAAAATATTTATATAATTTATAAACAATGTATTTAATGTATTTAATGTATTTTAAACTAATAAGTAATATTTATCAAGAATTATTAACAGACATTTTTTTAATATATTAATTTTAATTTTATTAAAACTTTATTTAAGAAATACATATATATTTATTTATTTATTTATTTAATTTGAATCAGACATGCATAACAGAGGTCCATAGAATATACAATAATTAAAACTAACAACAATTAAACGAAAACGAAATCTAAAATATTATCTAAATACAGATTTATACCATAAGGTAAATAGTTGCGAAGGGCACAAGATATTATAATAATAAAGTTGAATAATTAACGAATTACGAGAATTTCGTATACGTTGATAAAGTGAATTATATGATTTACGTAGTTTAATTGTTAAATTATTAACATTATCATATAAAAACATCAATGACGCGCTATTTCGACGCTTATATTTCATCACTATACGATATGCGTTATTATATGCTACCTTAATTTTTTGCATGTTGGCCCTATTCGGTAACCATATACTACTAAGGTAGATATTTGAAACAAACGATTTAAATAGAATAATCTTAGTAGCTTTAGAGCAATGGCTAAAATTATTCGCTATCATATAGCTTTGTTTATATAGCTGTTTGATATTATTATATATATCAATATCATCAGACAAGTCTTCTGATATCCAATGTCCAAGATATTTATACGCTTTAACAACATTCAAAAGTGTATTACCTATGTATAACTTTACTGGATTATGTATAGATGAACCATAATAGATAGGCAAAATGACAGATTTATCTATATTATATGTTATGAAGTTATGGCCAGCGAACTCTTCACAACAATTTATCAATAATTGCAGACCCTTCAGTGATGGTGAGAATAGAGCTGTATCGTCAGCATAGCATAAATTATTAATTATCTTCCCATTTAAACAATATCCTGATTTTATTTGATTTAATTTCACAATCATAGGATTGGTATAAATATTGAATAGTAAAGGTGAAAGAATTCCTCCTTGACGGACACCATTCGAAACTGGGAAGCTATTTGATGTATTATCACCCCACTTAATATAGATTCTCTGATTTCTGTACCAATAATTTAAAAAATTTATTATATAAGATGGAACATTATTATCTTTTAATCTATGAAATAAAATATTGTGATTAATTTTGTCAAAAGCTTTAGATGCATCTAGAAAAGCTACAAATATATTGGTATTGTTATTATAGTAATCTTTTAAGTATTGCTTAAGTGCAAAAACACACATTTCGGTTCCAAGGTTTTTTTTAAATCCAAATTGATTATCAAGAGTAACCAATAAAGAAGATATTCTATTATATATCACCTTTTCAATTAGCTTACAAATAATATTGGATATACATATAGGACGATAGTTAGAAGAGTCATTCGATCTTTTATTTTTGTTTTTAATTATTGGTAGAATATAGGATAATATTAACTTTTTTGGAAAATAGGAGTGATGTAACATGTTATTAATGAGTAATACTATGACTTGGATAATAAGACTATTTGAATTAGAAATATGTTCTATGGAAATTCCATCAGGACCTACAGATTTACCACCTTTAATGGAATCTATAATAGATGAAATCTCAACCGTATTTGTATAAACAATTTCATTAACATTAATTTTATTATATGGGTACGGAATAGAATTAGTACTGTTAAAAATATCATTAAAATTATCAAACCAGAATTTAGTAACATCAGCTATACCATGTGCATTCTCAATGTTATTAGGAATAGAAGATTTTTTTTTCAAATTATTTGAAATTAATTTCCAAAAATTATTTCGATCACTGATTATATTTAAGGCAATATTATCAGCTTCTATTTGTTTACATAACAATTTACTATGGCGTAATTCATATTTAAAATGTTTTCTTGCATTAACCATATTGTCATAACATATTCCAGCTAGAGGTTTTTTATTTTGTATCCAAGTTAAATAATATGATCGGGCAATACAATGTTTTTCCTTAACAATACTATTCCATTCCGAACGAGCGTATTTACTATTATTAGATTCAAAACATATATCTTTAGAACATTTTAATAGTATATTTATTAACGAATTATATAAATATTCAGAGTAATTATGATTAATATCAAAGGAGTATATATGATTTATTAATATACATAATTCTACTTTAGTGTCAATATTGTATTTTAAAATTTGATTCCTATTCAGTCTATTCCATTTAATTATTTTATGAGTTACACATTTGTTAAATAATGATCTAGGGACATTATTCTGTCTAATCACAATAACTAGAGGATGATGATCAGAAATTATAAAATCATAATCAATTTTAATATCAATTATAGATGTATGCATATTATGCGTAGATAAAATATGGTCTAACCAAGAACAAGATTTCCACGCGGAACTAACGCACGTATAGCTATCAGAGTTTAGAATAATTTTATCAGACATGACAATATTTGTATCTGTGCAATATTTAAGTAAAATATTACTAAATTTTGAATTATGGTTAGAGATATTAGAGTTAAAATCTCCAATTATACAAAAATTTGATGTATTTAATAATTCACAATATAAAAATAGTTTAACAAGACGATCTTCAAATAAATCAATATTATTTGGACTCTCATAAGGTAAATATATATTAATAATATAGAAATCAAATAGTCTAATACATATAAGCCAATCATAAGTAGAGTTCACTATTGTAACATGTTTATCTAGGACTTTCTTCCACATAAAACCAACACCACCAAAGGGTCTGCCAATTCTCAACTTAGTATTATCAAAAGAAGCATTGCCATAACCACAATATTGTGGATTGTTAGTATTAAATATAGAACATTCCTCAGAGGGAAGCCAATGTTCCTGAAAACAAAATAAATCAATAGTAGGATAACTATTTAAAATAAAATTAACCTTGTTTTTAAAACCATTACAGTTTAAGGAAACTAAGTTTAATTTGTCACTACTATTCATTATCAATTAGTTGGATTAACATTAACATTAATATTATTGTCAATATTCGTTTTATTTATTTTATTATAAAATCGTTTTATCAATATACCACTAGGCCACCTATTACAGTTGTACATATCTTGAACATTATCAATCATCAGACTTACCTTAAATGAAGATACAAAGTGACGCGAAGTAATTATTTTCTCGACCGAGCATTCATCTGAAGTAATCTCAAATTCTTTGCATATATATGATTTAATTGACTCTATAGTCACATCAATATTTATACGAGATAAGAATAAGTGATATCGTCTAGCTGGTGGTTTCCCGAATGCTTCAGAAGAACCTTTTCCAATTGTAATTACATTGCGGCGCGTGGTCTTGACTTTATTGACGTTCTTGACGTTCTTTACGTTCTTGTTGACTAGTGTGAAGTTGTCATCGGCTGTCGGTTTTCGTACTTTTGAAGCGTACGTTTCATGATTATTCACAATAGCGTCAGGTAGCGAGTGATCTATAGAAATATCAGCAGATGTATGTTCGCATATATTTGGTATATCATTATCTTTATTAATATTGACTTCATTAGCACTAATTAATAAAGGAGTAATTGCTTCATTAATTAAATTGACATTATTTCGCAGCAATATTATAGCAGAATGAATAGAAGCCATATTTGTATTTTGATCTCCAAGTGGAGGTATTCTACGAATATTAGAAGCAACATATAATGGCATTGATTCTGAATTTAATTCGTCTATTAGGTCAAAAATACCAATTATATCTTTTGATATTTTGTTAGCTAAATTTGGAGCTTTACGCTTCACAATAAATCTACATTCCGATTTATCTAATATATTTTTAATATATATGTCACTAGTGAGTATCTCTTTAGCAAGAGTTAATTCATTTATTTCAAAATAGCCTGAAATAACCATTTCAATTGAATCACGATTCATAGTTTCTCTAGCATTCACACAGTAGCAAAGCAATTCATTCACAATAATTTTCCTTTCATTCATAATGCTAAAAAAAAAACTATAGGAATAAAAAAACCTATACAATTTAAAATTGCGTGCGTACAATCACTGATTAGATTCGAACATATCTAAATTTAAATCAGTGATTTTGCCAGTAATTTGATTGGTTCAAGAATTAGGTCATGACAGATTGATTCCAAGGAATTTAATAATATTTATGTAATAAATATCAATTAAATATGATTTATAAATAAGTTTAACTAAACTTATAAGCAGGGTGAGTAGTCAGCCGACTACTCTATCAAATATCTTCAAAGGGAGATCCTCTGAAGTCGATTAGTCGGCCAATAATCGAATATGAATTACAAATTATAAACACGTCTACTTTTAGTTGTTGACAGTTGACATATATATATATATATATATATATATATATATATATTGTATTATATACATATTAAAAAATACATATACATATGTGTAGTATATTATATGTGATTATCAACTCTATCAGACAATGCCCTATCAGACAATGCCCTATGGGTAGGGTATAATGGGGAGTACTCCCTACAGGGTATATATTACTATATAGGGGTAGCTACTAATACAACATTGTCTGTATAATCAGGTGGCTTAGTTTATTCAACTGTTATATAATTGTGTTATTAGACATATTGTTATCATACATTATTAATCTGACAGTTACATTAAGTAGGCTAAAGTATATACAATTATATAGGCTATAGTACATTAGTAATACATCTGTAGGATAATCCTACAGGACCCATATATAATCATAGATTCTAGGACATAGGCTACAATAATATATAATGTAATCCTACATCATATATTATATGATTGTAAACTAATTTTCATATATATATATATGCCATAGTAGCTGTATAATTAAATATATCCCATGTTTACTACATATTATTATTTATAATTTGTATGTATAATACTTCATATACGTATTTGTATCTATAAATTACCTACATATTAATTATTATTAATAATACATTATCATTAAATATAAATACTTAAATATACTTAAATATATACTTAAATACATCAGATAATAAATTTGATTTTATTAAAATTATATTGATATAATAAAATTATACTAATACCTAATAATTATATATATATATATATATATATATATATATATATATATATATATATATATATATGATTTACAGACAACAGTGACAGATATAGATATAAAAACGTTTTTAAAACTTTAGAATAAATATTCGTTATAATTTATTTGTTGGTCAGTAATTTATTCCTAGTCAGTAAAAATATAAATAAACTGACCGCCATCAAATAAGGTTGAATATTGCCTGTTGGTTAAGTTAATACTATTAATAAATTATTAGATATTAGTTATTAATAAATTGACAACATAAATCAAATTTATTTGTCAATATCCTACAGTAACAAATCCTACTATAACCTACTGAGTAGGGCCTACTCTATAGAGTTCCTGTGGGGTTTAGAATTGAAGAACTCTGCGAACTAATATAATGATATAGCATGACGGATAATATATGTATTTATTAAAAGTTATATCACATTTTATTTTATAAATTATTCACAAATTATTGATCATCACCGTATATATTATTCACAGGTATTATATAATAACATAAAGGTACACTATTCTTCTGTTATATAAGTCTAGATTATAATACGTTAACACACTATAGAAATCAGTACGGTATATATTCAATTATTTTAATCCATACCATAAGTACTTATTAGTCAGAAATTAACTAATTTATATATATATATATATAAATATGCCTGTGTGGCTCAATTGGGTATCAGACACACAAGTAGTAGGACGCGAGTTCAAGCATCGTCCGAACCATTAAAATAGTTCTTAATAGAAGTGATCTCATATAATTGTGTATAAATAAATGATCGGCTCTCGTTAAAAACATGGATGCCTTAACATGAGAGCGGCTTCGAATGGATATTAGAGCCATATGGTTATAAGTGAAAACTTCATCTACGTTACTAGAAAGGACTCCACCAAAATTACAATAACAATAACTATATATTTATATAGACTATATAATATAAGATGATGAAGATGACTACATATATATATATGTATTTCAACCCGCCCACATCAGTGCTTATAGTAACACATAGGGTACACAGTAAAGCACACACACTCGAACAGAAAACCGGAGACTGGCCGCATAGACGAGAAGGAACAGGAGACCATCTGGCTGACCAAGAAGAAGGGCAAACCCATGCTGCCGTCTAACTACCTGAGGAAGGAGTTCTCGGAAAATATTCGTAATTCTTCTATCCTATACATATTACAGGTTGTTATTTAATTCCTTATTGATTAGTATTTAATTGTTGTTTAATTATACATTAATATATTAATTATACATGATTATAATCATATATGATTGGTAGGGGCGCTGGACGATTTTGTATGTAAGGGGATCAACCAATAAAAATAAATTGTGTGTTAAAAGAGTGGGGAGGACCAATACATAGGAGGTCCCCCTAGATTTGAAAGTGGAAGGGGTGGCATACCCCATCCCCCCCACCCCCATTATTGTAGCGCCCCTAATGATTAGCATTAACTACATAGAGCTAACATTAACTGTTTACACACCACTTCTATTTCAGATTCAAACTATACCCATGAAAGAAAACAGTTTAAAATTGGAGGTTAAATAAATATTAATTGTATCTAATACTCTATTTATATATATATATATATATATATATATATATATATATTTATATATATATATATATATATATATATATATATATATATATATATATATATATATTTACAAAGAGAGCATTACATCCCACCTGGGTTTTTAGTGTGGGGATATCATATATATTATCCTCCAGTTATTATTAATAAAATTAAATATATATATATATATATATATATATATATATATATATATATATACCTATGTATACCTATATATATATATATGTATATATATACAGTGTATATTATACACATATATTATAATTTATAGATGATGTATACGAATGTTGGTAAATTTCTATTCCAATTTCTATTATGGTATATGCCTAATATATACCTCACTCTTTCAAAACTAAAACACACTCCTAATAAGTATGTATATAAAATGTTATGAATGTGTAAAGTATGTATATAGAAAGTGATTTTCTAGCAAGTTAATTACAATTGTAGTAGTATACCCCCTTACCTTCAGGCAAATTTCCGGAAATATAGTAACTTTAAGGAGGGTATCCCACTACAATGTGCTAGAAAATCACTTTCTAGAAAACATTTCCGGATATTATTTCCGGAAATACTGGTAGTGGGATACATCCTTTACACATAAGATATCCCCTACTACTAGGGAATATAAAGTAGATATGTTATATTGTATTCTAAGTTTATTCATGCTGGTGTATATCATAATTATCATTAATAATGTTTCTATTTACTAACACGGAATTGATGTGAACACCCTGGGTTAAACCTACAACCTTAATCCCTACTAAATTGTCAATACATTAAATTCTCTAGTGAGCTTTACATTCAGTTTTCATTGTACATTTTACCCAACATACTTATAGTAACTGAACAATGTTCATTGGACATGTACCGCTGATAGACATAATCCCCACTTATCATATAGCATTACTATTCTCACCTATGCCCTATTGTATTAAGTTAGTCCCTCCACCCATTCGCATGTGAGAAACTCTACATGTTGCACATAATTATTATTGCACATCATTATTATATAGAAGTATATATGATTTATTATATAGACTTAGGTATATACTACTGCTATCTATATATTGCTGCCTATATATATAAAAGGAATTTAAATACAGTTAATTAACTATTCATGATTTTAAATCACAACGTTTAATTATTTATTTATATATCATTTATGGAAATACATTATATATTATTTAGTTTTAATAATAGAGGAAACTTACTTCAGGATATAGAACAAAAGATGGAATTGAACGCTTGTATTAAATGGGATAATAGTCCATTTCACGACCTCTGTGTGATATCCCTCATGCTTCCTCTCAGCCAAGCAGCTCTCTGCAAAACTAAGTTCAACCTATTCAATCATCCGGAATGTTTTTCTTTCCCAAATCCGGTAAATTTATTTTAATTCTATTATAAAGCATAATCATATTACTATCTAACTTTAATAGGTAAAAATCAATAATAAACTTATAACTATTTTAAGAATAAATAAAATGTATTAAAATTAATACCTGTTTATTAATTATATATATATATATATATATATATATATATATATATGTATGAATACCAATATTATGTATTAATATTAATATAATATTTTAATTATGAAAATATACGGGCTACTTGTTTACATATAGTATATGTCATATACCCACTGAATTAGTTATATACCCTATCGTTTATCTGCCCACCAGGGTATAAGTAGTTGCTATACATCACTGGCTAATGGACTGAGAGAATTCAACGGAATAACAGGAAATACAGACAGTTCACAGGGCACATCTAAACTTTCCTGCAAATCTATAAATAACATCAAAATAACGGTATGTAAAACTATAATATATATTAATTGTAATTCACATGTATATACTTTTGATTATATGCAATATACGTGTATATTGATATTTTGTATTCGATAAAATTTAAACTTAAAAATTTGTAATTTTATTTGAGAAAAAATTAAATTATAATATGGAAGTATAGATTAATTAATTCATTAAATATTAAATATATACTATATAGTATTAGTAATATATTGATTGTTAACCTATAACTTATGGACACCATCACAATAAGGTTGAAGTGACAACTGGAGATAAAGCTAATGCAGGAACTGATGGAGATGTTTATATACTTATAACAGGTTTGTATTGTATCACACATGTATAACATGTGTACAGTTTTGTAATATATATTGATTATTAATATATTAATATATTTCTATTTGAAATATTGTATATTAATCACATTGAGATATTTCTTTTTAATACAATTGAAAAAAATAAATGTACACAATAAAATGATTAATAGTTTATTATTTATAAATTTATAAAACATAATTAATAATATGTAGGTAAAATCATATATATATATATATAATATATATTTATATATATATATAAACTATATACAATGATGTATTCTGTATTTCATTGTAATATTATAGCTGAATACCCTATATCATACAGTGCACTATTGATGTATCTACATGTATATCATACCATGACTGTATGACTGAATTAATCAAACACAATACAATAATATATTTAACTAGTTCTAGATCTAAAGTCGATAACACATATAAGGATATTTTGTTCTAATTATTCAATTAGTCAATAAGCGAAAGGTACATAAATATACTAACATAAAAACAATATATTATATGTATATATATATAAGTATAAACATATATGGTTTATAAATATATCATAAGGTGTGCCCGAACACTATTAATGGTAACCGTTGCACCACAACTATGCACCACAATGCACCTCACCACATCTAATACACATCGAACACTACTCGAACAGGTACGAAAGGACGCTCTCTACCGCTGAACCTGAACCACACGCTACAGGATAACTTTGAACCCGGTAGGACGGATGTGTTCGCTCTGTGCATAGAGGATATCGGCGACCCCGTCTGTATTCAGGTTAGGCTAGGTCAAAGTTCACGTACGGTCAATGTGTCGAGTGAGGTCACGCCTCATATTAGCTCGCAAAACTGAATTTAAAAATATTCGCAAATATATAATATTTTTTATGTATACATATAGCAGGCCACTTAGTGACAATTATTCACAAGCGAGGCCTCAGCCCTATTGACTACTATAGATTATAGGCTATAGACTACTATAGTAGTTAGTTCAATCTTCATGAGCCTTCACCTCTCTGACTTCATAATACGAAGTTCATATTATTGTGTTTTGAATAATATTAATGGAGTCACTATTACAGTTTATATTTATATTATATATACAATTATTTCATTCGTCTTCATCTAAAACTATTACATTTACTAAACAAATGGTAATATTTTCTTATATTTATTAATTAAATAACGACTAATATATTCGTTATAAAATCTAATTTATTTGAATACTTTAAATTGTTTATATTTTATACATATATATATATATATATATATATATTATTGTTATGGTTATTTTATTTTGGTGGAGTCCTTACATCCCATCAGAGAAATTAGATGAAGTTTTCACTTATAGCCATATGACTATAATATCCCTTTGAAGCCGCTCTCATGTTAAGGCATCCATGTTTTTAACGAGAGCCAGTCATTTATACATAATTATATAAGATATATTATTTTATATCACATCTAAAAAATATTGTAAGACATATTTTAATGGTCCCGACGAAACTTCAACCCTCATTTAACTGCTTGTATGTCTGACGCCTTAGCCGACTGAGCGACTTAGGCAGTTATTATATACATATAACACACCTGTATTCGATGGCTTTACCACATCCACATGCACCCGTGTTCAAGGTTGAATTGCGAAGTCTACTACCCGGTAGACAATGGTTCCTAGAGAAAATAGCCGTAGAGAAGATGATCCCTCTCGCTAAGAAACACATTTACCCGTGCTACGCGTGGCTGTCGGCAGATAAGCCGTTCATACTGCTGCGCGAGATTGTCGGTCAGTACATAGTAGAAGTAGTAGTAGTAGTAGGAGTAGTAGTAGGAGTAGTAGTAGTAGTAGTAGTAGTAGTAGTAGTAGTAGTAGTAGCAGTAGTAGTAGTAGTAGTAGTAGTAGTAGTAGTAGTAGTAGTAGTAGTAGTAGTAGTAGTATTAGTAGTAGTAGTAGTAGTAGTAGTAGTAGTAGTAGTAGTAGTAGTAGTAGTAGTAGTAGTAGTAGTAGTAGTAGTAGTAGTAGTAGTAGTAGTAGTAGTAGTAGTAGTAGTAGTAGTAGTAGTAGTAGTAGTAGTAGTAGTAGTAGTAGTAGTAGTAGTAGTAGTAGTAGTAGTAGTAGTAGTAGTAGTAGTAGTAGTAGTAGTAGTAGTAGTAGTAGTAGTAGTAGTAGTAGTAGTAGTAGTAGTAGTAGTAGTAGTAGTAGTAGTAGTAGTAGTAGTAGTAGTAGTAGTAGTAGTAGTAGTAGTAGTAGTAGTAGTAGTAGTAGTAGTAGTAGTAGTAGTAGTAGTAGTAGTAGTAGTAGTAGTAGTAGTAGTAGTAGTAGTAGTAGTAGTAGTAGTAGTAGTAGTAGTAGTAGTAGTAGTAGTAGTAGTAGTAGTAGTAGTAGTAGTAGTAGTAGTAGTAGTAGTAGTAGTAGTAGTAGTAGTAGTAGTAGTAGTAGTAGTAGTAGTAGTAGTAGTAGTAGTAGTAGTAGTAGTAGTAGTAGTAGTAGTAGTAGTAGTAGTAGTAGTAGTAGTAGTAGTAGTAGTAGTAGTAGTAGTAGTAGTAGTAGTAGTAGTAGTAGTAGTAGTAGTAGTAGTAGTAGTAGTAGTAGTAGTAGTAGTAGTAGTAGTAGTAGTAGTAGTAGTAGTAGTAGTAGTAGTAGTAGTAGTAGTAGTAGTAGTAGTAGTAGTAGTAGTAGTAGTAGTAGTAGTAGTAGTAGTAGTAGTAGTAGTAGTAGTAGTAGTAGTAGTAGTAGTAGTAGTAGTAGTAGTAGTAGTAGTAGTAGTAGTAGTAGTAGTAGTAGTAGTAGTAGTAGTAGTAGTAGTAGTAGTAATAGTAGTAGTAGTAGTAGTAGTGTACTATGGTACAACTATTTTAGTGCTGTAGTTGATATATCATTGGTAGTATCAATGATTTATATAAGAAAATATAACATTTATGCGAAATTGTGTAATTTGATTTAGTAATTTCATTACTAATACCAGCAACGGGACGGGTTAACATTAATTACGTTGCGTATAACAATTATGTTGCGTAGATAGGGAGTGTTATATCTTTACTTAGCAAAATCAGTAGTAGTAACACTATGTTTATCTGCTTTTACATCATATCTTACCATATCCCTTAAATCTACTAAAAGTAAACAAATATTACCGCAAAAAAACAGAATTTACGAATATTCGTTAACAGCCCAGATATTTGATCTATACATAGATTACACAACACCTAACCGCCATTATCAGCGATACTACCGCAACAAGAGAAGTCGTCGTACACCTACCTACTGCGCCGTCACGAGATAGAACAGCGACGCCAGGTCTACCGGTGGAACAACACCGCCTCGTTCGCGGGAGGGGGACCGGACAATGGTCAAGACGCCGGCTCGACCAATGGCAGTGCGGCGGGCTCCGACTCCCACTCGGAGCATAGTTCCACTACTTCGGATGCCTATAACAACACGCTGCCCGGCCGCATGAAGTGCAAGGGGTACGACGACCTGCCCAAGGAGGCTAAGTTCAACTTCCAGGTATTCGTGTGCAATTATAATGAAGTGTAATATATATATGTATGTGTGTATGTAGGCGACAATAATATAAAATATGCTATATAATATTGTAAACTAGAAAACGAAACAGCAAACAAAAAATTTTAAACAATATTCTTATGATAAATATTATTATTATTACTATTATATATAAGGTTTATTAATAATATCGAATGTTTATTAAATATTATTAATTTTATAAATTATATTATCCTAAATACAGTAAGTTTAAAGTAAATGCCGTATTATATTAATAACTCTCTCTCTCTCTTTATCATTAATAGATACCTAAAGACCTAAGGACCTATACCTATACCTAGCGTAACTCTTTTATAACCACTTCTCCCCGCCTATCCATAGAGAGAACTAGACGTGATCTCCAGCACGCTGAGGTCAAAAGCTAACATCGGGGCGGGGGCAATGTTCGCTATGTTCGAGAACTGGAACCCTCTCACCGATTCTGTGAAACTGTTGACCAATGCTCTGACGGTCAGTTCACTATCTCGAGGTCATGTGTAGTCATCATCTCAAGGTCGTGTATGGTATACTAGGTCAAGGTTGTGGTTAATTAACTTATACAAGATCACCAACAGTTTACATCATCAAAGTCATGTTAACTTTATCATCTTAAGGGTACAGTAGGTTTACTATCTCAAGGTCATGGAGAGTATAACTTCTAAATGAGATAGCACACTTAATCTTTTTATATAACACATATATTAACGAGTATACACATGTTTATTCATACATACATGTTTATGTATGTATGAAAAAAATATAGTTAGGATGTTGATTTATTTAAAATCTACTACTGAACCGATCTTATTTGACAAGTTATTACACACAATGCCTCAAGGTGATGATTTTAACTCTGTCTATCTGTATATGTTCATTTAAATATACATAAATATTAATACGCATGCATACACACACATATATTGATTAGAATAAGGATGAAATTATACGAATTTCGCAAAATTGGAAAAACGATGAAGAATTCGGAAGACAGGTTAAATTAAATCCTCGAATAGTTATCATGGTGAATATTGTATAACTATGATTCCAATGATAATAGAATTATATTGAAATTAGATGTTAAAGTGTTAATTAACAATAAAATTATGTAATATTTCAACAAATACACATCCTCTTTATGGTATTATTTATACATTCTCTATTAATACTATTGTTTATATTTATAGGTTAGTTAAATATGTGTGTTATCGTCAATATATACCAAATTTTACTAATTTTATTTATATTTGAATAAGTTTAAGAATTGTCGATTATTAATACATTAATTAATGTAATATAATTTCATAAGATTACACAAATTTATAAATTCATATTCTCATATACTAGTATATATCTTTTAGTTTTATATGATAACAATTAGATCATAGCATCAATAATATCTAAGAAAAAAGTTTAAAACTGTTATTTATTTCATAAAAGTGTAGTCACGTGATTACATTTGCATACTGTCATCACCTCATAAATGAATCTCATTGGTTAACGTTAACGCGAGATAGATTCTAAACGGAGTGAATCCGACGCGGATCAAGTGCGTAAAGAGTCTGCCCGATTACATGGCGGTCAAGTGCGAAGCTTTCGATCACGTCACTAAAGATAGAAACTCTACGTTCAGCGACGCGATGAAAGTTAGCGATACATCGGCGCGCCTGTTGGGTGCATGTGTACTTAGTCTCATTCTCTCTCTCTCACTATATATGATCTTCATATACAAATGGGCGACCACATCATAACATAAGCTGTATTACTTTGAAGCACTTTAGGAGGACAAATTATTTAACTATACTTGTAAATTATCATAAACAAAATTTCAATTCTTCTAATAAATATTATTATTATTTATGATATCTGTAACTTAATTAGATAATAAACCAATTCATGTAGTGTAGTCAATAGAAGTGTGTTCATCATTGATGAAACACCACACAAGGGTTTCACATGTTGTTAGTTTAAAATAGATCAATTTAAATAAAATACCTTTAATAACCTACAACTATGTTACCAAATAATGATAAATGAATGTCATAGATATAATTAATAATGTAACTGACTGTGTAACTGGGCAGGATAAGGCGTCAGACACACGTAAGATGTAGGTTAACTCTCCATCTTACCAATAAAATAGGTCTTAAATAATATTAAAAATGATCTTATATAATTATGCATAAATAAATAATCGGCTCTCGTTAAAACCATGGATGCCTTAACTCGAAGGTACATTAGAGCAATACAGTTATAAGTGAAAACTGCATTTAACTTCCTGGATGGGATGAAAGGACTCCACAAAAATAACAACAATAACAATAACGATACAGAGGCTGAAGAGTTCTTCCAATGCGTGAACAACTAAACACACTAGTGTATATATAGCCATACACATCTCTACTACAGGAAGGACACGTGTACATGCTCGAATACCCGGAACTGTTGGACATCGACCACAAGATCAACTACAAGAACAAGTACGACATGTACATTTGCTCTCCGATATGTCTGCTGTACGCCACCAGGAACGGAAGGTTTCTATCTTGAGCCCCCGCGTGTGCATCTATCCTACTTCAGTGTTTGCTATAGGCGTTTGACTGTGTTCACTCTACAGTGTACATTGTACAGTGTACGATTAATAATCTACTTTATCATGTACTAGTTTTCGATATAATGCAATAGCATCGTATCAACTGTACAGTGTACACTGTACAGTGTACTACTAATAAAGTACTACTAATAAAGTAGATTATTAATCGTAGTATATCGTTATTTATCGCTATACAATCTTAAATACCTATTTTTAAATATATATATTAATATACATAACGATTGTTACGATAATTCCAATAGAAGATTTTATTGTATACATTATTATTAAACCGAAATGCTAGCCGTCGTTACTACCTAGATAACATACCTACCACTTCCACCTCGCACACGGCAACAGTTTACTACCGATCGCGATACAACTCGACCCGGGCAAACTGAAGCTAGTGTTCAGCCCTACCGACAACGAATACGATTGGCTGCTGGCGAAGATGTTCGTGAGGAGCGCCGATGCCCAGCTGCATCAAGCGAAGAGTCGACATCTCGAGGTCGGTAAGGCGGCGCGACCCCAAGCTGATGAAGAGAGCGTATGTACCTATGCGTATTGCGCTCTACTATGGGTGACCTACTTCTGCCGATTCTTTTAGATACTTGGATATTTATTATAAAATTTGCGCTCATTTATGATACAAGGGTATTGCTGAAAGTATTGCTGATATCAATTCTTTTTTGGTGAGATCCATTTAATGATATTAACATTTTAATTGAAAAAATGTATTATTATTATTATTATTATTATATATAATATACTTTTCAAAACTATACGTATTCACAAAGAAAATATTTTCACTCATTCAAAAAAGATATACGAATTTGAACGATTCGAAACATTCATACGGCAACTTATCATTTAAATATACGTATATTAATAACGTGCGTAAATAATTCACACATAGACACGGTGATACCTAACAGCGCGTGTATTACGTACATCATTACCTAATGTATATACACACATACACACAGATTCATCTCGTGTCCGAGGTATTCGCTATGGCGACCTTGAGAAATCTCTCCTCCGTTCATCCTCTTTACAAACTTCTGTTTCCTCACCTTCGATATTGCATTGGTTAGTAGTTGTGGATACATTTACCGCAGGAATATCTCTTTATATTTTATTTATATGAATAATATATATGAAATTGTCACTATTATCATTCACAATATTTTCCATTCATACTTTTATTGTTATATGGTATACAGTTAACTGTATATAATTATATTGGATATTGATTTGGGATATTATATGCATTCTGTTATGTTGAAAATGTTAAATAGCTAATATTAATATAATTAAAATAAATACAAATGGAAAAGTATTCTAATTATATTATAGTGAAATATACAATTGTTAAAGCTAAATTAACCATATAACTTAATATATATTTTAAATAAAGATGATTTATTATAATAAAAATATGACTATAGTTATATTTTATAATAAAACAAATAAATAATTTGTTTTAATTGTTCGGATATAAGTTTACATTTTGAAAAACATTAAATTATAATTTAAATATTTATCTAATTGTTTAAAGTGTAATTATTTTACATATTTCCTATAAGTATAGCTACGTAAAGATATATAAATATATGTAAATCTATTAGAGGTCACTAGTATCGGTCCCATTGTAGTATTCATATAGACCTAAGTTGAGGCCACACTCGGTAATGTGTATGCAACTTTGCGAACATTCGTGAACAACGTGATATCGAACAAATATACGAGATATTTTACGAGATACGAGATTTTGTGAAATATTATTAAGATATTTTAAGTATACGAGATATTTTTGAAAAATTCGCACACGCACTTTTTCAGCGTATATCATACGCGAAAGTATACCTTCACGCGAGTGTGGTCTCAGCTTTATATAATAAGTAGGCCACATAATCTAACGTTACCCATTACACGATCTAATGCTATCTATCCCACACACACAATATATAATGTTACATAACTATTACATAACTATTAGATAATACTTGACTACGTAATAGCTGTGAATGTAATCGGTAGACGAATTCTTCACGCTTCTGACGACGGTCTGCTGCAAAGACTCTACAGTACCGGTAACCAACACAACACCATCGTGAAGAAGTGTTTCAGGTTAGCGTGTGTAGAGAGGCAGTATGTGAGTGTGAGTGTATGAGCGTGTAGGATGTAGGGGTGCTAACTAGTGACGTAAATGATGCCGAGCCGAGACTTGTATTTTCGGAAAAAAAACGAGCCCGAGCTAAGTTGAGACTGTAGGTAACTGATACTAAGACTGCATCATGCTTTAGATTTGACTGCCATAATTTACTGCATTACTAGCGCTAACTATACACCTGTGAGATGTGTCTACGTGTGCTAGTGACATCTAGTGTGAGACGGCGGCATTAATTATATACTTAATAGTAATCGTTACACGTTTATATTATTAATTTATAATACGCGGTCGCGAATTTTTATATAATACATTCACATATACGTACACAATCTGTATTTAGAGTAAGATATTAATTGTAAACGTGTCAACGATATTAAATTTGTAATGCAATATATCGACATGTCTAAATAATAAACATTACCCATCCTTCATTATCTGTGCCATGCATTATTATATAAGCCACACCTCCTAAGGGTCACTGATCATAGAAATATATGTGCATAACAAAACACAGACACTTTCTATAGGATAGATCCTTAGGAGATAGATATTGAAATTCTAATAATATATGTATATATTCAATTTGTTATTAAGTCTGTTTTGACTAATCGATAAACTGTTAAAATTTCGTAAAATGACAACACATTAATTTGTAAATATATTTTCCATTTTACCCAATGGTACGATTGTGCAGTTCGATTTTTTTGTTTTAAATTTCAAATATTATATTACAATAACACATTTATCTAATAAATACCTATTAAGTATTAATCATAATTTAAAAAAAATTTAAATCCGTGAACCTGTGAAATTTCCAATTTTTATTAAAATGTACCATCAATTAAAAATATAATGATAACATATTGATTATTGATAATGCTAACAAATAATGTTGAACAAAAATAAATTCATAAACATTTTTGATGTAAAATATAAAATAATGCAAAATTTTTTCAAAAACAACAAAAATTGCAATAAATCTTTTTAGAGAGATTATGTTTTATAAAGAAAGTTTATTATGATAATATAATATTTCTATTATGGAAATATATATATTTATATACAAAATATTTTCAATTTGATAAAATTATGTTTATTCGAAATTCTGGATAAATTCTGTAAATTCCAGGATATTTAAAAAAAAAATGTTATTCTTTATATTTTATTAATATAAAATAAATATAGTTAAAAATGTACAACAAATATTCATTACAAAGTTTAAAATCATTATTTTGCATAATTTATTTGATATATTCTAAAATGTGTATATTACTAATTTAATAAACTTCACAGGGAGTTACCGTGTAACTTCGACCAAATAAAACGTGTGTGATTTATTTTTAGGTTGTACATAACAAGAAAATCACTGTCTTACAGATTCTGTTGATAATCTATTAATATAAATATCTTATGATCGAACTTAACCCCCTTCTATATCTATATAACCCCCCCCCTCGTAGCGAGTTTGACTTTGAAGATCTAAACGTACCGCGAGACCTCAAGAAAAGAGGCCTCCTCGACGACAAGTCTCTACACGGCTATTACTATCGAGACGATGCCCTAGCTTTGTGGTACGTACTGCAGAAGTTTGTACGCATCTCTCTGACGCTGCATTACTGGACGGATGCTGATATCAAGGTATCTATCTGAGGGGTGGGGGGGGGTTGTGGGTGGGGTGTGGGGTATCTATCTGGGGGGGTGTGGGTGGGGGTATCTATCTTGCGGGAGGGGGTGCTGGTATCTATCTGGGGGGGTGTGTGGGTGCTGGTAATAACACCCCGTATAGCTTATCGTTTGGAAGAGAATAGAAACATTTAGGCGAGGTTTTTAAGTTTAAGGTTTCTTAATCGTTCTCTTACTTTCTTTAAATTATAAGAGTTCTCAAAGGGTATCGATTTAATACACATGTGTCTTTTCATTGTTAACATCGAGTTTGTAGATGTAATATCTATAAGAACACTCTATATATATACCTATATCATATAATAGAGTATACTCTATATAATATAGTATACTCTATTATAACTTATAACTGGAGAGGTATACTCAATGGTACAATCTATTATTATAATATAGTATTATAATGTTCCTATATTCTATAATTTCGCTTATGGAATAATAAATATAACACCAAGGCACATGAGCCCACATACAAGCGTACATACACACACACGCGCACACACACACATACGCGCCCGCTTACCACTAGGCCGACAGTGAACTGCAGGACTGGTGCGAGGACATCTACGAGAACGGCTTCCACTGTAATCAGACGTTTCCGTCGAGCGTACCCACCCTCGGACACCTGGTCGATATCGCCACAACTATTCTGTTCACTACTTCGTGTCGTAACGCAGCGCACACTAACGGAATGATGGATATCTACGGGTAAGTGCGTGTAACTATGGACTTACTAAGTACATGTAACGTTGTACTTAGTAAGTTCCTCTAACTATTTACTTAGTAATGCATGTAACTATGAACTTACTAAGTACATATAACTATGTACTTACTAAGTACATGTAACTATGTATTTATTAGGTACATATTACTATGAACTTACTAAGTACATATAACTATGGACTTACTAAGTACATTTAACTATGAACTTACTAAGTACATGTAACTATGTATTTATTAGGTACATATTACTATGAACTTACTAAGTACATATAACTATGGACTTACTAAGTACATGTAACTATGTATTTATTAGGTACATATTACTATGAACTTACTAAGTACATGTAACTATGGACTTACTAAGTACATGTAACTATGGACTTATTATGTACATATAACTATGTATGGGTAAGCAACTGTAAATGTTTGAGTGACTGCATTGGAAGGGAGTTTATATATTCATAGATTGAATATTAAATACTCTATATATTTTAAACAATATGTATATATATTTATTTGTATACATACATTTATATAAGTATTGAGTTTTAGTAATTTTAACATTGTAATATTCAATTATTCAATAATTAATTTTTGAAAAATTCTAATAATATATGTTCATTATTTTACAATACGTATATATATATATATATATATATATATATATAAAAAATGTTATTCATTACATATATTGCTATATATTACATATCGAATGCCCGCTGTTAGCCTGACTACTTTAACCACACATCGCTACACACGAACAGCTGCGTTCCGAATGCTCCGACGATGCTACTGGTAGCTCCACCTATTAGTAAAGATAGAATCTGCGAAGCCACTCTGCAGGCTGCGCTACCCACTAGAGGTAAATCGGCTGAGATCCTCGAGGCTTGCTACATCCTCTCTAAGACAGGCAAGGATCAGGTTACCGTTTGTCACTAGCTAGGTTCACACGCGTGTTGGCTCTTTCAGTTTTATGTAATCGAAATATTCAATAATTAATTAAATTATTTTAATTAATTTCACTAACTTTTTGATTATATAAATAATATTATTACCAACATATATATATATATATATATTAAATTATCATGTAACATACTTGAAATAACTCTATCTAATATATATTTCTTGAGATGAATGCACATTTGTGAACAATGGTCTATTTAACACTAGCCGCGTGAATATTCAACATTTCACAACTATATCGATACTCAATCAATATGCTCTCGAATTTCCGTAACTCTTCCTACGTAACTGCGTGTGATAATATTACTACGAATCAATACAATAACTACCCACTAGGATATCACACTAGTAGACTAGATCTTATACGACCTTGTCTCAACTGTTATTGTTATTGTTATTTTTATTTGGTGGAGTCCTTTCATCCCATCCAGGAACTTAGATGAAGTTTTCACTTATAACCATATATGGCTCTAATGTCCCTTCGAAGCCGCTCTCGTGTTAAGGCATCCATGGTTTTAACGAGAGTCGATCATTTATTTATACACAATTATATAAGATCACTTCTAAATAATATTTTAAGACCCATTTTATAAAATTAATTAATGGTCCGGACGAGGCTCGAACCCGTGTCCTACTGCTTGTGCATCTGACGCCTTAGCCACTGAGCCACAAAGGCAGTATATGTAACATGATTGACAGGTAACGATAGGAGAGTTTACAGAAATGCAGTTCAATAGTCTGCCGATGAGAGCGGCGGTCACAGCTTTTCAGGTTACCCGCCGCTAGTAACGTAAAGTGGGTATACAAGAATTATTGTTAAACATGAAATGTCATTAAAATCTTGTCTACGTAAGACTGCCAGTATAGTATGGCTCGGTGATGTCTAGTTAAAGGAGGTATCCCACTACAAGTTGCCGGAAATATTGTAACTTAAAACCATTTTCTATCAAGTTGTAATGGGATGTATCACCTATAAAGTTTTATATTTCAGGCAAGTCGCCGTAAAGTAAGGGGTATCCTACTAGAATTGTACTTAACTTGATAGAAAATCGTTTTAAAGTTAAAATATTTCCGGTAAGTTGCCGGAAATACTTGTAGTGGGATACCCCCTTTAACCCTCTTTAACTAGACATCACCGAGCCACACTATACCGGCAGTCTACGTAGTTACGATTCTAATGACATTTTCATATTTAACGATAATTGTTATTGTCGATATTTATTTGGTAAGGTCCTTTCATCCCATCCAGGAACTTAGATGAAGTTTTCACTTATAACCGTATGGCTCTTAATTAACCATAATAACAAATGATAATAACATAATAACTCTTATTCAATAAGAATATACCTATAACATCGAAATCTTCTTAACGACTTGTAAACGTGATATAAAAGTGGTCACATGTCATTATAGATCTATCTTATTTGAAATATATTATATCATGTATATATTTGTATAATTTTGCATTCAAAATAATGTTTAATATTCTACATTAATAATGATGTATATATAACATTAAATAAACTAGTAATAACAACAATAATAGATATAATAGTCACTAAAGTAAACTAGAAACAACAACGATAGTAGATATAATAGTCACTAAAGTACACTAGCAACAACAACAATGATACCGTACACACGCAGGAAGATCTGCATCGACTAGAGAGACAGATAGGCTTACGTAACAGTACGATACAAACTCCTTACAATTACCTGCTGCCCAGCAATATAGCTAAGACGATGCCCATGTAAATGGTGTCACAGTGACCTCCCGCCCTGACCTCGTGTCACTCATTCTATTGTTATTGCATTTCTCGGCGAATTAAAACCATTATTTCATTCATGTATTTTAATTTATTTGCGTTCCCATTGAAATAAGAATTGGATAGTATATAAATATAATTAACTATATATATATATATATATATATATATACGTGCGATGCTATTAATAGATTACTATATCTAATCATATTCCATTATTTGCTATTTATATGATAACATTTTCACTCGTTTCAATCTGGAATATATCACTACTATCGTATATGTGTGTGTATATATGTGTGTGTATGTGTGTGAGTGTGTGTGTATGTGTGTGTGTGTGATATTCTCTATACATGACATAAATCATTAATGCACGCCAGAATAGTAGAATGTACCATAGTAGTAATTCAATTATTTCTCTATTTTTACATGAATTAGTCTACAAATGGATGTTAGCGTATTACCAAGGGCATGTCCTTCATACATTATGTGTCCTATATATTGAGTATATATGCACCCGATATCAACTCCTTTAATTTACAGCTGAGTATTTAATTACAATATTATGTATTAGATTTATGTATTTGCATGATAAAGATGATTGTTTTTAGTAAACATTTATAACCAGGATGTATATATATATCGCAGATCTTGTAAATAATGTTTATATATATATATTGTTTGTTATTATTTAAAATATATATTTTTAATAAAAATATATTTTCTAAATACGCATAATTATTTATGATTTAAATAAATTTAAAAAAAATCATTATGTATATTAAATATTGAATATATAATTAACTATTATATCTAAATAAAATGGAATTATTATTACATACATATTTTTATGTCTTTCTAACATAAATAATAATAATTATGGTATATGTAAAATATTATTTAAATTTATTAACAATTTATTTCTGAGCTAAATTCAATTTCATTAATATTTTCATATTCAAAAATAATTAGTTTTCATTAAAATAAACTCTTTACTGGAATATAACCTATATTTAACTGATTATACTGAAATGAAATGTTTCTATAATAAAACTATTATTTAATTAGTTAAATAAGTAACATATTAATAATTAATTTCACAAATCATGAGTCCATATAAAATAAAATAAACAATTTATTAATATAAACGAGTATAAAAATATAGCAGAGGCTAAGGCTATGAGGCTAAGATCTATCACTGTCTATTTAGAACTAGATAGCTAATGAAGTTATAATAAAACTATATGTGATAATATCGTAATGGTATTAGATTACAGGTCGCTAATGGTATTGCACTTTGTTCCATATCCGGATGCTACAATAGCCTGCATTCATCTCTTGCGGAGTTTATAGATCAGGACCCCGAGGATCAGTAGATGGACTGTGAGTATTAGTGAGGCGTTTTTATTATCAGTGAATCTTATTAATTGTAGTCAATTTAAAGTTATTGTAAATAGATAGAAATTATACATATGGTAAAGAATATGATGTAACTTAATAGTTATTATTACATACGCAGTTCAGTATACATTAGGGGTATAGAGCTACGAGTAGGGTTAAGAAGTATTAGCTGTAATAAGAGGTCGTATATCAATGGGAAAATAATTCAATATACATTATTTTGAATACTATTTTTTTAGGAAAATTAATTAAAAAATAGTCTTTAAAAGACAGGAATTGGTTAACTATAAATGTAATAATATTAATAATGTGTACATAAGATGATCTACCTATAATGTACAGTGTACACATATACTGATATTGGTATGCTAGATATATAATGGTAAATACTAATAAATTAAATTATGTATGATTAACTAGTGCTTACTTAAAGCCGTGTACACACTGCTAGTATCGAGTGCAGTAACAAGTCGTCATGCTTGATGCTATAGGTGTGTACACCACTTTAGAGAACAAGAAAGTTGTTAATAATACATTAATTATATTATTGAATTAAAATAGATACTCGTAAATTATACAGTATTATCTCATATACAGAATAAATGAATACTTTATATCACTACTATATAAATACTAACATCAATATCAAATAGGATGTAAAAAAAGTAATTCGAAAAAATAAAATCACAATATTTTTTTCAGAATATAAAGTTATATATCATTAGGTTAATATGAATATTTTAAAATTATATTTAAATTAATTGAATATTTCATAAATATATATATATATATATATATATATATATATATAGATAACATATTACTAAATATAATGCACACCTATTGAGTAAAACACAACAATTACGTAGAATGTTGTATAATGTCCTACAATATTACACAATATTACTAGTATGTTTGCTACAATGATATGGTTGACATAATGGTGTGATGAGATACGTAGATTACAAACCTGACAGTGAAATTGACAATAACGTTAATTTCGCATAGGAATACTGCACAGACACCAGAAGTTGTACATCCCTCACTACGTAGGTATCGTAGTAGGTGGCGCTACTCTCGCAGCTGTTATGTAGTGATGTGTGTTAGGCGCGTGCATGTGTGCAAGTGTATGATAAAGAACTTTGTTCATTTAGGCTGTGTTTTTGGTCAACTACTGGTGGTACGCAGTTAGTAGAAATAAATTTCAAGTGTTTTTGGTGAACCACCAGTGGTAAGTGCAAGCATATGTGTATGTATGTATGTATGTATTACATGTGTATGTATTACATATATATATACATATACGCATACATACATACACGGTCGCGATACATAACTTCAATTTAATTTTTGATAAATAAATGCACGCATACCTAAAAATAGCAATAACGTCACGATTGTGACGTATTTCATGATTTAGTTCATGGGTGGAGCTTATTATGTGCGCGTTCAAACTAAATACACGCTACCCAAATAATGTGATTTTAACCACAGGTGGTCTGGTAAGAATAAATAGTACAATCAGATGGATTTATTACCAGTTGTATTTATACATGTAGTGAATAGAATTTTCTGCAGTTACCTGTGGTTTAACGATCAATGGTTGACCAAAAATACACCCATAGTTAATTCTATTGATATGACACAAGTTTATTAATAATAAACTATGTACGCTAACATTAAAAATAGAGGCAGTTATTTTGTTTATATCTACGCTAATAACGGATAAAATATAAACGTGAAAGTTAAATATAAAACAATTAAGTGCATGATATCCCAACATTATAAATACATTAGTCGCTTGATTGATTGATAATTTATTCAAGAAATACATAGTCGAATATATAATCGAAAGTATAAATATTTGTTAACGATAACATACGTTATAGAAATTAACAAAGAATAATACGAAATAAACAAAATTAAAGAAATTAAAACGCTTTACAGTTACCGTAAAAATGAAAAATAATCGAAAATAGAAATAAATTATATAGTAAAAATAAACAAAAAATTATCGAAAATAGAATAAGTAATGTTAATCTTGATAATGTACAAATAGATGTACATTTTATAGGCGATCCTTAGGGCATTCAATCACAAATACATACAAATATAAATTGTTTTTTATTATTAAATATTCTAATATATGTTTTAATTTAGTATGATATTAAGTAAATATGTATGAATATAATATGTTTATCAATTAAATAATATACGCAATACATAATGTGTAAATTATATTTATTATATACATATAAATAATTGCATGTATATTATATAATATCTAAAATACATACACAAGCTAAATTGATCGTTAATAAGACTGGCTGATAATTCTAAATATATTAGAGAGAGCAGAATTGGTGGGGTAAATGTAGTCAAATACTTTTGGAGTATATGATATGATATGATATGATATATATATATTAATCTATAAATCCAAACCCTAATATAATCATATTATACAATTTACCTATATCAATTACTGGTAGTATAAAGTGCGAATCAATTGATTAGAAAGCAACATTATATAAGAACTTCATCAATTTATTTGACGACAAATGTTAGGAACCTGACGGGTTTTCTTACAACATGTATAATATACATTGTATATCTGTGGTCTGTTGTTCTGATAACATAAATGATCCTAAGATTATATTAGAACAATACGTAACTAAATGAATTAATTAAGGATCGTCTTATGATTGTTCTTGGACAATTTCTGTTATCAGAATAACTGGCACCCGATATCTTAGCCTTATAAGATACCCAGGCAGTATGCGAAGTCACATGACCAGCGTATTACATAATAGTGGCGTCGCGGGGTGTGACGGACCTGACACTGTCGTAGATGCCGTACAGAGAAATCCTCATGTCCCTGCACCACTCGTAGATCTGGGCGGCGAACACGTACAGATAGGTGGCATTACCGATGATCGAGCACAGTATCAGGCATACTTGTGTGATTAACCAACTGGTGGGAGTGTGAGGTGAAGACGTCGGGTTAGTGCATGAGGGCATTAGAGAGTGCGACACGACTCATTTAGGTGCATTAATCTCTAAGCGATAGTGATATTTATGTTTTAACGGATTTCGATAACTAATTATATATAAGTGTTATTAATAAGTGTATTTCTGCATTTTTATTAATTATACTATCTTAAATTAATTCTCATCACTTATGTATAATATTATATATTATTAGTACTATATATATCAATATTAATAAATATATATATATATATAACTTATGATATATGTGTATATTTTAAATTTCATATGATCCTATATATC
Source organism: Osedax fenrisi (assembly GCA_964019155.1). Lineage (NCBI taxonomy): Eukaryota > Metazoa > Annelida > Polychaeta > Sabellida > Siboglinidae > Osedax > Osedax fenrisi. The sequence continues at coordinate 52,585,597 of OZ025244.1, read as the reverse complement.
TAACCTGAGAATAGCTCTACTAAGTACGTAATATGCAGAGCAACGTTAGAAATAAAGAAATAAGTTATATACGAGGAGTAGCCTAAGGCTGTGGCTGGTGAAGCATGGTACATACGGACAGACTACCACTATGTATCTACGCTATGTATCAACTGGCTGTCTACCTGTCCACCTGTCCTGATACTACAGTGACACACTAGTAAATACTATACTAAACAGTACACAGTATCCCTTCTTGCATCCGCACACTAACTAAATAGGAGGCTTAATCACCCCTACTACCACTACCCCTACCACTACCGCTACCCCTACCCCTACAACCACGCCTACTATTACTCCTACCACCACCCCTACCACCACCCCTACAACCACCCCTACTACTACCCCTACCACCCTAGCTTACCTAGGTACCGTGATGAACTGAGAGGTCCAGTTCAGATGAAGGCAGACGATCGTGAAGCAAACGTTAGCGCAGCAGACGTACACGAACCAATCGCATTGCGTCGCGTCCTTCGCGTACTCCTGTTGTCATGGCGACGGTAAATTGGTGCGTTAGAGGTGAGATAATGGTATAGTAGAGAAAGGTGATCGGATAGTTATATATGAGTTATTAGTGGATCATTTTTATTCATTTATTTATAGAATACTATATATAATGATGGGCATAAAATTATACAAAGTTAAATATTTACGATATTATTAAATATTAAGAATAACATTTATATAATTGTACTAGAGAGATTTATATTGATTAACGATACATTACGATATACGACATATTTCAATAATAACCGTAAGTTATCATTTATATATTCTATTGGAAATACATTTTCAAAAATAAAGCTATACATTTTATATTATGCAAAATATATAATTTTGACATCTGTTTTATTATAATATTTATATATATTAATATATACATACTAGATTTATAAAAAATATACAAATATATAAAATTTAATAAATAGATATATATAATATATATTAATACATGATATGGAAAATGTATAGTAAATAGTTGTTAAAAGAACCATTACTCCTCCAGTATTAAAGGTAGCAGATTGGCTGCATTTGTCATGTGACCTGGCTTGTCCGGTGAGGTGAACTATGACCCCACAAGTGTAGAGACAGCATAACAAGATTTGCAATACCACCAAGAACAAGTTCTACATGCGAATAAACACATTATATTGTTGTATTAACGATAGTGATGATGATGATGGTGATGATGATGGTGATGATGATGATGATGATAATGGTGGTGGTGATGATGATGATGATGATGATGAATATATTTTAAAAGCAATAAAAATGTATGTAAATAATTGAATACATGTTCTGTTTATAATATATTTAAAATTTAACATTTAAATATTAAACTATATAACTAATAATGTATTACTAAAACAGGGTACACAGATAAGAAGAATTCTATAAAGTTAAAGTAGAAATTGAATATTTCGATGCCACTTACAAAATAATGTATTTTATTTCTATTTTTGATTATTTTTACGCTATCTTTTATTTCTATTTTGATCATTTTTCGTTTATTTTTACTATATGATTTATTTCTACTTTCGATTGTTTTTCGTTTATTTTTACGGTAACTGTAAAACGTTTTAATTTCTTTAATTTTTTAATTTCGTATTATTCTTTGTTTATTTCTATAACGTATGTTATCGTTAGCAAATATTTATACTTTATACTTTCGACTATATTTTCGGCTATGTATTTGCTTAAATAAATTATCAATCAATCAATACAAAATGTTACTAACAATTTAAATATTTATAATAATAAATTTATAATAAATAATTCAATTGAATAATTGAGAATATTTAAGTGACATTATTCTGCTTAATTGATTATTTCTTTGTGAGAAATATAGTTATATTTTTAGTTATTATGAAATATTTACGATTAGAATACACATAAATACCATCAATAACCTTAAAAGGACGCAAATCAGTGAAGTAGCAGAGGTCATACCAAGGTGCAGAGGTCACAAAGAATGCTGTAGTGTAATATGAGAAATTAAATATATATATATATATATATATAATAAAAATATATTATCAATAAATATTTAAAAAATTGCATTAATATAAATATTGTTATTTTAGTAGTCATTTCATCCCATCCAGGAACTTAAATGAAATGTTCACTTATAACCATATGGCTCTAATGTACATTCGAAGCCGCGCTCATTTGATAGCATCCATGGTTTTAACGAAAGCCGATCATTTATTTATACACAATTATATAAGATCACTTCTAAATATTATTTTAAGACCTATTTTATTGGTCCGGACTGGGCTTGAACCCGTGTCCTACTGCTTGTGTGTCTGACGCCTTAACCAACTGATCCATACAGGCAGTTATATATATATACAAATATATACATATAGATGCTATTAAAGATGTACATATGATATTGAATTGAGGAGTGAATCACACAAACGATTAATATCTTGATCTTCGTTATTGTCATCTTGCACTAAATGCTGAGTATCCATTACGGGCTCTCTCTCTGTATGTCAGTAATGTAGGTTCACAGTTATCATATTCAGATTGGTATTAGAGCTTGTTTAGCACTATACCTTGTTATACTTTATATATATATATATATATATACAATGTATTATTTAGTTATAATTATATGATATAATTTTACATAAGTACATAATTATATAAATTAATAAATGAATTAATTAAATTAAAAATAAGTATACTTATGCTATTTATAAATATAATGATTTAAAAATAATCATCTTTATTTATCAGCATATTTAACTATTTATAAATAATATAAATATATTGCCTGATAGATATTATATCTAAATTTAAAAATATAATAAATTTAAACAATTTTATTAACACAAAATTGCATATACTAATATACAAAATCAGTACACACTAATAGCGTATCCGTATACTTTAGTAAATGATATGTGAACTAAGCGCTCATATATTGTTTTGTATACACTAATACTCTTTACGTAGGTGTGAATAATTATATTATAAACAATCACAATGTGTATACAAGTTCAGATAGGGTCTACAAGTCTACAAGTTAGACCGTATTGCTCTACATTTCTATAATAGGTTTTGAACAGATATGATTTATAGAATATATAAACTCCGTATATTAAATAGTCTACATTAGCGTATATGTGTATACACATATATATATATATATATATATATATATATATATATATATATATATATATATATATATATATATATATATCTATATGTAAATATATACTTAGTATAGAGGGTTAATAACTATGATGATTGATGATTGTTTATTATACACAATAATATAATAGCGAACTCTATTCCCAAATGTGTAGATAAACAATTATATTAAAACGAACGATAAATAAATTAATATATATAATAAAAATAAATAAATGGAATAATAGATATTATATAATTAATTGTTGTAAGTGAAACTATATGGTAATACATCCTACACTTAATATCAGGCTGTTATTACTAATACTAGGTTTCTTCTACTTGTGAACAATGTAAAGAAATGCATGAAAATCAAATATGCTTGTAAGTTTATAAGTTTTTAATAATAAAAAAAATGTTTAATTAAAATTATTATTACAAAATACAAACGAAAAGATTTATATAATAATACTTATATACCAATAAGACACGAAATGCTAGTATTCTTAGTAGATTTGTATGTGTGTATGTAACATTACATTATATATATTTTAATTATGTTTATTATATGTAAACAACGGAGATTGAAGTTAATTTATCGATGTCAACGGAAACATAATGGGCACAAAATACAAAAATAGTTACCAAAGATATTATCAGATATGATGAACATAATGCTATCGCTATAGTTACCAATCTTACTTCATGAGTTGTCAACACTTTCAAGGCATTTGAAGAATATGTGTGTAATATTTAGTGATAAAGAGGGTGATCAATATAATTATGTGTATATTGAATATTTGAATGGTGATTTTATTGGTGATTAAATTAGTATAGCATATAATTATCGCATATATTTCTATTAATTACAAAAACTATCAGCAAATTTTCATTAAAATATATTAAAAGGTATATCAATTAATGGGTAATTTATGTAAAATAAAGCTGTTAATTCACAAAACATAAAAAATATACTACTTTTTAAAAATAGAGGATTAATATATTATTGAAAAACTTGATTAACCCTAAACCCATATTTGACATAACATATTAATGAATATATATATATATCGTAATAAAATCTGTAACAAATAATATTTGCTAAATAAACTTGATTTTTAGCTCTTGGATAAATAATAATTTATATATTTGTTATCGCTTAATAGAATTATTTGTAGCAAAACTGTATCATCTTCAATATTATTCACAATTAATATATGCGATAGTAATACAATATGTTTGAATAAATGATTTATTGATTATCTTAATTTAACTATCAATACAATGCAATAATGTTTACAAGTATACTTAAAAATAACTGTAAGGACTTGATTTCATTAATTTTTAAATGGACTTGGAACGTTTCAGATTGAAAACAACATTTCATTACTAGGACTCACTATTTGGACTCGATGATTAACATTTTAACAACCTTATTATCTACTTATAAAGAAATCATACATCATAGGTCTTTATTATTAGTATTAATATGGTATTAACTTATTTATCTTTAATTTCATTAGATATATAGGTATTTGAAATGTGCAAGGAATGAAATAGTTACTGATAAAAGAAAGTAAATTTTAAGATAAATTTTGTGAATTAATTTAATTAATTTCTTTAAAAAAATACATCTAATTCATAAATATTTAAATGATAGACAGGTAGAAATTAAATATAAACTTATAATACATAATTATTATATAACTATATTATTATCCTATTGTCTGCTAGTATTTTGTGATGCAAAGGCATGTTAAATTTCGATTCAATTATAAAATTGTTATTATATACAAGTGTAAAAGTATTATTATATTATAATGAGTATAGCTTATAGCTTATAGAGCTTGTGCAAGTAAGACTTATATTGCTTTTCTGACCAACACTGATGATATGATATTATGAATCCATATATTTAATATATAATATTATAATGTATTTCAAATTTAGTTATTTTAAATTTACATGAATGGTTCACTATAATAATAGATTAAATATTAAATAACCTTCACTTTTAAACTATACAAAAAAAGGCGATTCGAATTGTAAATAAAACTATCTTTAAAATTTTCAATAATATTTTTATTTTGACTAATAATAACAATATTTCAATGTTCTTAATATATTAAAATTTAAAGATTTAATAACTTATAAACATATTTTATTCATGCACAATGTACATTTAAAGAAATGCCCAAGCAGAATATCATTATTATTTCCTAGATATAACAATTTATACAAAAATACTTTTCATAATTTCAAATTACCTTATATAAAATAAAGACGTCATCATAAATAAATATCATTTAATCATGGAATAGTTTATGTCTAAATAAATTATTATTTAAAACAATGTATCTAAAAAAACATCTACAAAAATATTAAAAAAACATCTTTTATCAAAATATGAAAATAAATTAAACAATTTTTTTATACTTCAGCTTGTTTGTTTTAGTTTTTCTTTTTTCATTTATGTTTGTTTAGCTATTCTATTCCTTTTATAGTTTCAAATTAAAAATTCAACTCGTTTCTGTGAATTTTTATATAACTTTACATCTTTTATTTTTAAACTTAACTTATTGATACATATTTTTTATTCTTTAAATCTTAATTATTTATGTTTACATTTTTTTACTCATGGGAATCTAACTTATCTAGAATATGATGATTGGGGAAGTTCTCGCAAAAAAAAACAAATACATTTGTTTATTAACTTCTCCATTATTACATGCTTTATGACATGAAATAATAAATCTGATTTATTATTATTTATAATAATGATAATAATGTATAAATAGTATTTATTAAATACCATCTAGTAATACACTATGCAATACTACATAACATGTAACTCCCTATAATATATGATACTAGTCATTCCCCTTTAGAACGTTTTTATCATATTTAAAATATAAAATGAACACACCGACTACATCGATGTAGTGCTAAAGTGGATATTCAATTGAATGTAGTGTTCGGTACTCTGCAATAGAGGCGCTGCAGGTGAATCATACTTATATAATGCTACATTATTATTGTATTTATAATTATGATCGAGTTTAATGTATTAGCTGTACTAAAAATAATAGTTATATATAAAATACAACATATCAACATTCGTAATTTTGTGGTATTTTAGTATTTAAATGTATTTTAATTGAATATATTTGACTATTTTATTGAAATATATAATTTAAACCTATATAGAGGTTAGTAATTTAATTATATTTATGAAAATCCTACTATTTAATTGACCTATATAATATGAATAATCTAAATCGCCGATGTGATTTTATTAATGTATCGAGAAAGGTTTTATTCGTGTATTTATTTCACATTATATATGTTAATGATATCAGTTGCATATATGATAGTCTATAAATAGACATACGCTAATTATAATGGCCAATCATACGCTATTGTAAAATCACTAATCTGAATAAATAATTTTGCGGTAGTTCAAATCGCGCACCAATCGCAAAGCTTTTGACCAAGTAACATCCAAAATATTAATAAGCACGCCCAACTTGAACTTTGAAATATATCGGCGGCCAAGATAAGCATTCCATGAATGATTCACGATAATAATTTACGATATTGATGTGAGAGGGTATATATTTGTTGTACTTGATAATGAAAATCGAAGGACGAATATTAAAAATTAAAAACGGTACTGATGTGAGAGCCCGATAATACGTTTGATTATACGATTTATAATACATTATATAAAATATTAGCTGAATACTGAAATCGGCCCAAATAAGTCCCGTTTAAAACCGAGAGGTCAATTATACATTTCACTGTTGGCGTTATATTTCTCATTAAATTATTCACTGAGTAGTGAATTCGTGTTTTATATACATATTATAATACGGTATGTTTATATATTAATATAATATTATATAAGCCCTACTCATTATTAACTTGAACTTTCGGTTAGTCACGTGACATATTCAATATGATATTGGTGGCCGATGTCAGTCTAAATAAAATATAATTCTTAATTTAATTAAATTTCAGAAAATTATAATTGTTATAAGATAATTATACTATACTGTATTGATTTCTCTATATTATATAAAATATCATATTTATAAATTACCTATAAATGTCTCTATAATTACGAAATCTAAAACTTCATTTCTACTTTTAGAATATAGTTTATAATTTAAATTAGATAAGGAAATATCAATTTTCAATTCATTTAAATATATTTTGTATTATTCTATTGGTTAAAATTATCACCAATAAACTTTAAATTATATATGTCAATCTAATAATAATAAAGATAAATCCATTTATAAATTTCATTTATAATTAAATATATTATTATTAAAATCATGAATATTTTACTCTTATATTAATAATGAATTACGAAAATATAGATATACTTGTTGGAAATAATATATTAATAAATAATTCATTATATAAATTATGGTTAAATGGATTTACTAGTTAGTGATAATTTTATATTCAAATATTATTTATATTATTTTGAATTATCAGAGTTATAGCCGCAGATATATAAAAATAAAATCATATGAGCTGGATGTGCTCTATACATATATGTTATAGTGGTTGTATTAAAAAATGACGTATGCTAGCTATCTCTTCAATGGTTATTCTGTATACTCCGAAACAGATATTTTTCGGAGAATATCGAATATTGCCCTGTTTCATTTGATTACGATTTCCAAGTTAAAATTTAAAATATTTTATATATAGTATATATAGTATATAATATACTATATAATATAGTATATAATATATCGATCTATAATTTAAAACTATAATAACAACTTATTTATATATTATATATATATATCTTATAATATTATATTATTATATTATATTATATTAAATATATACATATATCAAAAAAAAATATATATATCTTAATTCTTTGAATTAGTTTAGCATGAACACTAGTGTGTAAAATATCACAATGAGAATTGTAAAGTTGACCCCATAAAACATAATAAAAAAAAATGGGGCCATATTCGATACAGATACATTTTTCCGTGATATATTTAATTATATTTCAATGATTTAAATCAGAGATTTTTCCAAAAAGCTTTGAAAAATCTGTGAAAATATCAAAACAATTTATTTATATTTCAAATAAAAATACATTCATATTTTAAATTTAATAGTATCTGTATACATATTATTATATATTATTAAAATTACGAATTTAATTATAATTTCAGTTTTAAATTGAACAATATTTTTCTATATTTTTTATGTCTACATTCGAAATAATATAATGTGTATTATATTATATTAAAATTTTAAAATAATCAGATTGAATTCATCTATTTAAAAGCGAGTTTTAGAAAAAATAGATACAAATTGATACCCAAAACGACATGGTACAAAAATTAACATTAGGTTTATAATTAATAAAAAAAACGCCTTGGTTTATGCATGCCGAACAAATGTGGTAATAAAAATATACAAAAGTATGTACACATTTTATATGTTCTTAATTTGTATTATTTACCAATATAAACATCTATATTTATATAGAATCTTGAATATAGTTATCCGATCTAAGTTATCATGTTTGATATTCGTCAAATAGTAATATATAAAGTAACGAATACAATTAAATTATTGAATAATTTATTCGCACATTATTGCATATTAATATACACGTATAATTAAATATTGTAATCTTATTTTTTGAAATATATATTAAGAATTAATATGTGGTATTGGACCAATACTATTGGTAATGGATAGTTAGATATAAAGTTAACAAAACGTGTTCGAATATGTATATATATAGCATCGTCCACACGACGCTGAGTCTATCTTCACGATTTAATAGACTTCGTTATGCAATAAGTATCAAACTATAGTTAAGTTTGTTATATATAGATAATATAGTATATTGAATTTTTTCCATATTACAATTTTATATTCAGATGTATATATATATATATATATATATATATAAATATCAATATATTCAATACATTATTGAATTGAGTATTATATTATTACCCTGAATATATTTAATTTTGATTTTCATTTAGTTTTTTTATCCGTCTATTTATATGATATTACATATATTTAGTTGTATCATTTCGTTTATCAATATTAACGAAACCAAATAGTATTAGTTAAATCATAAAATCATCAGGCCCACTTAAACTCTGGTCCACATAATCCACCTCGCTTTATTATTCCACTTTTATCGTATCTTTATTTTCTAATCTTATCTATTGATTGATTGATTAATTGATAATTTATTTAATCAACTATATAGGCGAATTATACTATCGAAAGTATAAATATTTGCTGACGATAACATACGTTATAGAAATAAATAAAGAATAATACGAAATTAAAAGATTAAAATGTTTTACAGTTACCTTATTGTTTTAATTTAAAACCTACATGTTATTCTTATACTAGACTAGGAGTCTAGTTAACCAACATGTACCGCCTCATAGGGGTCTCACTTCGAAGCCGTATTAAATTTCATGTGCCTAGATTCGGTTGCATGATTTTTTTTCATACATGGAATATATTTGTGTACTGACAAAATATTCTAGTATGTATTCACACCGATTCCATATTTTGTCATGCGTGGTTTCAATGCAGTTAAGCCCCCTATGAAATAAACCACAATTCTTTGCATATAATATAGTTCTCCTATCAATATTAAAATTGGTATTTAGCCGCATGATATCGTTTGAGCGCATACACATAGAATATATTCTATTTTTAAGTGCTAGTATAAATAGATAAATACATTCAACTGACCATATTTCATAAAATACAACGTACACAAAAAATATATGCATCTGAAAATAAATATTGAGTCGATATGAAACCCCTATAACCCACATAAAGTCACTAATACCTATACAACGAATATTTATACTTACTAGTTTAATTAGCACAATGCTGCAAATAGACACATACAAATAAATTGTATGAAACAAAAATATATGAACATCCATAATTTTAATTTGCCTATCCCGATCTCATACTTTAGAATCACTCTCTATTGAGATGTTCTTATTGAATATTAATGATTGTTTACTCCACCTGTAGGTTATCACATATGTCATGTTTATTTTAATAAAATATAATTAATATTAATTTAATTATCTTTTTGTTTATTTTATTTAAATGTGATGAAAAAGAAATATTTTTATTATATGCGTTATAAAGTGTAGTTTAGGTATATTGATTAACGTATTATAAAGTTATATACTCTATATATTACATAATATAACAAATATATCGGCATATATAACATTATTTTTTTTGACTTCATGCTCGGTTGGTTGCTTAGGTCTATCCATGTTTTCATATTTATAAATGTTTTTCGATGTACATCCTTGTTATTCGTATTTTGTTTTATTTTGATTCTATAAATAGAACACTGGTGAGATTGTGGCACTCTATTCTGCGTCTCACTAGGTCTTTGACTAAATAAAAGTATAAGAACGATCAAATTTCTATAATATATATATACACATATATTGTAGTTTTTTAGACATATAAAAGATATAAAGCTAAGACATAAAGATATGTATATAACATTTTATTAAATTAAAATATATTTACGAAACAGATTAGTTAATTTTTAAATTTCACAATTCATATATCATACATTCATCATACTAATATTATAGTTAGTATTTAAATAATATTTGTAATCAATCTATACTATCATTATTTTATATTCTAATAAAATGTAAACTACGTTCACGCAATGCTAAATGTTGCATCGCTATTCACCTTAGTAATGGACGCGTATCAGGTTCAGAAGCAACAGGAAGTCGAGTCACAATACATGGTCAGCAAGGAGACCGTGGTAGCCGATATCAAAGATCAGGTCGGTAGTTAATGCCGTAGTTAATGCCCTAATATAGAATACTTAATTTCGATAATAATAATATAATTTAAATTATTTAAGGGCCGGGTAACCTTGCCAACGTTTACATGTAAAAGATAGGGAAAAATAGATATTTTTTAAGAGGCTATATCTTTTCTATTTATTAGTATTTTTATCTAATTTTTTTTTAATTATCCAGATAACATTCATCTCTAGTTATATAGATACATCATAAAATAATAAATGTATTATTAATTAAAGAAAAGTTAATTATAATATTAACATTATTTAAAAATAAATTAATTACCAATTTTTGTGATTATTTTTCTAATAATTATATTAATAGATTATAATTACGTTAGTTTACATACCTATATAATAATAACCATATATTAGATATATACTCAGACATTTTTTATAAAGATTCATATAAGAGTTCAAAAAATATAGACATTTAAAAAAAATCAACAACAAAAACAACAGAGATATTGGCATCTAAAGTTTTACTTGCATGTTTTCTAATTATTAAATCCCACCATTTTGAATAGAGGTATGATTAAACTTCGTTTTTAGGCACTTATGTTTAATTGTATATGCTATATTATACATCATTTTAAATATAATGAAATACATTTTAATATTTCAATATACAAAAATGTTCCCTACAAAATAAACGCCGGCCCTTAATAATATTAAATTCTATTATAACTTATACAAATTTTGTAAATTTATTTTCATTTTTAGCAATAAATCTTTAAAATTTCATATTTATGAATACGATAATTAATTCGATACGTATGATATTGTATGTATATTGAGATAATGACAAATGTACTTAGTCGATATAAATGAGCAATTACATCGACTTCTAGAATATAGATTATATTGAATTATATCCATTAGCTCTTAGATATAATCTTTGTAGAACGACTACGATTATTAGCTCTTAGTGCAGTCTTAGCCCCCTCGATTCTTAACCCCTAAAATGTAGGGGTTAAGTAAAATCTAGGGCCTAAATACTGGTAACACACGCACACCCCTCACAGTACCGAATATACAAGTGCCTCGAGAAGTGGTTACTGACCCCTCGTTCGTTGACCGATCAGATTGTGCTGCAGCTTAGCCCTAAAACGCACGCGTTTGTGCTCCGGTCGTTAGTAGCTCCACCTATCTTTGCCCTACCCCCTATAATTTATCATCTAGAATTAATGTTCTACTATGATTTATTATATTATTTAAGGTAATCATTTGAGGTATTAACTGTTTCATTGTATTTTTCTAAATGTATTATTATTTAATTTCGGTGTTACTATATTTATTATTACGAAATGATACAAGCTTTTATAGTTTATTATATTGTAATAATTATATATATATTGTATGTTTGAAATAGTACAAATATGAATGATAATATTATAGAACTAAGCTAATATAGAATACTATAGCATTTATAAACGATATCGAATTACATATAACTTAAATATTTGAATGTCATTCATATATATTTCAACTATATATTTTTTAATGGAAATTTATCACATTTAATATATATTTTTCAATTATTATATTTACATAATATCTATACAAATATAATTAGAATATATTTGTTTGTATACAAGTTATAATTAATAAATATATATATGGAAAATAATATTGATAATAAATATTTCAGTTATACTCATAAATTTAATGCTAATAATATGCTTGTAATGTTAACAATCTATTAGATAATTCCGTATGGAGACATTTTACATTTGTATAATTACTTATTTATAACAATTCTATAACTTTTTAGATTTTCCATTACCTACTGGTTAGATTGTATGTTTCTTATTACATGTAATATATATATATATATACATAACCATTCTGTTATATCATATTTAGGTTATAAACATACTTTGTTAAATATAGAATCAAAAGACTATTGATACTCAGTAATTTATTCCAATATATATATAAACTACCTGTGTGGCTCAGTTTGCTAAGGCGTCAGACACACAAGCAGTAGGACATAGGTCAAGCCTCATCCGGACCATTAAAATAGGTCTACAAATATTATTTAGAAGTAATCTAATATAATTGTGTATAAATAAATGATTGGCTCTCGTTGAACATTAGCGCTATTTATATATGATTATAAGTGAACACTTCATCTAAGTTCCTGAGATGAAAGTACTCCACCAACATAAAATAACAATAACAATATATATATATATATTGAAATTGAGGAAAATAGAGAAAAAAATAATATCCGCGATATTAATCATCATTATAATAATAATATATTTAATATTAGAATGTCTAAAGTTTAGATCTAAATTATAGTTTGTATAGTTTAACGAAATCACTGAAAGACGCATAATTAACATACACCATACACACACCTGTGTCTGTAGATATTACGAGTTTGACTCGAGTGTGATGCGAGACATCTTGAGCCGGAAGCTGACCTCCCGTAATCGTAACCTTCTCGACGATATCTCCGAGCGTAACCGCGTTCAACTGAAGAGCTGTCATCGTCAGTTCTCCAACGTTAAGCGCATCTTTAAAGTCCGTACAGATTTGTGTTATCTCTTATGTATATTTCTTTACTATAACTCTCTCTCCTTCTCTATCTATCTCTTTCATTATCTCTCACTTTCCCTCCCTACCTATATCGCGTTCTATCTCTTTCACTCCGTATCACTTATTCCCTCCCTCTTTCTCTCTATATATCTCGTTCTCTCTCTCTCTCTCTCTCACTCTTATCCTACAATATATGTTTCTCTCTCTCGCTATACCTTTATCATTAACCATCACTAATTGTATATAATAATTTATAATATATTATGTATAATAATTTTAATTATTAATACTATTTATATATATATATATTTATATATATATATAGATATATTCGATAATTATTTTTCAAAGTGAATTTATTGATTTATCCTAGTTCTATCTTCAATTATATTTAAATTATATATTTTTAATAAATATCCAGTTCTTATAATATTGTATTATTGCATTAACGTATCTTGACCTAAGTTAATGTTGACTATAGTGTAGTACATCTATCATTAATATATATATACCGTAATATTTCGAACATCTCGCAATAATTGAAATTATGTATCTACGAATGTTATCATGATACGATCATCACAGATTCTAGAAGAAACCAATGGTCCGATTGTTGAAAATATTCAGAGTCACTTCTGTTTACCGCTGAAACTTTCGGAGTTAGTGCTTACCGCTTAGTATATGACTGATTCTTAATGTATTCTACTATGGAGTAATAAGTATATATTATATCAAATAAATATATTATATATTATATATTTATATATATATATATATATCATAATAAATTCATATAAATTAACTCATTTTCTAATTTTTAGTTACATTTTTAGTTAATAAAAATGAATTATTTTTAAATTATGAACTTTTCATTAGACAATAAAGGGTATGCTAGTGATATTATCTACTCATGTTATTTACTCATTTATATTAACAATGTAATTATGTATAAATATATATATATATATATATTAATACCATATCTAAATTCTAATTAATTTATTTTATAAATAATGTCATATTTTCAATATTAAAGTTAACTTATTAATCTATCTATCTATATAATCAATACGGGATAATTATTATTTTATTTATATTGTTTTTCAATTTGTGTTAGTAAATATTTAACATTTTTGACATCTATAAAATATAATTATATCAATACTGAATGCATATTAATCAAAAATTAATTTTTCATTATTTATATTATTTTTATATGAAGATTTTATATCTCAAAAAGCCACACAGATTCTACATCAACCTTGTGATTAATAATAGTGATTAATTCACTCAACACTGATTCTTATTGTTGTTATGTAATAATTTATATATAATTAATCTATTTAGAGTATTAATTAGATAAGTATATAGAATTGCGTATTTATTTGATATACATTACATTTTATACATTATAATAAATTATGAATAACATATGTAACTCATAGATTTCATATTATTTATGATAGTTCATTTAAAATTTATTTAATTCAATATATTTTATTAATTAAAATGAATTTATTATAATATTTTAAAACATATTAATACAAAATTTATATATTTAATTATGTAATTTTTAAATATTAATAAAATAAAATATAAGACCACATTTATATGATCAAATCACAATAAAATAAATCGTTTATAATTAATCATTTTCTTGATATTTAATAATCAAATAATGGTATTAGATACATTTATATTCAAAATAATGTATGTATATTATGGGAGAATTAGAGCAAGTGCATAATAATAACCTCACCACATTTTGTGATCTATATGTTATGTTCATTATAACTATATTTCTTTATGGGATATATCCGAGATATTTAATGATATAGTTAAGTATGTAAACTATTTTGCTATAACATTGCACATATACACTGTATACCCTACATTTTAGTTAACAATAATATATAATAGATTACATTTAGAAATTATGATCTGAATGATTTCTATAAAAATAATTTTATTTTAATAAATACATTTTACTTTTCGTCTTATATCATAACTCTTCCTATAACCAAACCATGTGTACAATATGCAAATATACTACTACTACTACTACTACTACTACTACTACTACTACTACTACTACTACTACTACTACTACTACTACCTCTACTACTACTACTACTACTACTACTACTACTACTACTACTACTACTACTACTACTACTACTACTACTACTACTACTACTACTACTACTACTACTACTACTACTACTACTATTACTACTACTACCACTACCACTACCAATACCAATACCACTACCACTACCACTACCACTTCCACTACCACTACCACTACTACTACTACTACTACTACTACTACTACTACTACTACTACTACTACTACTACTACTACTACTACTACTACTTCTACTACTACTACTACTACTACTACTACTACTACTACTACTACTACTACTACTACTACTACTACTACTACTACTACTACTACTACTACTACTACTACTACTACTACTACTACTACTACTACTACTACTACTACTACTACTACTACTACTACTACTACTACTACTACTACTACTACTACTACTACTACTACTACTACTACTACTACTACTACTACTACTACTACCACTACCAATACCACTACCACTACCACTACTACTACTACTACTACTTCTACTACTACTACTACTTTAGGCAATACGCAACGATTATTTTCGTTGCGAACATTCGCTTTGAACTCGGCAAGAAGAAACTTCAATATCTGACATTCGAGGACGTGTCCTTCTGTGCCGGTCGCATCATGTCCGAGTGGTCAGTGAAGACTAAGAGAGGTTTTGTGAGAGATTTTTGTATCTTCACATATCTTTACGTATATATATATATATATATATATATATATATATATATTTATATATTATTAATTACATGCATACAAACTTATAAAAGAAGAAAAATTTAATAAATCTAAATAAACAACATAATATTACTTATTAACATGAATTATAATAATGTTGCTTCTGCAACTAACATTCTAATTGTGAGTAAATGAATTGTACACTTCTAAAGAATATTATATTAACATATACACGCATATATATGTTTTGTAAATGGGTTAGTTATATTGACATTTTGAAACTTAACTGAAATACTATGTCAATATTTTATAATTTATTTTCAGTTTACTGTTCTCATTTTCTTATTCATGAAATTTATGTAATGTTTAATGTTTAATGTTTCAGATATTATGTTTTTAAAAACAGTTTCAAATTTGTAAAATTATTTTTGCAAAATTACACATCTTTATCTTTTGGGATTAAATTCAAATATAAACTAAGTACGTTTGTACCTTATCAGCAATACGCTACTCTTCCATTAGTATTTGGATGAATGTTACATTTAAATATACATGATCATTTCATAGAGATTTTGATGAAGTGCAATAATTTATTATAAATAATTTATAAATTTAATTATACATTTGAAATATGTTCATTGTTTTGGAATTATATTCATGATTTAGTCATACAATGTTTAAATCCATAGAAATTAAGTTGCTTGCGTTATAAATTCACTATAGCATTACACTATCCACTATTACACGCGTGTTTTTAATATATCGTTATCGATATTATATCTTCGAGGTCATTCAGATCTCCGCGAAACATAATATATTTGTTATTATCTCAACGTCATTCGTACATCCTCTGATCGTCATCATCATCGTTGTGTTTCCACTCGAAGGTCATTCGGATGACAGCTACGACGCCTATACCGATGATTTGGATCGCGACTTTTTCCACGAACTGCGAGATGTCCGCTGCCTTTCGGAGAAGGAATCGCTCGAAGAGGTGAAAGTGTCAGTATTCCTCCTCGTGATCGAGCCGATCAGTTCTAGCTGTAAAAGGGGTTTTACACCTGCTCGAACGCAATTATTAACTCAAATTATTAGAGGTTAAAGTTTAACTATATTTTTTTTAAAGAGGTTTTACACCTACTTTTTTAGAGTTAATAATTGCGTTCGAGTTGGTGTGAAACCCCTTTAATGTATCAATAATGATGTAAATGTCAATATAGTATATTCCATCATAATATATATATATGATTATTATTACCTGGTATTATATTGTATTATATATCTATATATTTACTATATAACACTACATTAATAATATTTTATATCGATACTCTTTTTATAAATTATTTTCTTATTGATATTTTGTTCTTTAAATGACATTTAACAACTATATTTTTTCCTACTACATATCATGTTATACATATTACATAATAATATAAACAACGTCATGTAATTTTAGTATAAAAACAAGTTATATATATAATTATAAATAACTAAATTTATGAACAAATATTTTATAGTTGATATAAATATATTATTTTAAAGTTGTGTATCTATAAATAGTTTAATTTCTATAGATTGATGCTAACAAACTTGACTGGAAAACTTAGCAATACCGCCAGGATTGAATTAGAAACAAATATAAAGGTTCCTGTTTACGTAAAATACGCGCACGACTCCAAATATAGTTCACACTTGATTTTATCGATACGAAATTTATTTTAAATTAAATTCAATCGAAGCGTAAATAAATATGTTTAACCGTTTAATATATTACATTTTATTATGTAACTTATAATGAATTATTTTATAAATATATGGTAAACATTTAAAATATTGTAAATAAACCTATTATGTTGGTCAACTAGGTTTCTCTTCACAAATAATTTAATTAAAGTTATAATTATTTGTTATTGATTTAATGTCAGTCGACCTTTTCATAAGCGTATATGCATACGTATATATTCACCAATGCATAACTATCTACATCACGAATCATTTTATTTTGTATTTAAAGTTTTCTTGTATTACAAATTATATATTAATAATTACATATTAATCTCCATATTATCATATGATTAATATATATATATATATATATATATGAAGAAATATTATATTTAAATATTCTCAAATATTTATTAAGTGACATAATTTAAAATAACTAATAAACATGAATACGTTTTTTAACTATATTTTAAATGAATCACATTTGTGTTCTCTTGCTTAGTTAGTAAAAAGTCATATTTACACTTTATTTTAACGATCATACGAAATATAGTATCACCCATTCCGCATAGAGATAGTATACTTTTAACATCGCGATCTATTACGTATACGTTGAAGTAGAGGCCAATCTCTACCTTTGCGTAAGTAATCGCTACTGTTCATTTCATTAAATTAGTCATATAATTAGGGGTGCAACGGGGGGGATATGTCCCCCCCACTTTAAAATCTAGGGGGACCTCCTATGTATTGGTCCCCCCCTGCTTTTACTGCAACATTTATTTTGATTGGTTGGTCCCCCCTACATACACCGTTCCAGCGTCCCTACATATAATATATTCTATTAATATAAATGCTAAATCGTTGCCTCTAGTAGAGTTTGAACCATTGACCTCTGTAACCACAGCTAACCAGTTAAAGATTTCAAAGGAATTCATTTAGCTAATATATTTGAAGATAAGATCATATATTACTAAATACGCTACACTAACATATACGTGGGAAGAAGTTCTCCCTACGTAATATATTAGTCGTCGATCGAATGACATCTAAATAATCATCATACCGTAACCCTACATCATTATACTTTTAATTGTAATGCGTTACATATTAGATAGATAGATCAAAAGTTTATTGAATTACTGGTTATATATAAACATATAATTATATAACATATATAAACAAAATATATAAATGTGATAACAGTAAGTCAAAACGAGAAGTAAAATAAATATAAAACATTGGATTATACGAGCAGCCGTTTATTGGATTCATTATCGTAATCTCATTACAATTGTAGGCCTACATTAAACCTCTCGTGAACATCGCTTGTTCGTTGTACCACAGTAAAGACTTTAGAGATTACTTTCTCGACATCGTGGAAAAGGTTGGCGAACAACAATGATATTGATTATTGAAATTTGTAATGTTTACGAACAAAAATATAAATTTAACGCACTTTTTCTTATTTCTATATCCCACACAATGAATATGAATTTAAACTTTAAACTTTACACGCACAATAATAGTAACTTAATATATTCTATATGTGATAATGCATTTGATATTGCCTATAGGTCATAGAACCTTGTAAACAAGCAGGATTCTCTATTAATGATCTCACTTATTTCCTGAAAGCCTACCGAGTTGCGAGCACATTTCAACATCCAAAGTTTGTTCAACGTCACTGTTTCATCGGTCAACATCATTGTTGATGCTGTTTAGTTTCTATAAAATATATCAGTTTTCTATACCACCTTCTTTTAATTTCATATAATTATAATTTCTACCTGATTAATAAAATCACATGATATATGTCTATAAATTCTTTTTATGTAAAATATATATTAGATTTTTTTAAATATATCGCAGTTAAAACCATTAAATTAAAATGTTACTGTATTTGATTATTGATATTTAAAATCTTACTTTTATTCCGAAATCATCGATAATTATTGTATTTGTGTATAATAATTCAGAATTTATAACTAATCACATATTTCATGTTTAAATATTCCTTTGCAGAGTGGCTACTGCTTTCATCAAACTATGGTCCAGATATACGAATACAACAATAGATTGCATTATACAATGTTACCATAATTAAACTATGCAATCATTTGTGAATACACTATGATATCACCAATATGCAGTTGATCAGAGTATTGATATTTTATAATTAGTATTATATATATATGCATGCATGCATTTAGAATAGGTTCTTATTAATTGTATTTGTTATAATATAGTATTTTATAGTATATATAAAAATTGAATAAAAATATAAACATTCTTTTTCTCATACCTTTTATAGTTATATACTATACACTTATAGCTGTATGATATTTCTATATTTCCTTACTTGATACATAAATGAAATTATCGATAAATATGTATTATAAATAAGAGTAATATATTTATAATTATATTACAAATATATTTATGAAATTTCTCATTGTAATACAGAGAAGTTGTAGAATTATTCAAAAATTAATTCAATAATCATGTGGTGATACATTTAGAGATTGACAATCTGTCAGTTTAACATTTAATTCTGTAAAATATTTATAAATAGTAAATTATTAAGCTTCTTGTAGTTTAATAAGAACATAGGCCATAATTAGAGCCCATTTATTAAACAATGCATGTAATTCACTCTAGTGAACTTACTAAATATGTGTTAAAATATAAAGTATAAAATAAATACATAAATATAATACATTAGTACATATTATATACATCTGAATATAATTATATTTATTTGAATTACGATTTAAATCTATTACATGTAGTATAGCCTCTTCACCTAGTCAAGGTAATATACTATATTACTACTATAAGTGGATTGTAGTACTTATTAATTAACCCATGTGTAATTATTTAATTTTCAGATATTAATTATTGATATCAATTGATTTATTTTTAATTTATATATTAAAATTATATTATTTTTTAAAGTTATTTCTATAAATTTAAATACAAATAATAAAAAGTAATTTAGAATGTATCTTATATATTGATTCTAGATAAATAAATGTATCATATAATTACTATATAATGTTAAATTATGTGTTTGGTATATTATGTCAAGTAGTAGTTGTAGATATATTCACAGAGACTTATATAGAAACGAATAGAATGAATTACAATGATTTAAAATGGACATACTTTTTTGATTTAAAATAGAAATACCAAATTTACGTTTAAACAATGAAAGCGATGTAGTACAGCGAATATCATATGGTAGTGAATTCCAGCTTTTCGAGCAATAACAAAGACAACTGATTATTCAACAATGTAGTTTTGGAGGTATTAAGGAGAAGATTATTAGAAATAAGCCATTCTTTAATGTCATTAGCATAATTGGATAGTTGATTATTGAGACCTGGTGATGAATTAGTGGGAAGAAACACATATAGTTGTATGTCATCTGCATATAGATGGTAATAGATATTTGGATATTTAGATATTATGGATGGTAGTGGATATAAATAAATAGAAAAAGTGAAGGACCGAGTACTGACCCCTGGGGAATACCATATTTAATAGTATGTAAATATTAAACTAGGTTAATTTTGTTGTTATTCTTTTAAAATTCAGAAATTACAAACTTTAAATACTTTCCGTAATATTTAATAATTGTATCCGATGATATAATATTATAATACATTACATACAGATAGGTATCCATCGTATACAGCAGCCTATCTGATCAAAGGGCGGGGGGGGGCTAGTCTAACATTATCATTATCTACAGTTAGAAGAGCGATAAAGACAACACTTTCTAAATTCATTATAAATATACAATTTAATCAGACTTATAAATGAACTTGTTTCGTCGAATCGCAAACAATGATGCATCTACTGATTTATTATTCTCCGATTGTCATGCGAGGAGTGGCCTTCGTCAATATACACTAATTTACTATTAGGATAAAGTGAATATATTATGAAGAGTTTACTAATCATATATATATATATATATATATATATATATCATAAATATACATTATAATGTACTAATAATTATTAGTACAATGTTCACAATAAGTAGTTTTTTACTAGATAATCAAAATTGATTGTTATTAGGTATACAAATTTGAATTTCAAACGAATAATATTTATTAAATATATATATATATATATATATATTCATACGGTAAACAACATTTCATGAATTGAAATCAGCGAGAGATAATGACACAAACGAGATAGATAGAGAGAGAGAAAGAGGGAGAGAGATAGAGGGAGATAGAGAGAGATAGAGAGAGAGATAGAGGATGAGGGAGAGAGAGATAGAGAGAGATGTGAATGAAACGATATCAATGCCATAAACGCCGCTATTCTGTGTCGAGGGTCATGTCATTGGCACCTAATAGTTGACTTTCTCCGATAAGTGTGGGCAGAATTAGCGGATCTGTAATGTATAAAGTTATTGAATAATAATCGAATGCATATTTTAATGTTATTTTGTTTTGGTAGGCTAAATTGATTAAGTATATAAACAAAATAATATGTTTACTATTTTATTTCTATTTTAGAATTATTCTTTGTAATTTCAATAACATATATTATCCTATGTAAATATCTATACTTTATATTTTCGACTATATTTTCATAAAATATAAATCAATGAATGAATCGAGGAAAGGTAACAGACTAACCATTATCGGACGAGGGTTCGGCCATCAATACGTAATGAGCTTGCTGATTGTCATCTGGGGCGTAAGTAATAATATTCATGTGTATACAATGCTGATATAGATTAGATAGGCGCGGCTAACACTACACATTTACACGCGAGTAGTTATATTAGTAGAAGGTTGGAAGGCTTTACTCTCGGTCGCAATTCAATGAAACAAGCATTCGTAATTAACTGTACAAATAAGTAAGGGAACGATGCGATAAGTTAAGCTAGGGCCTTCAGTGAATATTCACAGACTTCTAATGTGGTTGATCTATAAAACAGCGACTATTATTTGCGAGTGTGGCCTCAGCTATATACAAAAATATAATCTAGCCATTACGTGTGTGGATAAATAGTTTAATTAATGTGATTATAAAATAAAGAAAATTTAAATTAAAAAAAATTTCAATAACTTTTGTATACTATTTCTTAATGAATTTAACCCTAATTTAATATACATTTGTATACACATCTATGTACATTGTACACATCTATCTATAAATGATATAGGAAAGGTAAATAATAACTAACATTATTTAGAGAATGCTATTATAAGCTATATACATAATACAATAATACCAGAGGTGGTGATGATGATTGACAGCTAACCTATATCCGTGATTTCACTGTTTACGTTGATGATACATAAACCCTGAGTATCGCTGATGTCATCAGTCTGTCGGGGTCAAACGTGGTGAAAACGGTAAATCAGATATAATTGAATATTGTATCTATTAAATTTCGATTTTAGAAAACTAAATCTACTAAAATCTGATAATATATTTTAATTTTTATTTATGTTATTTCATATATATAAAAACAATTAAAAATTAATATTTACTAAAATGAAACCATTTAATATTAGAATTTTTAATATATAAATTTAACCTATTAATACTAATTAATAAAAGTGAAATATATTGATATAAATAATAAATAATTCATATTTATCAATGCGTAATTATATTACCTGGAGATCATAGATATTTCCTTGACCATCTAAAACTTGAGGAGTTTGTAATAATATTTCTTGACCATTTTGCTAACATTCATAGTATTTTATGATTATATAATTTTATAAATATGATCGGTGAATTAATACAATGTAATATATTATTAGACTAAATGTTATGCTATGTAAGATTTTTACTAACAATAAATTAAATTAAATGTTAGCAATATAAATTAAGTTGCACATATATCATATTGCTGGATTCCATAGAGCTAGAGAGAAATAGAGTGGTGGTAATACTCAATGCCGAAACAACGTAAGCCAATGCGGAAAGGTTAAATACAAAATCAGCCATTTTGAGGTGACCAAATATTAAAATATAATATTCTTATGATCATAACTTTTTTATTCTCTTTCCAATGGTATTATTAATTTTATTCATGCTACAAAATAAAAAATAAATAGGTCAATTCCGTCATTTTTAGGTGACCTAATTAGATTAACGCTTTCCGCATGTCAGATACCCTGTTTACTACTCTATTTCTATCTAGCTCTATGCCAGATTCGCATGAGTATACTCATATATATATATATAGAGAAAAAGATTATAGAACTAGTAGTAAATATATACAAAACTATTATAGAGGTTTAGTATTCAATACGATCACAAAGATTATAGATCAAACATTCAATATAGACATAAAGATCACGGATCAAGGTAAATATAGGCTAACACAAGGAGCTAACATTTAAGATGGGCATGGGTTGTAGGATGATCTGCTCTCCATTGTATTGTTCTCGGTCATATTCGTCGTTCACCAGGGATATCTGACCCATGTCATCCGCTTGCTGTAGGCATTGTTCAGTTAAGTCGTGGCACAGGAGTGTTAGGGGACTACTGATATTTAGGTTAGGTTTAAATTAAATAAAACAAATTATATAAATATTTATATATATATATATATGTATGTGTATATTAGTGTTTTAATTTAATCCACTTTTTGAAATATCAGTATATATATTTAGTAACGTTTGAAAAATATTAAGTATTGAGATATCGTTCGAAATTACTTTTAAATATCAATATAGTAACATTTAAAATTGGAAATTATTTGTATCATTTATTTTATGATGAAAAATAACTACAGTTTATGTTTGATAATCAAATCAGGAATTTCATATTTGTTGGGTTAACTATTTCTTAACTCAGAAAATATGCGGTTACTAAATATAGCATGGTACATTATAGTTAATATAGTATATATATATGACTATATATATACATAAAGATATCCAGAAATATATACACTTGTATACACATAATATGACATATTTATAGACGCAGGTTTTGAATACAGGAGAGGATGTACGTTATTTTAAAATGAATACAGAATAGTGCCCTTATAGGGTGACCCGTGGTGATTTTACAATAGTATCTTATTCACATCATGTATCATCTGCAATAAAGATGTATCGTCACTAGACAAGTTACCGGAATCAACAATATAGGTGCGGAATTTAATGAAAATGTCAATAACTTATTCGATATATTGAATAGTTCTAATAAGAAATCCATGCATGTGAATCTCTCGTTTAGTACGTTCAAATAAAATGTTTGGTTTCGGATTTAATATTTTAACTATTTATCAGATACCGATATCATCTTCTAAAGAAATGAAGACAATTGAATACTATAATGTTTGGTTGAATAACGTAAGATGTCCTAGAAGAGAAGGGCTAAGTTTGTCTGCTTACTTATCACGTATACACATGTTAATGTGTATATGTTAAGAATTTGGATTACTTGATTAATTTATGAGAAATAGATTTTCGAAAAAAATATAAATCCATATTTAATTACATTATGTGTCTATAATATAAAACCGTGCAACCCTTTAATATATATTTATATATATCTTGATTAGGTATTACTACTATATATATATGTGTATTGTGTAAATATATGTGTATTACATAGTGTATCTGATAGTAATTTAGAAGTGTAACCAAATACCCCCACAACCCGACTCACAATCTCTGAATGTGTAGATGATTTCTATTTAATAATTGTTTTGGCGTGCAACACATGCCATGCATATTTAACAATTAGCATTTCTCTACCATCAAACTCATACTAATTAACTATCGTATTAAAAGTAATAACAATTTTCTGTGAATATTAGCATCGAGTCAGTTAGAATAATGTTTACATTAAGTATCAGTTCGAAAACGTGCTCGATATTATAACTTATACTTTAGGTATGGATTCGGTCCACAATTATGAATGTATCAGTTCGAGTTCAAAGTGTGAATTTCAGTTGCAACAATAATATATATATAATGTAATAATACAATATTGAAAATGAATATGTATACCATACGGAACACACTAATAAAATAATAATATAAATGCATAATTTATATTATTACCAATTGGTGCGGTGACATTTCTTAATAGCTATAGCTATATATATGGTTAACTCTCGAGATCTCAGAAAACACGTTTATTGAGATTTGTTACAAACGCTAATTCCGTTTCTTATCCATATACATATAATACATAAAGATTAATGCTGAGATACAGAGAGTCGCCGGTATGGTTAGCAGTAACAGTAACCAGCCTCGTGTGAGATGAGATGCTACTGCTACTAACGAAGATCAGCTGCGTATCTCTGGAGTTCTCCGTACCGGAATCATCGGAATACGTCTGCACGAGGCTGTAGTACTCGTTACTCCCCGCCGCTATGCTTCCATCTGATTACGACGTGGGTGTATATGTAGGTGGGTGTGTGTTGGTGGGTGTATATGTAGGTGTGTGCGTGTATATGTAGGTGTATGCGCGCGTGTGTGTGTTGGTGGGTGTATGTATATACCAACAATTTGGTGAGTGTTAATTCTGGTAGGCTCTATATTAATACGTATATGTATAATGATGATAACAATTTTATAAATATATATATATGATCTAGGCAAATATATAGTCAACAATTAAATATGTGTATCCAAGAGTATATCTTATGTTAAAATATTTTAACCTACAACTGATATATAATTAAAATAAATCATTTATTTTGTATTCGTTTGATTTGAAGAAAAGAAGTGTTCGTTTAACGGAACATTCGTTAACCTGGTTGTATAATAGAGATGATGGCCTGATCGTTGTCGCCTATAGTGGCGGTGACGTGGTGACCTTGAGTGTCGATGATAATCGGCGAATCTGATTGGTTGGAACCTTGAAACAGATTCAAGTCATTCGACAGGTCTCCCAATAGTTTGGAACCTACGTAATGTTCAGTAGTGTGTATATATATATATATAGTTGTATTGCATTTTCGCTTATAATTTGCACCCGTGTAGTAGAGATTTAGAATTAACCCTAGTATGAATTGACCTCTGATAAACAAATAAGAATTAGGAAGTACTTCCTTATAATTAACTAAAAGTAATATACATGCATACTAGTGATACACACATATGGACAAGATTAGTACTATAGAAGTATACCTAATTTAATAGTGTACACACACACACACATACAACGTGGGAATTGTTATCTATCTAGTAGTATCTATCATAGTTATCTATATTGATATCTATCATTATACATAGTATTATCTATCATTATATATTGTTATCTATGTGTATCTATAGCCTTATCTATTATTATCTATCATTATATATTGTTATCTATAGCCTTATCTATCATTATCTATGATTGTTATCTACGTAGGTGTTACCTTCGTAGGGGTTAGGGTAGAACTCATCTGTGAAGGACATAGGCGACTCAGCAGACTTCACTTTGATGTCCTTCAGTTGGCTGACAAAGTCTGCACACACACAGAGAGTGATGGTGAACAGTAGTAATGGTAATGAGGTGTTACAGTTGAATTCGTATAGGTCGGGTGGCAAATCTCCAATTATAGTTATTATATGTATATATATATAAAGTGTTGTTAAAAAACGTGTTTTTTTATTAATGCTTGTTTAAAACATGTTTTGAACGGTTTAATTCGTTTTGATCAGTTTTTTATTCGTATTTTTCTTTTTCAAAAAAAAATTATTTGAATAAAGTAGATATATTGTTAAATAATAAAATAATAAATTAAGTATATATTATATGAATAATCTTTATTTATTCAAAAAATATATTATCTGTATTATTACCATCATTAAATCATATTGTCATACTGTATATTGTCATACTTTCATATAGTATGACAATTATAATTATTATAATATTTATTTTGTTACAATATAACACATGAGTATTTATGTATTATTTAATGTTATAGACATGGAGATTGTATCACAATCTATATATAATTAATATTATAAAAACTGTATGAACTTTCATATTTCTGTTATAATAAATAATTATAAATAATAAGGTAACATTAGACTTATTTTATGTTTTGATATAATAAATTGTATAATATTTAATAGTATAATATTATATAAAATAAACTGTATGAACTTTCATATTTCTTTTATAATAATATATATATAATAATAATAATATAATTGATATAAAATATAAACTTGAAATATAATATATTAATATAATAAATTCTATAATAATATATATTAAGTTTAATATTATATAAAAAAACTGTATTAATAATAAATTAATAATATATTATATTTCAAGTTTATATTTTATATTAATTATATATTATTATAAAAGAAATATGAAAGTTCACAGTTTATTTTAAATAATATTATACTATTAAATATTATACAATTTATTATATGAAAACATAAAATAAATCTATTGGCAAAATTAGCTAAAGACATTCCATAATTGCCATTCATAAGTGCTGCATGTGAGAGAAGTATAAGTATACATGATGAATTAGAAGAAGAAGAGGAATCAACTTATAAATTAAAGAGCAGAGAAATTTTTATTTGTCAAATCAAATTAAAAAATATTAATAATCAAATAAATATATGTATAAATTTATGTCTCGTTTTTTTCCGTTTTTCATTCTATGTTTAAAACGGTTGTTTATAATATTTTTTTATTAACTCACAACACTATATGTATATAAATATATAAATATTGATAAATTTATATATATATTAATATATATTACAAATAAATAATTAAGACATGATGTATATTATAAAGAATAATAATCATAAGAAGAGTAACTAATGAAACCTGTAAAAGATAGTTCATGAGCTCTCGGAAGTAGACGCTTGAAGTTCCACCATTTACTCCTCAGCCATTGGGGTGAACGTACACTGTATAGTGGAGAGGGAGGATGTGAGGGAGAGAGAGGGTGAAAGGGAGGCGGGGAAGAGAGGAGATAAGGGAGAGGGAGCGGGGGAAGAGATATGAGATAAGGGAGAGGGAGCGGGGGAAGAGATAGGAGATAAGGGAGAGAGAGAGAGGGTGAGAGGGGGGTGAGGAAGAGCGGGGAGGTAAGGGTGAGAGGGAGGTGGGGAAAGAGAGAGGAGGTAAGGGAGAGAGAGAGGGTGAGAGGGGAGATAAGAAAGAGACATTTTTTAATTTACTCTTTCACCTGATATTTTATTTTAATTTTATATTTTGGTTTAACTTATTATTTTTTAAATTATACCGTATATTTACTAATTATATGTATCATTAGGATGATTAAAGGAATATTAAAAGATTATTACTATATAAAATTTATAAAATTATATTTTAATATATAAAATGTATACTATTAATATGATTTTTATAAATAATATATGAAATATTATATGTGAAATATTTAGTGTACATATAGGTACACTAAATATATATATATATATAAATATAAATAATATGTGACATATTATACAACAATATTTAGTGTACCTATATATATATATATATATATATATATATATATATATATATATTATATATATATATATATATATATATATATATATATATAAATAGTATTTAATTTATACATTACATATGATATAAAAAGTAAATATTATATACCATTCTTTGTTTATTTCAATAACATTTTAAAGTGATATTTATTATATTATTATTTGTTTATTTTATATTATTATTGTTTATATATATAAATGTGTGTGTGTGTATCAAGTTTATTATATTATTTAAATATAAAATAAATAATGACCTATTATTACGGATTTTAAAAGTGATAAGTAACACATTATTTGTTTGTTTCATATTATTATATTTTTAACATGTTCTGTTTATAATATATTTAAAATGTATCATTTAAATATTAAACTATAATTAATAATATATTACTATAAGTTATAGTGTGGGGTGTGGTCAAATACGTATTTGTATTGAAATACGCTTATTTAGTGTATTTGTATTTGAATGATTATTCAGTGATGTATTTGTATTTGTATTTGATTATCATATGTGATGCATTTGATAAAATACAGTTTCAAATACACTTTGAAAAAATGTTAAATTAATAATTTAATAGAATGTAGAATTTAAAAATGATTTATGAATATAAAAAAATGAACAAAAAAGTTACTATTTATAATAATATTATATTAAAAAATACATTTATTAATAATTTAATTAATAAAAATGATATAATAGAAGAATAATTTTCAAAGAATTTTATAAATACTATATAAGTAAATTATAAATAATTAAGTAATTAAGGAATAATCATTTTCTATATTCTATATAGAAAATGTATGTGTGTTATAATTAAAACTTGTAATATCCTAAGCAAACAGTCTATTATTTAAAGTTTTTTATTGATTTTCTTTAGTTATTAAATATATTTTAAATAGATTTCAATTAATTATTATGCAATCTGGTATAAGGATAGGGATTATTATTTTATGAGTTAATATTTAATGTGTTAATATTTGTAATTTGTATTTGTATTTGATAAAATGTATTTGTATTTGTATACATAATTTAATAAATATTTGAATTAGTATTGGTATATATATGTATTTAATACTTAAGACAAATTTATTTTTATTTGATAGTGTATTTGACCCCAACCCTGACTATTAAAGGTTAATAATAATTCAATATATTTAAAGTAGAAATAGAAAATTATTTGATGCCCTCATTTAATAAACATGTAAAATATGTATTTTATTTTTGTTTATTTTCGAACATTATTCGTTTATTTTAACCGTAAAACTTTTATATTTAGTTAATTTTTATAATTT
This sequence comes from Osedax fenrisi, assembly GCA_964019155.1. NCBI lineage: Eukaryota > Metazoa > Annelida > Polychaeta > Sabellida > Siboglinidae > Osedax > Osedax fenrisi. The sequence goes on along the minus strand of OZ025244.1, from coordinate 52,554,651 downwards.
TGTATTATTCTTTGTTTATTTCAATAACGTATGTTATCTTTATAACATATTTATACTCTATACTTTTGACAATATATTTACTTAAATTATAAATTATCAATCAATAAAATTCTATATAAATAATAAAATAAATTATAGTAATTTTTTTAAACCCTACACGGAATAATTAATTTTCACTATATACCTAAAAATCTTACACATTGTTCAATATTGAATATTGTACCATACAATTTCCAGTATTTAAATATTATATATACACCTTATAATATTATTATGTGTATTATTATGAATAGATTTTATAGAATAGATATTATTGTATAGATATTTATATATTTATGCATATTTTTTTTACTGATTACTAATTTTAAAATGATTTCTAATTTATTTAAGAATACATTTTATATAGAAATAATAATATTAAAAAAATTAAGCTTAAATATAGTTAAATAATATAGTTTTAAATTGAATTTATTAATATATGAATTTGTTTATTACATTGTTGCACATATTTTATTCAGTTCATAAATCAATTACAATTATATTAATTAGATATATACATATTATTTAATATTTTGTATAATCTTAAATCATGATAGACAAATGTATATTACAAATAGAATAATTGTATAACATATTATATATTATTTTTTTAATATATTTTTTATAATTTATAAATATATTCTACTGACAATTTAAATTGTTTTTTTTTAAATTTATTTTCAATTAATTATATTTTATATTTTTTTCTAGTGTTTTGTAATTAGAATATTTTATATTTTTAATTTGATCAAATATTTAATCAATTAAAAATAGACATAATTATAATATTAATGATACAAATATTATTAGCTACATTAATAATAATAATATTATTAAATATAATATCATAATAACAATTATATTGACATTAATAATGTAATTTTATAATAACCTACTCCAATTTTCACATATTTTATTCCAATCAATGTCCTTTTCTTCAGGAAATTCAATAATTCTATTAAAATAATCAAATTTACTTTTCAATTACAAAATATTTACATAATTATTATATATTAAATAATATATTTTTGTAATATTTTCCTGAATAATAAATTTTAACATTTTGTATATTATGATATATGCTTAATATAATATGCCAAATATATATATAATTATATAACAACAATTCTAATACAAACTTATCTAATAATACATAATCATCTTCTCTCTTCCAATCTGTTCCACCTACCTATTGTTGTAGTTAATGTAAAAGTATAAATATCATGAATATCATAGATTTCAAAAAATATAATATTTATTCATTTTTAATATTATTTAATATTATTTAATATTGTATTTAACTTTACTTTAAAATAAATAATATAGTTTGTATACAATATATATGATGATACATGATAAGTACATAATAACTACTAATACTAAGAGAATATAATATATATATAATACTCTAATACTACGGTATGTACCTGCTTCCAGTTCAGATAGTTGAGCCATTTAGTTCTGCATTGTTTCTCTGACCTTGTACTGACCTTCTTGGCTACCTCCGACCAGGATAGGCTATGCGTTATCGATTGTCCTATTGTATTATAGATAGTATCTATTAGATATGTGTATTATATATGTGTATCAAAAGCACACCCTATTTATTAAATAATATTGTATTATCAGTTATCATCTTGTATTGTAAATTATATTTTTATAAACATATTTAACATTTTTTTTATAAACATATAACGAGGAAAGTATATTTTATTTTAAGTTTGTTAAGCAAATAAAGATAACGATGATAAAATAAGAGTTACGAAGATATCAAAAAACAAAGATATGATAGCTATTTATAATTTAAAACTCATTAAATTTCCAATTCAATTTAATAATAATTATCAATATAACTAATGTATATTATATTTTATATTTATATTAAATTATATAACTAATAATGTATTAATATTAAAGGATACAAAGATAAAAAGAAATTAATAAAGTTAAAGTAGAAATTTAATATTTCTATGTCATTTACAAAATAATGTATTTTATTTCTATTTTCAATTATTTTTAATTATTTTAACATTGACTTTAAAACGTTTTAATTTCTTTAATTTTGTAATTTCGTATTATTCTTTGTTTATTTCTATAATGTATGTTATCGTTAGCAAATATTTATACTTTATACTTTTGAATATATATTTCGAATATACATTTGCTTAAATAAATTATCAATCAATATAATATAATCAGTAGAGGTGAACCTGGATTTTGTTTAGATAAACTGCGTACTGCGTTAGTGAGTCGTTGTTCCTCTTCAGATAGCCATTTCCCTAATCATAGATAGTATCAGTATATCACAATGTTTTATAGTATATAATGGTTATACTTTATATAATATCTAAGCTCCCAAAGATATGAAATATTACCAATACAACAGCCGTACCATATTTATGTCAATATCATATTATTATAGTTATACTATTATTATATATATATTATGATTGTTATATAAATCTATTATATAATTAGCCTCATTTCGTATGGAACACTAATACCCCCATATTCTGATAGCAACTATTATTATCTAAGCAAGATGATAGCTAGCCACCCTGTGTACTAAACATGAGACTATACCTAAAGTAGGAGATGCAGTCTTCTAATATCAGCCTATCATTTATATGTAGACATATTTACAAATTACAATGCTATTAGCAGGCGGATATACATCTAAATCTACATACAGATAGATGTATGTAACTGCAATAAATGCAATATGGTCGAATATATGATTAGTAATCTAATATTAAATTATTTCGTAAAAACTGGCGAGGTTTTTAAAATATAAAAATTCAATTCAATAGATAAATCTTCACCGCGCTTTACAAACAAGTTGAAATACGCCGATACAAGAATCACAGTTACACTGAACCCGGTAACAAATGATCAATTCTAAACCACTGTCACAAGTGATGGGAGGTGATATAGCTCGATGGGATGGAAGAGGATGGGTGTGATGTACATGCGATAGGGAGGTAGTGGGTATGATATACTTGTGAAGGGAGAGGGGGCGAGCGGCTGGTACCCGAGTTAAAAGGGGCGGGGCAGACACAATGGAAAGAGGCGGGGCATAATGTACCTGAGTTGACACATTTCTTCATGAGACGACTCCTGTCCTTGACGGAACTCGCACTTCGGCCCATTAAATTACCGATCGTTATCCAATCATTCTTGTGGATTTCTCGGAGCCTATTATAATGAAGATGTGTATCTAAAACAAGATTATACGGTACCGAGCCGAGGAATGAATGCTATCGAGCATTGTGTACTATTGATTTAATAGCACGCCACATACTACGACGTAGACAGTCAATAGTGAACGCTATAACAGTAGTATAGCGAGCATGTCACCACGAGTGCGGTGTTGATATACTTGTGTAGGTAATCTTTTCATTAAGAAGTATTATCAATACTTAAGTATGCTTCAGATACACATATATTTTTACGATTTAGGCTTTAGTTCCATATTACTTATTTATATTCTTTTAAATTGAAATTTATCGCGAAAATAATAAAGCATTATCAGCACTATTACTACGGCAGTGCTGTACAATGTCAGCACTACAAGGTAAACAGTGTGAACTAACTCCGCTAGTCTCTCTACTTCTTTAGGCATGTACTTGCCCACATAGTTCTTCTGATCGTACATCCGCGTCACTCGACGATACACGCTGAACAGGGGACGTTCTAGTCCTGCGTAGTGGTAGTGGAGGTAGTTGTGGTGGTGGTGGTAGAGGTAGTGGTAAAGGTAGAGGCTTATGTAGTCGTAGTGGAGGTAGTAGTAGTGGTGTTGGTGATGGTTAATGCATTATACATTAGTAGAGGTAGAACAGGAAGTAGAGGTTAATGCATCGATATTGTAAATTATATTAAATTTTATAAAAACAATATATCACTTATTAGAAGTTATTGTTGAAATTATATAACAAATAATATTAAAAAATAAAAATTATTCATTATCTTATTCCTTCTATAGAGCTTAATATTTATAAGTAAATTTTTTCTTTTCTAACATATGGGAGAAAATGAAAAAATTAGAATTTCTCTAATGAAAACCCATCGTTTATCAGGAATTGTGTAGCAGTATTAAATAACACACATAGTCAAAAGGTACACATATGGAGGAAATGTGGAGGAAACGGTACTTACCATTGGCAACGCATCTGTAGAAGTCCTTCCTCTTCTCCTTCGTCATGTCGAATATCACACTTCTTACGTCCATGATGCTGTTCCTCTGTTAAATCAAATAGTAGTAGTGGTAGTGGTAGTAGTAGTAGTAGTAGTGGTAGTGGTAGTAGTAGTAGTAGTAGTAGTAGTAGTAGTAGTAGTAGTAGTAGTAGTAGTAGTAGTAGTAGCAGTAGCAGTAGCAGTAGCAGTAGCAGTAGCAGTAGCAGTAGCAGTAGCAGTAGCAGTAGCAGTAGCAGTAGCAGTATCAGTATCAGTATCAGTATCAGTATCAGTATCAGTATCAGTATCAGTATCAGTATCAGTATCAGTAGCAGTAGCAGTAGCAGTAGCAGTAGTAGTAGTAGTAGTAGTAGTAGTAGTAGTAGTAGTAGTAGTAGTAGTAGTAGTAGTAGTAGTAGTAGTAGTAGTAGTAGTAGTAGTAGTAGTAGTAGTAGTAGTAGTAGTAGTAGTAGTAGTAGTAGTAGTAGTAGTAGTAGTAGTAGTAGTAGTAGTAGTAGTAGTAGTAGTAGTAGTAGTAGTAGTAGTAGTAGTAGTAGTAGTAGTAGTAGTAGTAGTAGTAGTAGTAGTAGTAGTAGTAGTAGTAGTAGTAGTAGCAGTAGTAGTAGCAGTAGCAGTAGCAGTAGCAGTAGCAGTAGCAGTAGCAGTAGCAGTAGCAGTAGCAGTAGCAGTAGCAGTAGCAGTAGCAGTAGCAGTATCAGTATCAGTATCAGTATCAGTATCAGTATCAGTATCAGTATCAGTATCAGTAGTAGTAGTAGTAGTAGTAGTAGTAGTAGTAGTAGTAGTAGTAGTAGTAGTAGTAGTAGTAGTAGTAGTAGTAGTAGTAGTAGTAGTAGTAGTAGTAGTAGTAGTAGTATTTATATATAGTAGTAGTATTTATATATAGTAGTAATTATATATCTAATATACAAATAAATAAAAATTCACAAAATAAACGCGTAAACCCTACAAATAGATATTCTAATCTACACAATAATATTATAGATAAACCTACATGACTTTTAAATGATAAATATATAAAGTGTGCTTTGATCAACGCACGCTCAATAAAAGCTAATATCGAAATATTATCAGACTTCATTACTGAATTTAATCTCGACATAATAGCAATTACTGAAACTTGGCTTACACATGACTTTACTCCTTTAATTTCCCAACTTATTAACGATACTTACATTTTTAAACACACTCCACGAAATACACTACATGAAAACAAAACCGGAGGTGGTATTGGTATTCTTTTTAAAAAATCAATGAAATTAATAAGCTACACAAACTATATTATCTCTGGTTCTGAATGCATCATAGTTGTATTACAGACATCTACAAATAATTACACTAGATTTGTAATAATATACCGACCACCATCTAATAATTATATATCATTTATAGATGATCTCAATGATCTTCTTATTTCGATTAAACTAAATAATACAATTTTACTCGGAGATTTTAACTTCCATGTTAACCTAAAGGATACCCCCTCATTACGACTACTCTCCCTGACTGAATCACACTTACTTCACCAACACGTCAATAAACCTACACATACTTCTGGAAATACTTTAGATTTAATTTTTTCCACTAATAGTCAATATCTCATACTCAATAATTTCGAAATTCGACATATAATAACTGATCACTATGCTGTCACTTTTCTTCTCAATATAAAAAGTGATAATATTAGCCATTCCCAAATTAAATATAGAAACCTCAAAGCAATATCAATTTCAACATTCTCCTTTGATCTTTTATCGTCGCTAACTCACGATATAAAAATCAATACATTAAATAATATCCTAACAAATATCCTTAACAAACACGCTCCTCAAAAAAATAAAACTATTCGAAATAACAGAAAATGTTGGTTTAATCAAGAAACAATATTAGCCAAACAAAATATGAGAAGATGTCAAAGACAATATTCTAAACATCCTAATATCCAACTTCTTAACCAATTTATAGTTTCTAAAAAAGTATTTAAAAAATCCATTGTAGCAGCTAAAATTCAGCATTACGAAACAGAAATTAATAATTGTAACGGAGATATACGTAGATTATATAAATTTACTAATACTTTATTAGGAAAAACGAAACAAAAATATCTACCTGATATACCCTATGATATCATGTGCATTCAGTTCTCTCACTTTTTTACTGACAAACTTAACAAACTACATACATCCCTCACACTTAATTATAATAATACAATACCCATTACACTACCAAACACTACTTGTCATCAACTTTCATTATTCCTCCCAACAACTAATGATAAAATAAAAATATTACTTAATTCGTCTAAATCATCTGCTCCTCATGATCCCATACCCGTATCTCTTATGAAAAGAATCATTAATAGTATTACAATACCCATTGTTAAAATAATTAATGATTCCCTAAACTCTGGATACGTCCCGACACAACTGAAACACGCAATAGTAACTCCGATACTTAAAAAAAATAAACTAGACATCAATGACCTAAATAACTACCAACCCATATCTCAATTACCTACAATAGCCAAACTTTTAGAAAAAGTTGTATATTTTCAACTTAATAATTACTTACATACTTACCAACTAATAGATAAATATCAAAGTGCATATCGTTTACATCATAGTACAGAAACTTCTGTACTACATGTTATTGATAATGTTATTAAATCTCTTGATATTCATTCTAATATACAATTACTCCTTCTCGACTTATCTGCTGCGTTTGATACTCTAGATCATATTATTTTAAAACAAAGATTAATTGATATCGGTCTAACTGACAAAGCTTTAGATTGGATGATGTCATTCATCTCGAATCGTACATTCTCTATAAAAACTGGAAACCACTATTCTCAACCAAATAATTTAAAAACAGGTGTACCTCAAGGTTCTGTACTTGGACCTATTCTGTTTCTAATCTATATTAGACCTATATCTAGCATCATTAGACAATATAAGCATATCAAATATCATCTTTATGCTGACGATATACTTCTATATAGTACTATATCTCAACACAGTCTATCTCATCGTAATGAGTTATCCAACTGTGCAAATGACATACATGTGTGGCTAACAAATAATAAGTTAAGTCTTAACACTAACAAATCTGAATTAATTAATATTCCTAGCTCTTACAATGATTTTCCAATTATATCAATTAATAGTATAATCATTAATCCTAGTTCCAAAATGAAATATCTAGGAATAACTATTGACCGCGATATGTCGTTGAATTACCATATTCAAAGTATATGTAGTAAAGCTAACCATAATCTATATAACATTCGGCATATACGTAAATATATCAATAATAATCTAACTTATATTTTAATTAATTCATTAGTTTTTTCGTCAATTGATTACTGTAACTCTATACTAATTGGACTCCCCCAATCCACGATATTACCTATTAATCGTATTATCAGATCAGCTGTGAGAACGATATATCGGCAACCACGCGGGGATCACTCAAGTGTCACCTTAAAGATGAAATCACTTAGGATACTATCAGCATCAGAACGTGATTAAGTATGCAGATGATATACTGACACAGTAAGACGCCTATAGGTTTATATATATAGGTAGATATGCATAGAGATTTCTACTATTGTTTATTATATCAGGAGACTCTCTGTAGCTCAGTGACATCGTTATCAATAGAAAGAGGGAAGCGGGAGGGATATAGATAGATATGGGGATAGTTATAGGAAAGGAAATCTAGAGGTATGATGTAGAGGTAGAAGTATAGGTATAGAGTTGACAAATCTACTTGATAATGAACGTAATCATGTAATATCATCAGTGGTGAACAGGCCTTGCTAGCTGAGTGAAATGTGCACACTTTTTGTGAAAAATAAGCAAATTTATGAACTGACTGAATGCATGCACACTTTTCAAGATACAATGGAAAAGATTTCAGTTTTAGAGACGAGTGAAGAAGAATCTTACAAAATAATATTAAATCTTTATTTATACATAACATATTAGAATCTTTACATTTATGGTGATATCTTCTTTATTAAAATATAATTCTTTAATGAGATCATCTATAATTCTATCAATTATAATCATATAATATTATTTTGCCCAATATATATTGGTAATTTATTTGTATGTATAATAAAGAAATTTTATATTTCTAACCCATAAAAAAAAGAGTGATTTTTTAAAGACTGATATGTTTTGCATTTCTTATTATGAGCAGATTGTCGCTTATTTTCATTTTCTAAATCTTCACGGCAAAAAGTTATACAACATTTACATAAAACACTAATTATTTTATTATTATCTGGTTGATCTTTAATCCGTAGTTGATTAAATATTTGAGATTAAAATAATAATCTCTTTTTTACATTATTATATTGTAATGATTATAGTATGGTAATATTATTAATAATTATAAAAACATGTAATGAAATTTATTTATTCTTAAAAATTAAATATGTTTGAAATACTCAATAGGTGAATATTATTAATAAACGGTGATAAATTATTCATATTTGCAGAAATAAAAATATTGGTATTGCGTACAAAAGTATAAACATACAAATACTGGATACGTATAAAAGTGTGCATTCATGCAAATAGCGAGGCCTAGTGATGAGTCATCGGTGACATTATGTTTGTGTAATGGAAATGATAGAGATAAAAGGGAAGACAAGTAAATATAAATTGTAGTATATTAAGTAAGTACGGTTTTCTGAAGTAGGTAGTCGTACTTTCTATATATATAATATATATATATATATTATATATGTATTATGCAATAAGTTAATTCTATATATATATATATATATATAGTGTGTATATTCTATAAGCTCTATATGAACATATATAGTAGTAAACATAAGCAACTATGAAGTAATGATATGTAGACATCTGTAACAATGTAACCTACCTCGCAGTATTTCTGTATGTTGTCTTCTAGTATGAGAATTTCCTCCTTGAGCCATTGTCCATTGCGCCACTTCACACCTAAGCGAGAACATTATGTAATAATAGCTACTGTGCTGGCGCTAGTATTCGGGTTATGCAGTGAAATGGGCGGTAATTTTCAAACACCTATAAGTAAAACTATATTTTCGTATTTTTTTGTAATTTATTTTTGTAGTGAATATATGATATGCATCTGTTATTTAAAATTAGAATGTAATTTAAAAGATAATTCATTATAAAAATATATTAAAATGATTATTGATTTTTGATGAAAATGTATTTTTAAAATGTAAAATTAAAATAATGTATACATTTATTGTATACATATCACGTATTATATTTAAGGGCTGACGTAACATTGCCGGCGTTTACATGTAAAAGATAGGGAAAAATGGTTACTTTTTAACAGGTAATAACTTTCTTATTTATGATTATTTTTTCTAATATTTTTTTAATTATCTAGATAACATTCATCTCTAGTTATATAGGTACATCATACAAAAATAAATGTATTATTGAATAAAGAAAAGTTAATTTTATAAAGACTCATAAAAGAGTTAAAAAGTTATTGACATTAAAATCAAAAAAAAAATACCAGAGATATAGGCATCTAAAGTTTTACATTCATTTTTTCTAATTATTAAATTCCACAATTTTCAATAGGTGTATGATTAAACTTTGTATTTTAGGCACTTATGTTTAATTTTATATGATATATTATAAATCACTTTAAAGATAATGAATTAAATTTTGATATAACAAAATTTTTCTCTCAAAAATAATATTGAAGGTTACGCAGGCCTAATGAAATTATATATATTATATAATATATATATATATATATATATATATATATATATATATATATATACTATTAATATTTAAAATACATAATAAAAACACTTTAAACACAATTTTAACAAAATAACAAATTCACTAACCCAGATGTATTCAATAAATATTTCTAAATAAATTTTATAGTAATGATTATAATAGAAATTAATTTGTCTGTATAATATTAATTAATAAATAAATTAATTTATTGATTAAAACTAAATACAAGTGAAATATTTGCAACATTATTCTACACTAACCACTATTGGCTAAATCATTCTTATCCTTTTTACTGGTGAACCACGATTGAGTAACATTATCATTTGAAACTACTCCACCTATTCAGTAATATATTGGAAATAAGATATTAAAATATATATATAATATAAATATAGGTAAATATATTTATATTTATTATAAATAATTGTTAATATATATATATATATATATTTCTAATATTTATCAATATAATTAAATTTCCAACTAGATATATAGATACTATAAATAATAATTATATAATATGTGTATGTTGTAATACTATAACGCTAATTTAATAGATGATTAACACAACTAAAAGAATGTTCGCACGTGAATATCTAAAACCATCGTGCATAAGGAGCTTAGCCAACTTTCTCTTTGTTCTGGTGGCTTTCTTCTTTAGAGGCTGAGAAACCTCATTCAAACGAGCCCAATTCGCGGGAAACTTCTCAACTATGGTATCTTCCTCTTGTACTTGTTCGATTATCTCTATTGTTCGAATGAGAAAGGTTAACACGTATTAAATTGAAGTATACAATCTTTAAGAGGGAGGATGATATGTTAAAATAGAATTACTTGTACTTAGTAGATTTTAAAATAAATATAATTTTAACTATAATTAAAAATTATTTAGATACAATAATTCTGATATTATTAATATTTTTGTTAATACTAATAAAACAAGAGGTAATATGAAGTAACAAATTAAATTTAATAAATTATAATGATGATACAATTAAAATGTAATAAATAATATATCAATTAATATATGAAATTAATTTGATAAAGAAATAATAAATGTTAATCTATTTGATCTTTTAAAAATATACTAAATCTGTTAATATACAAAAAAAAATGTTGGCAACACATCATTTTCTATTATTATATTTGTATTGGTTTTTTAATTATTAACATGTTTTGATTGTAATATATTCATATTTGTAATTTAAAAATTAAATATATATATATATAATAATATAATACTATTATAGGTTACAAAGTTAAGAAATATTCAATTTATTAATGTCTTGATTGAATTTTCCGATTTTTGAATAAATCGATGATGTCATTTATCAAACTATGTATTATATTATTTTGTTTATCATTTATAGTTTATATTTATATAACTATAAATCATTTTACATTCTTTGTATTTTAATTTTCTATTATTATTTATTTAATTCACTTATATATATTATCATCAGGGGGTGAAATACATTTATCTAATACAAATATTTATTAATTTTTTTAATAAATACAAATATAAATACACTTTACCAAATACAAATACAAAATAAAATTTTAAATAATTAAACAAATTAAACATTATATAGTATTACATCTGATAAACATTAAACACACTTCAAATGCATCTGATAAATGACAGCAATCTAATCTGAATATGTTACCAGCAATGCTTAAATCCTTTTCACAGGTACAGAAGAGGCTGGCATAGAGAAATAATAACAGTCCAAATTTACAAGATCAGGATATTTTGATATGATTCTCTCAGTAAATTAATGGTTTTCTGACTTATCGGTATATAATGTTTTAAAATAATCATTAAGGATTGCTGCCATTTGAAAATTGTGCAAATCTTCATATTTCTTGAGCCGTTTTTTAATTGAAGATTCTAGATATAATTTGCATTGATATTTTGTGGCAAGCTCCACCATCTCTGAACAGAGACCTCAGATGTACGGAAGCACTACACTGTAAGTAACCACATTTTCATTTGGTGTCGTATCTGTTGCAGATTCAAATGGAATAAGAATTTTGATATTTTAAAATATTATGTTCGTATATAGTTGGTTTATTAATAATCTCCAACTTGTCCATTATTTCTAAATTTACTTGCAGAAAATAACGAATCATTTTTATTTGACTATTCCACCTAGTACAATTTTTCATTTGGAGTTTATTTTCATTTCTTAGGTGTCCAGTAGCAGTTGTTGCGTAGTGTTGAACACAGATTATTATTGTAACACTTCAGATAATACTATTCCAATCTGTATAGCTTCCTTTAGGCCATCTTTAACAACAAGTTGGAGAGTGTGTGCAAAGCCAGGGTATCTCTCAGTAGACAATAACTCTATACGTTCTTCATGTGTATCTTATAGATCAGGAAGGGGTGTTTTATGATGATTACGATGATCATCTACAGGTTCCTTTGCCATACCAGGAAGTGTTGCGTAAGCTTTTAATCATATTCGAGGCATTATCCGTTAATATGGTTGATACTTTTTAAGTTATGTCGAGTGATACAAGACTTTCATACCAGAAGTAATGTATTCTGATATACTCTGCTGTATGTGAACCATAATAAGGTCTATCTAATTTTATTAATTTTTATAATTTTTATATTATTAACAATTATTCTTTTATGTTTTTATCATAAATTTTAAATATAATTCTATATGTATTCTTTTGATATAATAAATATTAATTAATAAATATTATGAATAAGAAAAACAATTAATTTATTAAATATAAATGATAATATAAACTATTGATTTCTTTTGTATAATTCTTATTATTCATAATAAAAACCTACTATTTTTACTATATTATTATTATTATTATCAGGTTTTTACACCAGTGTAATGGGTTACGATCAAAAAGGACGAGTTGAGGGTTAAAGGTTACATTTTAATTGCGAAATAAATTTGTATAGGCTAACTTTGGGATGTAATGCTGATAAAAAAAACCAAGCAGTACAAAACTAAACCAATTAAACCAAATAACCCTCAAATATATATACAAAAAATATATATATATACTATTAAATCATATTTCAAATTTAACCTTTAACCCTCAACTCATCCTTTTTGATTGTCTCTCAGTGTAATTATAGAAGCAGAGATTATCAAGATAATTACCATTTAAATATAATTATTAAAAAAATGGTTATTTTTTACATTTATAAATTTATACTTTTATTTAAATTACACAAATATTCTATTAAATTAATAATTAGTATTACAATTAAATTAAATACAAGTGTATTTGATCAAATACACAAATTACAACAATCAAATACAAATACAAATATAAATACAAAGAATCAGTGTATTTAAATACAAATACGTATTTGACCCCATCCCATGATATCTTATCATTAACATATATTTCAACTTATACTAAACTATATATTTGTTTTAATAGAAATCAATCAATCAATCTATTCACATAACTGATTCATTAATGTAATAGGATTAAATATATATTACTAATTAAATTAAAAAGAAAAGTAATATATTATATAATAGATATAAACCTTTTTGAGCTAGATATATTACTTGCGTTCCATTAATGATATCAGGATTTCTGCACACTATAAGTTTAAATGTGTTACACATTAATATAAATAATAAATATTAAGTAATTATAGAATTATAAATGATATCAAATATTGATATATATATATATATAGATTCAAATTTATTATATAAATACAATGAATGCATAAATGATAAAATCGGCAAGTTTATAAAAATAGGATGTCAAAATATAGTTACAATAACTTTCAAGCTGAAACCTTTAAAATGTTAGGGCGAAACCAGATGATATATATATATATATATATATATATCAGTGTTCCATAGGTTTTTACCGCATAGTGGTAAAAACCTATTTTTGTCTATATAATTAAATGGAATAATATCTATATTATTAAACCTACTATTGTCTATATAATTTGTAGATTTTAGTGTAATAGATAATTATCATATATTATATTATATTATAATATACAATTATAAAGTTAAACAATACTACATTAAAATCATAATTATAAGTTTTTTATATTTTTTAAGCGCTGTTCACATGAGCAATCTATTCCAGCAATTTCGCAATGGAATTCTTAAGAATTCCAGTTTCAAAATCCCCTAGCGGTATCAATTTTAGGGTGTTCACATGAGCAATCTATTTTTTTAGTAGAAATATTAAAAATATATACATTTGATGAACTTATGAACTTAAGTTTATTATATTAACATAAAGTGGTAATATAAGATATAATCGAATCCTGATTTATATATATATATATCAGATATAACATAACTTCCAATCGTAGTCACAATAAAGATGGTAAAAATAAGTAATACGTGTATTCAATGGGTATGCCTAACTCACCTGTCATGTGCGTGTTCTCATTCTCGATGGGCTGCACTGATTCGTCGATACCGTCGATGAACGACGGATAATTAGAGTCGGTGGTAATCACTTCCGATTCGCTGTAATTGATGTCTGACATCGCTATCTGATTGTCTGTGTACGGTAAGTGTAGAACATTAATTAATATCAATGAAACGATGATATATGCTTGTTGTTATGCTATATTGTTATTCGATATAACTCCCCTATTCGTAAACAAGAATAATGGACCGTTCCATTATGTTAAGCTATATTATTATTCGATATAACTCCCCATCCGTAAACACGAATAATGGACCGTTCCATTATGTTATGCTATATTATTATTCGATGTAACTTTCCAATCCGTAAAAACGAATAATGGACCGTTCCATTATGTTATGCTATATTATTATTCGATATAACTCCCCATCCGTAAACACGAATAATGGATCGTTCCATTATGTTATGCTATATTATTATTCGATGTAACTTTCCAATCCGTAAACACGAATAATTGACCATTCCATTATGTTATTCTATATTATTATTCGATATAACTTACCATCCGTAAACACGAATAATGGACCGTTCCATTATGTTATGCTATATTATTATTCGATATAACTCCCCATCCATAAACACGAATAATGGATCGTTCCATTATGTTATGCTATATTATTATTCGATATAACTCCCCATCCGTAAACACGAATAATGGACCATTCCATTATGTTATGCTATATTATTATTCGATATAACTTTGCAATCCGTAAACACGAATAATGGACCGTTCCATTATGTTATGCTATATTATTATTCGATATAACTCCCCATCCGTAAACACGAATAATGGACCGTTCCATTATGTTATGCTATATTATTATTCGATATAACTCCCCATCCATAAACACGAATAATGGATCGTTCCATTATGTTATATTATTATTCGATATAACTCCCCCATCCGTAAACACGAATAATGGACTGTTCCATTATGTTAGGCTATATTATTATTATGTATGCGTATATAGTTCGACCA
Source organism: Osedax fenrisi (assembly GCA_964019155.1). Lineage (NCBI taxonomy): Eukaryota > Metazoa > Annelida > Polychaeta > Sabellida > Siboglinidae > Osedax > Osedax fenrisi. The sequence continues at coordinate 52,539,213 of OZ025244.1, read as the reverse complement.
TTCAACATAAATTGCGTGGTAAAAGTGGGGGGGGGGGCAATACATAGGAGGTCCGCCTAGATTTTAAAGTGGGGGGGACATACCCACCCCGTACCCCCCCTGTTGCGGCGCCCTTATCTATTTAGTAGGGTATCTGTTGGGGAGTTGTCACTTCACAAAATCATCTGAGGATTTGTAATGTTGAATAATCATATGACGACTTAGAACTGATCGTATATGAATATATTATCTAATAAGGATGTTATATTTATCGTTCTAGATGATGATAATTACTCTCAGTCAATATTTACGCATTTGACCTGAAAAAAAAGACTATACATATACTATGTGTATAATATACTATGTATAATATTTTTATCTAAAAAATACTATATATATTTATATAAATTTTATAATGCATATATATATATATATAGAGTAATTTAAATTCTAATGATTTAATTTGTACACATACAAATATAAATATATATTGGTTGGTATTAGATTTAGTTTATATATATAAATATATATATATATATATCAGGATTGTTGATTTTTTTTATAAAATATTATTAATAAATATATTAATTTTAATATATTTTTATAATATTAGTAATATTATATTACTCAATATCAGTATTAATATTATTAATTAGTATATATCCTATTATTAATAGGGTATATATTATGTATATTCATGGTTTTTGGTTTATTTTATAAAATTATACGATGTATATTATCAAAAATATAAGATAGTAACAATTCCTTAGTGGTTTTTTTATTTTAATTATATTAAAAAAATGTACCTTCTTTCTACATAGTATATAGTTTTATTGTACATATAATTGTTGTATTGAACATTTTAAATGTAACCTAGATTGTAAGCTAATAACCTTTTCTAGATTTTTCAATTATTTTAATCAGTAAATTCTTTACAAATTATATTTTAAAAGGCATATTTATTAAATGAATACAAAATGATAAATGAATTAAACATTTGAATATATTTAAAAAATGCATTCATAATAATATAATTATATTAATTTGTTATAATATAAAATTGTATAGCAATGCATATATAGATCTAATACAAAATCTAATAAAAAAATGCTTTCATAATAATATAGTTATATCAAAGATTTTCCGAAGGAAAGATATAACACTTACGCGAAATCGTGTAATTCGAATTTGTATACAAAATACCCTGGTGTCACCTATAGCGGGTTAATTTTAGGAACTATGCGTTGTTTATAATGTAAATTCGTATTTAACTATACACTTTTAAAATGTTAAATAATATGCTTTAAATTAATATTTATATGATGAAAACTAAGTGTTCATTACTAATATATAACAAATAAATATGATATGTATGTTTTAAATGCTATAAGTATATATTTAGTGAGTAAAAGCTAATTTATATTGCATGTAATTTAATAGAGCAATGAAAACATTGTTGTATGCAAACAGAGCCGAACCTAAATCTATTTCAGTGATTTCGATACTACTACTAGCAGCGGTTGGGGCTATTACTAAATTACGTTGCATGCATAGGGAGTGTTATATCTTTGCTTCGCAAAATCTTTGGTTATATTATAATATAAATTTGTATATCAAGTAAATAAATTGATCTTACCATATATACTAATATAAAAGCCCTGGCTTTGCTAATATTATAAAATGTGTTATAATAATATCCTTTATATATAAATTATATAATCATATAATAATATATTAATAATTAGATATAATACATATATATACATATAATATATGTCATATATATATATATATATATATATATATATATTCTAAAAATTAAACTATTGTAATTTTTATTTATATATGATATATAATTATAAATATCTTTGATCTATTCTAATAAAATATGATAAATTTTATATAAAATATCTTTGATCTATTCTAATAAAATATGATAAATTTTATATAAAATATCTCCATATTTAATATTATTTTTTTTAAATAAATTGTCATTTTCTTATATTTACATGATATACTTTATATAATATTGTCTATAATATTATTAATTATATTGAAACTAATATTAAATGATATTATAGTATTGAAATTAATATATTTATTATAATTTTATATTTTTGAAGTAAATTGTTATTAATTATTTTATATTTGTTGATATTATAAATGGTATATTTAAAATATAATATTTTATATATAATATAATTATATATTATATAAACATAATCTATACTATTATTAATATTAAATGATACTATAGTCAAAGATTTTGCGAAGCAAAGATATAACACTCCCTATGCATGCAACGTAATTTAGTAATATACCCAACCGCTGCTAGCAGTAGTATCGAAATCACTGAAATAGATTTAGGTTCGGCTCTGTTTGCATGCAACAATGTTTTCATTGCTCTATTAAATTACATGAAATATAAATTAGCTTTTACTCACTAAATATATACTTATAGCATTTAAAACATACATATCATATTTGTTTGTTATATATTAGTAATGAACACTTAGTTTTCATCATATAAATATTAATTTAAAGCATATTATTTAACATTTTAAAAGTGTATAGTTAAATACGAATTTACATTATAAACAACGCATAGTTCCTAAAAGTAACCCGCTATAGGTGGCACCAGGGTATTTTATATACAAATTCGAATTACACGATTTCGCGTAAGTGTTATATCTTTCCTTCGGAAAATCTTTGCTATAGTATTTAAACTAATATATTTATCAATGATTTTATATTTTCGAAGTAAATTCCCAGCAAACAGTAATAGCCTCATAATAGCAGCATCACTGCATATTTAATAGCCTCACATGTTTACATTGTGCTATTATGCTGCTATTAATTTGTCATGCTATTATGCTCGTGTTATGTTGCTATTTAAAGTCTACATAACAGCAGCATCATATCCTGCCCTATCATTTCTAGACAAACTAGATCTTATAGACATTGTAATAGAAAATTAGTTCTGAAATACTAAGAAATGAAAATTTCTTTAAAAATCAATTTTAACCTTCACCTTTATAAATGATACTAAGTATATGTTGTATGTTAATTTGTATTTATATAATTATTCATATGTAATAATCTTGTTGTATGTTAATTTGTATTATGTTGTTGATTGTATACATTGTTAATACATTGTTCAGAATGAAGACATGGCTGCAGTTTCAAATGTTATGTATTATTCTAGTGATGGTATATGGGTATTTGTTAGTTCATAATGTTAACCCAAGTACCACGATAATAGTGTAATAGAAGTAGTAGAGAGCTGGGCAGTTTGCATTTATCATTTTGTATTATGAAAGTTAATATATTCTATAGATACTATAAAATAAGAATCTAATTATTGTATTCTGGATATTTGGATATAATTAATTATGAAATTAATTTTAAAAGTTTTTTGTATATTAATTTAAAATTAACCATATATTTATAGTTACATATAATATATAATATAATTATTATATTATAATAATTTATATATATATATATATATAATACTAAAATATTATAACAATTGTAAAGATACAAATATCACATATTTAATATATGATATTACTTTTTATCACCTTTTTTCATGAAAAACTATTATTATATTAAATTATTTAATTTAAATATAATATTTGAATACAATTTATGTTAGTTTATTAATATTCATATTTTGATTACACCATTCGTCACCATTTATATAATATATATAAATAACATATATTATATATAACAATTATATAAAATTATTTAAAAATTGATAATAATTATCATAATTTATTTGTAAATATATAAATAGAATCTATTTCATTAGGGTTAACACTATTTCTATATATAGTTGATATTGAAAATATATAGGTGATATTGAAAAAATATATTCAATCACAATATATTGTAGGAATGAATGTAATAGTTTATATTCACTTAATTACTACTAATTTAAAATCGTGATTTTACATTTATCTCATTTGATACCGATTTATTTACAAAATAATCAGATACCAAGAATAAATATATTATCTCAGGAAGTAAAATTCATTTATTATTCAAAATGGAAGTATATTATATTTCTATATTATAATAAATTAAAAATATATTATATACGCCAAATTATATTATTAGTTATCGATAGATAACAAATAATTAAGAAACTGGTATAATATAATAATCGATGTGGCACGTGATTATGTTGCTATGTAATTGTTTGCTTACGGGCTTTTTGTAGAATACCAGGATGACGATTTAAAATATATGAAGGATTTTTAGATCAATTATCACGTGATAAAAATTAATAAAAATGTCAATATTATCTTTCAAAGCTAATTTAATATTAAAAAGTACTAGATATTTAATAGGTGGTATTAATATTTCTATATATATATATACATATTTTAATATTATTATTCTAACCCTATTTATTTTTATTGAAATTGATATTATTTGACATTGAAATCATTTGATACAACAAACAAAAATATTTTTATTTTTAATATATATTTTTAAATTTAAATAATTAAATTATTAATTGTTACTAAATGAATGATATAAGACTTATAATTTATATATACAACTAATTTATTGATAACGTTCCCTATTTTAAATACTATTTCACCTCTATCACAATTATAGTGTTGCATTCAATTACATGATTATAGTAATCAATATTATATATAATATATAATAATTATATATTGAATATATTTTTAAATAATTTTTTAAATTGTATTTAAAATTATTTTAATTTGAAATCATTGTATAATACAATTAATTGAATTAGAACAGTAGTAATGATAATAATTTTCATTATATATAATATCTTATTATATCTATATTTTATTTAAATTATACAGTTATTAAATGATTTAATAAAACGCAGAATACTTATATCGGCCCCCAATTCAAGTAGTTCAAGTAAACATTTCTCGGCTACCGTCGAGCGCACATATAGTTAAAACATATAGCATATATAGTTAAAAAGTTAGATGTTATGTTTATTTTCAGTGAATATTATTTACACATCAATGCATATATCATATATGTATACACATATATTATATGTATATACAGTGTATACATTAGTGCTGTAAATTAACTCACTTTTTGAATTATTGATACTTGTTCGAACTCACTTTTTGAAGTATCGAACTTGTTTGAACAAAATTGTTCAAGTATCGATACTTTTTCGAACACAATTTTTGAAGTATCGATACTTGTATATAAATAACACAAAGTATTTTGATAGAGTCGTGCCATTGGGTAAAAGATGCCTACCCGATACTTTTACTCTACAAGCAAAAAACGTTATGGGTTCAAACATAATTGAGACTCTTACTAAATATAAGCGAGCACAAACGATGCTTTTTATGGTACAATTTAATCATAATTTTTAATTATTTATTATCGATATAAATATTAATCTATATATATCTTACATAATCTGTGTATAAATACAATTTATTTAATAAATGTTATCATTTCCATAGGTGGCTAATTTATGTTTTTATTATTTTTAGTTTTTTAATATCTATTATCTACATCGATTCTCTGGATAACCGAGACTGAAAATGCTCCGATACTTTGGATAATTTAAATTAATTATATTATCACACAAAAAGTTTGATAATTGAATTCAAAGTTCAAAGTTCGAAAGTCATAAGTTCGAAGTATCAAATGTTCGAAACCAAATTTTTTTTTTAAAGTTTGATATTAATCGATACTTGTTCGAACAGTCCGAGTTCATTTACAGCACTAATATACACTATATGAATCATACAATGTATGATACATCTATTGATAAAATGAGATTACTAATTATAATAAACACCCATATATATATATATATATATATACAACACCCATGTGTATACATAGTATATTACACACACACACACACACACACACACACACACACACACACACACACATATATATACATATTTATATATTATATATATATATATATATATATGTGTGTTTGTATGTATGTATATATCCTATATATTTTATATAAACTTTATCAATATCGGTTTTGCTATGCGTTCTCGCCTCAATTGCTCAACATTTTAAAAACCGTTCTCAACTCGTGCAGTAACCCTTATATATTAATATAATATTATATAAGCCCTACACGCAATATTTACTTGAACTCTCGGTTATCACGTGACATGTTGGGTAAGAGTGATTTTAAACATGCTATTGGTTATCGATTCCTTAACGGCATTTGGATCATCTAAATATGAGTATAGATAATACACAAATTTTTTTTTTTTTAATTTAGGTCAATATTGTACATGCGCCAGCTTGGTCAAATTTAACAACATTTAACATGGGAATAGATAGGAAAATACCAAAAAAACATAAATATGTACATTTTTCACAGTTATAATTAAGCTACAATCATGACATTTTCAGAATATATGTAAGGTGTATAGTTCCTTTGAATATTATAAATTCATAACAAAATTAATTTTATTTCTAGGATTTTTTTTTAAATTATAGGATTTTCCAGAATTTTTGTTGACCTCTCATAATTGTGTACAGAATTGTTATATTTTATCAATTTATATTATATATAACAAAAAAAAAATTAATTAATCACTATATATTACAATTTGGCCGAAAAAATAATAACTACCCTGGTATTTCTTTAATTTTGTTAAAAATCATCAAAAAATGACCATTTTTTCTGTGGATTGGTACCTTTACAAATTTTAAGATTTTTTTTTTTTTTTTTTCTAACTCATCTTAAGATGTTATATTTTAACGTACAAGTATTATAAATTTAAAAAAATAGCTCTTTATAATTTTAATAAATAGTCAAAGTGGCCTAATTTTTAGAAAATTTGTATATATATAAAATTTATTTTATTGTTTAAATTAATTATCTAATAACTAATATTGTAATTAGGGATACTATAGATAATATTTACTATATATTAATGTTATCTATTAAAAGAATATAGTATTTAAAAAAAGTACTCATTATTATATATATACCCATTACAATACAATAAATTTTTTTATAAACATATACAATACAATTACATAGGAATAACGACATTTCGAGATTTATTTTTTTTTAATAATTTTTTTTTTTAAAACCTCCGGCGCACCACCAATAATGAACCAAAATGTATATGGTTTAATATAATAGTATCATGAGCATCATATCTATAGAATCTATGCCGGTTTAGGATCTTTAAAATTAAATCACTCTTAATATAGTGGGCCGATATCAGTATAAATCAATAAAACGTACATTTAAATTTATATACAGTATTACACTCATTGTAACTTACAGCAGATATTGTTATAATGTAAGATTATATTAATACACGCCGAATTGTGTAATTGTATTTTGTATACAAATACTAACATCGCCACCTATATAGGGACATTTTTCGGAACTAAGTGTTGTTTATAATATAAATGTGTATATAACTATACACTTAAAATATAAAACAATATGCTTTACATTATTATTTCGATGATGAAAACACGTATTCATTACTAATATATGAAAAATCAAAAGGATATGTTGATTTTAAATGTTATAAACATCTATTTGGCGAGTACAAGATAATATATATCGCACGTAATTTAATAGAGAATCGAAAATATCGTTGCATAGAAATCTTGCGAAACCTATATTTATTTCAGTGATTTTGATACTAACGCAAGCAGCCGGGACAATTAATCAGATTGCGTAGATCGAGGGAATGAAACGGGAATGTTACATATTTGCTTGACAACATCTTTGGTAACAGTGACACATTCACTGACCACGCGCACACTAAGTTAGTTAGTCGCTCGCCGCACGTATGCTAATAATACACGTGTTCGTGTAGTGCGTAGCGCATATCTACTGACTAGCAGCGGCGGTGGCATTCCGATAAGTAGGGGGGCTACCCGTTTAAAGTTTCGCGATCCACACAGTCAGTTAACCCTGTGAATCCAGTCATTTTTAATAAAATGTGAAAATAATCTATATTTAACAAAAAGTGTACGCACCTTTTTACAAATTGATTATTCGTATTCAAATATTGATAATTATATATAACACGTTATATTTATTTTAGTCCACTATTAATTATAATTAGAATCACCGACTATGCCGACTCATATTAATGTAGTGTAATAACTCGGATGTAAATGATGTCCTATCGTAGGACTTCAATGCATTACATATTATATATAATAGCTCGATGTATGACATAGGTAACTATTAGTATACATGTAACGGACTCTATTACGATACGTGATGTGATTATGCGCCGAATTAGCGACTAATTAATACTCTTACCATAATTAATATATTTACGAATATAGTCTATGCATAACGTATGTACTACCTTATAATAGCATTATACACAGGGTTGTCAAACAATTTTGCATTTATTTGTGGGTTTTTCCTATATTTTGAGAATTATGTTCATATACTATTTTTAATTAAATATACGCTTAATCATAGTACTTAAATAATGAATATATAATATTATTTAAGTTATAATTATAAATTTTAATACAAAATTATTGATTAAAATTAATTATTAAAAATTTAAACATAATATCTACATAAAACTACTTATTTAAAAACACTAAATATTAGAAAAACATAGTTTTATTTTTGGTTTATATATAAAACAAATGAAAAAAATAACTTTTCCAACCCTGAATACATGTTTGATATATTAATACAAAAGATGTTGTGAAGCACATATATAATACTCCATATCTACGAAACGTAATTAATATGAACCACCGAAAACCCCTGGAAATCACTGAAATAGATTTATGTTTGATTCGATTTATACAACATTGTTCCATTACATTACATGCAATATAAGTTAGCTTTTACTCGTCACATAGATATGCACAGCATTTAAATTACACTATCCTATTGCTTTATTATATATTTTAGTAATGAGCACTTAGTTTTCATCATACAAATAATTTAATACTTCAAGTTTGATAATGTACATTCAGGGTTGGTCGGTTTTTTTGAATCGGTTTTTTTGGTTCGGTTTTTTTAACGGTTTTTTTGATCAAAAAAACCATTGGTTTTTTTGGTTTATTTGGTTTTGTTTAACATTATAAAAGAATTAAATCAAAATAAGGAATTGATTAGGCAATGATAAGGCTGTAAACTTATTTTTTTATTTCGAGAATTAAATTGATTATATTTCTATTTGAAATCATCTAATTATTATTATTATTATTATTTTTTAAATTATTATATTGTTACAATTTTTAACTTGTTGTTTTATTGCAAGAATTATATTTATTATATTTCTATTAGAAATCATCTAATTATTATTATTATTATTTTTTAAATTATTATATTGTTACAATTTGTAACTTTTTATTTTATTGCGAGAATTATATTGATTATATTTCTAATTACTGTATTGTTATTTTTTTTAATTATTATTTTGTTACAATTTGTAACTATTTATTTTATTATATTTTACTTTATTTTTATTATAAATATATTTTAATAAAATAATTGTATTAACTTTAATATTAATAATATATTATTGAAAATTTAATAATATATATATATATATATATATATAATTAATATATATAAATAATATTCATTAGTGTTGTATATTTTATACTTACTCTATATATGTATGTATTGCAGACATTTAATAATCGATCTAGGTATATATAATATTTTCTAATTAATAATCTTAACATTTGATTATAAAAAAACCATAAAAACCGCCAACCCTGTGTACATTATAAATGACACATTTGTCTGAAAATGTGACTTATGTAGTTGGGAGTTTTCATGTTTAGTGTATTGAAGCGAATTCCACGGATTTTGTTTACGGTATTACCCAATGTATGTATAATACATCTGATTTAACAGTTCCACATTTATTATTAGATAGATATCATTATAGTATCATATCATATATTATATAATATGTTGATTATTTTAATTATCATATTACAATATGATTTTATAAATATTAATAAAATTAATTTCGACATTAAATAGATATATAAAATATAAATAATATTTTCTATATTATATAAAATATAATTAATGTTGTATTCTCAATTTAATTTTAATATAAAATTGACCATACTATTAATTAAACGCATTTATAAAGAACATTATAGAAATATGTAACCTATTATAAAATGTCATACATTATGTAATGTACAATAAATCACTTTAGGTATATAAGTATATTATTTTATAATTATTAATATAAATTTGCTAGGATTTAATTTTTATATACTTTTTGTGTTATTAAAATATTAACTTAAATTTATTATAATACAAAATATAATATTATATTTATAATGTATATACTATAAGTTGTTTATATACTAGTATTATAAATTAGATTGTAGAGCCTACATATATTGTATTTAATGTACATGTTATTTAGAAAACTAGAATAATTTAATTTATATTTGATTTAATAATAATAATAATAATCAGATTGGTTCGTCGTAATAAACGAGAATGAACCCAGGTAGATATAGAAGTTCATTGAACTTATCGAGATATCTACCTGTCAGCAAAAGGAATGGAAAAAAAACAAACAGTAATAAAATTTACAAAGATAAAATAAAATTGGAAATTAAAAGTAAAATATAAATATAAAGTAAAATTTTAAATATTAAAATAGTTAAAATACAAATAATTATTATATATAAATAATAATAAAAATAATAATAATAGATAAAAATAACAATAAAACAAGACGTGTACAAATAAAGAGGGAAAAACAACACATAGTTCATAAAACGACACAACGAACGAATAGTATAAGGCTACCAACTTTCAGTAAGGATGTGCCAAATCCTTAATACCTTGAGATGATCCCACCACAATCATACCGGTAAACTTAGTACTCGGCATATAATACACCACCGCACGCTACAATCAATATACAAAAAACACGAAATTCCTCCTCTTTATAAAATAAAAAATAACAAAATATAATATAAATAATAAAATAATAATAAACAGTTAATAAAAATAATAAATAGTAATGAAAAATAAATCTTATAAATAAAATTACAATAAAATATATACAAGACATAATAATAATAATATTAATAATAATAATAATAATAACAATAATAACAATAATAATAATAATAATAATAATATTAATAATAATAGGTAACTCGTAATACAAATTTAATCAAATAATAATAAGAATAATAATAAACAATACATTTAAAAACAAATGATAATACAATTGTTAAAATATATAAATATTGTAAACAAATAATTTAATTAAAAACTATTCCAATTACTGAATTTCATCATTTGAATAAAAATAAATAAATAAATAAATATGACTTTAATAGTGACCAATAATTTTTTGTTTTAAAACATTTAAAAACTTTTTCAAAGGGTTAGTGGTTTTGATATCAATAGATAGTGAATTCCATAACAAAGGACCTTTATAACCAATACAGAATTTATCATAACAACGTGATATATTGGGAACAACGAATTCGTTAGTTGACCTTAGAGAATATATTGTCTTTTTTTTATTAAATAACTTAATAATTTGTGGATGTATATTATTATTGTACCAAGCTTTATACATGTATTTGTAAATATTTAAATTAATAATATCATTAAATTTGAGAATACGTTTATGTATATAAATATGGTCAATATTTGTTCTATTATGTAGATAATAAATTGATCTTAGACATCTATTTTGTAATATAGTAATACATTTAATATTACTAAAATACGTATTACCCCAGAGTATTGAGCAATAATGCAAATGACTATGGAATAAAGAATAATATATGTTCATAAGGGATTCTCTATTCAATTTAGATTTTAATCTATTTATTAAAGAGATACATCGATTAAGTTTGTTTTTAATATTATGAATCTGTTTTTTCCAATTGAGATTTTCATCTATAAATATACCCAAAAATAAAATATAAGATGATTGCTTTATAATTAAGTCATTAATTTTTATATTTAATTTATGTTTAATTCGTGACCTATGAAATAATATGAAATTAGTCTTATCAATATTTAGTTGTAATCTGTTATTATTAAGCCATTCATGAATATAAACTAAAGTTTCATTAATAATATTTTCAAGGTCTTGTATATTTTTATTAGAGAATGCAATAGTTGTATCATCTGCAAAAAGTGTAAAATGACAAGGTTTTTGTATATTTGATAAATCATTAATAAATAATAAAAATAAGATAGGTCCCAACACCGAACCCTGTGGAACACCATATTTTATAGGCAAGGTAGAAGATATAGATGAATTAAAGTGTACATATTGATTTCTATTAGTTAGGTAACTCTTAATAAAATCACCACTTAAACCTCTAAAACCATATAAATATAATTTTTCAAGTAAAATGTAGTGATCAAGTGAATCAAATGCTTTTTTAATATCAATAGAGACTGCCGCGCAATGTTTATCATTATTAGTTTGTAAATAACCAATAAAATCAAGAAGTGCATCACAAGTTGAAGTAGATTCTTTGAAACCAAATTGACACATATTTAAAATTTTATTTTTATTCAAAAAACTTAAAATTCTTATTTTTATTAATTTCTCAAAAATTTTAGAGAATTGGGATGTAATAGAAATCGGACGATAATTTGAATAATCACATCGATTATGCTTCTTATATATAACAATTACCTTCGAGGTTTTTAATATATCAGGAAATATACCTGCATTTATAGAAAGGTTAAATAAATACATAATAATGTGACTAATAGATGTAATTATTCTTCGTAGTAAATATAGGTTAAATCCATGAGAATCATTACTAAATTTGTCAGAACATTTGTGTACTATATTTTCAATTTCCGTTACAGTAACAGGTTCAAAGAATATAGAACTTGTGTTAGAAGTAATATTAGTCAATCTATCACTATAAGGGTCATTAAAACTATTATTTATTTCAGCTCCAATAGAAGTAAAATATTTATTAAAATTATTTGAATTTTCAGAGTCAGATTTATTATTATTCATGTTAATAGTGTTTTTATTTGTATTCTTCATAAGATTATTTAGAACTCTCCATGTATTTTTTATATTATTGGTTTTTAGTTTACCAGAATAATAATTGTGTTCACATTTTTTTAAAATTTTACTTAAACAATTTTTATAATTTTTATATTCCATATCTAAGTTTGAGTTTATAATAGTTTTTTTGTAGAGTTTATTTTTCTTATGTATACATTTTAGTAGTGATTTTGTAATCCATGGTTTATTATTTATATATCGTTTATTTTTAATTTTTTTTAAAGGACAACAAATATTATAGAATTTTGTAAAAATTTTGATAAAATGGTTAAAAGCAATATTAATATTAGAACATGAATAAATGTCAGTCCAGTCAACTTTTTGTAAAGATAAATTTAGTTTTAAAATATTATTTTGAGAGTGGTTTCTTATATATTTAAAAATCGGTGTATCATTAGTCTTGTTTTTTAATAAGTCAAAAATGGAGAATATAGGTAAGTGGTCACTTATATCTGTTATTAAAATACCATTATAAATAAGATGTTTATTAAAATTTGTAAAAATATTATCTATTAGTGAATTTCCATTAGAATAAAAATGAGTAGATTTAGTTATTAGTGGTATAAAATTCATAGAATAAAATGTGTCAATAAAATACTTAGTTATATTATTATGATGCGAATGTAGATTAATATTGAAATCACCTACAATAAACATATTTCTATGTGCAAGATTATTAAAAGTATTATACATTATATCTGAGAAGTTTCTTATATTAAAGGTAGGTGATTTATAAATACCAGCAATAAGTATATTAGTATTACAAAGGGACAAATTTAAAGATAACATATTTAGTTTATAGATAACATTTAGTTATACCGTTAGTATATAATAGATATTATCGAACATTCAAATAAAAGTGACTTACCTTTCTGATATATCCAACTAATACTCTACTAAATGAATGTTTTAATGTAAACACTGATGTAATCAATATAATAGTGTGGTGAGTTGAAGTATTTGAGTCGCAATCAATAGCAGCGTATTAATATAAGTTTATCACCACTATCCTGCATTAATCACCAAGTATTCATATGTGAAATATTTGATCATTATATGCGATTATTTATGAATTATTTGAATTACATTTTAAAATAATATTGTATTTGACAAAAAAAAATACAAAATATAATAAACAGAAATTTGATTAAAGTTTAAAAAATATATTTTATTCTATATTAAAATATATTAATAATTATAGAAAGTAAATATATATATATATATTACATGATTTAAAAATATAATATATATTATAATTCAATGTAATATTTTATATAAAAAGATATTTAATACAAATTAATAATAATAACCTAAATTATATAATAATTTAAAACGATAAATAGATACTAATAATTTTAATTAAATTACATAATTTAAAATTAAATATTTATTCTCTATTGCTAGTTGTAATTGTAATGTAAACACTCACCAGGAGGTCTAAGTACTTCACAGTATTGCACTGCGAATACCACTGTTAATGCTACAGATAATGGTGAAAATAAGTTTGACGAATCAATCCTGAAAGTCCTCGTTTGTCCTCTATCTAAAACGCAGCTCAGGTTTTATTTACAAATATCAAAATATTATTTAATTTAATTTATTTAAATTGAATATACCAATTTGAACACGTTATATTATTATAATAGGGTATTCACATGAACCATAGAATGCTTATCTAACTTATGCGAAATTGTTCACACTAAAATGCATATTTTACATCTGTACATATTAAGATATATATTCCATTTTGGCGCTAGAAACAAGTATACGACACGGCAAACGTACGAACTTCCTATACGATAGTACGCTATTAAGCGCTTTAAAGCGTTACTCCCAATCTATATAAGAACACGCCACCACCACGCAGGTACGACGCAGACAAACACGCGTTGATATGCGACGAGTTGGAGGTGTCCTACCCGATCATCAACGGCATACCTAACTTGTGTCCCGATGACGCCACTAAACTATGAACTCCATCACCGCCACCGCTGCCACTGTAGTCTCTTGTACATAGTCATTCAATAAATGTGTATGTGTTTGTTCACATTTGTATTACATTTCTTTCATTCACTTTAATTAATGTCGTAATATAAATATACACTACTAGAAATATTTATTAATCTACGATATGTATGTATGTGTTTGTATACATTTGTATTACATTTATTTCAAAGCATCACTTCAATTAATGTCAACATTTATTAGTAATATAAATATACACTACTAGAAATATTTATAAATCTACGAGATGTATGTATGTGTTTGTACACATTTGTATTACATTTCTTTCAAAGCTTCACTTTAATTAATGTCAAAATTTATTAGTAATATAAATATACACTACTAGAAATATTTATAAATCTACGAGATGTATGTATGTGTTTGTACACATTTGTATTACATTTCTTTCAAAGCTTCACTTTAATTAATGTCAAAATTTATTAGTAATATAAATATACACTACTAGAAATATTTATAAATCTACGAGATGTATGTATGTGTTTGTACACATTTGTATTACATTTCTTTCAAAGCTTCACTTTAATTAATGTCAAAATTTATTAGTAATATAAATATACACTACTAGAAATATTTATAAATCTACGATATGTATAAGTTATTTAAAAAAATTAGTAAATTAGAAATCCTAATAATATCTAAGAAATAATCGTCAAATAAATCGACTACGTTTTATTTTGTATAAAAGTTTTAATAAATAATCATTCGACGCCGTTCTCTTCATCCGCCGTCGACTTGCTTCTTTTCTCAGGGGGCGGGGCATCATCTTCGGTGGGCGTGTCTTCCTCGTCCCTACTACGGGTCATGGATCCCCCCCGTTTGGTTTCCATATCAACGCAGGCCTGTTCTATCTCGTAGTTCTTGGTCACCAAACTCACCCAGCTAGCGTGTAAGTTGTGGTAGTATTAGTCATAGGCTATGAGTCATGTCCTATAATCAATGAGTCATAAGTTATGACTCATAACCTATGATTCATAGGCTATGACTCATTGCTTATAGGACATCGGTGCACTTGTTCATTATAATGATACTTATTCACTGATTTAGGGCAGGGGTAACCTTAGCGGTGTTGATATATCACATGATAAAGATAGAGGACAAATATGGGTATTAAAAGATTTCAACTTTTGATACCGATAAAAGAATCACACATTTTTTAATGATTATAATCATATATAATTATATATTGTAGATAAGGATACAATATGTAACCATCAGAATGTTAGTAAACTAAATTGTATGAAAATAAATAAACGATGTGATAACTTTGAAAATAAATGAACTAAGTAAATACGAAGTAATTGGATATATTTGTAGTTTAATGTTTGTAAATTTTATGAGAAATCTATATTTAAAAAATTAATTATCTAATAAATAATAATTATTACATAAATAATGAATGGAATATATATTTTACATATCATTAATTAATAAATTATAATTATGTATTTCAATTATTTAATCAAATAGTATAAAATAACAAATATAAATCAATTAAAAAAAGTTATGAAATTGTTTTTCGTCAACCAATATAAAATATAACACTTATGTGTGATGTTTAATAATATTAAAATATATTATTTCCTCTAATATTATATTGTAAATTAAACACATATTTTATATTATAAAACTTTATTAAAAAATCAGTATTAAATAGGTATTTCTCCATATAAATTTTACATTTTTACATATTTTACATTTTTATATATTTTACATCATACAACTAAACACAAAAAATAAAACAAAACAGTATTACAAATTAGAAGTATTAAAAACATAAAAAAAAACAGTATTAAATGTTTAAAAATTTTAAAAATTACTATTTATCAAAACTTAACTTTTATATTTATTTTTCAAATTTTACGTTTTATATATTTAACTTTACATAACTAATAATAAAAAAAAACAGTATTAAAAATTAAAAGTATTAAAATAATAAAAAAAAACAGTATTAGAATTAAAACAATTATAAACAGTATTAATAATCTATAGTAACCTACAAATATATATCTATATTATTAAAATTGACATAAACTATATGATACAAATATTTAGACTCTTTTATAAATATTATATTACAATTATGAAAAATGTATCAATTATATTTTATACTTTCTTTTGGATGCTAACATGGGAATCAAATATTTGTTTTAGTTTTGTTTTATTCTTTCTTTTATATTTGTGTTTATTTTAATATCTATTTTTACATATGAATTATTTACTAAAACCAGAATTATGTTATGCTAAATTTATATTAATTATTGATATCTTAAATATAAAAAACGGTATATGTCTACAATTGAAATTGATTGCGAATTATTTTACAAAAACTCTTATTTACAATATGTATTTAAAAAAAAATAGATATAATTTTTCAAACTGGCTATTTATTTTAATCTTATAAATTATATAAACTTCTATTATTAATTAGTTATAATACGTACACACTACCAATTTTATTTACTTATTATATAGTATACTGATATATATATATATATATATAGATTTTTTAATAAAGTAATTACTTCTAATTATGTATTATATTATTTGTAATAACATCTTGGTCAGTATTATGTGTGCAACATTTTTAAATAATCAACAATATTTCATTTACAATAAAAATAGATATACATCAATGATGATAGATATAATAGATACTACTATAGTAGTTGATATATTGATTACACTACCTGTTATCTAGTTGTTTCAGTTGAGCTCCTGCGCAAGTTTGCTCATTTTTTCGATGCCAATTTATATTTTGTATTTCTTTTCTAAAATAATGTTGGTTATTATTGGTTATTTTTAAAACTCATATAATATTATTAAGGTTTCATTATAACATTATAATTTATTTAAATATATAGTATAATAGATAATATTAAAATATAACATATACAAAAGATGCTATGAACAATATGAATACCACAGTTATAATATCAGTTTGATATAATTCTATATATTAAATAGTGAAATATTCGAAAAACAATATTCGATTAATTTAGAACAAAAATTGAATATATATTTGTTTATGAAATTAATATTAATGATATATTTACCCTGGGATATTTACTATAACTTGATAACAATAGAATTCGTATAGAATCTAATATAAATAATAGTTAATTTAAAAAACTAAATATTCATCTTTATAATTATTCAATTGAATAATTATAATTATTCATAAGGATTATTATACTTTTGTATAAATTTGTTTATTTTTGTATATAATTGATAAATATTGAATGTATAGATTAACATTACGTATTCTAAGATTTTCTACAGTATTATCTAGTACCTAATTGCCATTTCTTTTTTCTCTGCAATTTCATAAATCTTACTCAATTCCTCAGTGTACATTTTCCAAGCCTCGGTTCCAAACTTTCCCAACAGATCTAAATTTTCTATCCTAAATATATCGAATTCAATTTAATAAAGACTTGATTATATATATATATATATATACATACATTTTTAATATTAATATGACAATAACATCATAAAAGATGTATAATAAATATAAAGTATCAGATAAACCACCGTTCTCCTATAAATGAGTATTCAGTAATGAAACGGAGCTATTTACGGATAGTAGATGTTTAATAAGTCTCGCAATTCACACTTACACACACATATACATACACACATACACACGCATATACACACTTGATATAATTCTAGATAGTTATTTATATGATAGGATATGATAATGTATTTAAAACACCGACATCGTAAAGAATATCATCACAGTTGACTAGAATATGATACGATACGTCAACTTAGACGCCCCTTACCTCAATACTTGATGTTCTAGCTGAGCTTTAGAGTTGTTCAACGACTCCTTCCACGCGGCCAAGTCGTTCATCCTACCGCTGGTGGGACCCGGTAACTCGTATCTGATAGGTGGGAGGGGGTGTGGTTTACAGGGGGCGTGTAATTAAGCGTAGATAGGTGAATATTTAGTATAGATTTGAATATAGATTTAGCAACTATTCAATATTTGAGGGTGTCGTTACATATCCGCTGCTATACAGAATGCTTGTTTTAATGAGGAGTTGTATTCGAATTGAGAGCGTATCGCAAACTAGAATCTAACATTAGTGCGTATTTAAATAAGAGTCGTATGTTCATACGTAGATTGCGCATTCAAAGATGTTTTCTAATAGTAAATATATATATATATATCGAAAGATAAAATTCATATACTAAATAACTATATATTCTAAGTGTAATTGTCATAATCGAAATGATACATGAATATATAATAAATACTACATGTACAATATTGTATTCAAATGGATATATATATATATATATATATAATTAAAATGTAATTAAATTGATATGTTAATCAAAAGAAAGGTAATTTAGTAAATTATTTCAATTGGATAATATATTACCTATATATATATATAAAATATACTACTATACTGTTTATATATGTTAATATTTGTATGATACCTATAATATGCTGCTAAAATAAAATTAAAACTAAATTTTTATATAAAAAGTAATAGTTTAACAAATATTTATTAATTATACATATATATATATAAGATATATAAGTAAATATTAAAGATAATTTTACCGACCATTAAATCATCAAAGACGTTAAACTAAATATCAGGGATTAATATACACATGGATACACGTGTATTACACTAATGAACTATACTTTCCGCTATTACTATTCATTCGAGCGCCATCATTACAATATATTCACTGAATACAAATAGCATTGTATTGCAAACGAGACCTTTTCATGCTGATAGGTTCCATGGGCAGACGACCTTGGATACGGTCAAACTCTATCTTCATGAGTTTCGTCTCGAAGGCGGTATAGTTGGCAGGGGCGATGATCTCGAGGTAGTTCTTAGTGGGGCGGTACCGGCGGGTCTCCTCTTCTACTAGTGCCATCGCCTAGTGGCGAGGGAGGGTACTACTATATCCATATACGGGTGATAAGGGAGTGTATACATAATACTCTAGTAATTACTATTGATATGGCATGGTAATAAGATAGGCTCTGATAATGGATACACGTTTTACAGATGTAATAATAATACTTCATTCTATCATACATAGGATTTTTTTTATTAATATTATATTTTATTATTTTTTATTAATATAGATTAAGTTTTATAATAGGAGTAATTCAATTATTAAAATGAAAAAAAAAACAGATATACAATTTTAACTATTAGATTATATTATTAAAAAAACTTAATATTATGTATTTTAATGTTTTCTAAATGTAATGAAAATTATAGCAATTTTAATAGAATAGAAGAAAAAAGTTTGTTTAGTAAACTTTTTAGTAAAGTAATATTCTGAGAAAACAGCAATCAAATTTTATTGAAATATTGTCAATAAATTATAAGAAATTCAGATTTAATATTTATACACTATTATAACATCATTTATACTCATAAATATAGAAAATTTAGGTATTATCTTTATATTAAATGATACATAAATAATTATAAAACTTATTTCCTATATAATATTTTTTTTTATTTTTTTTTCAAAAAATTAAAATTATGAATATATTTATCCCTTAATAAATATTCTATAAATGATTATATTATTACTAAATAATAATATATAATACATTAATATTTGTAATGGTCATATATTCTTATTAAATGTAAATAATAATAAATGTACAGCATGTTAATATAGGCTATGGGTAGCAACGCCAACATATACACGAACATGAATACATATACATGAACACCCTAATATAATATGCACGTGTTTACTATATATATACATATCTATAAAGTACGTATAATCAATATATACGTATCCAATACACATATATCTCACTGGATAATGCTTAATCATTAAATTATCGGAAACACATGCGTATTTTAAATAATGTATGGATTTCATGAATGTGTGCTACCTATAGAATATTAACTTTCATTAAGTAATTTATTAGCTTGTGATACTAACTTTTACTGATATTTATGGATCTTTTTACGGATATATTACGGATTATAATTATTAATAGAGCTATTATTAGAATATTTATATCGTAATGAATATTTAAAAAAATATTATAATTATACTGTTCTTATATTTATTGAGATATATAGGTTAATAATTGACTCAATTGGTATACAATGTATACCATGTATACTATACATAATTTAATTATTTGTCGACTTTGATACACATCATGTGGTATATATTAATATATTAATAATTCTATTCTTATTAGTGTAATACACAGGGTTCGAAAAAAATCCGATTTTAAAAAAAAAAATCAAAAAAATCCGATTTATTTGATTTAAATCGATTTATTTGATTTTAATGCAAATAATATATAAATTGTAAAATAATATAATAAATAGATGTTTAATAAATATAAAAATTAAATAAATAATTTTTCTACTGCTATAGACTTAGAAATTTAAATAACTATTAATGTATATTTAAATAACTATTAATGTATATTTAAATAACTATTAATGTATATTTAAATTTATAAAATTATATATAAATATAAATTATCTATAAAATTAAGTAAAGATATATAAATAAATCAGGGTTGGCGGTTTTTTTGTGGTTTTTTTGGTTTTTTTATAATTAAATGTTAAGATTATTAATTAGAAAATATTATATATACCTAGATCGATTATTAAATGTCTGTGCAAAACATATTAGACTTGACATACCGACTACACGACTACGAAAGTACGGTAACAAACGATTTAGCTGGAGAGGTGCAACTCTCTGGAATAAACTTCCCCAATCCATACGCAAAGAAGATATCTCAATCACCACTTTCAAATATAAACTCAAGGAGCTATTCAAACGTTCCCCACTAAAATACCACATATCTAACCCTCTTTGAAATGTAATTGTGTTATTATATTATTATTATATTATTATATTTAAGAATGTATTTTATTTTATTATATTATTTTTACGGATGATCGTTAAATCACGGAACCCACACTTGTAAACTGTTCGACAAACAGTAAAACACATTGTAGAATATTATATTAATCTTTGTGTATAAATAAATACTATTACTACTACTACATATATAGAGTAAGTATAAAATATACAACACTAATGAATATTATTTATATATATTAATTATATATATATATATTATTAAATTTCAATAATATATTATTAATATTAAATGTTAATAAAATAATTTTATTAAAATATATTTATTATAAAAATAAAGTAAAATATTATTAAAAATAATAGTTACAAATTGTAACAAAATAATAATTAAAAAAAATAACAATACAGTAATTAGAAATATGATTAATATAATTCTCGCAATAAAATAACAAGTTATAAATTTTAACAATATAATAATTTAAAAAATAATAATAATAATAATAATTAGATTATTTCTAATAGAAATATAATCAATATAATTCTCACAATAAAATAACAAGTTACTAATTGTAACAATATAATAATTTAAAAAATAATAATAATAATAATTAGATGATTTCTAATAGAAATATAATCAATTTAATTCTCGAAATAAAAAAACAAGTTTTGCAACCTTATCATTGCCTAATCGATTCCTTATTTTTGATTAAACGCTTTTATAATGTTAAAAAAACCAAAAAAACTAATGGTTTTTTTAATCAATAAAAACAAAAAAACCGTTAAAAAAACCGAACCAAAAAAACCGACCAACCCTGAAACAAATAGAATTATATTATAATAAAAATGTGATATTGTGTATATCTTGAATTATCTAAATTAATGTATACATTATATTATATGCTGTTGCATAATGCAACATTAAATAATTATTATTTAATTATTAGTGTTTTGATATTATACTGACTACTTTATTATCTAGAATTTTATTCAAATAATTATGCTAAAATTATTAATATAAGAAATCAAATAAAAAGTTGTAGATGATAATTTAAATAAATTACTTTATATTAAAATATTTGTTCATAAGTACAAGCTTTGCAGCTTTATTAACTCCTAGTCTATTTCTTAATGTTGACTACACCGATATTTTTTGGATTTTATATAGAAACATATAAAATTATATATTTATCCAATAATATCTATGATACATATAATTCTTATTTATTTAAAATTATATATTTTTCCTTTGATGTTCATGAATCATAATTTATGATATATATATATATATATATATATATATAATTCTCATTTATTTAAATATTAATGATATGACATAGCCTCCAATATCCTTATAGGAGTCCATCATGAATATATGATCTAATAATTATATAATATACTTTGAGAAATATTGATATAAATCAACAACAAATATGATTTTTTTAGGCTGATTTAAATCGTGATTTAAATCATGATTTAAATCATTCGAACCCTGGTAATACATAATATATTCATAGACATATCCGTAAATCCGAATAATATACGTAAAAGACCCAGGTATTAGTATATGATATGGTTATACTCGAGTGTCGCTTCAAATGATTTCTTTTGATTTATTTGGCGGGCGTCGTGAATGCTTGCTAAGTTAGTTGAATATTCTATATTTAAATATGACTCACGATCATAAGATAATTTACTGCAGGTGAAACTCCGGATACATCTATAATATACCTATTAAATTAATCATTAAGTTAATATCATACTTATGTTTAAAATAATCATTATGATAATGTTATTTATTTATTTTAAAATTAGTGTATTGTAACCGTGAATCTGATAGCATGGTGTCTATTATAATTATTAGAATTGTAGAGTTAAATTTATATTTTGGGGTTGTGTGATTTTTTTGGTTTGGTTTTATTTTGCTGTTTTTTAACTGCATTATATCACCAAGAGAGCATATACAATATTGTGTTACTATAAAATATATAAGCATATATAAGTACCGGCCACCTTGATCTCTGACATTATTATAATAACAAACGGCGGCCTGCTCACATATAATTCATTGTAACAATACAATTTTAAAATCGTTAATACTAAGACTAATAGTGGCATATTGAATATATTAGCCTACCTTATTATTGATAATCCAGCATTATTAAATATAATATTCGATATTATATTAAATATTGAATAATACATTATAAATAATAATTTATATTTTTTAGAATAATTCTATACGAATTATTAAATAATTTATGAATTAATATTTAATATAGTATATGTTAATAATATATAATGTGAATAAATAAAACTAACAGCTTCTCTAACACCTGCTTCATCGTACCCTGTATCATAATATGGAAGAGCATCTACTAAAACTTCGCTAGACATAATTATTAGATTTAATTATTTAAAAATATGAATTTACAAATATTAAATATTGTTGCCCTAAATTCTTTGTAAATATCATAGATAATAGAATTATTTAGGTTTATTTCCGGATTTATTTGTGAAAAAAATTATATTTAGGTTTAGTAATAATAAAGATCTTTGATAATAAATATTTTTATAGTAATCTTTGCAAATCTCTCTGTTAAATTTAAATCTTGTTAAATATTGTTTTTTTTTATTTTATTTTACATATATTATATGTAATATAATACCTTAATTGTATTTATTTCTTTTACATTTACTTAATAAAGTTCGTTTTATTATTATTATTTTTTCATATATATATACTTAATTTTAATATATATATATTTCAATAAAATATTTGGTTTGAAACAATAAAAATTATATATTCTTATTTAATATTAATTACATATTTAATTAGATGTTTATTCATTATTAGATTAAGAAGTAATATCAATATAATATAAGCCATTAATTGTACAAATATAAATACATTACTTGTAATTATTTATATTTAATATTTAAATATTATCATATTAAATGATATTACATTTGGTGTCCGATTATAACGGACGGGTTGAGAATGTACATATATATTTTTTGTATTGATATTTGTCAAAATAACCCTCACATAATTCGAGGGTTATTTAGTTAAATTGGTTTAAAGTTGTTTTGCTTTGTTTTTTTAGCTGAATTACATTCCAAATTGAGCCTATTAATATTCAACCCGTCCTTTTTCGCGCTTATTTACATTAGCAACCCGTCCGTTATGATCGTATACCTTAAATTTGATATTACATATGATATTAATAAATAAAAATAATATGTAATATTATAATTATTATAATAATAATACGTGAATCACGAAGAAGGCCACTGATTAATATTAGTAGAATTTCAGAGTTCAATATGGGCGGTTCTTATATCATATATGTGTCACTAAAAACATATTTTATTCACTACATCAGTTATACACACTACTGCATAATTTAATTTAATTTTTCTGTATTTTTAGCTGCATTTTATCCTGAAGTAAACCTAACGAATATTGTGTTACTATAAAATATCGTATAAGGCCTTACTCTGTAAAATTATTTTACATTGTGCATTAGTGATTTTACAATAGCGTATGATTGGACCATTATAATTAGCGTATGTCTATTTATATATAATCATACATGCACTCATCTATCATATCATATATATATATATATATATATATATATATATGTTTTTATAGGTTCACTCGGGATGTAATGCAGCTAAAAAAACCTTGCATTATGAAATCTAAACCCAAACAAACCTTACTATTTTAAGTTTTAGTTATTTTCACTAGTTTGGTTTGGTTTAGTTTTTATAGTTCCATGTCTTTTAGCTGCATTATATCCCCATTGAACCTATAAAAAACATATATATATATATATATATATATGATAATGATAAGACATTGCATGTATGATAGTATATAAATAGACATACGCTAATTATAATGGCCAATCATATGCTATTGTAAAATCACTAATTCGAATAACAAATATTGTGTACATTCAAATCGCGCATCTGTCGCGAACCTTTTAACCATAACGTGCGTAACAGATATATCCGTGAGTGACATATATAATTACAGCCTACTTTGAAAGCGGAAATTATAATCGGCGGCCTTATTCAGATAACTCTTATAATATATCATTTATTTTTTAATATAATAATTAAATAATAAAGAATTCAATTCATATATTTTGTATATTATTGTATAATTGATGTATAAAGGATAAAATATATCTTTGAGAAATGATATGAAAACTAATAATAATTATGCATGTATTTATGTAAAGGTTGAGATATTTATATTGATAATAATATGAATATATGAATATATATTGTATATCTCAACCTTTACATAAATACATGCATAATTATTATTAGTTTTCATATCATTTCTCGAAGAGATATTTTACTCATGAGTAGAATGAATTTAAACTAAATTATTATTTACATTAATAAATAACGGTATACTTATAGTATATAGTATAGTATAGTATAGTAATAGTATATACTAAACTTTAATAATATATTTGATATTATTATAACTGCTACAAATGTAAATTTAAAATAATTTCCCTTTTCTGAACAACATTTTATATATAAATTCATGTTAAATTATAATTAAATTATCTAGTGGTTATTTTTCTGATCTATAATTACATTTCGAAATTTTCTAAATACATATTAATTTTCATATTTTAATATATTCAATTTAATTATAAATATTAATAAAATCACTATCAGTATCATTACGATTAAGCCGCATTCGACGCGAACGTGACTCGTGAATAAGTAGAGCCCGCCCGCCTCAGCTAGGATGTTCAATCTAATCAAGGAGATACACACCGGCGATACCGTAGAGCACGTCTGCTACTGCAACTTCGTGTCCACCACAGAGAAACACGTGGTCACCGCTGGCGAGAATAGGATCAATGTCTACAGGATATATAAAGAGGTACGAGGGGTAAATAGGGTGTGTGGGGGTAACTAGGGTGTGTTAGGAGAATAGGATCAATGTATACATAATATATAAAGAGGTATGAGGGGGTAACTAGTGTATATGGGGGTAAATAGGGTGTGTTAGGAGAAGAGATCTATATCTACAGGATATATAAAGAGGTAGGAGGGGGTAGATCAATGACTACAGGATATATAAAGAGGTATGTAGGGGGTGATGATGGTAGTGACTACATGTTGAGATCAATATCTACATGTTGAGATCAATATCTACAGGATATACAAGAGGTACATGAACTGGTAGTAGCTAGAGGTATACAGGATATACACAAGGGTATGTAGGGGTTACACTAGGGTATACTTAATGGTTTTAGTAGCTATAGGTAGAGATCTTTGCTAAATGCATTAACTGATATATTTATGTGAACTATCTTTTTCTTTTAATACAAATATTCATATTATTATATATATATATATATATATATATATATATATATATATATATATATATATATATATATATATATATATATACATATATATTAACTCAGATATCATAATATACTTTCTTATATATTTCTAATGATGTATATGTCTCAATATTTGTAACTATTTTTAATTATATTGTATAATAACAATTTTAGTTTTTACACAAATGAGATAATTCTGTTAATATATTTGAAGTTAAATTAATAATATATATATATATATATATACTGGTTACAATATAGTTTGAGCTTATAATAATTATTACTAAATGGAAATTATAATTATGTGTATATTAATAATCTATTATATTGACACACAGTTAAAGGAAGATGATTCAGGTTTTTATAAACACGAACAATAAACATTATATCCATTATAGTGACATCTACAAACTGTTACTGTAGATTTTGTAGTTTTTATTGTAATTTTGTTGAAATAAAAAAATAAATTTACTGTTGTTATATAATATGTGACCCCAATTACAAATGTATAAGTCGGTAGGAGAATTAAACAGAAAATAGAATCAAAACCAATATATTAGCTTCTAATGAGAAATTTAATTGTAAATATAGAATAATTTTGTTAACCAAAAAATAATGTATCGATCTTATTGTGAACGCATGGATAAGTGGAAGGCGGGAGAATATAAACTACTTACATTCCCGTAGGAGAGTACAAACAGAAGCTGGAGTTTGTGTCGACCTTCAACTGCAACGAGAACATCATGTCCATGAAGGTCGTTAAGCTGCCTTCGTTTAAACACGACATCCTATTGATAAGTCTCAAGGATGCCAAGGTTAACGCTATATCTTGTCATTGTAGAGGTCGATAGTTGTAGTAGTGGTTGTAGTTATGTTGTTACAAAAGAAATATGTATACATTTATATACGATATTGATAATAGGAGACATACAATATGTAATTTACATATTATATAATATTTAAATTGATTATATAAATAGCGATATTCCCTATATATACATACATATATATATATATATATATATACGTTTTATTATATATTTAATCCTCAATATATATTAAATAAGATATTTATAATAAGATAATCTACTATTCGATGTACATCTACAGTTGACACTGTTTGAATACGACAATGCCAACGCTGATATCAGGGCTCTGTCCATGCACTACTTTGAGGACGAAGAACTCAAGGTTTCCGTAGGCATTAACGTATCCTCAACAACCTATCTACCCTCCTCTATACAAGTGGTTGCAAACCTATCGTTTGGGTCATGAGTCAATTTATAAAAATATTTATAATAATATTTATATCCAATATATTAGAGTTTATATTATTCGTTTACGATTAATTTTAATAATACAAAAATTAAATTTTTCATTGGGTCATTGAATACTTTTAATCTAAAAGTTGTTAAAAAAAGCGTCAAGATGAAAAAAGGTTGGGAACCACAGCTCTATACTCTCGTCAACCTCCCTACCTCCTTCTCTTACTTACTTTTACTTTTAATCCCGTGACTCGTAAATCGTAGGGGGAATTAACACACACGACTGTAAAATACTTTTCTCCATCCGTCTCGATCGTGTACAACATTTACCAAATCCTTAATATGCATCTTAGTCCACTCTGTAATGTTATCTATTCATTGCTAATGCGGGCGTCCTCGTTTACGTACTCCTTCAACTATCTCCTTATTTATTAATCTATAAACCTACCCATATCCTAATAAACCTCCCCATCTGCCACATACTCTTTAATAATGTTCAAAACCTAAACCCCCCCCACATCTGATCCCCCCCGCCCCTCACATCTAATCCCCCCACCCCCACATCTAATCTCCCCTGCCCCCTCACATCTAATCCCCACCCCCACCCCACCCCCAATAGAATGGTAAAGCTGAACACTCTGCGATGATCCCCACGATAAGAGTGGACCCCGACATGAGATGCGCTGCGTTCCTTATCTACGGCAGTAGACTGGTGATCCTGCCCTTCAGACGAGACTGTAGCACTGCCGACACCAAGACTATCGCGTTAGCTATCTCTGCGTGTGTATTTCTTGTGTTTATTAAGGCGATTCTACGTCTTTGAAATACATAATTTTGTTAAAAATATTTTATCCAAAAAATAGATTTTTACATGTATAATATATGGTATGTACTAATATTATAGGTTACACACATATATAAAGTATACAATTATATATATATATATGAAAAATAGAGTATACTAGAAAATACAAATAGTATGGTGGTGATTTCGTTTAACACACATCCACCGAAACAAGTGATTTCATGTATTATATTTGACTAATACACGTCTCCCCGCCGCAATCATTGACACATACACACACACACACACACACTTAACTGTATGGCCCACCTCAACCCTCACCCCACCCTACCCCTCATTAACAGGAGATCTCCGATACTGTCAGCCTACATCATAGAGCTGGGCAAGTTTGACGAGCCAATCCGGCAGATAGTCGACATACAGTTCCTGTACGGCTACTACGAACCCACTATGATGCTGCTCTACGAACCCCATCCCACCTGGTCGGGGTTAGTACTACTATTAGTCCACCCTATTCATAGGGGGCAGCACTAGTCAAGGTGTCCCCTTTTATAGGACACTGAAGTATCAGGTCAATTAATATAACGCAGTTTTTATTCTATGCAATATATCAATATTTATGTGGACTAAATAACGAAAAATTAATTAGAATAACATATTTTATATATATATATATATATATATATATTGAATGTTTATTTAGACACTTAAATAAATCATAAATGATTTCTCAAAGGTGTATATAATAGAATACAAATAATAAAAGTAGGTAAACAATAAATACCAATAATAATAATACAATAAAATAGAATAAGCCGTACGGAAATTAATTAATAAAATAATAATGACAAACAATATTAATAATTCAGGTTACCACCTGAGATCAATTGTTGTATATATTTTATGAATGTTTTATGCGATTTTATGGATCTAATATAAGGCGGGAGTGAATTCCATAGCTTAGGACCAATATAACTCAGTGCCCGAGTATTCATTTTTGAGGGACGTAGAATAGGGGTAGATAGAAGGTGAGATGCATGGTTTCTAAGTGATGGAAGGGGAGCTCTTTGTACTATACATATATATATATACATACTATGTATTACACGCAGCCAATGATACACACACATGATACATAGACGGGTGGCAATGAGACGAGATACATGTAGCATAGCGGCGATCTCTCTGAACCTGATGCAGCGAGTGAACCCCGTGATATGGTCTTTAGCCGGCATGCCCTTCGATTCGCTGTACCTCCATCCCGTCGAGAAACCCATAGGTTAGCCCCCGTTCTCACTAGGCAGTGACTTTACCACTCACAGGTTTATAACTGCCTGAGTGGCTCAGTTGGCTAAGGCGTCAGACACACAAGCAGTAGGACGCGAGTTCAGGCCTCCTCGGGACCATTACAATAGGTCTTAATAATATTTAGAAGTGATCGTATATAATTGTGTATATATAAATGATCGGCTCTCGTTAAAATCATGGATGCCTTAACACGAGAGCGGCTTCGAAGGACATTAGAGCAATATTGTTATAAGTGAAACCTGCATCTAAGTTCCTGGATGGGATGAAAGGACTCCACCGTAGTAACAATAACAAATCACTAGCTATACGTAGCGTTGACGAGGCATTACTTGTGAATATTCACTCTAGAAACTGCATTCGTGTACATTCATATACACTGTAGACTATTAGATGTATGAAAAGCACGATTATTACACATTATTACATGTTATTACATGCGAATTCACTCGAACACTAGCGAGCCTGGCTGATACTACAGCTGCTACCCATACACTACCCATACACTACCCACTCGTTGATATCTTAATATTAGCTTATCCGAGCGATAAGACGGCTACAGTTATTCTTCTGGATCGTTAACACCACATACTTGTATTGTATCCCCCTGGGTTTAGTCACCCTTAAGCTGTGGTGGTTGCACTTGTAACGATACTAATACGTGTATAATAATCATAGTTAATATACATCAAACATGTTAGACGTTTGTGAATAAACCCTAATGCATTATTGCTAGTGAATAATCACACATAACCTCAGCGTTATGTACCCACTCAGTGTTAATGTATTATCACTGAATGAACTTCAATAACTAACCACTAGTGACATATAACTATTCTCCTACAATACATCTCTTATACTACCTCTACATTCCACATGACTATCACTACACACACATCACCAACAGGGGGTGTACTACTGTTCGCGGCTAATTCCCTGATCTACCTGAACCAGAGCTTCCCCCCGTTTGGGGTGTCGCTGAACAGCATCACTAAGATCAGCACCGATTACCCCATGAGTTAGCCCTACCACTGCCTCCACCACTACCACCACTACCACCACCACCATTATCACTACTATAACTACCATCTTCATCGATATCGACCACTACCACCACCATCACCACCATAGTTATCATCACTGTCAGCATCACCACCACCATCACCATCATCACTACTATAACTACCACCACCACTACCACCACCACTACCACCATCACTACCATCTTCATCGATATCACTACCACCTTTATCGATATCAGATTTTCTAAATGATGCAGTGATCGTTATGTCTAATCGGATATTCAGATCATCTTGTATAGTTTGAAGTCGTCTTGTTACATCTAAAGCTGCTTTGATACCAATAAAAACAGTCTGATTTTATAGTCTGATAAAGATGTAATATTTGATAATAGGCCAGTTATATTTTAACACTTGCATACGTCGAAATGAGTGATGTAAATAATGCCAGTCAAATCTAAAGCATCGATGCCATCTCAGTTACCTAAAGTCTACTCGATTCGGGCCCATTTTTCTAGAGTCTCGGCTCATGCTCACTTATTTCCTAAAATCTGACGGTTCGGTAACAATAACCTAAAGTCTCGACTCGGCAGTGAAAGCTCGGCATCATGTACATCACTAAACTGCCGATACATCACTAGATATAATGGTAGACTGTGCACCTCTCTGTGCTATAACACACCCTTAGCAGCGTGCTCTGACTTGTTGACTAACTATCTCACCGATTGTTCATCCTACAGAGCTACAAGAGAACATCAAGATGACCTTGGACTGCTCGAATATCACATTCTTAACCT
The DNA here is from genome assembly GCA_964019155.1 of Osedax fenrisi. Lineage (NCBI taxonomy): Eukaryota > Metazoa > Annelida > Polychaeta > Sabellida > Siboglinidae > Osedax > Osedax fenrisi. Next base: position 52,506,709 of record OZ025244.1, on the reverse strand, counting down.
TTGATACGTTAGCGATATCGTCCGAAGGAGGAGAAATGTTAGTCTTTCACTTCTGTTATCTTTTCTCTGTGACCCATACTACCATCACAATAATGTCAACATATATAAGCAGTAAGACACTGGTTCAAGCAGCGTCTATGCCATTAAAATAGGTCTTAAAATATTATTTAGAAGAGATCTTATATAATTATGTATAAATAAATGATCGTCTCTCGTTAAAATCATGGATGCCTTAACACGAGAGCAGCTTCGAAGGGACATTAGAGCCATATGGTTATAAGTGAAAACTTCATCTACATTCCTGTACGGGATGAAAGTACTCCACCAAACTAAAATAACAATAACAATATATATGTATGTGTAATATACTAATAATAATAATGATCATTTATTAAAAGTTTTTTTATAATAATAATAATGATAAATAAATATATTCCGTATTATATAACTTCTAAAGGTATTCAAATGAGACAAATATCTTTACTATTGTTATCAACCAGTTATAATAAATAACATAGTATATAAATAATGATCGGCATACAAGTACATACTGTGCACATTATAAGATTCTAAACATGTATGTTAACCTATTAAACAATAAGTTCATCTAGTCGAGGCTATCTTATGGCGAGAAGCTGACCTATACATCAGCTATTAAGCACCTATATTCCATCACGTATCTGTAAACTCTTCTCCTCCCATAACCTAGTACATAACACTACTGAACGAGCGCTTATATACATGTAGCTAATTACCTGTGTTTTCCCCTATCTCTAGCACTCATTACACACACACACACACATCCACACACTCTACACACTCATACACACACACACACACATACACATACACACTCATACACACACACATACACACTCTCATACACACACATACACACACACACAAACTTTCACACACACACCCATTGTAGCTACATCCTGAAGATCAACGTGGACAGCATGAGAGCCGTGAGGAGCTTCACCATAGAGAAATCAGCCTCCTCCGTCATCGCCACTTGTGTTTGTAGCCACGCCCCTCTATGACCTTTCACCTATAATCTATAATGTACAACATTTTAATAATAATTATCATTAATTTAAGAATTTTTGTTTCTCAAATTTTGTATTTTTTTGTTTAAATTATATGTGTTGTCCCCACTAAACGGCTTCAAATATTGAGTATTTGCTATGGTTGTCACCTAAATAACACAGTATCTTCACTATGATATCGAATGTGTCTAAATAGTCACTATAGGTGTTAGTTAACGATTAACACTCGTTCATTATAATATGCTCCAACAAAATATCTATAATAAAAATAATAATATATTGAGAACAATTAATGTATATACTTAACCTATGTATTCTTACAATTTGGAAATTGTATTCACAATTGAAGATGTCCGCGATGTTATGTCATCGTTTGCCTGTCAATCTTGTCACCTAATACCATCGCGACCCCGCCCCGCGTTGACCTTTAGATGTGTAAAATAGACGACAATCTTATTTTCCTCGGCTCCAGGATAGGCAACTCTATACTGCTCTCCTACACGTCCATAGAACCTGAAGTACACGGTTTGTTCATCGATGTGATGTGTGTGTTTGTGTGTGTATGTGTGTGTGCGTGTGTGTGTGTGTGTACGTGTGTGTGTGTGTGTTTTATTTACTGTTAAATGTATAGCAGAAAGTAAAGAGTTGATATTATTTCTAATTATAACATACACCATTGAAATCAACAAACAATAATAACTTTGATTCTTTCATTGATTATAAACTAGGTAATATATATAGACATATATAGACTAGCTATTTGAAATAGCAGTAAATCTAATGCATCGCTTCATATCTCTTCACAATATCATATCACTCATGTACAACAGAGGAGGAAGAAGAAGATGACCTTTACTCGACCTCTAAAACTATCGCCGAAATAATCAGCGAATCGATTACGAACCCCGTCGACAAAGACAGCGAAGTGAAGAAGAATGAAGGGGAGGAGGAGATGGAGGAGATGGATGATGCTGAGAAACATGGTGATGAAGAGGTGCAGGCTAATGGTGATGAAGAGGTTCATAATCCATAATGTCATTGTCTATTATTCTCTATTAGTGCACATTAGTGTTCCTTTATAAGTATTTTATATCGAGAATTTAATATAATAGATTAATATTAGTTTTATTTTAATTTTCTATTTTTATAATTTAACCTTATTCTAAATTTGTATTTAATTATTTAATTGTTGTATAATTTATTTGTTATTAAAGCAAATATATATAAGTAGTCATAGCGTATACTTACAATAGAACATTCTAGTACATCACCACCGCGGTTCATTAATCATCTAATCTATAATTATAGCCCGACGAGAAGAAATCTAAAACTGAAGACATAGAAGACTGGATTGGTTTGCATACATTCACTGTACTACTAATAGCAGCCTATCAACCATGTTATGATGTGATGCTTACATGAAACCTTTGCTGGCATCGCTAACTACCTAGCCATCATTCACTATACTACCTACTCCTCTGCATATTCATGTATGCTACATCAGAGTAGATACAGTGATGTACAATGTGCGTTATACAGTGTATAATATGTGTTATACAGTGTACAATGTCTGTTATACAGTGTGCAATGTGTGTTATACAGTGTACAATGTGCGTTATACAGTGTACAATGTGCGTTATACAGTGTACAATATGCATTATACAGTGTACAATGTGCATTATACTGTTAGAGCCTCAATTAAACCTACCTATTTCCCACCAATTAACATATATGGCACTAATACACCGTATTGAGTTCAGCTTAACCACCGTTTCATCTCTCACCCCTTCGCCTCCTGTAACTATTACAGCCTGTTCATTTAACCCTAACCCTAACCCTAACCCCACCCCCCCCCACCCCATTCTAATTACCCTTCACCACCTCCATCGTAATCGCGATCACCCCCTATAACTATTACAGCCCGTTCATTTAACACTAACACTACCACCCCCACCCCCATTCTAATTACCCGTCACCCCCTGCATCAGCTAGCGACGTCAGCAAGCTTAAGAACGTGGGAGAACTAGAGGTGTACGGTAAGGACACGTCAGCTGACCATAACGGTGACATAGCCAAGTACACATTCGAGGTTTGTCATCCTACCTCACCTCTATTGTTGTATCCATGTTGACCAGCGCACTGTGAAGTTAACTATTCCTAGTGTTATACGATATATTAATAAGCACGTATCTCTCGTGATGGTAACTACTCCTCTCTTATAGCATGTGTGTATCTATTGCATTGTATACAAGCTAATGCAATGCAGCTAGTAATATAGCGTGTTACTGTAACTCATACACACAATATCTAACGAGGTATGCAATACTTCATTCAGCCACTTATTTATAATAGCGAAACAAATCTAATAATATATATATTATATAAGCATTATTCACATATACAGCTACATTAACCACTACATTAACTATCACCACTACCACCCTCACCTCCACCACCACTACTGCTACTACCATCACGTCTACTATCACTACTACCACTATATCTCAACCACTGCTACAAGCACTATCACCTCCACTATCATTACTACCACCACACCACTGCCTCTGCTACCCTCACCCTCACCCTTACCACGACACCTCACCACCCCCAGGTATGCGACTCCATCCTGAACATAGGTCCCTGTGGTAGAATGGTAATGGGGGAGCCCGCCTTCCTCAGCGAAGAGTTTCAGTCTACAGACAGACGTGACATAGAACTGGTCACCACTAGTGGCTTCATGAAGAATGGGGCTCTTAGTATTCTCCAGGTCCGTACCCCCACCCCCCCTCGTTACCCCCTAATCCACCCCACCACACTAGTTAACTCACCACTAGTGGCTTCATGACGAATGTTGCTCTTAGTATCCTCCAGATCTGTACCCCCACCCACTAGTTACCCCCTAGTTATCCCCTATGTACACCCTGCCACACTAGTTAACTCACTCCACCTCTACAATAGCCTACTATAGCCTACTATAGCCTACTTATGCCTACTATAGCACTATAATTAGGGGCGCTGCAACAGGGGGGGATGGGGGGATATGTCCCACCCACTTTAAAATCTAGGGGGACCTCCTATGTATTGCCCCCCCTCCACTTTTACCACAAAATTTATTTTGATTGGTTGGTCCTCCCTACATATAAAATCGTTCCAGCTTCCCTAACTATAGTATACTATAGCCCTCCTATACTATAGCCCTCATATACTATAGCCCTCATATACTATGGTTGTATACTTATTCAATATTAATATTATGCCCATAACTGATACTATCGTATGACATATTACGATGTAGGTAAACAGGATGTTATTCGAGCCAAAGATATCTATCAGTTTTCCTAAAAGTTTATCATGGCTGAGATAGAATTTTATACTTGCAATGAATATATATAATAAAATGAATATAAATAATATTCAATTCACCTTTATATATTTAAATTTAAAAAAATCAAATAACTATTATTATATATTACATATTATATACATATTATATAAATATTATTTAATAATTAATTTGTGTCTCTATAAATATAAGCGAATAAACACCTTGACCTACAACCCCTATCCTAATCTCCCCTAATCTCCCCTATTCTCCCCTAATCTCCCCTATTCACGTGCAGAGGTCGATACGTCCACAAATCATCGCGACCTTTGACATGGACGATGTCATTGACATATGGACGGTGAAGAAGGACAGACAGAACAAGGTAAGCCACACACATCTCTTTCATCACTAGCTCATGTAGTACAGATCAGTACATCTCTTGTTGCTTAGTGCCATCAAAGATTTTCCAAAGGAAAGATATTGCACTTGTGTATATTTGTGTAACCTAATAATTCGATATGGCCATCTAGCGGTATTAGTATGATTATATGAATTTTCTATATTTATTGTAATTTTGAACTGACAGTTTCATCAAATGTCAATATTTTCATAATATTCTTTTATATGAATAATATTGTATATGTATTTTAAATTAAAAAATTCGCATAAAAAACTATATCATTATATGTTAAAATATAAGTGTTTATTTGTAATATACTTTAAGAATATTATATTCAAAGTTTAAAAGTACAATATTAATTTTAAATGTTTTAAAACTATGAATTATTAACATATTATATTCAAATTGGAGCTGTGAATATTTCGTAATTATTTGTATTTTTTAATTATAAATTATTATAATGATTATATAATATTGTTTATTTAATTAAACACTATATTATACCTATATATAGTAATTTAATATAATTATTATAATATTTTATATATAATATTATAAGTATAGCAATGAGATTTTTTTTTGAAGCTAGAATAAAATTTCTATACCATTGGAAAGAGGATGAAAAAGTAATATAAGTTTCATATTTTACTTTTTTGATATAATTAATAATAAAAAAGTTATGTCGATAATAACAATTTATTTATTAAAATATCACATGATTTATATTTCATATACTATTTCGGCATCTAGTGTTAATGTTGTTTTTTCATTTTAAATTTACATTTTGAGGTACTAGAGATAGATAGGGAGTGCAATATCTTTCCTTTGGAAAATCATTGGTGACATTATGATATTATTATATATATATATATGTGTTATTTAATAATAATTGATGTCTATATTATTATTTATATGCAGTTGTAATTTTAGATATATATTTGAATATTTAATATATTAAATATAATAAATTAATCATTATTCAATAACTATATTTATTATATTACAATATGTAGATACATTAATTGTAACGATATTATTGATCTATTAAAATGTATTGCTTTGAAATATTGTTACAATCTAGTATTATAATATACTTAAATATTATAATATCATATATATATATATATATATATATATATATGTCAAATAATTTAATATTATTCATTATTATCTCATATTATATAATAATAATATAATTATCTCGTTATATTATAAGATAACGCAGTAATAGTACTATATTCACTCATATATATTATCCTATTCATTCATATTTAACGTATCGAATGTATTAAAAATGTACTGTAAACATTTCCGTATTAATCGTGGACACTTTCTGTAAACGCAGGAGAACAAGTTCGATGACTACTTGATACTGTCCAGGGAATCGTCGTCACTGGTAAGTAGGTCACCGGGTCAATAGGTCACCACTCTCAGCAGCAGCAGTATTCTCTACATCACCTCAGCCCTCACCCCTGACCCCTGACCCCTCACAACACCCCTCACCCGTCACCTCACATCACCCTCACCTCACCCCTCACCCCACACCTCACCCCTCACCTCACCCCTCACCCCTGACCCCTCACCTCACCTCGCCACCAAGGTTCTAGAAACCACCGACAACATCTGTGAACTGAACGACTCGCCATTCAACGTCGACCAGAAAACTGTGAAAGTGGAGAACTTCGGGGATGGCAACTACATAGTACAAGTGTCTACGCATTCCATCTACCTCATCCGTCACGGTAATACATAGTACAAGTGTCCACGCATTCCTTATACCTTATCCATCACGGTAATACATAGTACAAGTGTCCACGCATTCCTTATACCTTATCCATCATGGTAATACATAGTACAAGTGTCCACACATTCCATCTACCTCATCCGTCACGGTAATACATAGTACAAGTGTCCACGCATTCCTTATACCTTATCCATCACGGTAATACATAGTACAAGTGTCCACGCATTCCTTATACCTTATCCATCATGGTAATACATAGTACAAGTGTCCACACATTCCATCTACCTCATCCGTCACGGTAATACATAGTACAAGTGTCCACGCATTCCTTATACCTTATCCATCACGGTAATACATAGTACAAGTGTCCACGCATTCCTTATACCTTATCCATCATGGTAATACATAGTACAAGTGTCCACACATTCCATCTACCTCATCCGTCACGGTAATACATAGTACAAGTGTCCACGCATTCCTTATACCTTATCCATCATGGTAATACATAGTACAAGTGTCCACGCATTCCTTATACCTTATCCATCACGGTAATACATAGTACAAGTGTCCACGCATTCCTTATACCTTATCCATCACGGTAATACATAGACTAGCGGCTACATAGTTATTATGAAAGATTAACAGAGATTAGATCAGTGAAAATAATGTTAAAGTGAGACTGAAGCGCGATACTTTACGTATCCGAGAGACTGAGAATGTAGAATTCAGATTCATTTACGCGTATACATGCACGCACTGTGTAGTAGTGATGTAAATGATGCTCAAATCTAAAGCACGATGCAGTCTCAGTCTCAGTTACCTAGTGTCTCAACTCGGCACGGGCTCGTTTTGTTAGATCTCGGCTCGGCTCGGGCTCGCTTGGCTAGAGTCTCGGCTCGGGCTCGTTTTTTTCCGAAAATGAAAGTCTCGGCTCGGCATCAAAAAGCTCGATATTATTTGCACCACTAGATGAAATTTACATTATTATTCACTGAATCGCGAAGTTGGAGCAGATTATTTTTTTTAAATTGATGTAAATGTGAAATATATAAAAATTAGTATTAAAATGTAATTTCAAAAAAAGCATCATTTCGACTCGGTAATGTTTTGTAAAAGTCTCAACTCGGCTCGGACTCGTTTGGTTAGAGACTCGGTTCGGCTCGGGCTCGGCCTGGGCTCGTTTTTTATTCCGAAAATGAAAGTCTTGGCTCGGCATCAAAAACCAATAGTCTCGGCTCGGCATCAAAAGCTCGGCATCATTTACATTCCTACTGTGTAGATACACGGTGCAAGTGTCCACGCATTCCTTATGCCTCATCATATGTATGTCAATTGCTATACACGCTGGTGAATTTGTTTGCGCGTGAATACAAGCTACGTAGACCCTACTAAGCTCTATTCATTAGCATTGATTGTAGGGGGGGCTGACTACGTATCATATATTATTAGTCCATTTTATTATTTAAATGTATACAAATTATATAGTGAAATGTTTTCTTTATGATAAGATTTAAAAAAAAATATGTTTTATACCATAGTTTTCAAGTTAATTGGTATAATATAACCTTATATGAGGTTTTTTTTTAGAAATAAAATTAATTATATAATATAATATATTATATTAATTAAAATTGAAAAATTAATATCATTTGTTATAGCTTATATAATAAATTCATTTTAATATTTAAAATATTTTGAATATTTTATATAGTAACTAAAGTAAATATCATTGTCATAAATAGTTCTTTCAATAAAAAGTATTTTATATCAATACAAAATTTCAAATTTGATAACAATTTAGATAAATATTACCATTAATTATTTATGTTGTAATTTTTAAAGGAAAATAATTTATGGCTAATTTTTTAAATAAAACCTGCGTAGTAATATTAAAATTGGTGGAAGTATACGTTACAAAATTATTTACACCGATAGTACAGAATTATAGTGTTACTTTTTATTTTAAATTTAAAAATCTAATAATAGATAAAATATGTTAAATTATGTGTGCGCTATTATGAATAACTCAGTTTATTGTTGTTTTATATATTGTTAACACTTTATAAGACTAAATTCAAAATATTAGTATTATATACATTAATTTAGGTTTGAAATATAATTATTTTATTTTAAAGTACTAATTATAATTGTTACTTTTTAATTGATTATAATATTTTGCGTCATTTATCGCTCATCAGGATAAATATGTAAAATTAGCTACTGATGAAAAAACAATAAAGAAAATTAAGACACGACACAACACGTATATTGGTACTTGGAATGTACGTACTTTACGAGTAGATGGGAAGCTTGAGGAATTAATTCATGAATTAGATCGATATAGATGGAACATATTAGGTCTCAGTGAAATCCGTAAAAAAGGTATAAATGAAATACAAACGCTGGAGGGACACAAACTCTATTATGTCGGAAATGAATCAAAACATATAAATGGTGTAGGCTTCATTGTCAATAAACAGATAACAAGTACGGTTATGTGTTTTAATGCGATCAGTGACAGAATAGCTATCATTAGACTACAAGCAACACCATTCAATATTTCAATAATCCAGGTATATGCGCCAACAACTGACCATTCTGACGAAGAAATAGAAGTATTTTATAATAATTTACAAAATGTCATTAAAACAGTATCGAAGAAAGATATACTAGTAATTCAAGGAGATTGGAATGCTAAGATTGGTAAAGATACAATTCAGATATGGGGACAAATTTCTGGAAAATCATGCAATAATACAACTAACGAAAGAGGTCATCGTCTTCTGGAATTTGCTAAAACAAATGATTTAATAGCAGTAAACACATTTGGTTCACACAAAAACTCTAGAATTCAAACATGGCATAGTCCTGGAGGTTTATATCACAACCAAATTGATTACATATTTGTGAGTAAACGTTTCTCCACGAGTGTAAATGTAAAGAAAACAAGATCATTCCCAGGAGCAGATATCGGTAGCGATCATGACATGGTATTAATGAAGTTCACTCTTCGACTAAAAAGTCCAAAGAAAAATAAATTTGCTAGAAATAAATTCAATCTTGACAAACTAAAAGATGCAGGAATAAAAGAAATATTTAAGCAGCAGATTGAAAATAAAGTAACTGAACAAAAATTAAATGTTAACGATAATATTGAAGAGAGTATACAGAAACTAAACAAACTTATTATTAATACAGCAGATGAAGTTATAGGAAAGTACAGAGAGAAAAAGAAAAGTTGGATAACAAATGAATTGCTAGACATGTGTGATCTGAGAAGACAATTAAAAAAGACGAAACATGAACCAGGAAGTAAATACAAGACTATCAATACTCAAATAAAAAGAGACATGAAAAAGGCAAAAGAAAACTGGATAAAACAAAAATGCGCAGACTTAGGAAACTGTCTAAACAGGAACAATTCAAAGAAAGCATACCAAATCGTTAAAGACCTAACAAAAAGGAAGAATAAAATCGCTGTAAACATACAAGACAAAGACGGAAAATGTATCACTGATAAGGAAGATGTTTTGAAAAGATGGACAGAGTATTGTTCAGAATTATATAAACATCAAGCCAATGGAGACAAGTCACTACTTAATGTAAAAGAGCCAACAAATCAAGAAAACTTTTCAATTCTGGAATCTGAAGTTGAAGCGGCTATACAATCCTTAAAAATTGGAAAATCACCGGGTGTTGATAACATCCCAGCTGAACTATTGAAAGCTGGAGGACATATACTAACAAAAATATTTACAAATATATGTAATTACATATGGGAAACAGGAATATGGCCTTCTTGCTGGACAAAATCTTTGATAATAAGTCTGCATAAGAAAGGAAGTTTCCAGAAATGCGAAAACTATAGAACAATTAGTCTTATTTCACACTCAAGTAAAATTATGTTGAAAATAATCCTACGCAGACTACAGCACTTCACAGAAGAATTTTTATCAGAAGAGCAGGCTGGTTTTCGCAAAGGAAGAAGCACAAGTGAACAGATTTTTAATCTCAGAGTAATTTCAGAGAAGTACTCGCAACATAATAAGCCACTATACCACGTTTTTATCGACTTTAAAAAAGCTTTCGATCGTGTTTGGCATAGTGCATTATGGTCTACAATGAAAAGATTCAATATCAACTTAAAATTAATTGAAACTATAGAAAACCTATATAGTAAGGCAGAAAGTGCTGTATATATTGATGGAAAAGTTGGAGAATGGTTCCGGACAACAACAGGAGTGAGACAAGGATGTTTACTTTCCCCGACGCTATTCAATATAATGCTTGAACAAATTATGAATGACGCTCTAGATAAACATGATGGAACAGTAAATATTGGTGGAAAGATTATAACTAACCTAAGATTCGCGGATGATATTGATGCCTTAGCCGGATCGGAAAAAGAATTACATAATTTGATAACATTAATCGATAATACTTCACGTTCTTATGGTATGGAAATAAATGGTACAAAAACGCAATTAATGACGAATTCTGAAGGTAGATTTACATCTAATATTAGTATAAATAACACACCATTAAATCATTCATTGATTCATTTAAATATCTAGGAGCGATTATTGATGACAAAGGTTCTAAAGCTGAAATTCTATCTAGAATTGGTCAAACAATCGCAGCCTTATCAAATTTAAATGTAATATGGTATGAAACTTCGCTACATCTTAAAGCCAAAATTCAATTAATGCAATCTCTTGTGAATTCAATATTCTTATATGCATGCGAAACTTGGACACTAAGTAAAGATCTGCAAAAACGAATACGTGCTCTAGAGATGAGATGCCTTCGGAGATTACTAAATATTAACTATAAAGATAGAGTCACGAACGTGGAAGTTAGAAGACGGGTAACATGTCAAATCGGCCCACACTCAGAACTATTAGCAAAGGTTATTGAAAAGAAACTCAAATGGTTCGGTCACGTTATTAGGTCTGACACAATATCAAAAACAATTCTGCAAGGAACTGTTGACGGTATAAGAAGAAGAGGACGACCGAAGTTACAATGGCAAGACAATGTTGTCGAATGGACTGGCATGGATATTGTAAAAGCAATGAGAGCGACGATGAGCAGAGAAGGATGGAGAAAAGTTATATGGAATTCAACGGCGCCCCTACGGCATCCAAATGCTATGGGATAGGTTAAAGGTTAAAGGTTAAAATATTTTGAATAATTAATAATTTCTAATTTTTTTTCAGATTAATAAACTATTTTATATACTAAACCAACAAATTATAGAACATTTAATAGAACATTTTTTATATTTATTAAAAACATTTATTACAATTTACGTGCATACATATTTAAAAAAAAACACAAAGACTCGGAACTGGGTGACATGTAAAATTATAAAATCCTCAGATGCAAAAGGTTAACATAGTATAAACATAATTTGTATTAATTATAATTAAATTCAAACAAAACCTGCACAATATGCAGTGCACATATACACATACATATATGCTCACATCCACCTACACACACACACACACACACACACATATACACACACATACACACACACACCTACCAATAGACATACACCTACACACACACACACCCACCAATAGACACATCCACACACCCACAGATGAACTGATAGCTTGCGTAGACCTGAATGAGCTGATAGCCGACGGAGTGGCGACCTGTGACCTCTGTTTCCCGTATATCACTCTGATTGGCCACGACACCTCGCTCCACTTGATCCGATTGGACTACAGCGATGAAGAGGACGTCAAGTTCTTAATGTTTCAACCGCAACTTCCCAATGATATTAATGTTAGCATGGTTGTATGTTCAGGGTCATTATTAACTTTACCTATACTAGATATACTTATCTACACACATATATATTGATATATATATATATATATATATATATATATATATATTAATTATTATTAAGACTTTTTTTTCGTTTTGAATAGTAAATTATAAATGAAAATAAAAATGATTAAATATATTTTTCCCACTAAATATTTTCTATTTAGAGCATAAATGTCCCTTAATAAGTAAGTATTTTACATCGTCGTCACCTATACGTATGTAAATATCATCCTATTTAACTGTCACAATTAATAATTCATCTAGTATGAGATTCACAACCTTGTATGTATATTATGTATAATTGTTAGTATTATTTACCTATTCACCTCTAACTTATTCACGAGGCAAGATATACCCTATACTATCGATACCACGATCACCCTCGCCTTCACCCCACCATGCCCACTAACACTACGAATTACTACCATGATTATCGCAGCCCGTTACCCCTTCTCACCCCCGCCCCACCCCCCCCCCCACCAGAACGAACACTCAGCGATAACCGCGATGTGTCTGTACAGAGACGTCAGCGGTCTGCTAAACCAGCGCTGCGCAGTAGAACTAGAGATGTACCAGAAGCCTGCCGTACCTCTGTCCGCAGCGGAGGCAGCAGCGGTAGCAGCCGCAGCGGATAAACAGGCTGAGAACGGGGGTCACCCTACGTGTAACGCCTCCTTCCTCGACGATACTAACGGGTAAGTTAGGCTATACCTCGCTTAGTTCCTCCTACTTATATATTCAAACTTAGCTCCTCCAACTCATCTAAACACACTTAACTCCTCCCACTCATCTAAACACACTTAGCTCCTCCCACTTATCTAAACACACTTAGCTCCTCCCACTTATCTAAACACACTTAGCTCCTCCCATTAACTACTCTCACTACCCCTACCACTCATCAATGTATAACTAACTCCTCCCATTAACCTCCCTCACTACCCCTCCCACTTAGCTCCACCCAATACAATAATTCCTGCTCGTATTTGATTTCGCATTAGCCTATAGATAACTCTAATAATATCAATAGTAAAATCATACTAGCATATAACTGTATCAAAATATATAACCACAACAACAACAACGATCATAACCACAACCACAATAACCACAGGATAGACGACGAAGACGCTATGCTATACGGCGACAGTAACATCAACTCTTTCTACGAACAACAGAAGAACAATGAGAACTCTAAGTCGACCGCCACGTTAGTAGGGGGCGCTAGTATGGGGCGTTAGTAGGGGGCGCTAGTGTCGTTGTTATTGTTGTTGTTATTGGTGGAGTCCTTTCATCCCATCCAGGAATATAGATGAAGTTTTCACTTATAACCATATATGGCTCTAATGTCCCTTCGAAGCCGCTCTCATGTTAAGGCATCCATGGTTTTAACGAGAGCCGATCATTTATGTATACACAATTAAATAAGATCACTTCTAAACAAATTAATTAATGGTCCGGACGAGGCTCGAACCAGTGTCCTACTGCTTGTGTGTCAGACACCTTAGTCACTGAGGGTAATATACACTATAGCCATATTATGTTTGATCCGAATGAAGATGTTACATATGTAATTACACTACTGTTAGGAGGTATCGAATTAATAATAATCATCGTTTTCAATGATTCTCCGTAGAAATTGTATATAAACTGTATATAATCTCTCTCTCTCTCTATCTCTCTCTCTCTATCTCTCTCTCTCTCTCTCTCTCTCTCTCTCTCTCTCTCTCTCTTGATCACCTGATGATATTTACACGTCTTACAGGGAAGACGAGGAGAACATCGCTCACACTTACTGGTCGATTATCTGCAGAAAAGATGGCTGTTTAGAGGTTATTATGACGCCCTCACTAGTAATGAACACACTAGCAGTCGTTCTAGATGTGAGATACTTTATGTAGGCGGATGTACAACGCTTATAGTAGTTGTAATCACGTTCTCTATTGCTCTGGAAATGCTAAAGTTGCCATCTAAGTAGTTTGATATTACATAATACGTAAATTTGTCCTATTTAAATAATCCTTTACATCGAAACTAAATTAACCCATCGAATACTTTACGCTGACAGGTGAAATGTTAACCACGCCCACTTTTACATTAACTCATCAACGATAACCTTGCCTAGCCTACACCACTAAACACCAGTGGTAGTGCACCACATGTAATCAGCATAGCAGCTCTTTTGCTACACCCAATGCTCGAATGATTGTATCGTATTTATTTATAATAACGTTTCTGTACTATACAAAATAAGTGTGTCTCGAAAGTGTTATCAGCGAACGTGTTCAAATCATAACCATTAATACCCATTAATACCATTAACAACAACCGTTATAGCAATAATTGTAATAATAATTAATCGGAGCGATAAGGTACAATAGTAGTAGAGGTTAAATAGTAATAGTCGTAATAAACTTGACTCCGGATTACACCCGACATAATCTCTCTCGCAGATCTACTCGATAATAGACGACCTGATGACCTTGAAGTTTAGAAGCTACGATTTCATCGACGCCCCGCAGATTGTGAAGAATGACAGCTCAGGGTTAACACTACCACTACCACTATAACTATCACTACCACTGGATACATTGCTAGCTTACCTTTGTAAATAAGTAAGGCATACGCTACTGTTCTTATTCTATCTCCGATATCGCTTGTCTGATTCCTAAATTACATATGTATCTGTGTGTATGTGTGTAAGGGTATTTAAATCATGTATTCCAATTTTAATAATATTTAATACGTCATTAATATTGATTCAGTGTAGATCTAGATAAGCTCTAGCTTCGAGCAATACCTCGCTGTAACGAGATCAATCTGATAATAATAATAATGCTCACATTATATTTCTAATGAGATAGATTGTGATGTATATCTTTATTATTAAGAATTAATTTTATCGTCGTTAATGAATCGATAATGTATTTGAAATAGTTACATTCCTAACATTCCTAACATTCCTAACGTCATGCGATTAACTGTATTACACGGAGGAACATCATTTGACTATGTTACCATGTGATTACAACACCCACCTAACCCATATTACCATATTGTTATTGTTATTTTTATTTGGTGGAGTCCTTTCATCCCATCCAGGAACTTAGATGAAGTTTTCACTTATAACCATATATGGCTCTAATGTCCCTTCGAAGCCGCTCTCATGTTAAGGCATCCATAGTTTTAACGAGAGCCGATCTATTATTTATACACAATTATATAAGATCACTTCGAAATAATATTTTAAGACACATTTTATAAAATTAGTTAATGGTCCGGACGAGGGTCGAACCCGTGTCCTACTGCTTGTGTGTCTGACGCCTTAGCCACTGAGTCATACAGGCAATTATGATATATGACTACAACCCCCCCCAACCCATGTTAACATGTGATTACAACCCCCACCCAACCCATGTTACTATGTAACTACAACCCCTACCCAACCCATGTTACCATGTAACTACAACCCCCACCCAACCCATGTTAACATGCGATCACAACCCCCCCAGCCAACCCATGTCACAATGTGATCACAACCCCCACCCCACCAATGTTACCATGTTATTACAACCCTCACCCGACCACATAGATCTACGGATGAGAAGACCTGCACACAAATAGAAGAGATTCTTATCATGGGCTTCGGCTACAACAATACTAAACCTTTCCTCTTCGTTAGTACACCGTATTATGTATGGGGGCAGCGATAGGGGGTATGGGGGTAGCGATAGGGGGGTACGGGGGCTACCCCTTCATCGCTTTATTAGGGGTCACCTCCAATATCATTAATATGTAGAGTATAATACGATGAAATTGACGTGTTTATAAATTCTATAAACTATAATAAAAGATCACGTCTACCCCAAACAAATCATTCTAGCGCCCTTAGTATTATATAATATAGTCTTTTATCATGTTATTAGACTAACGCCTATATTTTATTATTGATTATACATTGTACTTCATTATATATTAGTATATACTCAGGGAGGGGTCAAATACTAATACGTTTTTTATCAAAGAATATATAATAAAAATACAAATACGAAAGTAATGTGTTATTCGAATGCAAATACAAATAAACTATCAAATAGAAATGTAAAATAAAACAACAATACAATCAAATATTAATTCATGTAATTCGGAACAAGTTATAGTTAAATAATATTACAGTTATAAAATTATTAATAAGCGTGTGTACTATTAGAATGTGTCAATAGAATGACTTTAATAAATATGTATAATTAATTAAATTGGTACATATGATACATATAAATATATATTTTACTCGTTATGAGATTAATAGAAAAGTAATCTGGGACGACTCGCAAAGTAATGAGTGCAGCGGCTTTGAGTAATACATTTATTTATTTTTGTTATATGCATAGTTTTAAAATTGTAATTTTATATAAACTACTATTTCGTTGGAATACACGCACGTGTGCAATCTATATACAGATGTGTAATAGATGACAGCATACTCACGTGATTTGCTGATTTATTATATGTTATATTTAAATTAAATAAAATTAACCAAAACCTATTTCGAAGTCATTGAACTCTATATGATTCATAATACTCGTGCGATTAAGAATAGCTATTACAAAATATTACTGTTAATTGTTTAAGTATATCATACTTATATCTTGTATATTCATTATAAGTTATGTTTATTGTTTATGTTAATATATCTCTGATATTATACGTTTAGTAGAAATTAAATAAATGTAATTCATTAAATATACCACGCTAACTAATATATCAACTTATATACATTTATTTATAATATTATGACAATAAATAGTTTATTTGAAAATTAATTTAAAGTCCTCCCAAATTATTTCATCAAATTACTTTTCCGTATGTCTCAAAATACCTCGTCCAAGATTATTTTTAACCTAGAATCATAATTAAATATTTATTATCTTTTGAAATATTTTTATATTATAAATTATTATACATTTTATTATACATTTATAAATTTACTAATTTTATTTAAAAATATTTATTCAATTATATATTAATTATATATTAAAAATATTTTGAAAGCATATGATGTAGTTGAACAAATACATCAAATACCATAATTAAATATAAATATATATATATATATATATATATATATATATATATATATATATATATATATTAAACTACCTGCGTAGCTCAGTTAGCTAAGGCGTCATACATATAAGCAGTAGTGATCTAAAACGAGCCGAGTTTTTCGAGTCGAGTCGAGTTTGATATTGGCTCGAACGAGCCGAGCCAGTAATATAGCTCGAATATGTTTATTATCTTTGGAATTTTAAAGAATTCGCTACATTTATAAAAATTAAATTAAATTGTATAAATATTTTATCAAATGGATTATTTTATAAACGATGTCAAGTAACAATCACTAATATGTATAACTTGTTTATAAACTAAGCAAATACATTTAATTGATAATAACATATTAGTTAAATGTCTATAAAAATGACTTTTGAACTATACAATTATATTCAAATTTAATAAATATTGTATATAGTATTTACTAAATACGGAAATATAATCTACATATATATTATTTCTCTTAATCGTCGTCGTCTTCGTACGACGCTAGCGAGCGAAGCGAGCTACCGGACCTTCTACGAGCGAAGCGAATCTCGCTCGGCACCAATTTTTTCCACATTTATAAATCTAATACCCTCTAGATAATAAATCGTCGATAATATTTATATATATCGATTATATAATTAGGACACGGTTAGTATACGCGATTTACATATAATTTACATATATTTATATATTTATTCTATTTATAAATATTCTATTCATCGATCGAGGCATTCTATTGTTCTCTCGATTCTCTATGGCGGAGATAGGTAAAAATCTCTATATCGCGTATACGGACGACATAAAATACGTTATATACGAAATTTTTTCACCGGTTACTAATATTACCCGAACCCTAATAATACTAGATTTCGTTAAATTTAAATTTCGAGTTTATAAAAAAAAAGTGTCCTATCTCCGCCGTTAAAACAAAAATTACGAAATATTTTCGTTAACGTACAAATTCTACGGGCGATCTTATATCGCGTATACGGACGACATAAAATACGTTATATACGCATTTTTTTCGACAGATACTATTAATACTTCGACTCCAATAATACTAGATTTCGTTAAAGTTAAATTTCGAGATTATAAATTTTTTTTTCCTATCTCCGCCGTTAAAAAAAAATTTACGAAATATTTTCGTTAACGTAAAAATTCTACGGGCGATCTTATAGCGCGTATACGGGCGTTATAAAATACGTTATATACGCATTTTTTTCGCGATATATTAAATCTATACTATATAGATACTAAATTAGTAATAATATTACGATATAATTACGATATATTTAGTAAACGAGTAATATATACTATACGTACTATATTTATATATTTATATATTTTATTCTATTTATAAATATTCTATTCATCGATCGAGGCATTATATTGTTCTCTCTATTCTCTATGGCGGAGATAGGTAGAAAGTCTATATCGCGTATACGGACGACATTAAATACGTTATATACGAATTTTTTTCGCCCGATACTAATATTACTCGAACCCCTACGATACTAGATTTCGTTAAATTTAATTTTCGAGTTTATAAAAAAAAATGTCCTATCTCTACCGTGTAAAAATTTAAATTTATAATATTCGTATCGCGTAAAAAAATCGATAATATATAGATATAATTATAAAAATAACATTTATGACGAGAATTAATATATATCGTACGTACTAAATTTCAGTTATTCGGTTTAACGAGTTTATAATCATTATTTCCTATCTCCGCCATATAAAAATAAATTATTAAAATTATTAGGTGATGTAAAAAATCAAAATCCACGATAATGATTCGATTTCAATAATTTTAACTTTATTACATAGATAATTAAAATATAATATCGTGGTATAAGTTGTGATATCTAATATTTAATATTCTTCGAGTTATGGCCGAAATAGTGAAAAATACATGATTTTAGAGTGGTAAATTTGACCGACTTCCGTTAATGCGTTCGCTTCGATTATAATTTCAACGGATGCAGAGTACGAAAGTACCTAAAATAAAATGAGAAAAACCATTAATATATGAAGCATTTGGGGTATGGATCGGTTTTAATATTTCACCAAAATTCATCGGTCAAGAAAAAAAATTGCAATTTATAAAAAAAAAAAAAATCTAATTTCTATTCTATAATGTTAAGAGTGATGAGTAGATATAAATGTAGCCATCCGATATGCATTTACTATGATTATTCGCCACATAAATGGCTTTAAAAAGTACATTTCCTATCTCCACCATGTAAAAATTTGAATTTATAATATTTGTATCATGTAAAACATAGATAATCTATAATAATCATTGGATTTCCATATTTGTAACTTTATAATTTATAGTATAATTAATATAATTTCATTATTTTTTACTTATTTTAATAATAATATAATATCTAGATACTAAAATAATTTAAATATTATCGAAAAGTATAGTAGTGTAAATATTATGAACTAATACATTTAATTATATTATAAATTTATAAATTTATAACAACAATTATAAATTTATTAATATGTATATTCATTCGATGTGATAATACATATATTATATAAGCATTATTTACTTATTTTATTATTATTATACTATCTATATAATAAAATACTATAAATATATACGAATAATTCATTAACGTAACTATTATTTACAAATATATATAATTATATTTATATTTTTATAATTTTATAACACAAATTATATATTTATAAAATATGAAATTCTAATAACTTATTTTATAACAGTATCATAAAGTTTATTTTACTTATTTTATTATTACTATACTATCTAATTAATAAATTAATATTAATATTATCGAATAAGTCATTAGATTAATCGGTATTAATTATTATATTTATATTAATTAATTATATTTTAAAATTTTACAAAAAAAAATATATCTTTATAAAATAGATATACTTATAACAATAAGATTACTAACTATTATAAATATATATCATAAGTACTAGATTTCAGTTATTCGGTTTAACGAGTTTATAATAATTATTTCCTATCTCCGCCATGTACAAATATATTCTTAAAATTATTAGGTAATGTAAAAAATCAAAATCCACAATAATGAATCGATTTCAATAATTTTAAATTTATTACATAGGTAATTAAAATATAATATCGTGGTATAAATTGTGATATTTAATATTCTTCGAGTTATGGCCGAAATAGTGATTTTAGAGTGAAAATACGTGATTTTAGAGTGGTAAATTGACCTACTTCCGGTAACGTGTTCGACTCGATTATGGTTTCAACGGATGCGGAGTACGAAAGTAACTATACAATTTTGAGAAAAACCGTTAATATATGAATAATTTAAGGTACAGATCGGTTTCAATTTTTCACCAAATTTCATCATACAAATGGTCAAGAAAAAAAAATTGCAATTTATAAAAAAAAAAAATCTAATTTCTATTCTATAATGTTAACGGAAAATTACAAAAAATGAATAAAACACTGATAGATACAGCCACTGAAATTCTAGGTAAACATAGAGAGAAAAAGAAAAACTGGATCACTGAAGAACTGATGGATATGTGTGACTTAAGAAGAGAACTGAAAAAGACAAAATTCCTATCAGGAAGTATTTACAAGCAGGTTAACACTCAAATAAAAAGAGAGATGAAGAAAGCTAAGGAAAATTGGATTAACCAGAAATGTATAGACATTGGTGACTGTTTAACCAGGAATAACACCAAGAGAGCCTACCAAATTGTCAAAGACCTAACTAAACCGAAGGATAATGCCGCTGTAAATATAGAGGATAAACATGGCAAATGTATCACTGATAAAATGGATGTTAGGAAAAGATGGACAGAATACTGTTCAGAACTGTATTCACATAACGCTGAAGGAGATGATGCAGTGCTCGCTGTGAACGAACCTACAGATCAAGATAGCTTCCCTATTCTGGAAAGTGAAGTGGAAGCTGCTATACGCGCTCTAAAGATCGGTAAATCACCTGGTGTTGAAACATACCCGCTGAACTTCTTAAATCAGGCGGTGACATACTAAAAAAGTTGCTTACGGATATCTGTAATAAAATATGGGAAACCGGAATATGGCCATCTGAATGGACAAAGTCACTGATAATAAGTCTACATAAGAAAGGAAGCAAACAGAAATGTGAAAACTACAGGACAATAAGCCTTATAACACACGCGAGTAAAATTATGCTAAAGATAATTCTACACAGGCTACAGCACATTACTGAAGAATTTATCTCCGAAGAACAAGCTGGTTTTCGAAAAGGCCGAAGTACAAGTGAACAAATATTCAACCTTAGAATCATATCGGAAAAATATGCCCAACATAACAAACCGCTATTTCATGTATTTATAGACTTCAAAAAAGCATTTGATAGAGTCTTGCATGAAGCATTGTGGTCATCTATGAAAAGATTTAACATCAACTTAAAATTAATAGAAGCTATACAAAGTCTATATAGTAAAGCTGAAAGTGCTGTTTACCTGGACGGACAAATTGGTGAATGGTTCCACACAACAACTGGAGTGAGACAAGGTTGTTTACTGTCACCCACACTCTTCAACATCATGCTGGAACAAATAATGAATGACGCATTAGAAAATCATATAGGTACAGTAAATATCGGAGGTAAAATAATTACAAATCTAAGATTTGCGGATGACATAGACGGACTAGCAGGTAGTGAATCCGAGCTATCCAATCTAATAAAAAAGATTGACAGTACATCGCGTAAATATGGAATGGAGATTAATGCTACGAAAACTCAAATTATGACTAATTCTGAAGGTAATTTCACATCCGAAATAAAGATAAACAACGATACACTCAAAATAGTTGAAAAATTTAAATACTTAGGTGCAATTATAGACGATAAAGGTTCCAAATCTGAAATAATAGCTAGAACAGGTCAGACAATAACTGCATTATCAAAACTAAATGTTATATGGTACGACAAATCACTTCAACTGAAACTAAAAATTCGACTTATGCAATCGCTAGTAAACTCAATATTCCTCTATGCGTGCGAAACGTGGACGCTAACAAAGGAGTTACAAGGACGTATTAGAGCTTTGGAAATGAGATGTTTAAGAAGGCTAATGAACATATCATACCGAGACAAGATAACCAATATTGAGGTACGGAGTCGAGTTGTTAAAGAAATTGGCAAACACTCAGAATTGCTGGCGATGGTCATTGCAAAGAAGTTGAGGTGGTTTGGTCATGTATCACGATCAAACTCTATGTCTAATACTATTTTGCAAGGATCCATTGAAGGTAAAAGAAGAAGAGGACGGCCAAGGACACAATGGCAAGATAATATCGTTGAATGGACTAGTCTTGGAATAGAAGAAGCGATGCGAGCGACCCGGGATAGAGACCGATGGAAACGTATTATATTGAAGTCAACTGCGCCCCTACGGCATCCAAATGCTATGGGATAGGTAAAAGGTAAAAAAAAATGTTAACGGTAATGATTAGATATAAATGTAACCAATCGCGGTGAGGTTACTATGATTATTTACCTCATGAATGACTTTACAAAAGTACATTTCCTATCTCCACCATGTAAAAATTTGAATTTATAATAATTTTAACATGTATAAAATCAAAATCTATATTAATAATTCGATTTTAATAATTTTAACTGTATCGAATAAATTATAAAAGGTAACTTGGGCACTTGGGTTTGGGTTTGGGTTGGGTTTGGGTTGGGTTTGGGTTTGGGTTGGGTTTGGGTTTTGGTTTGGGTTTTGGTTTGGGTTTGGGTTTGTGTTTGGATTTGTGTTTGGATTTAGGTGGGTTGGGTTGGGTTTGAGTTTGGGTTGGGTTTGGGTTGGGTTTGGGTTGGGTTTGGGTTTGGGTTTGGTTGGGTTTGGGTTGGGTTAAGTTTTAATTTCTGGAGGTTTTTTTTAGCTGCATTACTTCCCGAGTTTTCCTATAAAAGTAGATTTTCACGGTTGTGGTTAGGTTGGGTTAAGTTTTAATTTTTGGTGGTTTTTTTTAGCTGCATTACTTCCCGGGTTTGGGTTTGGGTTGGGATTGGGTTGGGTTTGGGGTTTGGGTTGGGTTTGGGTTTGGGTTTGGGTTTGGGTTTAAGTTGGGTTTGGGTTTAGGTGGGTTGGTTTGGGTTACGTTTTAATTTTGGTAGGTTTTTTTAGCTGCATTACTTCCCGAGTTTGCCTATAAAAGTAGATTTCACGGTTGTGGTTTTTTTTAGCTGCATTATTGGTTTGGGTTTGGGTTTGGGTTTGGGTTGGGTTTGGGTTGGGTTTGGTTTTGGTTTAGGTTTGAGTTTGGGTTTAGGTGGGTTGAGTTGTGTTTGGGTTGGGTTTGGGTTGGGTTGGGTTGGGTTTGGGTTTGGGTTTGGGTTTAGGTGGGTTTTGGTTGGGTTTGGGTTTGGGTTTAGGTGGGTTTGGTTGGGTTTGGGTTGGGTTAATTTTTAATTTTTGGAGGTTTTTTTTAGCTGCATTTCTTCCCGAGTGAGCCTATAAAATTATATTGTCACGGTTGTGGTTAGGTTGGGTTAAGTTTTAATTTTTGGAAGTTTTAATAAATTAATATTTATTAACATTTATTAAGCTTACTTTTATTTATATTACATTAATATTTGGTAATAAATTGTATTTCTTTTGTAATAAAGTTCCTACTTTTTAGTAATAAAGATGTTACTTTTAGTAATAATAAAGTAGTTACATTTTATAAATAAAGTAGTTACTCTTTAGTAATAAAGTAGTTAATCTTAAGTATTAACTAGTTACTTTTTAGTAATAAATTAGTTACTTTTTAGTAATGAAGTAACTACTTTTAGTAATAAAGTAGTTACATTATAGTAATAAAGTAGTTACTTTTTAGTAATAAAGTAGTTACTTTTTAGTAATAAAGTAGTTACTTTTAGTAATAAAGTAGTTACTTTTTAGAATAAATTTAGTTCTTTTAGTAATAAAGTTTATTTTTTTTAGTAATAAAGTTTATTTCTTTTAGTAATAAAGTTTAGTAGTGATTACTTTTTAGTAATAAAGTACATTTTTAGTAATACATTTGCTTTAGTAAAAAAGTTTTCCTACAAGGAGCGTTAGCCCTTGACCAGTAAAAAAGTCACTTGTATTATAATATTATTTCTTATATAAGTTTGATTTATATATATAATCTTTATATTATAATATAAGCAAAGTAATTGAATTTATAATAATATATTAGTTTTTAATATTAAATATTTTAAAAATATTATTCGATATTTAAAAAAATATATTTTGTAATATTTTTTTATATTTTTTGAATTTTTTTTATATTTTTCCTCTAATTTTTGAAATATTATTTTAATATATAAATATTATATTTTTTATATTATTTTTTGAAATTTTTTTTAAAATATATTTTGACATATTTTTTGTATTTTTAAATTATTTGTCTACATTTGTTTGTATTTTAGCTAAAATTGATTTAATTGTATATACTAGCAATGTAGAATCATGAATAGCTATACTTAATAAATAATAGATAGACAAACAATCAAAAACTGAGCAATGACCGGTTGGGTATGACTATTATTTACTATTTGAAGCTTTCGAAATGAATATATTCACTATTTGAAACTTTCGAAATGAATAATTTTCATTTTTTAACCTTCGAAATGAATAATTTTAATATTTGAAAACTTCGATTACATAATTTAACAAAAATAATACTATTTGAAACCTTCGAAATGTATATAATCACTATTCAAAAACTTCGAATGAGTGAACAATCTGAAAATTTCCAACATACTAGTGTACTGATACAATACTGATACTTAACAAAATTATTTATGATACTGATACGATACTGATACTTTGATTTTTTGAATTGATACGATACCGATACTTATATTTTTTGAATTGAATGATACTGATACAATGAAATGAGGGTCCGGTTACAACACTAATATGTCGTATTGTATCTGTTATTCTTGGGATTCTGCCGTACAACTCCTTATTTAAAGCGTGATCTCTCCATAACTTGTTAAGCGCACCATGCATGTATATACTTTGTACATACGCATCAACTTTATTCTCTAATATTTAGGTTAGAGCCATTCGAAGCGACAAATTAGGATGTTTCAGATGTTTCGCAACATATATTTTGGATTCTGTTCGAAGCGACACTAGTATGATTCGAATGATTCGAATCATATATTTTGGATTCGGTTCGAAGCGACAATTTAGGATGATTCGAATGATTCGAATCATATATTTTGGATGTTTCAGTTGTTTCGAAGCAGGGAATTTTGGCTCATTTTAGATCACTAATAAGCAGTAGGACACTGTTTCAAGCCTGTCCGATCCATTAAAATAGGTCTTAAAATAATATTAGATACGATCTTATATAATTATACTCCTGTTCATCTAAAAAATGCTATTTTAGTTCTATCTAAAAAGGCTAAGGATAAATAACTAATGGAGATAATTACTTAATTTTAACAACAGATTAATTTTAACAGATACTTTCCTCCATCATATAAGAACTATCTTTATATACATGTAGTTAATTTAAAATGGTGTAAAAAATAGTCTCAATTAGTTAAATATTTATTTTGTATTTTTGTCATTAAAATGCAAGTTTATCATCATTTATTTAATTAATATAAAATATAATAATAAATCCAATAAGGATTCATATAGATGTATATGTTATATATTTACATTAATAATTTCAGATAAAAATAATAAAAATCAAAAAAGTAGTAGGCATTTGTTACTAAGTGGAAAATAAAAACTTGAGAAAATAACATTTAAAGTATATAAAAAACATTCAATATATAAAATTTAAGTAAGTATAATACATATCTATCAATTTCAAATAATTATTATATGGATTAAGTTCATAAAACACTTTATATTGATATGAATACACACAAATAATTTGAGAAATTGTACATATTTATAAATAAGATGTTAAATATGAAAAATATATAATAAAAATGTATTGTTAAATTAAGAATATTAATTATATTTTAACTCGTACCTCCACCCTTAACACGAGAGTGGCTTCGAAGGGACATTAGAGCAATATATGGTTATAAGTGATAACTACATCTAAGTTCCTGGATGGGATGAAAGGACTCCACCAAATAAAAAAAAAATATATATCTGATTAAAAATTCAAATACATATTCACTAAATCAGCGTATTTAAATAAAAATTCAAACATATATGACCCCTGAACTACTACTACTACTACTACTACTACTACTACTACTACTACTACTACTACTACTACTACTACTACTACTACTACTACTACTACTACTACTACTACTACTACTACTACTACTACTACTACTACTACTACTACTACTACTACTACTACTACTACTACTACTACTACTACTACTACTACTACTACTACTACTACTACTACTACTACTACTACTACTACTACTACTACTACTACTACTACTACTACTACTACTACTACTACTACTACTACTACTACTACTACTACTACTACTACTACTACTACTACTACTACTACTACTACTACTACT
Organism: Osedax fenrisi; assembly: GCA_964019155.1. Classification (NCBI taxonomy): domain Eukaryota; kingdom Metazoa; phylum Annelida; class Polychaeta; order Sabellida; family Siboglinidae; genus Osedax; species Osedax fenrisi. The sequence goes on along the minus strand of OZ025244.1, from coordinate 52,479,729 downwards.
ACTACTACTACTACTACTACTACTACTACTACTACTACTACTACTACTACTACTACTACTACTACTACTACTACTACTACTACTACTACTACTACTACTACTACTACTACTACTACTACTACTACTACTACTACTACTACTACTACTACTACTACTACTACTACAGGCTAGACAATCTAATGGAGACTTCCTGATGTATCGGTTATTTGCTTTCTGCTACAAAGAAGATGAAAATGATGACAGTATTAAAATCAGATTCAAGAAGGTTCCCAATAATCTCATAGACTTAATAGATTTATCACTTTCGGATTATTTTCCTGATAGTATATTAATATATATATATATATACATGTTCTGATATATACCAACCCTTTAGATACACCATTACATGATTCTGAATTCATGCGAAGATAGGATGTACTTCTGTGATAAAATAAATACCGTGAAATGGTTGAAACCGTTCACAAAAATTGCGGGATATTCCGGGGTTTGTGTGATTTAGGCGTAAACCTCACCTCCATTGCATACGTCGTCGCTATACTTATATAATATACTATTCTAAACAATATAATTCCTTAACATAATTCTTAGTTTAATATTTTCATTATATTTATATTAGTTCTGAATTAATATTTAACAGTAACTACACATATATATATAAGTATATATATATATATATATATATATTTAGAAATGATAACATTACGAGCCATTGTTTATAATGATCTATAACCATTAGTTAATACGGTATATCATCCTCTATGCATGTGATATCTCTGTCTGTCGATGTCGATGTAGATAATGATATCTCGTATACACATATACTATGACTAGCCTGTACGGTATGAATGCTGCGCTGATTGAATTAGTATGACTGCGCAGTAAGCTGGAGCGGCTCGGTCTTTTTTTGTTGAAAATTGCTGCACCTTCTAGCATTTAATGTTTGGAGTATTTCTGTCACAATGGTATACTTTTTTTTTATTTATATGTAGTATTCGCCGTGCGCCAGAGCTTTTAAAAATACCTATAAATATTTTTCTATAGAAAAAATACCGCTATTACCTATATTGAAATCACATGACAATTACATTATAAACAACTAATTTTCAAATTTATATTCATTTTTATATACTTTTTAACCACGAACCTTCTTACTAATACACCTTTTTATATTTTATATAAACCCAAACCATTTACTAAATGACAAATAACAACATATATGGATATAATCGGCTAATCTCATTGTATAAATAATTACTATAAAGATATTCGAATATGGGATATTGGTACTAAAATGAGATTTTATATATTTATGCTATTATAATAAAATTTGTATAGTTGGAATGCTTATCAAATTCTATAATAGAAGTCATATCTTAGTTTTTTTTAATTTTTATTTAAAAAAAAGTGATGACCACAATTGTGAAAAAAAATTAGTAAAAATGTTAAATTTTGTAGATAGAAATTATGAATGTATTAATTTATTTATAATACATATTATAACATAACTCATTCAATAATAAATATTATATAATGAAATTAACATCATATATTTATTATAAATATAGCTATCTAAATATTTATAGAAATAAAAAAAATATCAGCATTTCTGACCAATATGGGGAAAATTGGGATTTTTTTTTTAATAATAATTTTTTTATCTAAAATTAATATAATTTATATTTTTACAAAGCTCTTTAAATTCTATAATATAAGTTGTATCTTGGTTTTTACAAATTTACAAAAGAAAAAAAATGATAGAACAAACTAATAATTTAAAATTTATAAAAAAATAAGATAAAAAGTAAAATATATTTAAAAAAATTTCTAACGATTTAAATTCTTTAAAAAAACCCTATTATTAATCCAGTCGATTGAAAAAAAATTTTTGTAATAGTGCATAAACTTTTTTTTTTTCAAATATAAAATTTATCATATTTTTACATTAAAATAGTGAATAAATAACCATATGGTATACTATACATTATTTTTTAAAAATTAATTTCATGTAATAGTACACTCATATACTTATGTATATATATTTATGTTTATATTTTATTATAAATGATCTTTTTTTAATTAAAATTAAAATATTTTGTATTTTTCCAAAATTTCCTGGAAATTTCCTGGAAAATCGAAAAAAAATATTGTACAAATATTATCTTATACAAAAATATATAATTCAAACTATAATTGCAGATAAAACTACAAAAAAAAAATTTAATGATGTTAAATCGAAGTTTCAAATATTTACTATCTCCTCCATGTTAAACTTCCTATCTCTTCATGTTAAAGTTTAATGAGGTGGCTCCAATAATTAATTTTTTGAATTTTTTTTTTTGTATTAAATTTATTATGTTATCTAGTTCATATAAAAAAAAGTGCATCAATTTTCACAAAAAACTTACCGAGCCGCTCCAGCTTACTGCGCAGTAATGCACTAGCGGTAATACACTAGCTGTGATGAGCTAGCAGTGGTATACTAGTGTTTCCTAGCTAAATAAGCTGTCAACGTTCCTGTTTCGATACTCTTAAGCTGCCCACTAAACTTGTGAATATTCTCGTGAATTTTTGATTATTCGCGATTATTTGCGAATAAAAAGTACGGTAATTATCAAAGATCAACGATGGCGTATTTGGAAATATTCCTAGAAGATGTTTGTTGAATGAATATTGTCGATGTGGCCTCACACCTCCACACATCCACCTCACCTCGTCCTTACCAGCACCAGCGCTATCTATCATAAGCATCCCCTTCCCTCATGTTCTCTACCCTAATACATACTTACCCCCTCACTATCCCCCCATCAATAATAACCCCATCATAAATAAGACACTCTCCGCCCCTACTCCCCTCCTCCACTATATCCCCCACCACGCGATACCGTTACCCCTACTACCACTATCTCGACTCTAGATATTCATCGGAGGCCCCAACCCCCACTGGATCTTCATCACGAATAGGTCTAAGCTTCGTTACCATAGCAACGACATCGACGGGGGCATTAAATGCTTTGCGGAATTCAATAACGCAAACTGTTCAAACGGGTTTCTCTACTTGACCACTACCGTTAGTTTACTTGACCTCTACAGTTAGTTTACTTGACCTCTACCGTTAGTTTACTTGACCTCTACCGTTAGTCTACTTGACCACTACCGTTAGTATACTTGACCTCTACCATTAGTGTAACTTGACATCTACTGTTAGTGTTACTTGACCTCTACCATTAGTTTACTTGACCACTACCATTAGTTTACTTGAGCTCTACCATTAGTTTACTTGACCACTACCGTTAGTTTACTTGACCTCTACCATTAGATTTACTTCATACTTGTATAATATGCAATGTATATTGATTTCTATATGTCGTTTGTAACGAGTGTTTATTTTTATTTAAATGATTTAATTTAAAAACTTTTTCATTCAATTTCATAATTAATAAATATAATTCAGGGATATAATAATAGGAAATCAAAATATAAAGTTCATATATAATTATAAAAAAGCATATCGTAATAAAATAATCTATACATTTATCTAATATTCTTTATTTGTAATATTAATATTTTCTTTACCCTAAAAACACTATTTTATAGTATTTATAAAGAAAATTTTAAATTGAAAATTTATTTTATATAATATAAATGTTATATAAGTTATAAATAATATAAATAAGTCTGGATAAGTAAAATAAAAACAAATAAATTTAAATTTTATAACTGGCATCCCCTTAATTTATTAAATATATTCTTATATATTTAATATTTTTGTATTATAATATATATATAAAATAGTATCCAATATTCAGTATTATATTGTTTGTAATTAATATTATCCGAAACTTTTTGATTACGATCTTAATTAATTTTAAACCAATACTACGAATATATAATTGTAGTAACTAAATGTGGTGTTTTTATTATTTCCCGAAGTATTTCAAACTATTATTTACATTACAACTACCCAAATCCACCACTACCTTTACCACCACAACACCGATGTCCCCTATAATCACCCCCCCTGCCCCCGTACGCCCCCTATACCGACACAACACGACCTCTGACCCTAGAATAAACTACGTATATCCGTGTTGCCGACCCATCTCCTGTACGACGCGGAGTGGCCCACTCGTAAAGTTCCCCTCAAGAAGTCTCCCCTATACGTGGTCTACCATCCGTTCAGTAAGGTTCGCCTCTCTCTCTCCGCTTAGCTCTCTCTCCGCTACTTAATAATACACTGTGTGCTGATCGTTAGAATATATTAAATTATGCGTATATATATATATATATATATATATTTAAATATAATTATTTTGAAAAATGATATACAAGATTTCGATGAATTATAGAAGTTTTTTTAAGTTATATATAACTATTTATTTAAATAATTAACGAATTAAAATTTTTAATTAAATATTCTATATATATAAATTATTACATAATTAATAGGTATTATCAGTAAGTCTTTATTCTAAAATATCCAATAGCTTTGGTAAAGTTATACGATCATTATTATTGTGACCTATGCAATAAAGTATTGCCAATAATGAATAATCTATTTTAGGGGATATTTTCTTATCCATTCTAAACATTTCTATAAATATTTCTATCTAATTAATAATCTGTTATTCATTATTCAAGTGAACTGTAAGCTTGATGCTTAATAAAGAGTATCACCGAATATTTGTACAAGATAAGATATAACACTAACGCGAAATCATGTAATTAGATGTTTTACGCAAAACATAAACAGCGCCACCTACAGAATGTCAATTTTCGAAAAAATATGTGAAACAATGAAAATATTGTCGTATAGAAACCTCGTCAAACCTAAATCTATTTCAGTGATTTCAATATTACTTCAAACCCTCACAGGGAATTCTATTAATTACACTGCTGCAATGTATGCTTATTATTTGGAAATGCAAATATTCTTATATTATTATATATATATATATATATATATATATATATATATATATATAAGTAGCTAGTTAACAAACTAAATATATAATATTACTGGTACATCTAACTCTGCATTACACATCTGCAGACGTACACTGTTGTTACGTCGTCAGTAGAAGATTGCAACCAGTTCGTGAAGGTCGCGCAGGAAGGAGAGAAAGAATTTGAAACCATGACTCGAGGTAATATTACCTCATGTCCTTTTATCTCTTAAATCATGAGCTTTTATCTATTAAGTCTTATTACGTCAACCAGTATATATTATATATTACTTATTATAATCTCTTTTAATAACTTTTAATGAACGACAATGACAGCAAATATGCTATATTATTTTGAAGCTCTTTAGTCAGAAGAAGCATATTATTATTATAAACTAAAAAACTCACAGAAAACAAACAACGTTATTCTAATACACATTACTATTACGATTAGAATACGACTAGTGTAGAGTGTGTGTAAAGGGAAGTGAACGTAGTGTGAATCTTAGCATTAACAATCACCCATGTAGTATCAGCGCTAATCACTTACTGATAAAGTAACATATACCCTGTGTATAGCTAGAGCTATACCCCACTTATTTAGTTAATAACCTACTGATAGTTCAGATATCAATCATGCTGATGATGTCATCGTAAACAAAAACTATAAATAGCTCTGATTTAAATATATATATATATATACGATAAATAACTCTAATTTTTGTCTATACGATTCTTCTACCCGTAATACCTCACGATAATCTCTACTCTCCTCTCAATATCCGCACTACAAACCCCATAAACACCCGCTACACACCCCAGTAACCACCCCCCCACCACTTTCAGACCATCGCTACATCTATCCATCACTCGACCGCTTCGAGATAGAACTCTACTCTCCGATCAGCTGGGAACCGGTTCCTAACACCAAGTAAGTAGTTCCATCCTATCTCCCCCATCCCTCCTCCCCTACCATTCGTATTAACCCATACCTCGTACCCCCCCTCTCACTTCAGGATGCTCTTGGAAGATTTTGAACGAGTTAGCTGTCTTAAGAATGTAAATCTCTTGTGTGAAGGTTAGCGCAAGGTCATAGCTAGGCTATTACTCGACTACAGCATTGTTTTCATAATAGTTTTATTTTATGCTTTGCTTGGACTAGATTATTTATTAAGGTAGACCTTTTATAAATATAATATAACTATAATTTAGTAAAATATATTTTGATATTAATAAAATTCAAACTATTTTCTAAATTATATTATTCAAATTTACTAAAAATCTAATTTATAATTATTATTTTCTGTTTTTTTAAAGAAAATATAATATTATAGTCGTGATTTTCAATGATGTATTAGTATTTACATACGATTAACATCTTAAATATTCTTGTTGTCCAATATTGTGATAACTACTAGGTATAATTTAATATAACTGATTTAAGACCTATGTATGGCTTCGATTTACCGGCTTTATTTAGCTATATCATAATGTAACTTAACAATGCTTTATAGTAATTATTAAGTATTATCCTTAGTTACAAAGTATTATATAAAGTATTGAGCAACTTCTTAACTATAATCCATACTCGCACTCGCACTAGCTCTCTCTCTACGTGTACTATATAAATAGCACTAGCACTTTATATAACACATTTAAGTGTATTCGCACATTTTCATCCATATTTATTGCAGCATTCGTACTTTAACATCAAATAGCACTGGCGGCAATAACAGCACTATATAGTGCCGCCACACTACCACATACTGAGAGAGTTTAGAGAACGTAGTATGGGCCCATACCTCCCTCCCCCCTCCCTCCCTCTACACTGTACGCTATCACCTGTCCTCCTAACCACACACACAACACACGCTCGTTACAGGTACTGAGACGGGATACAAAGGGCTGATTGCTGCCGGAACGTGCGAGAACTACAATGAAGATGTCACCTCCAGGGGAAAGGTAACGCGCACCGACTTGATTGAATGTAATCTTAACTATAACTGTATACCTGGGCACATTAGAGCTATTTGCTTGTAAGTAAATACTACATCTAAGTTACTGGATGTGATGAAAGGATGCATCGAAATAAAATAATTTAATTCAATATATATATATTTATAGGTATATTTATAGGTATATGTGTAATAATATACATAATTAAAATAAATATGATTAACTCGAAGAAAAATCCGCTATCAGCTATACAATTTTAAAAATAGCTACAAATTCAATTATTTCTTAATATGGGATATTTTCATGCTTTAAAATTATCTTTATTTTAAATAAATCTGATTATTATATACATTGATATACATTGCTATATATATATATGTAATTGTATAACACTCCAGCCACTATATTAAGTAATCATTGATGATATTATCCTCATGCACCTGACATCAACTAGAGAATACCCCCAAATCTAACATATGTGCTGCCCCCACCCACAGATCATTATATTCGACATAATAGAAGTAGTGCCCGAGCCTGGTAAACCCCTCACCAAGAACAAGATCAAGGTGGTCTATAATCAAGAACAGAAGGGTCCCGTCACCGCGATCGATTTCGTAGACGGACTGCTGATTACGGCTATAGGTCAAAAGGTCGGTAACTAGTAGAGTGTTTGTAGAGTGTTTGTAGAGTGTTTGTAGAGTGTTTGTAGAGTGTTTGTAGAGTGTTTGTAGAGTGTTTGTAAAGTGTTTGTAGAGTGTTTGTAGAGTGTTTGTAGAGTGTAAGCTGCTTACGCACCAACATAACCGCCCCATATCTCGTTATTGGGCTATACAATTACTTATTCATTTTGAAACATTTACTATATATCGGGTAAGTCACAGATGTAATAGGTAATGTTATTATTAACATGCGCTTGAGGCTTATCTGTATAGCCGTTCACACCGAAACTACCCGATTGTTATAATCTAAGATATTTGGCTAAATAATCGGATCATTATCGTGCTGTGTTTGTGTTGTTGTGAAAGCAGCTTCAGTAGTAGATAGACTGCTGATCATCATCGGGTCAGAATGTCAGCGAACGGAGAGTGTACAACAATAGAATACATTTCTTTGAATTTATGGATTCTATAGAGTTTGTAGACTGTCGATCATAGCCATAGGTCAAAGGTCAATAGTACACCAACACACTAGCATAATCATCTGCATACATGTGCAAGCACACATATACCTGACTATATATACATACACGCACGCATTCACACACACCAATATCCGCATACATAACAACAACCATGCGCATTGTATATCAATATTCATTATAGATTTATTATCATTATTAACAACAACAACAACACAGACACACACTCCCGCACAATCATACATTCCTTCACGCACTCACATACCACTACACACACGCGCGCGTCTACCCCATGTGTCAACCACACACACACAGCTATAAGTATACACCTACACACACGCACGCCTTCACACTCGCCCACACACGCAGATCTACATATGGCAGCTGAAAGACGAGATGTTAAGCGGTATCGCGTTCATCGACTCTCAGATCTACATCCACACGATTAGCGTCATGAAGAATCTCATCCTCATTGGCGACCTGAGCCGATCCGTTACCCTACTCCGCTACCAGCCTAAGATGAAGGTGTTATCTCTCGTATCGAAGGTAAAGCAACCCTACCCTCGTTCCCTGTGTTAACCCTAGTGTTAAATCTATCTACCCTCGTTGATATTACTGACCCTCTATACCTCTATTAACCTATATCGCGGTGTTAAACCCTACTATGAATTAAATTTATTTTCCGAATATTAAATATAATATACGGAAGTATATTCAGAAGCTATACGTAGCTTATATTAAGAATATCCTTAGTATAAAAAACATATGACATATTGATGATATACTAATAATAATAATAATAATAATAAAATAAGAAAACCTAATAATAAGGAGAAGGTCTAACAAGAGTTAGTTTCCAATGTATACATTCACAGACGAATACCGTAGATTAAGTAGAAAAATACCTTTATTAATATTGATAACCATGGTTTATGATATTAACCCTGATATACCTCTATTAATATTGATAACCCATGTTCATGATATTAACCTTGCTACACTTTTGTACCCTAGTTCACCGTGTTAACCCTTATATACCCTCGTTAATCTTACTAACACTCTCTACTCCAGTTTATTATTTTAACCTCATATAACTTCATATATCACATAATCATGTTTATTACCCTGTTTACCCACCATCTATATATGTGTATACGTGTTTAAGGTTTAACCCCCCCCCCCACTTTTGTACCCTAGTTCTTGTTCTACTCTATCCCTGTCTACCCGCGTTAATATTTCGAAAATCTTTACATTTCGATCATTAAAAGAATTCACACCTTACTAATTATGTACTACTACTACTATATTCTATATATATATTACTATATATATATATATATATATATATATATATATATATATATATGTGTGTGTTTTTATGTGTATGTGTAATCTAAAACAACATAATAACTAATAACCTTCGTTTACAAGTTGTTCTATTTCACATTGAAACTAGATAACCGTTTCTCAGTAATATAGCATTAATACAACCATGTAACCCTCATGTTACATTCTTACATCTCATAGTG